>JAKUBL010000002.1:0-745302 GCA_030563225.1 Petasospora hungchunana | reverse complement strand
CGAACACCACCCGAACACCACCCGAACACCACCCGAACACCACCCGAACACCACCCGAACACCACCCGAACACCACCCGAACACCACCCGAACACCACCCGAACACCACCCGAACACCACCCGAACACCACCCGAACACCACCCGAACACCACCCGAACACCACCCGAACACCACCCGAACACCACCCTGTTGATCAAGTGCCACCTAGACTGACTGACTAGTAACCAAGAACTATGAGGGTATTCAGGACACTGTCCCTTGTTCAAGATAAGAGAGTTACAACCACGTTACATTGAATCGGATTTTTTCTTTGTGTTGACCGGTTGACCGAGAGAGTGATTGGAGGTAGGGGTGCGTCTCGGAAAAGTTACACGACATCTCCGAGCTTATCGGCGGTGTCCCATTCAACTTAACTATATATAAATAGGCAGAAGGCGTCATCATGGTGTTCCGTCAAGTCTAAGCTACAAGATCTAGATCTCACAGTAATGGGTGTCAGAAAGTTCAAGATTGCTGGGATTCAGCTTGGCCCAATTCAGAAGGCTACACCAAAGTCTGAGACTGTGGAGAGACTCGTTCAGCTCCTCAAGGAAGCCGCTGAAGCCGGCGCCAAACTAGCTGTTTTCCCAGAGCTTACGCTCACATCCTTCTTTCCAAGATGGTACATTGAGTCCCAAGAAGAGATTGATGGCTACTTCGAGAAAGGTGACATTGCAACAAACGAGACCGTGAAGCCTTTGTTCGATGCCGCTGTCTCCCTCAATATTGGATTTGCCTTGGGTTATGCAGAGTTGACAGATGAGGGTAAGCACTTCAACACTTCTATTCTTGTTGATAACAGAGGTCAAGTGGTCCAGAAGTACAGAAAAGCGCACCTTCCTGGATTTGATAAGCCAACTGAAGGAATCGCCTTTCAACAATTGGAGAAGAGATACTTTGAGTACGGTGACCTCGGCTTCCCAGCTTATCACAGCAATCCAGAGTGGATTGACGCCACCATTGGAATGCTCATCTGTAACGACAGAAGATGGCCAGAGGCTTGGAGATCGTATGCTCTCCAGGGAATGGATTTGTGCCTGAACGGATACAACACAACTAGCAACGGAACAGCTCTCTTTGGTGCTAAGGAGAACAAGGAGGTGAGACTCTACCACAGCGACTTATCGACAACTGCAAATGCCTACTTCAACTCCACTTTTGCCGTTTCAGTTGCAAAGTGTGGTGTCGAAGATGACCAAGAGCTCATTGCTGGGTCGATCATCGTTGATCCTAATGGCATAGTCATTGCAAAAGCCAAGACAGAGGATGACGAGTTGCTCATTGCTGAAATTGACTTGGATGAAGCTATCAATGGTAAACAGAAGATGTTTGACTTCTCGAGACATCGCCGCCCTGAGCTCTACAGTCGATTGACCGAGCAGAAAGGCTCCATCGCAACACATTACCAGGTCTAAATATACACGTGCTGTAAACCGCTCAGGTATAGTAGACGATGTTAATCACAAACTAGGAAGTAAGGGAAGCTTGAGCTCATTAGGAAACCATATACGATCACTACAAGAAAGACATAGCTAGAACAAGAAGCGAAAAAAGAAAGCATTCATTCGGACTTGGTATGGATTATAACATCACCACACTTGGATATCGAAGACGACGAGATGATTTCCATTGCTTCAATCTCTTCAACCTCCTTCTGCAATGTGTTACCAGGGTCATGTTCGAAGGTATCCAAGTTTGCCATCCAGACACTTGGAAAGAGTTTGCAAATGCCGTAGTAGATGATGGAAGAAACACAAATACCAGTAACGTAGGAGAAAGAATAAACATAGTACGCTTGGAGTGGCACGTTCTTGTTACCACAAACGTATGAAAGGCCAGGAAGGTTTGGAAGAATACCACATATGAAGGCAATGAAGCAGGCTGGGTTGAATCCATGGAAGAATCTGTAAGGGCCATCCATCTTGTACAAGCCAGGAACATTAATGCGTTGGCCTCTGAGAAGGTAGTAATCTGTGCACATGATACCGGCAATTGGAGCTAGGAACAAACTGTATCCTCCAAGGAAAGCACTGAAGCTTGCAGCAGAGTATTGAACATACCATGGACATGAGGCAATTCCGAGCAAAAGACAGACGTAGGCACCTCTTCTTGGGTTGATCCACCGTGGGAACCACAGTGCTAGATCGTAACTGAAGCTGACTGTGTTTGCAGAGATATTGGTCATCATAGTTGCAAATGCCCACATGAAAGATGCAAAGAATTGAGCTGCTCTGTTTTGCCACAACTCCTCAACTTGTAGAGGATTCCAGGTTGTCACACCGTAGATGACTTGGGTAGCAGATGTCACGACAATACCAATCAAACCACACAGGGACACAAGAACTACTAACCCAACAAGCTGTGGCCACCACACCTGATTAGGCTTCTTGGAGTATCTAGTGAAATCGGAGATGTTGAGAGCCAAAGTCGCCTTGGGACCAATCGCTGAAATCATACATCTGAAGAAGACAACGATTGTTGGCGTACCATCCGTAATGTTCGTCCCTTGTTTGAAAATAGGACCAAATCCATGTGCGCCGTGAACTGCCCAAGCAAACAGAACGATCGAAAAACAGATACCAGAGATAATCTTCAACGTGAAAAGGAAGCGGAGTTGGTTGACTGTCAAGTAGAGAGCAGGAATTTGGACGATAACACCAATGAAGAAGCAAAGAAGGCCAGCACTTGTAATCTCTGCACTATCAGGAAGGTGATTGGTGAAGTTTTTGAAGGAGGGCCAGATAGCTTGCAACATGGATTGGATACACTGTCCCAAGAGTAACGTTTGAGTACCAGTCCATAGGACACACACAATCCCTCTGATACCAACCATGATATGTGCCCCCGAGAAGCCCGGTGCAGCACCTGCAGTATATCTCATGAGCATAGGGAAACCGAGCCCATATTTGGCACCAACCAGGGCGTTGAGCATTGCTGGGATGGAGACGATGACGTGCCCAATAACAATGGCGAGGACTGCAAGACCTGGAGACAGTCCAAGAGAGATACTGGAGGATGCAACCTGGTACATGGAGATGGACATAGCCTCTGCGATCCAGAATCCAAGGTTGCTGAACCATTCCCATTTACGTTCATGGGACCACTGTGGAACAGGGTCGAGATCATTGTTGGAGTAGAGTTTGCCGTCAGAGTAAGACCCCGGAGCAAGAGGGAGTTGAAACCTCTCCTTCAGGTAGGCTAGCATGGGCATGTTGTTTTAGGGATTGGCACAGACATTCATCTCTGAACGGTGGAAACGACTCTGTTCTTGTAGCTGCCAAGTGGAGGGCGATAAGAAGAGAAAAGAAAACATACAAGAGACCCTTCACATAGTAGGGGTGGCGTTACAGCTACAGAAGAGAACATCACTTATCAGATAATGAGATAGATAGTAGAGCACCGGAGAACTTGGTCAAGAATACCGTACGGCTACAGTGTATTTTTCCGCAGAAGCTGGCTCTCGGAAAACTCGCGCAGCTTCTCCGATCAATAGTTGGTGAACACCTCTGGGTTGATGGCGTCTGGTTTTTCGTTGTGGTAAAAGAACTTTAAAAGGTTCTGGACACATTTGCGCTCAAAGCTACGGAAACTGTCTCTGGTTGCGACTCCGACGTGTGGCGTCAGTGTAATCATCCAATTAGAGAGCAGTTTCTCGTGGATTTTAGGTTCAAACTCATGGACATCAAAGCCACCACCGACAAGCTGTCCGCGTTCCAGAGCTTCAATGACGGCCTTCTCTTCGACAATTGGTCCCCTGGCAATATTTACAAGGCGTACGCGGGATTTCATGTTTGCGAAAGTAGCGGAGTTGATAAGATGATGAGTCTGAGGTGTGTAGGGGCAAGCGATGAACACACAATCTGCCTGAGCGAGGAGCTCATCGAGAGTGGCGCAGTAACCCATATCCTTCAGGTCCTTGTCTCGGCGGTTATGGTAAATCACATTCATTCCCAAGGATTGGCAAGTGCGTGCCACCAGCAACCCGATGTCGCCCAAACCCACGATTCCAAGTGTCTTCCCCTTAGGATCCTCGGCGACGTTGGCAATCTGCTGTGAATCGTAGTACTTGCCCGAGCGTACACAATGCTCAGCAAATGTAATGTAACGGAAAGACGAAAGCACAAGGTACACACCCAGATCAGCAGTTGCGCGGGAACAAGAATCTGGAGAGTTGCAGAAGATAATGCCCCTTGAGGAGAGGTAGTCGACGTCCACAATGTCGAATCCATGGCCGGATTGTACAACAATCTTGCAAGAATCTGGGAGAAGTCTCACAGGCTCATCTCTGAGAATATAATGATGGACATAAGGACTGGATTTGAGCCAAGTGGAACGACAGACAGCATCGATATTACCAATTTTGCCATGCCCAGGCTTCTTAAGTTCCTCCATATATTCATCCACGGTTTCAAAGTTGTACGTGACGAGATCGAACTTGTCATTGAGCAAAGCCCATGATTCTTCATCATGAACCGGTTGGTCCCAAGGAATGTAGAGAACGCGTGGCTTGGAAATGAGCGTCATGGCTGAGGTAGGGGGAATTGAAGGTTAGGATCAAGGAGAAAAAAAACTCGTCCTTTATACATTCGCTCAGAGTGATTTTTTTTGAAAACACATGTTAAAATTACAGATAGACCTGACCTCTCGTGTCCCTAGCATCCTTACTACTGGCGAATAATCCAGAGGATGAGGTTTTCAGCCCGCAACGGACGAGTCCAGAGAGAATATTCAGTCCGGATACAACTCCATCGACTACGGTAACACCCCTACCAATGACTGCTTCAGTCACAGCCTCCTGCATATCTGCCATACCTGCACAACCGAGGACAAGAACATCTGCACCTCGATCAGCCAGCCTCTCTCCAACCTGCTTCATCAAACTCAGAACTTCAGAACGTGGCTTCGTGTGTAGCTCTGCGACCTTAAGGTTAGTACTCTCAAGCCCAGCGCAGAACCCATCGAGACCCATCGCACGGATAGAGATACCGTGACGGACTGAAGACCTTTGAACGGTTGTCACAATACCGAACTGTCCACCTAAAAGTCGAGCTGTGTAAATTCCAGCCTCCAAGATTCCGCACACAGGAACATCGAACTCCTCTCTCAAACAGTTCGTCAGTGGGTGATCCGAGAAGCAGGCTACAAGAACAGCATCAACTTGACCCACGTAGTCATAGCAGTCACGAAAGGCCTCAGAAGAGGACAGTACACCATCAAGATGGCACTCAATTGTAATTGGAGAAGGCTTTGGAGCGGTGTAGCCATAGACCGTAACATCGGGGGGTATTTTGTCCTCGCTCATGCGGAGACAATCGAGAGTCATGAGCCCCGTGGCATTCGGGTTCAATAACAAAATCTTGATGTTGTCTCCCTTACCCACCCGGGGCAAACCCTTAATGTCCTTCATTGGCATACGGTTGGTATTCTCTTTTTATCTCTATGCCGTTTTCCTTCTATTTGTATGAGTCCTGTACTTCGGAAAAGCACAGACAGTTCCCCGATCGGATAAGCAGCGCGGAAACCTTCTGCTTCTTGCACTGTCACATCAGCTTGATATAAAATAGGATTGGCCCCACCGAGAAGAAAATGCCCAGGTATCTACAAACAACACTATGTTTGACCTCGTCATCCATAACGGCTACATTGTCACAGCAGCAGATATCCTTCATCCCTCGATTTACATCGGTATCAATGACGGTGTCATCCAGACAATGTCCTCCAAACCAATTGAAGGATTGAAGATGATAGATGCACAAGGAGGTCTCATTACCCCAGGGGGAATTGACAGCCACGTTCATATTGACCAGGACAACGCCCCAACAGGTGATAACTTCGAATCAGGCTCTCGAAGCGCAGTTGCAGGTGGTAATACAACAATCCTTCCTTTCGCTATCCAACAGAAGGATGTGCACGATCTCAAGACCATTGTTGCGGACTACCACAAGAGAGCTTCCATCGGATCGTACTGTGACTATGGATTCCATTTAATCGTCTCCAACCCAAGCGCCGAACTCCTTGGCCAACTTCCAGCTGTTTGCACAGCAGAAGGAATTTCGAGCATCAAAGTCTACACTACGTACCCAAGGTATAAGCTGAATGACTCACAGCTTTTGGACACACTCTTGGAGACCCGCAAACTCGGAATGACAACCATGATCCACGCTGAAAACTCAGACATTATTGATTTCATCAACGAGAAGCTTGAGGCTAAAAAGATGACAGACCCATACTACCACTCTGTTTCGAGACCAATCGAAGCTGAAGAGGAGGCGTCATACAGAGTTATTGCTTTGGCCAAACTCATTGATGTTCCTATTCTTATTGTTCACATGTCCTCAGAGGTTGCTCTTGGTCATGTTGAAAAAGCCCAGAGCCAACTCATCCCAATTTATGCTGAGACCTGCCCTCAATATCTCTTTTTAACAAGTGAAAACTTGAAACAAGGCTGCTGTAACCACAAGCATCCAGATGATCCCTTTGAAGGTGCGAAGTATATTTGTTCTCCCCCATTGAGACAGGATAAAAAAGAGCTTGATGGCGTTTGGAGAAGTATTCAGAACGGTACGGTCACGGTGTTTTCCAGTGACCACGCTCCATCAAAGTACAAACATTCACAAGGGAAAATGCTTGGTATGGTAAATGGTTTACCTCACTACAAGCATGTTCCAAACGGCCTTCCAGGTGTTGAGACCAGATTGCCGCTTCTCTTCTGTTATGGTGTCGAAACAGGAAGAATCACTGCACAGAAGTTTGTTGAGGTATGCTGCACTAATCCAGCAAAACTTTATGGACTGAGTGACAAGAAAGGTACGGTCGCTGTGGGATATGATGCTGATCTAACCATATGGTACCCTAAGTCCAAGATGGTGCCCTTTGTCTTGTCCAACGATATGCTTCACCACGACATTGACTACTCTCCATTCGAAGGCATGACCTTCACCAACTGGCCAAGATACACAATACTGAGAGGTAAAGTTGTTTGGGATAGAGATAATGGTGGTGTTATCGGTGCGCGTGGTGATGGGCTTTTCCTTAAGAGAGGACCATCGACCCTTGGTGGGCCAATTGGGGAGTTGAACCCCATCTTCGCCTGAAGAAAGAACATTTAAAAAAAATAACATCATCTCATCATATAGATAAAGAAATCGCTATATATAAACATATGGCATTGCTAGGCGACTAGCACACGGCGACTAGCACTTTGTATGCAGATATGGCAATGATCGTTTTTGTGGCAGACAGAAACGGGCGCCAGGTATATATAGACAGAAAATCACCACAAAATTGGCAAAATCCTCTCAGTTCCGAGGTATATCTAGAGCTTTGTAACCTATTTATGCGGCGAAATATTCCTGTAACTCACTACTACAGACTCAGTAGTATAGAACCAGGGGTTGCAGCATTTTATGAGCACAAAAAAGTCAAGATGAAGACAACCCATTCGTCAGGCCCCCTTCCAACGCTGGAGAAGTTAGGTATCGAATTGACACAGGAACCGTACTTTTATAGACATAAGATGGTATGGAACCGATCTCCTGAGTGTCCAATGGCTTCGGCGGACGAGGACATGCTGATGAGAACTTTCCATGGAGCCAACCCAAATCGTCTGCTCCATTACAGAGAGGAGAAATACTGGCTACACGATGAGTATTTACCAGAAGAAAGCTTGCAAATGAAAAAAATTGCTAGTGGTGTTGAACTTGCAATTGCAAGATGCATGAAGGATGCTGCCTCTATTGCCAAAGCTTTCAACGGATCGAATCACGAAGAAGTTCTACTCGATAGCAGATGGAAGGCTTCATTGGAGTGCATGGTGGATATATTCGACGTACTTGGTAAAAGAGCCAGACAGACGTCTGAAGTAATTCGCACAGCACCATTTGAGAAATGGAAATTCACTTATACCCCCAAGACTAACGTGGGTCCACTACTCAAAGGTTCTGAACTCGTTTGTACCCATTGTGGATCGCAAGACACACCAGAATGGAGAAAGGGGCCAAGAGGAGAGAAAACTTTGTGCAATGCGTGTGGCTTATTCTATCGCAAACTCATTACAAAGAGCAGGAAGAATGGCGGTTCGGTGGAAGAAGCTGACACACATCTGGCAAAACTCAAGGCCGAAGGAAATATGGAAAGAGCCCTCATATCATTCTGCTTACCAGGCGCCATAAGCGACCCTTAAGACCAGGGTTTCCAAGGTTGAAAGAGAGTTTCAATGGCAACTTGTTCAGTCTGCGCTTCTGTACCTTACAGCGAAACGTGCTACAGCCATATGCATATATCTTGGGTAAACAAAATTAGTTTCATAAATACGTTTTCAAAGAAAAAAGAAACCTTCAAAGATCTTCTCATGTAGAACATTCTTCTTCCCTCCTTCATGCTGGTCAATTGAACTATGTACTGGCTGTTGGACCTAGTCTATTGTGGAAGATTTTGCTTTTTTTTTGATTGTGAATGTGGATGACTGTAGTGAATAGGTTTGTGGTGTGTGCGGGTCTGTTGGTTTTGTGGAGGTTCTTTTTTACAACTCGTCTGCGAATGGCAAGTTGCTGACATCACCAACAGCGACGTAGTTGAACTTGGAGAGCTTGAAGTCCTTGACCTTAGAAATATCCAACTCGGTGGCAACGAGGGCAGCTTCGTTAGCAATAGCCAGCTGAGTGGTAGCGTAACCAGAAGCGACAGAGAGGTTAGCACCAGCCTTCAAAGAGGAAACAACCTTCTTGATGTTCTGAGAAACAGATGCAGCATCTCCCTTAATAAGAAGAGTGAACAAGCCGGCACCGGAGTACTTGTTCAAAGCGGACTTGGAAACAATTGGACTGAGATCGAACAATGGGGAGGTAACATAGGAAGCCAACACTTCATAGGTGGCAAAGTCTGCTGGCTTGACAGGGATGGAAATACCAACAACGGACTCACCAACGGCTCTCTGTCTAGACTCAACATCTTCGAAGAAAGCTGGAGTGGAAGCAGCAGCGATAGAAGAACCCTGTGGCAATTGGGCAAGAGCAGAGTCTCTGATGAAGTTTTCAAGGGCCTTGGCGTCAACACCCTTGCCATAAACCTCAATGTTCTCCTTAACGTAGACCTTGTCAGCGAAGGCCTTGATATCGTCCAAAGTGACCTTCTCGACACCGTCGTAGTAGAGTGGGTTACCCAAACCCTTTCTGAAGGTGATAGAGTGCAACAGCTCCTCAGCCAAGAAGAATGGAGAAGCCGAAGCGGTAGCGAAATCGTACTTGGCAGCTGGAAGGACAACCTCTGGGAACTCGTGCGGTCTGAAGGAGGTCTTGTAAAGAACATCGGCAATGGCGTTGACGTAGTATGGCAGGGACTCTTTCAAAAAGTTGGCAGAGAGGTAGATTGCGTCTCTGTCAACCTTGGAAGAGAACTCACCACCCATGAGCTCTGACTCTCTGGTGAGTCTCAGCGCAGATCTGGATCTGGTGTTCTGGAAGTTGAATCTTGAGAGAAGGTGAGAGAGACCATCTTTGGAGGAATAACGGGAACCGGCGTTAACCTTGACGGTAAGGGAGGAAATCTTGCCCTCAGAGCCGGAGGCAGAGACCTTGGTGGCGAAACCCCTGGTGGAAGCGAGTCTTCTAGCAAGCATTGGGACGATGTAGTGTTTTATGTCAACCAAGTGTTGAGGTTGTTCTCGGTGACTTTTTTTTCCTCTTTCCTCTCCCTGTTGGCCGTACCGCCTTACACTGGCCCTGTAGGCGCGATTTGTAGAGCCCAAATTCGCCGCCGTTGATTGGGCAGAGCTTCCGAGGGCAGACCGGGGAGATTGACTATCAGACGAGTTCGCGGAAACGCGGTAAGGCCACACAGAGGACACGTAAAGTTAGGAGTTTAGTGGGTGAATTTCACCCCCTCTTCCCCACGATAAAAGATCTCTGGCAAAACCATAAAAGAGAATGGCTATCGAGAGCTCTGTTGTCGTTCCAGCTTACCACGAGAAGCTTAACATCAGACCTCTGACTACAAGGCTCTTTGCAGCCCTCGGCACCCAGGGCTCCAAGACCACAGAGCTCATCTTTGTTGATGACAACTCCAACGATGGTTCCGTGGAGGAGGTCGAAGCGCTCCAGAAGGAGGGATACAATGTAAGAATCATTGTGAGAACTACAGAGAGAGGTCTTAGTTCTGCTGTGATGCGTGGCTTCAAAGAGGGTAAAGGTGAATATGTACTCTGTATGGATGCCGATCTTCAACATCCACCGGAGAGCGTGCCAGATTTTTTAAAGGCACTCAAAACTCATCCATTCGTTATCGGCACCAGATACGCTGAGGGGGTTGGTATTGACAAGGATTGGCCATTGTACCGTCGTGTCATTAGTTCGGGTGCCAGAATTCTCGCAAGGCCACTCACAACAGCTTCGGACCCTATGGGCGGATTCTTTGGTTTACAGAAGAAATACCTTTCAAGTGCCACCGAGATCAATGAGAAGGGCTTTAAGATTGCGTTAGAGCTGCTCGCCAGACTCCCCTTGCCATCTGATCAGCCAATTGGTGAGGTTCCATATTCATTTGGTGTTAGAACTGAAGGTGAGTCCAAGCTCTCAAGTAAGGTGATGATTCAGTATCTTGAGCAGCTCAAGGACTTGTATGTTTGCAAGTTCGGGGCCTTTCCATTGGCCATGATGGTGTTGTCTGTGTTGTTTGCTGCTCTCTATGTGGTTTCAATGCTTTTGTAAGTGACATAATGATGTGTTTTTAGTCTCAGTAGCGCGCGCGCGGATGCGGCTCACTAAGCGGGGTGTGGGTGTGGCAGCAGCTATCAAAAACATTGCTGCTTTCGATTTTTCACCCAACCACCCTGAAACAACAAATGACAACTCTGCTTCTACGAGTGCAAGAGGATGGTGGACCACCGTCTAAGAAAGGTGTCGTCTTCTTTCCGGCACTTCCTAAGCCAGACGGAGAATACCTGTTCAACCTTAGACTCTTCCTTCCGGCCTCGTGCCCTGTGGCAAGGGACGGAACCATCTGGACAAATCTACCACCAGACTGCAGCACCACTTTCCACAGAGAAAAGTACTACAGCCATCAAATCCCATCATCATTTGCTTCCGATATCGAGCTTGACCTCAAAGTGTTCCAACCTGGGTGTTATAGCTACTACCTCTCCTTCCGCGGCGATGAAGGCAGCATCAAGACCACAAGAAAGTTCTACCTCGTTGTGCCTCCTTCACTATACATCAATGGCTCGTTCCTTCCTTTGAACTCCATTGCTCTTGAATCGATTGTCTCCAAATGGCTTGGTCCCAAGGACAATTGGCACTCTATTTTTGAAGAGGTACAACGCAAGGGTTACAACATGGTGCACTTTACCCCACTTCAAGAACGTGGTGAGTCCAACTCACCCTACTCCATATTCGACCAATTGACCTTTGATCCTTCCTTATTTTCTTGTGCCGCTGATGTCCAAAGCCTAGTCATTGACCTCCACAAACGTCATGGTCTCTTGTCGATCACTGATGTTGTTCTGAACCACACTGCAAACAACTCCACTTGGCTCAGGGACCATCCAGAGGCTGGTTATAATGCAGAAACTGCACCTCATCTCAAGAGTGCCATTGAGTTAGACCAGCAGCTCCTTGAATTTAGTAACGATCTGGTGACGCTGGGATACCCTACAGAACTCAACACTCTGGACGATTTGCTCAGTGTTATGGAGGGTATTAAGACTCATGTACTCGGAAATCTGAAATTATGGGAGTTCTATGCTATTGATGTGACTTCTGCTATGAAAGAGCTTGGCAAACTGGATAGCACTTCTGCTCAATTGGTGCACGTTAACGTGCCTGAGGATGCAAAAGGCTCGTTGGTGAGACTCGCTGAATTTGTTTCTGATTTCTGCTCATTTGTACCGATTTTGAAAGACAGACATGATAATCGTCTTGATATTGTCAAGTTTGCATCGGTATTGAAATCTCTTTATGGTTGCCTCGATCCTGTAAGAGCCACTGAAATTCTCAATGAAATCAACCTTCCTCTTTACAGAGAATACGACTCGGACGTGGAGGAGATTCTGGAGCAGCTCTACAACAGAATCAAGTACACGAGAATCGATGGTCATGGCCCAAGACTGGGAAAAATCACAAAGAGTTCCCCTCTTACCGAACCTTACTTCACTCGTTTCACTGCTACTGATGGCAATGACTACCAACTCGCTAACAACGGCTGGATATGGAATGGTAACCCATTGGTTGATTTTGCATCGGATAAGTGTAAGAGTTATCTCTTGAGAGAGGTTATCATCTGGGGTGACTGTGTGAAGCTGAGATACGGATCTGGACCGAGTGATTCGTCGTATTTGTGGTCTCGAATGGAGGAGTACATCACCATTAACGCCAAAATATTCAGTGGCTTCCGTATCGATAATTGTCACTCTACCCCAATTCACGTGGGTGAATACTTCCTGGATGTTGCCAGAAGAGTCAATCCGGACCTCTATGTTGTCGCTGAACTCTTCACAGGTTCAGAAGATATGGATAACTTGTTTGTTGAAAGACTGGGCATTACCTCTCTGATCAGAGAGGCCATGCAGGCATGGTCGGTAGAGGAGCTCTCTCGCTTAGTTCATAGACATGCGGGTGCGCCAATTGGATCTTTCTTACCGCTTCCTTTGGACGAGTTTGCATACCCAGCAAACAACGAGGATTACCTGGTCAACAATTCACTTTCAGAAGTGAAGATTCCTCGTTCCCTTGTTCCAACAAAGACTCATGCCCTGTTTATGGATTGTACACATGACAATGAGACTCCGTACGACAAGAGAACAGTGGAGGATACTCTTCCAAATGCCGCCCTCGTGTCTCTATGCTCGACAGCTGTGGGGTCTGTATTTGGTTACGACGAGTGTTATCCTCACTTGTTGGATGTTGTTCAAGAGGATAGAACCTATACATTTGGTAATGGTATTGGCGTTATCAAGTCAAAGCTTTATGAAATTCGCAAGTCAATCTCAGACTCAAGCTTTAACTCCGAAGATCATGAAATGCATGTCCATCATGAGGACCAGTTCATTACCTTACAGAGAGTTAATGCCAAAACTGGAGAGGGGTGGTTCCTCATTGCAAGAACAAAGTTCTACCAAGATCAAGACCAATGGATGGCGCCTATTGTATTGAAAGGAACCAAGGCCGAATTCAAGTTTGCTTACTCTCTTGTCAAGAATGGAGAACCCGAAAATAATGCAACCAAGATCACTCCAGTTCCTGTTCAGGTTGTGGAGCTCGAGCCATTGATAGTGGAGTCTATTGGTGAGGATTCCAAAATCCAGTTACCCGATAACTTCCCACAAGGGTCCATCGCTATCTTGAAGACACTGTTCAACTCCGTCGAAGAGTCGCTTGACGAATATCTTCGTACTGGTGCTGTTGAGGCCACTGCTGATTTGTCTTTGAGCGATTTGAACGCTTTACTTTTCCGGTGCGATTCTGAGGAGCACGATACTGCTGGTGGTGGTGTCTATGTGATTCCAAACTACGGTCCTTTGGTATATGCCGGACTTCAAGGGTGGATTTCAGTGTTGAGAGAAGTCATTTCTGATAACGACCTTGCCCATCCGATTGCCCAGCATTTGAGAGACGGTCTCTGGGCTCTTGATTTCATTACTGGTCGTCTGAAAAAATACTCCAGCCATCAAGTGTTCAACTGCTGGTTGCGTGAACGACTTGAAAGAATCAAGCAGCTACCGTTCTTCTTGATCCCAAGATACTTTGGGCTTGTGGTGGGTGTTGCATATGAGTCGTTAAGACTGAAGGCGTTATCCCTCATGAGCCATGAGATCAGGAAAGGCTCATTGTTCGTTCAAAGTTTATCGTTGACGTCAGTTCAAATGGTTGGTTACATGCGTTCCACTTCTCTCACCCCACACGAGAAGCTCCCATGCATGGCTGCTGGTCTCCCGCACTTCAGTTTCGACTACATGAGATGTTGGGGAAGAGATGTGTTCATTTCCATCAGAGGCTTGTTGTTGGCAACAGGACGATTCGACGATGCAAAATATCACATTCTGAGCTTCGCATCAACTCTGAAACATGGGCTCATTCCGAACTTGCTTGATTCTGGAAGGAACCCTCGTTACAATGCTAGAGACGCTGCTTGGTTCTTTGTTCAGTGTATCCAAGATTACATCACATTGGCGCCAAGCGGCGAGTCCATTCTCAAAGAGAAGGTCAAGCGAAGATTCCCGCTTGATGATCGCTATATCAAGTTTGACGACACTGAGGCGTTCAGTTATGAGTCAAGTATCGAGGAGATCGTCTATGAGATATTGTCCCGTCATGCCAAGGGTATCAGTTTCCGCGAAGCCAATGCTGGTCCAAACCTTGACAGTCAGATGAAGGACGAGGGATTCAATGTCAATATCCATGTTGACTGGTCCACAGGGTTGGTTCATGGCGGTTCCCAGCTCAACTGTGGTACATGGATGGATAAAATGGGCGAAAGTGAACGTGCAGGTAACAAAGGTATTCCAGGGACTCCGAGGGACGGTGCAGCAATCGAAATCAACGGTTTATTGAAGAGCTGCCTGAGGTTTGTTGTTGATCTCCATGAGAGGGGTAGCTTCCAGTACTCCAAGGTGACAAGATCAGACAACACGGAGATCAGTTTCAAAGAATGGAATGACCTAATCCAAGACAACTTTGAGAAGGTATATTTCATACCTGTTGACCCGAAGGATGACGTATTTTTTGACGTTGACGCTTCAATTGTCAACAGAAGAGGCATTTACAAGGATCTTTACAAGTCCGGAAAGCCATATGAAGATTACCAGTTGAGACCAAACTTTACCATTGCCATGTCTGTGGCACCTGAGTTGTTCACACCAGAACGTGCTGTTGGCGCAATTGAGACTGCTGACAAAGTTCTTAGGGGCCCGCTTGGTATGAGAACACTTGATCCACATGACTTGAACTACAGACCGTACTATATTAATAGTGAGGACTCTGATGACTTCTCGACATCCAAGGGAAGGAACTACCATCAGGGGCCAGAGTGGGTTTGGTGCATGGGATTCTTCTTCAGAGCGCTGTACCATTTCTACAAGAACACACACAAACAGACTCAGCTATTTGAGATGCTCACTGAGAGATCAAAAGCTCATCGTCAGTGGATCCACGATAGCGCATGGTCAGGTCTGACAGAGTTGACAAACAAGAACGGTGAGCTCTGCAATGACTCCTCTCCTACTCAAGCCTGGAGTTCATCTTGCTTGTTAGATCTGTACCTGGACATATGGAGAGATACAGATAGAATTCGATAGATCGGGGGATGTATTACACGTTTTCTTTTAGATGGCCCTATTCAGTTTAGTTGATGGTGTTCAGGTGTACACGTAATCATGGCGGGCGTATAAAATAGATGACGCGCGCGTAGCAATTGAAGTCGGGAAAGGCGTCACTCCGCTCAACATCCCCTTTCATATCGATTCATCTGATATCACGTGCTTATACAGAACATTTTGATCCTATCTGTGTAATAAGCAAGACTTTCTTTGGTGTCGACATTCAAGCAGAACTGAGAGTGGCTTAACCCCTCAAACAGCATCGCGATGTCAAACACACACAGAAAGGACAAGCTCGGACAGGTGATACAGAACTTCTTTTTAAAATCTGCTAATGTCATAATACAGTCAAGACAAGAGTGTGATCGAGCGGATGATGAGTCCGCTGCTTTCCCAAAGACGAACAAATGGTTCAATATGGAATCTTACGATCCAGCAAGAGAAGACCTCAAGCCCTGGAAGTCGCCTTCGCATTATATGGCTCCACTTGTGATCGAGACCTATCTCGACCTGCGTGACCTGGAGTCCAAACAGTCACTTGTTTTGAGAGACCCTACTTCTGGAGCATGGGCAGTGAACACAGCAAGAAAGAGCGAGATCGTGGTGGAGCGATGGCTGATAGAACTTGACAAGACGAGCATCGACGAATCGTCTGGCGAATTGCCATTGCTGTACAAGAGATTGATTATTTTCATCCGCTACTTGTACACGCTTTCGAGATTGCTGCCAACATTCAAGTTACACAAACGGATATCGAGATTCAAACTGACGCGGTCGCCTCTTGGAATTCGTACAAGAGTATTGGATGGCAGTCGCCCCATAATATCAAAGGGGAGGATTGGCCTCAGCAAGCAGATTGTAGGAACACACGAGGAGATTCACCTGGTGCAAAAGAAGCTGACTCCTGTCGCAACGAATGCTGGCGTCTTGCGCGTCTCAGTGTCGTATCGGAGCAACGTGGATTTCCAACTCAACGACAACGAGGAGACCTTGTCGAGCCACTTCCTGAACATTGATAAGACCAAGCAAACACCAGGGGCTTCTTCTTTGAGGAGAGCTTTCAAAAGTGGATCAGTATCTGGAAACACAGCGGTTCCACAGTTGGGGACGTCACCTCTTTCGAAGATGGACTCGAGCTCTTCTATCACAAAGGCACTGAAGATTCGACGGTCAGGGTCGACCGGTGCTCCTACCGTTGGCCAAGCTGTATCAATTCCCAAATCTGTCACATCTTCTCTTGGTTCAGCGGCAAACGATTTGAGTTCTAGTGGCAGCACTCCAAAATACTCGTCCTCATTTGGCAGAGTCGCTCGACGCTCAAGTTTAAGACGCTCTTCAGCAGAAACACCGGTGGAAGATGATTTGCGAGACTTTGTTAAGATGTTGGACAACAGACCAGAACTTCAGCTGAGTTACATGCCCAACGTTCATGACTCCCTGGTACGCTTCCAGCAGATGAAGGGACGTAACGAGTTGCTAAGCGAGAGTCTTCATTCGCCACCAAGTGCGGCGGGATCATACAAAAGCTCGCGATTGAACCCATTACGACTTCATACGGATAGCAGTGACTCTTTACCTGTTTCTTCGTCGCCAGGCCTTCGCCGCCCTGTGGGCCCATCGAACCCCACAATCGCCGCTACAAACGCACACGCCAGAATGCACCGCGATGAGGATGACGAAGACGAACTACTCTTTGCGATGAGCGATATGAATATACCTAAATAAGCCATCTAAGTGCCCGGCTTTATAGCTAATGTAGCTGCCAGTTCGGCCTCACCCGAACCTGCCACCATCAACAGACCGCGCACAGCATAGGCCTCTCTCTGCTTCTCATGCCATTGGAGATGACGCTGTAGATCGTAATTCTTCTTGAAGCTTCTAGAACAGTTCGAATAAGAGCAAGTGATAGTTCTCGCTGGGGCCGCAACAGATTTGAGCAACATCGCTGCCGAAGACGTAGAAGCCACCAGTCGCTCCACCTTGGTGCTTTCAAGGGTAGCAACCGAGGCAGTTGAAAGACTGTTGGGAATGAAACGATGTGTTTTTTCACAGTGCTTGAAAAGCTCGTCCTTGCGACCAAACTCCTCTGGACACTCCGTGCACCGCCAGCGTTTTAATGAGCCAGCATCGTGAACCAACATATGCATTCGTAATCCCTCTTGACCAACACAACCTTTGCCACAGATATCACAGTTCAACTTTGGGTGGTCCGTTTTGATGTGTAGCTGAAGTGCTGACCACGTCTTGAATATTCCCATGCACCCTGGGAAGTCACACTGATATGCTGGTGCCTCCCCGTGATGCTTTGCAACGTGATTAGCCAGCCTATACGGTCTGGGGAATGTCTTGTCACAGTGCTTACAAGTCAAGGTTTTCAAGTGCACAGACTGGACATGGTGTCGTAGCTGTTGATGCTTGTAGAATGCCTCACCGCATTGTTCGCATTTGAATGATTTTGTATGTGTCACTTCATGCCTCTTGAGATGCTGCCTTGTATTTACCCCCTTGCCGCACACCGCGCACTTGAAGGGTTTTTCATCTGTATGAGAGAGTATGTGCCTCTTGAGGTGTGAATCACGGAAAAAAGAACATCCACATGTCTCACAAGAAAAAGGCCGTGAGTCTGTGTGTGATCTTTGATGCTGTGTCAAGAGACTTGGTCGTGAATAGAGCTTTTCGCAGCCTTCGTAGTCACATTTGTACACCTTCGGTCGCGATGGGGTGGCGGACGAGGCACGTGACACTAAGGGAGAAGTGAATGGAGTTTCAGATCTTCCAAAAGGTTCACTAGACGTTTCAAAACTCATGGTTTTGGGTGAGAAATTGGGCAAAAGAAGATAGAAAGTTGTAAGCCCAAAAAGGTTTATTTTCGTTTTTCACTGCGTCAAATGGCATAATAATTACCGTCTTTGTCAAGTGCCGCGAATTTGTGCCAACGGCGTAAAAAGTTTTCAAAAGAGGACATTCAAAGAACACTGGAGTTGAAGTAGCCACGGTGCTTTAGAAAGGGAAATGAGTGACTTTGAAGACGCGTAAGTTGTCTTACACTACAATGTATAAATATCTTCGAGACTAACAAGCTACATGATTAGCTTTAACGACGGAAACGAGAATTTTGAAGACTTTGACCAGGAGTACAACTCTGACTACGATGAGCCACAACAACTTGAACCAGAAACAGCAGAAGATGGTAGAGTTATCGTGAATGGAGGTAACGGTACAGATGATTTGTCACGCGAACAACAAAGAAGAAAGACGAGCAAGGAGCTCGCAATTCCAGCTGACAAGAGAACAACCACACCATACATGACAAAGTACGAGAGAGCTAGAATACTAGGCACAAGAGCTCTCCAGATCTCCATGAATGCCCCTGTTCTGGTTGATCTTGAAGGTGAGACCGATCCTCTCCGAATCGCCATGAAGGAGCTCGCCCAGAGGAAAATACCACTTGTCATAAGAAGATACTTGCCAGACGGAAGTTATGAGGACTGGGGCTGTGATGAGTTGCTTGTCGATATTGATGTCTAACCTTGAGAGGAGACCCATTTGTACTCTATGCAGGGGTGAATAAAAACAAGACAAAAAAATGAAATGAATCCAATGACTTGCCCGTTTAGTTACGATTTACACATTCACAAAAACCCAATAAAATTCCTATAGATCAAGCTCATGATATCAAGACGAGACATGACTCAAAAAGAGGGAGCCCATAAACATAACGTCGCCATTCATGCGTTCTGACTTGAAGTCATTGAGTACCTTATCAATCTCATCAATTGCCATTCCAACCGCTAGAAGAGAGTTTCGAAGTTCAGCTGCGTTCACTTCGAAATCACTCGAGAATACTCCTATGGCCTTCTCAATATCTGATTTGTTTGGTAAGCGACTTAGCTCAGATGACATTAGCGACAAATAAGATGGGAATGCCACCTTTTCATCATCGGAGTTGACTTCCAGCATCTTTTTGATTTGTCCACTTGTTGCATCTTTCTGAATCGATTTGTAGGTAGATTTCAAGTCTCTTGACGTTATAAATCCGTCATTGTCTTGGTCAATGAGTTGGAATGCGTCACGAAGCCTTTCGATCTCGTCAGGTTGAAGTTGAGAGAAGGTTATAGATGCAGCACTTTCATCCTCCACGACTCCCTCTTTCGTGTTTTGAGCCATCGGCTCCTCGCTGGTGTTTGGTTTTTTTACTTTGCTCTTCTTGACCATCTGAGCCTTGTTTTCGAAGTGTTTTACTAGTTCTAGGTAGTCAGTGAGATATAGACGATGTAAAGACTATTTGTTTACAATTTGCGGCGCGCGCGCGTTCGGATTGTTTACGTTTTGCCGAATCTGGAAGCAAAAGAAAGCATCAATAGAATTTAAACACCTCCCAAAGAGATAAAAGCCTATGGACCTTCACCATGCGTCTGCGCTCTGTCTCCTGCATCTCCTTTAGCTGTGTCAACTCGCTAGGAAGCAAATATTCTAACTCCTTGCCCTTGACATCATCTCTGTTGATCTTGGAGATAAATCCAGAGTTCTCTTGTTTCATCTCGAGATCTTGGTCCATAATTCGACCCAAGTTCCAACACATGTTAGTCTTCATAGCATCTGAACTGTGCTTTTCATTGACCCTGTAGAGGAAAACCGACTTGGAAGCAGCTCTATCAATAGACTTCGGAACCTCTTGTATCTGCAAGAGGTTGTGCTTGACAAGAACTGAAGTCAGCGACCGGGCATCCTTTTCCCTTAGCAATGCGACCCCATTGATAAGCTTCTCTGAAACTAGTCTGTTGTCTCTGACACATCTCAAGACTCTGGTACATGTAGCACCCAAAGTAGCGGTGACAATGGCATCTGATACCCTTCTCTTTAAATGAGCCATGAGATCTGGATATGGGACATAGTAGGAGCCATTAAGTCTCTTGAGAAAGGGAATTTCTGACTTGACGAGAATTTTGAGGTGCTGGTCAATCGATGTGAGAATCGCATGACGACCAGACACATCCGTGTTACGCTCAAGGTCATCCATATCATCATCCGAGTCACTGACGTCGCCACTAGTGCCGACAGAAGCATAAGATGAGGAATCAAGCTTTAGACGTTTCGATCCACTCCCGTTGTGGCCATCAGTGGTTTTTCTCTTCACAGATCCAGAAGAAATACTGCCCAATAATAAGACATCTGCTGGAATTTTGTTTACCAGGTCCTTAGCAGCAAAAAGTACACCGGCCTTGGGTTCATATTCTCTCTTCAGTAAGATCTCCTCATTTGTGAGACCAATTTGTAGAAGAGGATCACATACATTGGGCGAGTCCCCTTCACATAGTGCTAAAGCTTGTTGATAGATCAGTGAGGTCAACTTTCCGACACGGTGAGAGCATAGTTGGACAAGTTGATGGCTTCTTCTTGCCTTCAGGAATCTTGAGAGGTTGAATGTCAGTGGAATGTTCGAGTTGACTTTGATCGCCATGGTCGACTTGTCTTTAATGATAAGATTCTCAGGAACTTGGTCGAGCAGTCCCAAGAAATCCAATTTGGCTATAGATTTTGCCTCAGAGGTTCTCTTCAGCTCGGAGGTTGTCCCCAGCTTCGGAACCTTGGTGAGTGCATTCTCAAATGTCTTCGTCCAAATATCCCCTAGTGGATTGAAATGACTTTTCTGTACAGCCACAAAGTACTTGTCCCGAACAAGAGTGAGGAACAGCTTCTCAAGATCTGAGACAGCTTGAACATCGGAAACACCAAGGGAGTCAACATATTCGGACACAGTCAAGCTTCCAAGACTGATAAAGTTCTGAACAATCTGAGTCAATGATTCATTGTGATAACGTTCCTCCATATGACCAATAATTTCACCAGAGTAGAGCATCAACATCGCACCTTCTTCTCTGAATGAGTAGTACGTGGTACTACCTTTGTAGCTGCAATCGTCCCATACTGATACGCATTTCAGCTGTAGCAGGCTCACAAGAGTCTTTTTCACAATAGTAAGTGGGAGGGCGGCCTTCTTACTCAGTTCTTTGATGTTGAGCCGTCCATAATTGAAGAGTGCTGAGGCAACAACAGAAGCCCTCTTTCCAAGATGAAACTCAATGACGTTCTCGTACAGGAAGAGTTCGGAGCTTTGCGTCTTTGAAGAAGTTTCGGATCCCATCCCTCGAAATCTGTGAAATCTCCCAGCCAGTAAAGAAGAGTGAAACGTCTATCCTGCAGTGCCCGCCAACAAATTTTGCGAGTTTTCGATGCGTCTTGCCAAAAAAAAAAGCCTTCGCTTATTTGGCGCAAAACACCAATAGCTGTCCTATAAGCGTGACCTAGCAGGCTCCAGATATCTCAAAATGATATATTTATATAGATAAATGCTCATACCCATAGCTATTTGCAAGCTGTCACAGCTCCATTGGATTTGTTATTATTGCGACCTACTCCTCAGAGGATCTCTACCTCGCCTGCTAACTCCAATCTTCTGCTGCTTGATCCAACGAAAATCTTATATGTTCCTGGTGTAATAATCCAACTCTGCTCTTCAGTGTCCCAAACACTGATATCTCTGCGTAATATCTCGAATTCTGCCTTTGCAGTGCCTCCTGGTTTGATAAAAACCTTGTCAAATCCTCTCAACTGTCTTGGGGTATCACTGATACCATCATTCTTTGGATATGAGATGTACAATTCCGTAACAAAGGCACCAGCAACATCACCAATATTGGATATCTCGACCTTGACAGAGTACAAAACGTTCCACAATGCTTCATTCCCTCCCAAGCCCCCTCCTGCAATTGGTTCCTGGTAGTAATCCTCCTCTGTGTATCCTTCAGGATAGCTGTATTCATTGACACTGTAGATCTTTTCGTTGAAGAGATATGGATAGATGAATCCTGGCACTGGTGTGAAATCTCTGAATGGAAAGAGAGCATCCTCCACATCTCTCAACTTCTCATCTGCAAACACATATTCGTCCAAATAAGGAGGAGGATATGGCAAATCTGTTGTAGGTGGCAAGACTTCCTTGATAGACAAATCTGAGAGAGAGAACTTCGAATAGGAAAGGCCATAGCCAAATTCATAACGAGGCCTGATCCCGTTTTCATCGAAGTAGCGGTAGTCCAAAAGTCTGTTGAGATCATCTTCTGGTTTACCCTTGATGGGAATTTTATCTACAATCCCGACATACTGGTCCTCCTTCCTGGCAATGGTGAAAGGCAAGCGGCCGCTTGGATTTACTTCTCCAAAGAGAACTTCAGCGATGGCTTTTCCGAAGTATTCACCGAGAGGAGCCGAATATAACACAGCAACAACATTCTCATGGTCAATGAATGGTTCGAGATCAACTGGGCCAGTAGCAGTGATGACAACAACAGTCTTACGGCACCTGTTAGCAACATGCAAGATTAACTCTTCTGAATTTTGCCAAAGGGAGATGTTCTTCCTGTCTCCGTAATTCCCATCAACCGCGATATATCCTTCTCCCGAGTCAGCCATAGCGAAAACAATTGCCATATCAGCATACTCAGAGACGTCATCAACATGCTCAAAGTCATATTGGTCGCTGGTATAGTCATATACCATATCTCTTTCGCGAGCCTTGTGCCCAATTGCCTCAAAGGCAGTGATACCAAAAGGAACGTTGACACTTGCAGAGCCCCAACCACTGAAAAGCACACCGCCTGCAGACTTCTGATCCTTGAAGTTGAATCCATGTGGATCTGGCCCCGCTGCGACTCCAGCAATCAATAAGCGGCGAACGCCATCGTTCTCTGCAATTGGGAGGTTGTGACCGTCGTTCTTCAACAAAATGATCCCTTCACGGGCAACCTCCAAAGCGGTCCATTCCGTGAAATCATCTCTGACATCAACATGGTAGTTTGTTTGCATGATTGGGCCATAGCTCTGGAATGGAAATTCTTGATCATACGTATGGAAGGTCCAAGAGCTGAAGTTGGGGTTATCCTCTTCTTTCAGGGAATTCGGTAAACCCGCATCAATGTAAAAGAATGGCGCCAAAATCCTGCTGACCATATCATTGAGCCGCGCTTGTGGAATTGTGTCGTTGTAAATGGCTCTGGTCAAGAGCGGGCCCCAATATGACTTACCGCTGCACCAATCACCAAAAATCTCACCAGGCATGGTCATGTCCAAACCTGCCAAAGCAGAGTCAACACCTGTATGCTGTGCGCCCCAGTCACTGACCACAAATCCCTGGAACCCGAGTTCTTCTTTCAAGAGATAGTTCAAAAGATAAGAGTTTTCACACGCGTATGTACCATTAACGCGATTGTATGAGCACATAACTCCACCGACACCAGCGTGGACAACATCAGCCCATGGCCACAAATAAACCTCATGCATAACACGGTCCTTGATGACAGAATTAATGGACTCTGTGAGACGATCCCAATCACCTCCTGTCCATTCGTTCTCCTGGCGATATCTTTCCTGCTCATTGCCAATGAAATGACGGGCACACGCGACCACACCTTCCTCCTGAATTCCCTTAACAGTGAGTGCACCCCCAACACCCTGAAGATATGGGTCAGATCCAAAACTCTCCCAGTTCCTACCACCTTGAGCCTTGTATCCAATAGGCCCTATGGTCGGGCCTAAGAGAATGTTCACGCCTTTCCCCTTTGCCTCTCTTCCAATTGCCTTTCCTCGGTTGAACATCAAGTCTCTATTGAATGTGGACCCAGTAGCCATACCTGAAGGAAAACTGGTGATGAAGTCTGTGAATCTGACACCATTCGGCCCATCCTGCAAACACAATGAGGGAATGTCAAGTCTAGGCACGCTTCCAGTGTTTCCGATACAAGGGCCGGATCCCCATCCGGTACCAGTGGTCAAGTTGACCTTTTCTAAGACCGTCATTTCACTCACAACATCTCTGGCTCTGGCAAACGCGGCTTGCCAAACCTTCTGGAGTCTCCCGGCGGCGGCTTCCAAATGTTAGTGAATGCCGTAACAGGAGGCGGGAAGATCCAACGGTATCACAAACGGGACGGATAGTAACCAGGGCTGTAGAAGTTGATGTCATCCACATCCAGATCAGTATTCGTGTTCTCATTTTCTGGCTCGGGATTGACGTACAAAGGCTTTTTGTCAATGTCTCTTGTCGCTTCGGCGGCAAGCGCAAAACAACTCAAAGACACAATAAAACCCGTGCAGATAAGACACTTGGAGAACCACATTACAGAATTACCAACTATGAAAGTCGTTATAGTCGTAATAGGGCCTAGCGTGCCGTCTGACGGAATCTGCTGTTAAGGTTGGTCAGGTGCGTGCCTACTGTTTACAAATTTTGAAGGCACTTCTGCCACAAAAACAAGCCAAGCGCGGGAGTAGACCACATTCAACAAACCCCTCCATGACGAGATTCCATATTTGTGATATGACTACACAGGGCAGATACTCAATGGTAATGAAAATGACATCGTGATCTTAATAGGGTGTAAAGATTACCAGAATCTTTTCTTGAAGCAGCCTGCTGCATTCTCCGAGCTATCCACGACGTGATGATTTCATCCACAACTAGAGCGCACTCAAGTGTTAGTCTGCAGTTTGTTGTCCAAATTGGACATACCAGTTGCTTCATATGGGGGAGGTGGAACCTGGCGATCATAGCTGGAAGAACTTTGAGGATTATCTTCATGAACAGGAGGAGCTACTGCGACAGTGTTCTCCACGATGCTTTCATAATCACCCAGCCCCGAAAGATTCACCCTTCTCTCTGGAGACCCAGTAACCGGACTAGTCACATAGACAATATAGATAGCATGAAAGGTCCCAGGTAAACCAAACAGCATAGTCAGAAGGATGTTCATCAGGAACTGGTTCGTACAGATCCCAAGTCTCAATATGACG
Source organism: Petasospora hungchunana (assembly GCA_030563225.1). Classification (NCBI taxonomy): domain Eukaryota; kingdom Fungi; phylum Ascomycota; class Saccharomycetes; order Phaffomycetales; family Wickerhamomycetaceae; genus Petasospora; species Petasospora hungchunana. Next base: position 720,109 of record JAKUBL010000002.1, on the reverse strand, counting down.
GGAAGAGGAGGGAAAAAGAAAGCAAGTACGTAAAGCAAAACGTCCCCAGCATCAAAATTATGAGCTTGTTGATATTCGGTCATGTTACCAGCCTGTAATTCCTGTAGTTTTTGAAAGGTGTTTATATCTTTCCGAGACTCGAATGCCGAAAGATAGCATCCAATAATTTTCGCGAGCACCTTTTTTTTAGAGCTGCGCCCCATGGTAGTACCTACACTCAGCTGCACCGTGTAGCCTAGGAGTAGGTTAGTGAAGTGCCCGTAATGGGGTTGAGGGGGACTCTTGTTTAAGTTTCTTCCTAATCTTTAACTGCAATAAGAACCAACCTCAGAAGATCCTCGAAACAACTGTTTTCGTTGCCCCGAAGCACACGGTATCTGAAATACCAAGGTCATGCAGCACAGACTGTTAATGGACCGATCTAATTTTAAAATTCCGTCTGTCCTTGTTTATGGCTATTCTCGTCCCTGATTACATGCTGTACGCTGTAGGTATACGATCTGGACAAAATCTAGAAGCCTTGTACAAAAGTGAAAAAAGGAACATGCAGCGTGCAAAAGCCGACAGCCAAATTTTGGAAAGCCGGCTATCCCGGCAATTCAACCAGCACAGCCTCACTGCACCCAGAAGCGCGTGGCGGTGAATGGAAAGTTGCACCTTCGATACACCCCATAGTGTCGGTGCTTAAGTACAACCTTACTTCGGCATTCGGCGTGCTGAGCTCAAGTTAGGCCCAAAACCTCATGTGTGGGTGTGAGCCCCTCAGAGTACTTCGTCCTCTGAAATATTAATGAGAGACAGCCTCAAATGTATCAAGTGGCGTATATTACCATTAACATACCCTATTCTTTTGGACATAAGACCGGAGCATTCGTCATCAGCCTTTTTATGATCGCCGAAGCATACACCGGTTCCGATTCCCGATTCAAAAAGAAACTTGGTATCCGCACACCAAATACCATTGCCAAGACTTCTGGGATTCCACCGGCTAGTAAATTATACATACTTCCCGGTACTCACGAGCTGTTACAGCGTGGCTTCACCTTCAATCACCGAGAACTCCAGATCTAAACAGCATAACTGAGAAGCAATCCACACTGCAGTATTGGAGGAGATGCCAGTACTATAAGGACGTCGTCGCTCCATCGAAGCACTGCCCCGTTTTCCGAAAAATAGCACCCGGTAGAACAGCGCGGCCGGCTTTTCCATTTTTTTTTTGTTTTCCCCGAACGGCTTCCTGATTGGCCCGGTCTGGCGAACGCCCAAACGCCGGTGCACCTCCCGCAGATTTGGGGAGAACGGCGGCCGTCTTATAAATAACCGGCTTCCCAGAAAATTTCCCTCGCTTTCAACACGGAGACCGCAGTTATCTGATAGTAATCCCCTCTACAAAGTCTCCGGCGAGGCCTATCTACTGTCCTGTTTGCTTTCCTTGCAACATCCACTCATTTTGTGTCGTCTAATCTCCCATTTCGAATCCCGATCGTCAGCCTCCTATGATCATGAACGTCATGGCCGAGCAACACTTCGATCACACACATGCCCGCACATCACACATCAATATGGAGCAAAATCCCGTGCTACTCCCACAGTCCCTAGGGTATTCTGCCACACAAATCTTTGATCATCAAGGTTCCGGTGACTTCTACATGTCAGGAAGCCAAGGCTCACCTGCCACTTCGGCGGTGCCCCAGATTGTATTCACCGCATCTAACAACTACAACACTCTTCAAAGGGGATATATGCCTAACATGATACCACAATTGTCCATGGAAGAGTCGACAGAAGCTAGTGAGGCACACTTCCCGAGATCCAATGCACATGTGAATGATGCCATTCATCTGAACACCAGCCTTCCATCAGATCACAATAATGATGTGCTGTCTGTAGAATCATTGACTCCTCAGAGCATCCAGTCGAAGCAATCATTCTCGTCGTTTACGGATCTCAGATTTCCAGAGACCTCAGATCATTCATTGTCTCATACACCGGCTGGCGTCAATGATGGGTTTTACACAAGGCCGATGCAATCCAAGTCTGCTACACACATCCCACCAACGTTACCTTTTGAGTCCGCCATGCCGATTCCACCTCCGTGGGTTGGCAGTCAGGGTGCCTCTCATATGGCCATCCGTCATTCAGATGCTACAGCAGAGAATAACCACATTCGCCCAATCCTCAACTACGGTTCACAGACGGATCATAGCTCAGAGTTGACAGATCAGCAAGTGAAGAACCTTTTGATGATTACCAACAGTACGTCTTCGTCTACTGGCAAGAGAAAACCTAGAGAAAAACAAGAGATTCTCTCAGCTGGTGCTCAAGATAGCTTCATTTGCAAACATTGTGGCAAGGCATTTGCCAAAGGATACAACTTAAAGAGTCATTTGAAGACCCACAGTGACGAGAAACCTTTCCAGTGTACGTTCTGCAGCAGAAGCTTTGCCCGCAACCACGATAAGAAAAGACATGAACTTTTACATCAAGGAGTCAAGAAGTTCCAATGCGGTGGTGTTCTGAAAGACAAGGTTACACGTTGGGGTTGTGGCAAGAGATTCTCTCGTGCTGATGGACTGGGTCGTCACTTCAGAACAGACATTGGCTGGCTCTGCATAAGACCTCTAATGATGGAGGCAAAGCAGGCCGAGCAGCAAGAAAACCAAAGCGCCACTGAAGACATAGATGAAACCGCGTTTGGAACAACATTCATTAACGAGCTTCTGAGGAAATCCCAATGATCTAAATCTTCTTCTCGTTACCGCAAGAAGTGATCCGGCTGACGGGCATGATTGTGCTTTTCACGAACGTAATGATATTTTGAATTATAGGTCTTAAAGTAGAAATCCTGGATTGTTCCATCTGGGCCTTGGATGACCTTTGAGAGGTCTACCAAAGAATAAACCTTAATATAAGTTCAAGTAGAATCGTTGGGTCATATATTAAGTGACTTTTTACGCCCAACGTCCTGCGTTCTTCGTCGGCGTTTTGCGTCATCCGCACCAGAGACAGCGTCGCAGCTGTCGGTAACACAGGTTACAGATTAGGGTACAAATCGGATATAAGTAGAATTTCATTAAATATATTAGTTTTGGAGATATTAAACTTAGCAGATATGCTCCTCTAGTTGGTTTCGTTAGTTTGTTGAGTTTGAAGAAGCCAAGCGACATTACATGTCAGCGTCCTGACCCGGGTTGGCGGTCTCGTAGTCCAAGAACTTCAACAAATGCCAGAGAGTAGCAGAGATGAAGGAACCGAGAATTGGGCCAACCCAGTAGATCCAGTGGTAGTTAGGGAAGGAAGCAGCTGCAACACATGGACCAAAGGATCTGGCTGGGTTCAAACCAGCACCAGTGTAGTATACACAAATCAAGTGACCGATAAACAAGGCCAAACCAATGACGAGAGGAGCCATGTGTGTAGCTCTGTGCTTCTCAACAGCCATAAACAAGACAGTGATACAGAGAATAGCGGTACCAAAGGCCTCGAGGAAAACACCTCTTGATCTGGAGCAGTCACCACCCAAACCGTTGGTGAAGGCAATTGGGCCTGGGGTCATAGCAGAGGCGGCACCAGCGGCGGCCATACCAGCAACCATCTGAGAGAGCATCATCAAAGCACCTCTAACAACTGGAACAGCACCAGTGAGCACCAAAGTGAGCGTAACAGCAGGGTTAAGGTTACCACCAGAGACTCTGAAGAAAATGAAGACACCAACAGCAACGGAGACACCAAATCCAAATGCTATCATGATAAGCTGAGCTGGATGGGAACCCGCCTCTTTGACGGCAGTATCCTGATTGGCAATCTGTGCAATGACAAAGGCAGACCACAGGAAGAGGAAAGTGCCACAGAACTCACCAATCATGGCCACAAAGTGGTTTCTCAGGGTGTCACTAAGACCCAGCTTGGAGGATCTTGGCTGGTAAGGAGGGATATACTCCACATCGGACTGGGCCTCGACGTCATTCTGGGCGGATTGAGCTTCACTAGCAGTCATTGTGTGCGAACGAGTTCTAGAGTTTTTGGAAACAGTAAGTACGAAGAGGGACCAGGGGCGAAGAAGACGACATATTTATATTGGAGTGTGGGTCGCAACCGAAGCTCATCTTACCCAAGCAAAAATAGACCAAATCTGCATATCCCTGCACTTCAGGCCCACTCTGAGCCCTGAAACTCGAAATATGCATGCTTAACTATGAAAACGCGACCCGTTTAACTGCCTCGAGAGACTAGGGCTGAGAAGGGACTTGCTGGTAGGCGCACCTGGCTGCAAAGCAATTTCCATAATAGGAAATTGGACAACACCAAAAGTTTCTTTTTGTCTCACCAAAACTTTTCGCTGGCAGCCAGCGCCCCTTTAGTGAACAGTGCTAAACTCGTCGCCGTAGGAACAGGCAGCAAAAGCTGTGCAATTACTCGCTAACGAGGCCTTTAAGGTCCCAGAGATGAAACTCGAAAACTTCTTTCAAGAAACCAAACAGTCGGCCTGAGATGACTATGTAACGAACGAGCCCTGGATACGAGGGCTCACGACCTATTCTGCCTAGTAGGTTTGGTGCCCTCCCTCACCCAAGCTTCTGGCCAGGGCGAGACCATAACGTATATATTTTAGTGCAGATCTCGAGCTCTTCGCGATGAGCGTCCGTATTCACACATTTAGATGACAGACGAGCGATTCCAAGCCAAGGTAGGGCAACAGCTTCATTGGCCAGTTCTCAATCCTAGCTTTAATAGTAGCACATGATATTCCTTTTTCCAACCACACATGATGCCAAGCGCTGATATGTGCCAAATATTCTCTTAGATCGATGCCCGCCCCTAGTCCATATTTAACAAATTGCCCACCAAATTAACCTGCAGCTCCTTTTATATAGAAGCTAGAGCTCATTTGTCGATATCACGCAGCAGTATACTAACTATCTCAGGGCGGCGTGCAACTTCATCACTGATCAGCCTATAAACTTTATCATGCTCTGATCTAGTAGCTGCTGTTCCTTTCTTTCGAAAGTCTAAATACAAGTTACAATATCAAATCAAAATCAGGCCTTCGTCAGTAGGTGGTGAAGTACAGGAGGTTTTGTGGACTGGGTAGCACATCATGTATCACAGGGCGGTGTAGTGGTTTTAAAGGTCGCCGGTACAGTCAGTTTTATCCTTGCCACGAAGCAGAATGTTACCCTTCAGTCTTGCTAAATCTTTCTTTCTCTCTGACTTCGTCATTTTTCTTCGTCACCCCCTAAAATATTGTCATCGTGTGTAGTACCATGGTCTCTGCCGCTCCATTTCTCTCTTCTGTGTCCTGTAGCAGCGGTAGTTTGCGAAGTTGGTCACTCTTTTGTTCTCCGATGTCAGCGTTGTCTCATCCAAACGATGAGCCTGTAGCTTTCTCGCTAAACACAAGTTACATTAAATAAAAATCGGGCCTTCGTACAAACAATTCTTTCCAGCACTGAGGATCGAACCGTAGTACTCACCCTCTCGCGGTTTTAGATCTTACAAAAAAAGACGTCACAGACAGGATTCGAACCTGCGCAGGTAGAACCCAATGCCTAACAGCTACACAGAATAGCAGGGCATCGCCTTAACCACTCGGCCACTGTAACCGAGAATTCCCGGTCACAATAAGCACTCCCATCCTCTTAATCAAAATGACTTCAAGTCACGTGATATGGGAAAGCTTATCTCGGAGAAAGATCTTCTCTGACTACTCTACTCAAGAGCCAGGCCTCTTTGAGTACCTCCATAGATTATACCTGGGTCACTATGATCACTGCTACCATCGTCTCATCGACCCAGATGACCAAATATTGGTCTGCAAGCCAAACTGAACAGGAAAGTCGGAGTGATACGAAAGATGTTCAATCTCTCAACAGATCTGTAGAAAGGTCATGTGCAATGACCCGACCGCTGAGAACCTTACACAAGTAGAGAGGTACATCCACAAAAGGTCAGATACGTCATGCTGGGTCACTAAATTGAGTTGATGTCCACGTTGGCATACAGAAGAAGAAACAACCCGGCGGTGTTGACTGGGTTCTCGCTTGAGTCACCATCATTCAAGAGAACCATTGAAGAGTTCAAAAGCACAAAAAGGTCAAAAACGGCCTACCAGCTTGGCACAACATCTCTCCTATACTTAGGATTTCTTGGAACTGAAGTTTACATATGGAAGCGAAGTAAGAGCGACGTATTGCATCTTGTCCAAGTTAAAGCACTCAACCATAAAACTAGTTAAATATTCCAAACCACCCTCTTGGAAACCTGCAAGTTAGCTTTCTTGAATCCCTTCAAGCTTGCTGCAATAAAGCGCTTTTAATGTATAATTTCTAGCGGAAACTAGATGGGAAAGACGACGTCGATGGAGGATCAAAAAGTTAGATTCAATTAATCAACCTAAGCTAGCTGAGATATCTGGTGAGAGATCTGAAATGATCAGCATTAATTAATTTAATAATTATATATTATACGTCGTCGTCGACGAAAGAGAGCCTGTCGAGGAGAGGAAAGCAGTTGATCCAAACTATATTGATTGAAAAGGCCGCAAGCCCGTCTTTGAGATAGTCATGTATAATCCTTTCCTCACTACAGACACTTCAACAGGTTTGATACACCGGTGCTCACATTCTATCAACAGGAGTGAGGCCCAACAACGTCATACCATTGTAAAGGACCTGGCGAGCCGCAGAATACAGAGCCAAACGAGCAGAAGCTAACTCTTTTGTCTGACCAGAAACCCAGAGAATGTCATAACAAGAAGAAACCTGATGAGTGAGACGGAACAGATATGTCACAATCGTTGCCGGTTCGTGTGTCTTGGAAGCATTTCTCAAGACATCTGGGTACTGTGCAAGAAGACGGATGAGGAGCTCGGCTTGTGGTTCAACAAGAAGAGAATGGTCAGCATTCAAAATGTCATCATTAGAAACGTCTTTCTCGGCATTTCTCTCAACAGATCTCAAACGGGAATGAGCGTACTGCAAGTATGGGCCAGTATCGCCCTCGAACGAAAGCATACGCTCCCACTTGAACTCGTAGTTGTTGATACGCTTAGACTGCATATCCTGGATCATAACAGCAGATATACCAACCAAGTCAGCAACCTCCTCCGGCTTCTCGATTTGGGCATACTTGGCCTCGTTCTTCTTCATCACGTCGTGCATCTTGTCCTTGGTCTCTTCCAAGATGTTGTTAAGGAACACAACCGTACCTTTTCTGGTAGACATCCCTTGAACCATACCAAAATTAACGTGCTGCAATTTTGAGGCCCATTCGAATCCCATTTGCTTCAGAATCTCAAAGAACTGGGCAGTGTGAAGATCTTGCTGCGATGCAATGACATAGATCATCTTGTCAAACTGGTACTTCTCGTAACGTTGGATAGCCTCACCGACATCTCTGGTCAAATAAAGGGTTGTACCGTCTGACTTCTGGACAATACACTTTCCAAGCTTCTTGTTGAATTTCTTCAAGTCAATAAGAATGGCACCCTTGTCTTCATGGGTCAAATCTTTCTCCTTGAAAATTCCAAGGGCCTTATTCATCAAATCTTGAGAAACCTGAGACTCACCAGAGTATACGTCAAATTTGATGTTAAGACGCTTGTATGTGTCGATATATCTGACAATAGACAAATCACGGAATCTTTTCCAGATTTTCAGAGCATCTTCGTCACCATCCTCCATTCTCTTGAAGTAGGCACGGGCCTTGCCATTTGTAGACTCGGCCTCTGGCAAGGAGTCGCCTTCCTCAGCAACATCCTGGTTGACCTTCACATACACTTCGAAAAGATGGTTGATTGGGTCTTTCTCCAAGGCCTCCTCGGAGCCGTACTTCTCGAAACCGACGGCCAGAAGACCGAACTGCTTTCCCCAATCACCGAGGTAGTTGATACGAGTCACGTTCCAACCCAGTTGTTCGTAAAGGTTAGAAAGGAACCCACCGATGATGGTAGAGCGCAAGTGTCCAGCGTGGAATGGCTTGGCAATATTTGGCGAAGAGAACTCAATAACGATCTTCTTGCCCTCACCGATAGGAATGGATCCATAAGCGGCTCTTCTAGAAAGAATGTCTTTGGTAACAACATTGAAGAGAAATTCAGGGGAGAAAAAGAATTGGATGAACGGACCATTGGCCTCGACCTTCTGGATGTACTTACCCAATGGGAATTTGTCTGCCCAAGTCTGTGCCAACTCCTTTGGGTCGGATCCCTTGATACGAAGTCTTGGGATTGGGATCAAAAGGTCTCCACGGTCTGGCGTGTTTGTCCACTCAAGTGCTGGAAAGATAAGTGCAGCGTCCACGCCTGAGATCTTGGCCAGCTCATCGGTAATGTAGTCTCTCAAAAGATCAACTGGGTTGGTGTCTGGGAACGAACCTTCGAAGGTTGGCGGTGAGATGAGGGAGAGCTTCTCGAGCTGAGTTGCAATAACGGATGGAGATGCCATGTTGTAAAAAAGACGAGCAAGGCTGTGTGTCGTTCTAGGAGTCCGTGTGTATGTGCCTATGCGTCTAGAGAGTGTGCAAAAGAGGCCTCTGAGCATCCACGACTGACGGACTGTGAGAAAGACTCATCGTCCTTTTTTTTTTCATTTTTTCCATTGCGTTCTGCTGCGCTTACCATTTTGTAGTTTGGGCTTATAACTTGTCACTAAAAAGTATTGCATGAAGCAGTATATATTCTATAGGCGTATCAGTATATCGTAAAGTCGTCAAAATCAAGAATCAGACCTCGGTCTCGGTCTCGGTTTCAGCGTGCTCGTGCTGGGAGGCCTTGGCCTTGTTGAAGGCGTAGTCCTGAGTAAAGTTTCTAGAAGGCACAAAAGATGAAGACTTCCAAGCGCTAACACCTGTTGAGTACATCTCATCAACCTCCTCAAGAGTCAAACCACTGGTGTGTGGGATCGTGAAGTATACAAAGAACAAGGCAAACACAAGACATCCAAGGAAGACATAACCGTAGTAGAAGTTAATGGCACTTGTGATGAAAGGAGTGAAAAAGGCAATCAGGAAGCCCCATAACCAGTTAGCAGCAGTAGCGATACCCATGGCCTTAGATTTGATTCTGATTGGGTAGATCTCGGAAACAACGACGAAGCAGCATGGACCCCAAGTCGTGGCGAAGAAGAAAATGTAAATACAGGCGAAGAAGATCATGGCGTTTCCGGCTGGTTTGGAGGTCTCACCGCCAACACCATGCGGGTACAGTTTCGTGACACCAATGGTAGCAAAAATCAAAAAGCAGATCACCATTCCAATGCAACCAATGAGGAGAGAACGACGACCACCGAGCTTGTTAACAGAGTAAAGGCAAATGATGGTGGATGCAAAGTTAACAACACCAAGAATGATAGAAGTAAGGAAGGAATCGTCCAAACCGACAGCCTGGAAGATGGTAGTGCCATAGTAGAAGAAGTAGTTGTTACCAGTAAGCTGCTGAAGAGCCATAAGCATCACACCACAAAAGACACGGAATCCAATCTTTGGTTTGCCTGTGATCAACTCACCCCAGGTGGCCTTGCCGATGGAGTCCTCCTTCAAGATGGCAGCGTTGATCTCCTCAACTTCTGCAAATACAGCTGGATCATCTGATGGAACTCTGTTGGAGTAGGCAAGAGATTTGCGGGCCTCATCGAGACGGCCCTTCTTGATGAGATATCTTGGAGACTCTGGCATGAAGACCATGCCAGTGATCATGAGAATGGCCCAGAAGAAGCATAAACCAAGGGCAATTCTCCACTGAGCGGAGTTGTCGTACGTCTTTGCACCGTAGTTAGTGCAGTAGCCCAAGAAGATTCCAAAAGTGATCATCAACTGGTAAGAGGAAACGAGGGCACCACGAAGCTGCTTTGGAGACGCCTCAGAAATGAAGAGAGGAGAGATGACAGCAATACCACCAACACCAAGACCAGCGACAATTCTTCCAATGAAGTATTGATACCATTTCGCATCAGAGGTTATCTGAATCAAAATACCAACAATGTAAATGATCATCATGATCATTAAACCAACACGACGACCGTACATATCAGCCGTTTTGGACAAAAAGATGGAACCGAAAGCACAGCCAATGTTGAAGATACCAACAATTAGACCGGTTCTGACGTCAGAGAGGTAGTATTCACCGTTGCTGTTGACCTGACCAAATCTCTTCTTGAAGTCGTCCATGTTGACAAAACCAGAAATGGTACCGGTATCCCAACCGAAGACGAAACCACCAAAGGCAACCATTAAACATAGCAAACATACAACGATGTAAGCTGATGCTGGCTTGGCTGGAATGTCAACACCCTCCTGGTTCTCAACAGATGAGCTGTCAACTTTCTCTTGTGTGTCATAAGAGGCTGGTGTCATCACACCAGAGGGGTAATTCTCATCGGTGGCGTGGTTCTCTTCCACAGACATAATGTTAGCTTTTGAAATTGAGATATGTGCTGAGTGCAAGGAAGCATAGTTGGTGGGCTTTGTTGGTATTTATATGCTGTGGACGGGTAGCTGCCGAGCGCCGGAGAAAATGTCCCCCGGTGGCAGCCCCTCCTCTCCCCATGGGACAAGCAAGGGGATTTCAACCGGAAAAACTCTCCCAGTGATTTCTTTTTTTCCGAGAAAGCCGTTCGCTGTCAGGTGAGCTCCTTTGAAGCCGGTTTCTAACACAAAATGGAACCTGAGATAGATCTATCAGCCTGGATTAACTAATTACTGCGTACTGTCTTTCAAGATCTTAATTACTGTCTTTTACTCTGAGGTGTTACCTGGGATCGATCTCACTGTCAGGCGACGGTTGTAGACCAGAACTCCACAAGACATCAGCAGACATGCGAGTCATACCACTCCGGAGAGTAGCATACACCCCGTGGTCAATGCCCCACTCCCGTACATTCTTCTGATGTCTTCTGTCTGGGGCCAAACCCAAGCCCTATGCTTTCGCAGAGCTCGTGATGCAAGCACGGAAAAATAAGTGGCACACGGCACGGGCACTATGCGCGAATACACGTCATGGAAAAAAACACCGGCTTTTGGAGAGTGTACAATAAGTGCCTTGCTTCGACATATCTAAAGAGGTGAGCTGGATAGGTTATATTCTATTCTGCATCTCCGCAAGATGAGAGTATTGGATTGCTTCACGTGTGTAAGTCAAAGCTTTTATGGAGGCGACCGGCGCCTGATAAACTTAGTCATCCCGGAATAACTTTCTGCTGTACTCTGCTGCAGCGCGAGAGAGTTTGTCCGAAGACAAAAAGTGCCATCAATTTCAGCTCTGAGGGCTGGTGCTTGGTTTAGATAACTAAGGAGCCTAAGGAGGAGACAGCGACGACGTGCTGCGAAAACAAAAAAGATGGCTAATCCAATTACCGCTACAATAACCTCACATGTCCTCCATGGAGAAGTATATAAGCCAAACTGCGAAGTTAAATACAAGAGGTGGCTTGTTTACCGCCGTCTCATTAATTCGGGGAAGCTAGCTCCGGAAAATCTCATGCATCTTTTCTCAATATGTCCGGAAAAATTTTTATCCGATGAGCTCACTCATTCCAAATCAGCAGATATTCTGCATTAGGCAGTTCCTTGTGCTTTTTCAGTTTATTCACAATAATTCTTTTGTGCTGTTGTCAGGATATCTACGGACAAGAGTCTCCGTCACAAGTTCTTCTAAATATCAAACGTCAATCATGAATTGAATGGGCACTTGTAATAGATATGCAGCACATCCGCAGTATCGTTCTGTGATGAGGAAATTAGGAATTTGAGAATATGCCTAAAATAATTCAGATTCTGTAATATATACTATATCTAGTGGACAAAATTTTTCTAATCTAGCTTGGTTTCTCAACTAGTGACTGTAATACATGCCGCTAATTATGCACTGATCAATTGCTAGGACGATATCGTCTCAAAATGCGTAATTAATCTTCAATATTATTATCAATTCATGGAACCTTCTTAGATTTCATATATAATATTATTAAAATATACCACGTCAATTCTTATACCCATCACGTGTGCTAGATAAATACTGCAATGCATATTGGCTTGAACTTTTGCCAGCATTTCTATGGCTCTTTGGGGTGCTATAGGGCAACTATGTGGGTCGGCTACGTCAGCCTCAGCTTGAACCCTCAAAATGATGAGAATTTGCCCCAGAGTATCGGTATGCGAGCTCTGGACGTGGCGCTTTCTGATCAGCCAGCGCTGAACAACAAGGCAAAATTCTCATCCCCTCGAGTACTCCCAATTATTAAGGAAATCTCTCCAGTGTTACCTGGACAGCTCCGTTACTTGACCTGCTGTTCATTGTGGTAAGCCTTTGTTGTCATGGAAATATGTAAGAGAAAAATCCATTTAGTTCTTTGTCGGTGACGGTGTCGATGTTCCATGTTTGAAGAAGGCGTACAACAGTGGTGGAGGGCAACTCTGGTGTCAGCAGCCCCAGTCCAAAATCCCATATTAAAATTGGTGTAGTTAAAAAGGTCGTAGTTGAACTTAAATGGGCTTGATTGGCTCAATATGGTCCGTCTTTATGACGTTTATAACTGGTCCCAACCGAGCATTTCCTTCTTGCTAACTATCCTTCAGGATCGAACAGCCGGGACAATCACGTCTTTCAAATAATTGAGCTAACAAGTGTTCAAAGCAGCTGGTCTTTGCTCAAATTAAAATCAAAAGGACATGTTTTGGTTTTATTTTGTAATAATTGGTCAATCTAAAGAACCATCGATCGTAATGATTGATAGGCCGACAGCCGGTCGGAGCATCAGTAATATTCAATTAGGTAAATTAAGTATTATTGATCTAATTATAATTATCATGTATTTATATTGTGCGCGACTTAGACAGCTAACTAAGCTTCGATCTTGTCAAGGGCCCCTTAGTTGTAATTCTTGAATGTTGCCGGTGTTCAGGAGATACATGACCAAATGTGTATATTGTGTATAGTGTGTTATAGTAGTGCTAGCTAGTGCTGCAGTCTTACGTGAGCACTTTATGTGCTCTGTGTTTTTAGTCCAACAAAGATTATATAATCGGTCTAAACTTGAGTCCGAATCCCATACTTTCATACCATATGGTGTGCCCGAGTTGTTAAGAGCACTCAAGCGGACTTCTAGACGCATCAACATACAGTACCGTGTGTAACATAGTGAAGGGCACAATAGCAGTCAGCACGGTCAATCCTCAGCCTTCAACGTTCCCCAACCCTTAACCCTGGCAACATTTTTCAAATGACAATATGCAAGGTGAGGGTGTTATAATGAAATACAAGGCAGCGTATATAGCTTACTCCCAGCTAGGCATCCGTTTAATTTTGGTAAAGAAAGAGACTAGATATTGATGTGGGGAAGTGACCTCAAATCACTGGGACTAGCCCTACGCGCTTTAAACACCAGAGTCCGAGAATCTAGGTCCTTTTTCGCGAAATTTACCAGAAAGCATCATAGATGACGAGTACCAAATCTCGAGCGCGGAGTGCACTTACAGGAACAACAACCACAGCATAGCGCCTGTTCCGTGTCATATAGCCCATCAATACGCATCTGAAGTATCAGCAGAAACTTCTGATCACGTCACGCACATTTAATCACCGGACTTTTGACCCTTGGGCGAGCACCATGAGCGATCAAGGCTCTCACATGTCGGTCACTTACGCTGGCGCCCCCGTGGATATCAACAGCACCCACCAAAAGCGCAAGAAATCTCGTGTCATACCGCCTGACAGGCGTAAGAAGGTTGCTCAAGCGTGTGATATGTGCAAAAAGCGCAAACAGAAGTGTAACGGACTCCAACCTTGCAATCTGTGCTCATTGAAGGAGCTCGAGTGCCTGTACACTGCTATCGATCGGAGAGTTCTTAAGCCTTCCAAGAAGATCCTGGAGGAGCATAAGACTTCGGACTCAAGTCTCCGAAACGAGAACGGGGACTTCTCTGATGGTCCGACCTCTCGAACTCATCGTCAACCAGGGGGTTATCAATCACAATCACAGGGAATCTCTCACATCAACCCCCTCTCGAACCAGGACAGTATTCCAAATACAAGCTACCCGACGATGGAATATGCTTCTTCAAAAGCAGGAGCAACATCGGCCTCTTCTACACCGAATATGTTTCACTCCCAGCAGCAGCTTCAATGGCCGGACCATATGAGACAATCGCAACAGTACCAATTTTCCATGGCCCAGTATCCTCCACAACAGCTGACACGCGGAAACATCAGTGAAGGTCTGGAAACGCAGAGGTACCCCAATCAACAGAAGTCATACAACGGTCAAAATGTGGCCTCATCTGTTGCGCCGCCCTTGTCGGTTCGCGTTCCGTATGGTACGGAGCAGAGACAACAGACGCCAGCGTCGTCATCGTTCCACAACACATCTCCTGCCCCAACTCCTCAACCTCAAAGCACTTCCGCCGGTCAGGCTTCTGAGTCGCCGTTCAGGTCACCGTTCACTACCTCACAGCAACGTGCTCAGATCCCAGCTTCTCTACAACCACTTCTGAGCTTCCCACTTAATATTCAGTTAAACGAAGTCCATGATGAGTCCTATAACGACTTTATGACATCTACTGGAAATGATCAGAATTGGAGACTCTTGTTTGATGAGGCTGGAAACCTTCGATACCTTGGTGAGAGCTCCGGTACTGCTTATCTTTTACAGTGTCGTAAGCTCTTCCAAAAAGTCTTGGGTCCGCAAAAGTTTTCTGACGACCCTGAAAGATTCACGTACGTCGATGCTCCTGTGATTCCCCTGGCCCCAAGATCCCTCCATGAGCTTCCTGAAAGAGCTTACACAGATTACCTTGTCACCACCTATCTCAACAACTTGAACAACGTTCTCTATGTCTTGGATGACGACGCACTAATCCAGCTTGTTCAGAGAGTATACGGGTCCCAAAACCGCGCAAATCTTCCTCAAAGAGATCTATGCATCCTTTTTTTGGTGCTTGCCATTGCATCGGTTTACTCACGAGCTGAAATTACCAAGAAATTGTTCCCATTTCCACAAGACTACTTCACAGATCCCATAGTGTTCTTTGAGGTTGCTATGACCATTCTTAATTCAACCACAGAGGATGACAACATTTGGCTTGCCGAGGCGTATCTCCTGATCTTCTTCTTTTACCAGTTTACAGGTCATAAGAACACAGCTTGGGTCAAGCTTGGTTCCGCTATCAGGTATGCTCAAGGACTAGGCCTCAACAGAAAGTTTGTCAATGAGTCGTACAAAGATCCTAAGTTCGTCTTACACAGACGAAAATTGTTCCGCAGTTTGTTCATTATGGATACGTTATCGTCCATCCACTTGGGAAGATCAATGACAATCCGCCATCAGGAATGGGATGACATTAAGTTCTTTGACAGTCTTGATGACTACCAGAACAAACTTTTGCGTGTTTGTGAGCTCAACAGTCGTATTTTGGAACATGTCTACTACAACCCGTCGGTGACTTTAAAGATGGCGTTGAACATTGCTGTTGATTTGAAGATCTACACATTAAAGAATCCAATCAAGCCAGTGACATCTGAGAACTATCCCGCTCCTGTCGATCATAAGGTTTTGCTTCCTCACGTTATCTATCTTCATGGAATCATTCTTCTTTCGAGGCCTTTTTTCCACTTCGTGGTTCTGAAGAAGCTCGGCTTGGTGAACTACGACCCAGCATCGAAGAACCTTCCGCATCTTACGAACTTTTATCATTCATGTATCAAGGCATCGCTACTGATCGTAAAGATTGTTGAGTATTGTTACTATCAAAATATCCACCCATTTAAGCCCCTAAGTTTGGTTTCTTGTACATTCCACGCTGGGCTTGTTCTTGGTTTGTTGTTGGTATTACGTCTCAAGGGCATTGATCACGAAATGTTCAAGAGTGATCCTCAGATCAATGTTGATCCGGAGGCTATGCTTTCTCATGCAATGTCTTCTGTGATTAAAGTGCTGGTTCACTATGGACGTATTGACCAGCAGTGCAGACGTTATGCCACGATCTTGCAGAATATGCTTGATGTGACGAAGCAGCTACCTGAGAATACCGACTGCAACGATTCAGATGCCTCTTCCAACACTGCCAACGAGCGGATCAACACACAGCAAAACTTTGAGAACATTCTGAGGTTTCAAGACTGGTTGTTTCCAAAGGCAGACAACCTTCCTAACGGCTATGACAACAGCCGGGACAGCTCTATACGTGCCAACTTTGATGTTTCTACTGACACAAACGATGGCTTCTTGAAGGATATTGCTGGTTTGAACAATGTGGACACTTCCGGTACTCAGTTCTTGGATGACTTCTTATACAATGTGATCGATGCCGGAGGCCAGCCGGGTAAGGCCAGTGGTGGCTCTTCGTGATCAGTGTCTTAATATTTCTGTGACTTTATGTACTGGTGTAATATCTTCTTCTTTTATGTCATTTGCGCTGTGTTATATATGAATTCTGTTTTGCTAATGTCCAAATTCGGTAACTCGCGAGTTTCTGCGAGCGCGCGCGCTTGGAGTTGAGCCTCGGCTTGACAAAATAATCGTCTTCCCCAGTTTTTGCTTCTTTGTTCTCTTCAAACTCGAGAAAACATCGGCTGGAATGGACACAAAGAGGAACAAGCAGACGGATATCGAATCTAGTGAGAAGGTGGAAACCTCACTTCCTTTTGCAGACGCTCCCAGCATTGGTACGTAAACATTTTTGGCAGTCCTTTCTTCTCAGTATCGCTAACAAACGGTCTACAGTAAGAGCCCACCAAAAGGATTCATATCTCGAATCAATCCTGCGCGGAAAACTACAAGACACACTCCAGATTCTTACAAGTCAGCGATTCATCCATACACATCCTGAGGAGATCACGATGGCCACAAAGGCACTGTATTTGGGACTCACTACCTTCCTTGGCTCCAGAACACTCGGCGAGGAGTATACGGATCTGTTTTATGTCACAAGGGATGGTTCTCAGCTACCAAAGTTTAAAAGAAGGCTTGGGTTTGTGCTGGTATATGCTATTCTACCCTACTATGTGACCAAGCTTGTGAAGAGAGTGGCCAATTCAGATACGTTGGACGTTGTTCCCAAAACGAGGAAAAGCTGGAGAGAAGCATTGAGGTCTGTGTCATACTCTAAGGTGCTTGATGCGCTATTGAGTATCCATCTGGCTGTTTTTTACCTCAATGGTGCGTACTATAACCTGTCTAAGAGGGTGTTTGGTATGCGTTATGCATTTGGTCACAAAGTTGACAAGAACGAGCAGGTATCACGCGGTGGATATGAGCTTCTTGGAGGCCTTATTCTGGCACAGATGATATTCAAACTTCTCGGGAAAGTGAAAACATTTTGGCTGAGCAATGAGTACGAAGAAGCCGATGACGTTAATTCGCCAAAATCTTTAGACATCAAAGGTGTTCCTACAACTCGATCATCAGGCGAGAAGGACCTATCGAACCCGAGACTGCTGAAGTTCATTCCCGAGGGGTCCAGAAAGTGTATGCTATGCTTGAGTTATATGGTGGATCCAAGCTGTGCTCCATGTGGACACATGTTCTGTTGGAAGTGCATTGAAGATTGGAGTCGAGAGCACCCGGAGTGTCCATTGTGTCGTCAGCCACTGACAGAGCAAGCGATACTACCCATTGGTTAGATTTCCATCTCTATATATTCACTGTAACTTATATGTAGTGCGATGTTGTGTTTTTTATTTTTCCCTCACATTGAGAAAAGAATCTGTTTCTTCTTCTTTCCCTTTCCCTTGGTTATTACTGGAGTTCCATTAGGAAGAGCTGCAGAGAGAGCAGACAAATCACTGGAAGCCGACGACCCTGCCGAGCTTGAGCCTGCTGAATCCCAAGCGCCGTTTCCAGAAGGAGTGGGTGTAACACGAGGAATAATGACCTTCTTTGGTGCTGGCTTAGGTAACTCAGGGAACTGGCCATCGTCCAACTTGGCTGGCTTTCTGGCTGCTGTGATCGTATTAGATCGGGTTCCAATCTGAACTTTGGCCAGTGATGAGTCTACTGCCGACCATACAGGGGCTGACGAAGTACCGGAAAGGTAGTTTGGAACGTATGTGGAACGGCCCTGGTTGATCTTAACCGTTTGTGGTTTACCCCTCGTGAGTGTCTTATACTTGACTGTTGTCTTGACTGGCGCGTATGTTGGTAAGGATGAGGTTGGCAGAGCCGGGAATGTCTCCTCCATTGGCGCCTTTTGCGACTTCTTCGATGAAGGATTTGTTGCCCATGACCCGTAGTTCTCAATAGAGGAAGAAGCACCAGGGAGAGCAGGGAAGTTCTGTGCGTGTTCAGTCTCCTTTTCATGCTGCTTGACAAAGGAAGATAAGGCAGTGCACTGTGTAGAGTTCTTGGGGAGCAGGAGCGCAAAGTCGTAGAGCAAGAGGTACAGGTCGTCTTCAGCTGTGTTGGAAAAAAGTTCCTGGTACGCACTCTTCAAGCCACTACAATCAAGTTTGCCGTTGCGGAACACGGTATTAAGCTCCGTAAAGCGTTCAAATGCAGAAGTGGAGTAGTTGAGGTAGTGTCTTGCTCGCTCTTCGAAGCGCATCTTCTTTGTTGCCAACGAGTCTGTGTTTTCTGGTTGTTGCTGGGAAGTTGATGTGGAATGTTGTGGTCTGAATGTCGAGAGTTGTGACTGGAATCGGTTGTTAGAAGTGCCCAATACATAGCCATTGGAGAGTCCGCCATGCTCAGACACCATGTGGGCCTGTAGATCGAGATCATCAGCAAACACCACAAACTTCTTTTCCAGACACGTGGGAACGTTACAGATGAAATGGTCCCTGCGAAAGTGTTCTTCCAATGCGTCGTAATTGCTGAAATGCTGTGGGCTTGCCGGGTTGATCTGGTCACAAACGTGACACTTCTCGTGCTTTTGACGACGATGAATGGTGAGTTCATCTTCTGAGTAGAAACGGCGTCCACGGCAGAACTCACACAATGGATGTCCTGTGAAGCCCTTCTCGTCTCCTCGCATCTGATGGTTCTGGAGCTGTCTGTGAGTGTAGATTTTTATCTCAGCTGGAAAGGCTTTCTTGTGCTGAGCACAGATCTGGCACAGGTGGCGATCATGTGACCTGACATGCTCTCCAAGCTGCTTCAACGAGCCGGTGTCCACCCGACACACTGGACAACAATATGCCAGCAGCCCAAGAGTGTCATCGTGGCACTTTTGCGATGTAAACCTTACGCCATGCTTCCCGTCAACGACATTTAGCGATGTAAAGTCGTCGTAGGACGCAGTGAGCTTGTCGGTAAAGACAACCCACTCAGCCTCGGTTCGACACACGAGACAGGCTTTCTTCTCGTACAGAGCACGTTGTCTATAAGAGCACTTGTGGCAGGTAGTGTGGTTACAGGGCGAGAGGGCCGCATACTCGATCTTCTCCGCGCAAATGACACACAAGTTCTCGTCGTTGGTCTCATCATCACCTCCATCATCCTCGGTCCGTGACTTCCACGAACTCTTCTGGTTGTTCCCCCCTCTGCGTCTATGTCTGTCCTGTACACGTTCTGACATCTGAGACCCCTTTTGTGCGCCCTGATTTTGTGGATGGCGTGTAAATTGGAGTAAGAATTGAAGGGTTGGGAGGACCTTTTTTTTGGTTGATTGGGCGCCCATCAAGACAAGGGCGAGGACCTCAGAAAAAAAAAAATCACATAGGGCGATGACATAAGCATAGGCATTTCACACATCTCAAGCACTGAAGTACACTCCAATAGCCCTAAGATGAACGTTTCTGCAACATTCAACGTCCTCCGATTGTTTATTCAACCCCATCTGTGTCTTCCTCACTTGACAGTGGCCTCCTTCGACAAAATCCCGATCCCATTGCGCTTCAATACGCCTAAACAGCCAACGATCAGGGCCATCGTGCTGGACAAGGACAACTGCTTCGCCAGTGCACACGACGACAAAGTCTGGCCGGCATATACTGAGCACTGGGAGCGTCTTCGTCAGGCCTACCCGGGTGCCTCTCTTCTCATTGTCAGTAACTCGGCTGGTACAAACGACGATGAGGGCCATAAACAGGCTCAGATAATCGAGGAACGTACGGGAGTTACAGTACTTAGACACTCTACGAAGAAGCCGGGGTGCCACACGGAGATTATGGATTACTTTCGTGAGCATGGCATCGTCGAGGGCCCCCATGAGGTCGCTGTGGTAGGCGACAGACTCTTTACCGACATGCTCATGGCCAACATGATGGGTGCGTGGGGTGTGTGGGTCAGAGACGGTGTTGTAAGGTCTGAAAGCCTTATTTGCAGATTTGAAAGAAGTCTGTTTGGCTCACTGGCGGAATCCTCACCTCCGACTCCCGGCCAGTAAATGCGGGAGTGTAGGGGGTGGATCAAATGACACAAAGCCAGAAGCACAAACTCAACTCGCATAATTCCGAAATAAACAGCATTACACAATACTCTCAAGAGGCCTAAGGTGTTAAAATCATGAACGACAATATACCACCGGCTATTGTAGCCTTGGATGCTCTGCCAGACCACCCAGCTTTTGTTGTGGGTGACAACCTCTTCTTGCACAGTACCAGCGCCATCTACTCGCCAAGCACGATCAAACACTCGATCGAGGTCTACATGGCATTCTTGTTCCTCCAATACGTGTGCTTCTTCATCCAGTTGCCCTTTGAGGATATCTTGAACAGACCTGGGTTGTGCATCGTGGCGGACTTCTTCCTCATAATCACCGTCATCTTGTGCATCATGCTCTTGCCCATTGCGGCCTCGGACATCCCAGACAGGCCGTCATACTTTGCACACATTGCATCGTCATTACTGCAACTTCTGTGTCTTCTGGTCCAGATTGGTCTGCTGTATGCCGTCTTCTCATCTCCGTACAGGTTCGAACTCAGACTCGTTGGCTCTGACGGCACCAACAGAGATAGTGTGGACATGGATCTCTTTACCAGAGTTACTACTCTGGTCGCACTAGCAATCACTGTGATTTCACTCGTCCTCTCCGTATGGAACACATGGTTACACGCCGTTGCATTGTACCGTTTGCTGAACAGAATCCATAGAGAAGAAGACAGGTCTGCGTGCAGCGACGAAGATATTCTTTTCGGCAACGGTGCACCAATAATGAAGAAAGAAGGACTGGTGGTACAATTTCCTCAAGAACTGCTTGTTCTGGTTCGAAGATCGTTTGTTTAAACCCCCCCCCCCTTTTGAAGTATACGTGGTGTCCCTAACATTTTTGTGCTCTTGTTTTTTTTTTCAAGTTTGGCCTGACAGGACACATACAACGCTCTTTATAAATTTCTCTTGCCTACACTCTTGGAAGAGGAAATCGCAGCTTATTATAAGATGGACAAGCTAATGGGAATTGACAGCCATGATGTGAGGGAAGGCAAGTTCGATTTAGGGTCCGATGAGGAGTTTTTCGGTGCTGCACGGGGACTCTCAGATGAGGACGATGAGATGAGCGATGAGGAAGGAAGGGAATCCACGAAAAAGAGTAAGGGCAAAAAGAAGGCATTCGATGCGTTTGATGATGAAGAAAGTGAGGATGAGTCTGATAACGGGAGTGAAGAGAAGAACGTTAAGCATTTACCAATAAAAACCAAACAAACATCTGTCGCTTCTGAGTCAGTTGCCAAAGATTCAGAGGAACAGAATAACGTCAATGAACTCTACAGGAAGTCCAAGCTTCAAGCTCTCAAGGACAAACAGCCCAAGGGAAAGACCGGCGTTGTTTACCTCTCCAAAATCCCTCCCTACATGAAGCCAACCAAGATGAGGCAAATCCTTTCGAGGTTTGGAGAAATCGACAGACTCTTCTTAAAAAGAGAGTCCACTGTGAAGCACCAACAGAGAATCAAATCTGGTGGTAACAAGAAGATTGACTATGAAGAAGGATGGGCGGAGTTCATCAAGAAGAAAGATGCAAAGCTCGCTGCTGACACCCTCAATGGTAACACTCTGGGAGGTAAAAAGGGCAGTTTCTACTACGACGATGTGATGAATGTCAAGTATCTCTCTGGATTCAAGTGGACTGATCTCACAGAACAGATCACGAAGGAGAAGGACGTGAGAGAGAGTAAGCTTCAAATGGAAGTGTCGCAGGCCCGCAAACTCAACAAGGCCTTCATCAGCAGCTCCAACAAGTCCAAGATGATCGAGAACATTAAAAAGAAGAAGAAGAAGAATAATAACACAGGGGAGGAGGATGTTGTCAGAAGAACTTTCCAGCAGAGAGTCGTAAAGACTTCAAGAGCAGACGGCGAAGCGCAGCACAAGACGCCATCACAGCCAGACAAAATAGTTTCTCGTATTCTCTAATCTGCTATATTTGTGCATGATAAGACTTACACATGTAATACTTACTTCCCTAAAGTAGGAATAAGCGGGCAACCCCTGAAGACTCTTCTGTGCGTGCCTGAACCAGTTTTCGGGGGCCCTCAGCGCTAGCCTTTGAAAATTTTGCGATGAGCTTTTTAACTTTTCTTTCCTCTCGCAGTACTCCAAGTCACTTGAACAGCAGCAATGGGTACCGGAAAGAAAGAAAAACAACGTCGTGTTCGTGAGGGAGACACGAGAGATGGTAATCTGCGTGTGAAGGGTGAGAACTTTTACAGGGATGCCAAAAAGGTGCAGCACCTCAACATGTACAAGCAGGGTAGAGCCATCCGTAACAAGAGAGGAGACATCATCAAAGCCGCTGCTCTCCAAGACACAGCAGCCCCTACGGCCCGTGTGGACCCAAACAGACGTTGGTTCGGTAACACAAGAGTCATCTCCCAGGATGCGCTCACGCACTTTAGGGAAGCCCTTGGAGAGAAACAGACAGATTCCTACCAGGTTCTTCTGAGAAGAAACAAGCTTCCAATGTCTCTGTTGGAGGAGAAGGACTCCATAGAGTCTCCAACAAGTAAGATCCTTGACACTGAGAGTTTTGAACAAACGTTTGGTCCTAAGGCTCAACGTAAGAGACCTAGAGTCGCGGTATCGAGTATGGAGGATCTTGCCGGTTCCTCGACAGATGATGCGAAGGCATTTGAAGAAAAGAACGAATTGGCTGCCACACTAGGTCTTATGGGAAACATTGACACAGACGGCTGGACGGCTGAGGCCAAGGAGCACATTTTCCACAAAGGTCAGTCCAAGCGTATTTGGAATGAGCTGTACAAGGTTATTGATTCCTCCGATGTCGTGATACATGTTCTTGATGCCAGAGACCCACTCGGAACAAGGTGTGAATCCGTCGAACAGTACATCAAAACAGAGGCCGCCCACAAACACCTCATCTTTGTCTTGAACAAGTGTGACTTGGTCCCAACTTGGGTTGCAGTATGTTAACTTTTTTTTTGCTTTACTAACCTCACTCGCATTCAGATCTTTCCTTTCCCTGTATTCTTTTTTCTCCACACCAAAGACTTTTGTCAGGATGTCTTTCTACTTTTATTCACAAAGTACGTCTGTTACAGCTTTGGAAGAGCAAGAGGTCTCCGCTTCTGTACTGCCCGTTTTGGGCTTGTCGGATTGTGAGAAGTCGTTTTGACTGCCTTCACTTAGGGGTTCCAGAGAGTCTTATGAGTTGAACTCCGAAGAGGCTTCATGCTTTGATTTCGTCTGAGGATGTTCGTAGTAAAGACTCTCACATCAATTGTATATTCATATTTCATTTTGGGAAGAGGAAAGAGCTGTGATGGATCAAGTGAGGATACATCTTTGATTTAGTTTTACTAACACCATAATCAGGCCGCTTGGGTTAAACACCTTTCCAAATTTCATCCAACCATTGCATTCCACGCCTCCATTACCAACTCGTTCGGTAAAGGTTCTTTGATTCAGCTTCTTCGTCAGTTCTCTGTACTACATCCAGACCGTAAACAAATCTCTGTGGGCTTCATCGGCTACCCAAACACTGGTAAGTCCAGTATCATCAACACACTAAGAAGAAAGAAGGTATGTCAGGTCGCCCCTATTCCAGGTGAGACCAAGGTGTGGCAGTACATCACCTTGATGAAGAAGATCTTCTTGATTGACTGTCCTGGTATTGTACCGCCTTCTACGAAGGACTCGGAGGAGGATATTCTCTTCAGAGGTGTTGTAAGAGTGGAGCATGTGACACACGCTGAGCAGTACATCCCAGGTGTTCTCAAGAGATGTCAGAGACAACACTTGGAAAGAACATATGAAATTTCTGGATGGAACAACGCTACAGAATTCATCGAACTGTTGGCCAAGAAGCACGGTCGTCTCCTTAAAGGTGGTGAGCCCGATGAGCAAGGTATCGCCAAGCTTGTGATTAACGACTTCAACAGAGGTAAGATCCCTTGGTTTGTTCCACCTCCAGAAGATGAGAACAGACCAAAAAAGAAGCAGCGCTCTGAGTATGCGACTGAGGAGGCTGAAACAGAGGAAGAGGATGAGCAGGCCAACGAAGAAGAGTGGAAAGGTATTGAGGACTGATTTTAGCTTTGTATTCTTTTGTTTTGGGCTTAAATGACACGGTTTTTTAATGGGACGATAGTAGGGTAGAGAAGAACGCAAATGAAATTCCGATCTGGTAGCGACACACTTTGACACATAACCGATAGAGGAACAAGAAGATCAGGGGAAGACTAAAATAGAGGTTTTTATTAGGAAATGAGGGTTAATAAATAGTCATTCGTCAGTTCATTTGCGTTAAAAAATAAATACGAGCACAAGAGACCTGTAGACACGTCTAGCAGCAGATAAATAGAAAAAGCAGTTGGGAAAAGAGGAGAAGCAGTCCCGGGTGTCAAAGTGCGGAGAATAAGAAAAACACCCCATAATCGGAGAACCATGAGGTCGGACGACACTCGCTCAATAGAACAGGGTGTTTTCTCGTGGGGCAACATTAGATGCGAAACGCGTAGAAGAAGCTCGGGCTTCAACCGATTTGAGCCCAACGGGACGGGACGGCATTGGGCATCATGACTTCGTGCGCAAGGCTTTGGATAACAATGAAACTTCATCAATGAAACTTCATCAAGGATCATCCCACTCCGGTGTCAAAGAAGCACTAGTTGCTCTTTTTTCACAGAACATGAAATACACAAATGGCACATAGTTCACTGGTGTTTGAAACAGCAGCGGTTACCGTAGCGGCAGGAGCCTGTCTTCGTCCAGTTGGCACATGGCTTTGATCTCCACTTGGATCCTCTTTCCACAAACTTGAGCTCGTGTTTGCCGTGTGCAAACTGGCATTTGTTCCCGTATGGACACGAGCCACTCTTCTGGAAAGTGGTACACAGTTCAGTCTTGTAGAGCTCCGTGTTGACAGGCTTGTTCTCAGAGGAATGCGTAGACTTTGCAGGCCCACTGTTGGCACCACTGGACTCGCTGTTGTGGCGGGTGCTGTGAGCTGTCTCGTCCGGTGTCTGAAGCTTGATGAGGTTCTCCTCGGTCAGCGGCAACTTCTCTGCCTCGAGCTTCTTTGCGTTCAGTGACTCTATTTGTTGTTGCTGAATCTGAAGTTGGAGTTGGAGCTGTTGGAGCTGTTGCGAGACGAGCTGCGCTTGTTGTTGGAGGAAGAGTGGGTTCTGCAGAACCTGGGCCTGCTGTTGGAGCTGCTCGAGATACTGCTGTTGCTGCTGAAAGCCCTGAAGCGTGGCTAGCTGTGGTTGTTGAGGCTGTGTAAATAATGGCTGCTGGAGCGAGAAGGTGGGTTGCGAGCTCAGTGGCTGTTGCAGAGTTGGCAGCGGCTGTTGAAGTGGTTGCTCAAGAACAGGCTGGGACTGCACTGGCAGTGGTGATGTCGGTGAGCCGAGGTGCAGAGCTGGCATAGCGTAAGGCGTAGGGGTGGTGCTCGTGGCTGGGGTGGAAAGTTGTGTGCGTGCTGTTTTCAAGTCGAACACGGAGGATGAGGAGGACTCAGGCTGGAAGTCGCTCGAGTACCAAAGATCAGCGCCGCTCAGTTGAGACGCCAAAAATCGCTGCTCCTCGACTGTGTTAGGCAGAGCTGTCTTGTCACCCCACAGATTCGTAGGAAGCAGCTTGGCTTCGGCCTCTCTGTCTGAATAGTCTGGTACTGCAGCGTGCGCGGTGAAGGGACCCTTCTCAAACAGCAGAGGCGCCGCAGCTTGATACTCCCAAGCCATAGTGGTGTGTTGTACTTTGTCTGTGGCTTTCAGTGTATAACGTGACGCAGAGTATGATGTTACTCTCTGCGTGTTATTCTCTGTGAAGTTGTGGATATTAGTGGCCGAAGGCGCTCTCTTTAGTGTATGTGATGCCCTGGCGATTTGATGACGAAAACGGGTGTAGACGGTTCACTGAGAGTGAACTGGCGAAAAGATAGGTGACTGGCTTCTGGCACAGAGGTCCAAGGTGTACCGGCCAAGCAAGAGGTTTGTGGTGGGAGATAAACACACCCAGCTGGCCGGCCTTGACACTTTTATATGACACCGATGTTTGTCCGCAGAGTGCTTCCGGGACACAGTGGGTGTTGGGACAAACGTCCGGGACATCGGACATTTCTCGCGATTCTCTTTTCCGTACTCGCTTGTGTTACACAGCTTTTTTTGAGTTGTTGGCGGTTGGGCGAGTGGGTTTTTATCAAGGGCTTCTGTGGCTTTCCAGTGAGCATCTTGAAATTGGCTCCAATATTGATATTTAATCAAACACCTTGGTTCTATAATAAAACACTCAGTTTTTGTGATTGGAATTCTGACTTCACATAGTGTGTCCTCTACCGTCGCCAAAGTCATCTTATCTACACGATCAGCGGTACGGCCACACTGAAATCAACGAGGGCACGCGCCTCTTTACTCGATGTCTCTTTTGGAGACTGCTCACTCAGTTTTAAGGTGTCTATCAATGTGAGTGTATAAGAAGTATATTTACGTCTATTATAGCACTTAGATTTCACTCTAATATATGCGTTTAGAGGCTACTGGGCCCCTCGTAGTGCCAGCTGACTCCCATGTGACTCCCTCTGTGACACCTCTGTACACCCTCTTTTGCACCCTTTTCTCAAGCTGGAGCCAACCACGTTCGACAAGTAGAGGACAAAGCTCAGAATATCGGTGTAATTCTCATCTGCTCAAGAGCTGACCTGATATTGGGTTTAAGTATTAGTTCAAAAGCTTGGTAGGCTAATGCTCTTTCCAATCATGAATTTCAAAGTCTGATGCTTCGGACCAGAATCGGCCACTATCCCATGCAGAGTCTGTAAGAGTTCAAGGCTGTCACTTTAGGCAGGTTCTCAAACCTTTTGTAGGACTTCCGGGCTGCTCTAGCTCTAGAGCTCCAGGGCGCTATCTAATGGAAGGGAAAGAAACTGTTGTCATTCTTGATGATGGTTTCAATTTAGAAAGAAGATCATGAAGTCTGCTCTACTCCAGAGCATTTCTTTCCCTCAGCTAAAACCTTGTATTGTGATGAAGCATAGGCTCTTGAGATCCAAGACAGTACTGTCATTCCTTGTCCCCCACACAATGATCCCCTGAAGACACAGGGTCGGTGCTCACGCTGTTTATTTGTCCCAAAGTCTTTGTGACACAAAACTTTTGAGGGATAATTGGGGACAAACACCAGCGTCCCCGGCTCCCGGTAACACTTGATTTAGAATTTAGAAGACAAAGTAACAAAACTTCCACGCTTTGTCTTGAGAACACCTTGGTCTTTCTTCTTGTGGTGAGGATTGAGACTCTGTGGATATCAATGACCTCTTTCAAGTAATAATGCCGAAGCCTTGCTTTATAGAGGTAAGAAAGGAGGAGGGCTGTTGTCTGCGCGCCCTAGGTTTTTGTTCTTATAGCCGAGTATCATACTGGTCATGATCTCTTATGGGGTTAGAGGCGAAAAGAGGTGTGCAAATTGGAGCTACGAGCCTATGGGTGCCTCAAGAAGAAGCTGAATAGGGGTCCCCCCCCCCCTACAGGTTGGATCAGCCAGGAGGGCTAGGCTGAGTATATGCAACATTTTCTCCCGCCTGCCCGCTCGCTCACTCGGTGCTCTTCCGGTCGGCCCTAGAGTCAAAGGAGTCTTTCTTTCCAGTTGGCTCAGGGATGGACAAGAGACAAGGTGTACTTTTGATGCGAAACATATAGGGATAGCTCTTCATGGGTGGCTCTTCATCCTCTAACTATTGCTAACAATATCGCTTGAATCAGTTGAAAACTTGGGCCTATACCAGTTGCTCGATTGGTTCATCAGCTCGAACTAGCAGTCCTCAAATAGACTAAGTGCTCTTTATTTCAAGAATACAAGCGAACATAGTGGGTGATCCTGTCTGAATTTGTCTCGATGTATCGAGGCAACGCTGCATGTCCGCCCATTTCTCCCTGACTTCCATAAGAGCGACCCCATGCAGAATTCTTCTCTCAAGACACCTCTACACAGTCCTGTGGCTGCCGGGAAGGCTCTTGCTGCCCTATGAAGACGTAGCAAAGGCCTAGCGTATGTGTGGGAACCCCAATAATCAAGAAATAGGCCCCACCTATTGAGGCGGACGCACTCGACTGGTCCTCGCTTCGGCGTTTAGACTTTTCAACGTTTTTTGTCCGCCCGGCGACCGATGTGGTCCCGGTAGCCTTTTTCCTGCGGGCCACCCTCCAAGACCGCCGGGGCCCGTGCGGTCCCGGCAAGCGATCTCATTGGCTGGATTCTCTAACGGGTGTTGTGGTGTTGTGGTGTTATGGTGTTCTTGCGCCAGAACACTGGCGAGCAAGAAACTCCGTTGAGCAGGCACTAGTTTGGCCCGCCAGATCGAAAAGTAAACACAGACGTACGACTTCACAGCTTGAAAGCAGCAGAACCTAAAAGTTCCGTTGTGAGGGCGTTTCCCGGTTCGTACGATGGTGAGGGGAATGGATGCATTTGGCAATTTTCGCGGATTGAGATGTTAAGGGCAACAATCGAGCCACTTTCACAGGCTTCTGTTGCAGCATCTTCTTTTCCACGCTATTGTTCTCCTTTGATCTTCGTTGTTCAGGTACTCGCGGCATGACGGGCTTTGACTAGAAATGGCTGAGCAATGCTTACATTCTCTGAGTCGTGTAGGTGAGGTCCAATTACAATGAGGAATCAAAACCTGCCCGCCATTTCCACTATCCTCATCCCTACAAGCTGACAGCTCATTATAATCTCACGATAAACTTCTAGAACTGAAATACAAAAACTTTTACACCTGCTCTATCAAATATCCTCGGATCAACCGAGGACCTTCTTGAAGGCCTGTTCAAAGTCCCCAATGATGTCGTCGATAAACTCGGTACCAACAGCGACTCTAATCAGGTCCTCAGTAACACCGGAGGCAAGTTTCTCATTGTCATCAAGCTGCTGATGTGTAGTATAGTATGGCGCAATGACAAGTGTCTTGGAGTCACCGACGTTAGCCAAGTTAGATGCAATCTTCAAGCTGTCCACAACCTGTGGGCCAGATGCCTTGAATGGATCTTCTGGCTTCTTATCCAATGGCTTGACACCAAAGGACAACACAGCACCAAATCCGTTTTTCAGATACTTCGTGGCGTTCTTGTGGTATGGATGGTTCTCCAATCCTGGATAAGAGACCCAAGAGACATACTTGGACTTCTCAAGGTATCTCGCAAGAGCCAAAGTGTTGGAGGCCTGTCTCTCAACTCTCAAGGACAAAGTCTCCAGACCCTGAAGGAGCAAGAAAGCACCAAATGGGTTTAATGCGGGACCCAAATCTCTCAAAATCTCAATTCTGGCGTGACCAATGAAAGCCAAGTTACCCAACGCCTCATTGAGCACCAATCCGTGATATCCCTCAGAAGGCTGAGAGAACTGTGGGAACTTCTCTGGGTAGTCCTTCCATGGGAACCTACCAGAGTCAATGACGACACCAGCAATTGTGGTTCCATGACCGCCGATCCACTTCGTAGCAGAATGTGTCACAATGTCAGCGCCATGATCCAATGGCTTGACGAAGAAACCACCGGCACCAAATGTGTTGTCAACAACGACTGGAATACCATGCTTGTGGGAAACCTCGACGATCTTTTCAAAGTCAGGAATGTTGTACTTCGGGTTACCAATCGATTCAATGTAGACGGCTTTGGTCTTCTCATCAAACAACTTCTCAAACTCCTCAGGGTTATCACCCTGGACAAATCTGGTCTCAATTCCAAATCTCTTGAAGGCAACCTTGAACTGGTTGTAAGTACCACCATAGAGGTAAGAAGTAGAGACGATGTTGTCACCGGCATGGGCAAGAGAAGCAATGGCAGTGAATTGAGCAGCCTGTCCTGAAGAAACAGCCAAAGCGGCAGCACCATTCTCTAAGGCAGCAATTCTTTTTTCGAAGACATCTGTGGTTGGGTTCATGATTCTGGAGTAGATGTAGCCTGGCTTCTCCAAACCAAAGAGCTGGGCACCATGTTGAGAATCGTCAAAGACATACGACGTGGTAGCATAGATTGGTGGAGCTCTTGCATTAAAAGCATCAGAAGTGGCATCCTGGCCAGCGTGGAGCTGCAATGTATCAAAGTGAGAAGGCATTGTGGTCGATTGAATTGGAATGAGTAGACAGATCTGGAAAGATACTGGATCTGCGGAAGTACTTATAAATTCTGAAGTAAAGTGGTGGCTTGAAAAATAATACTCAATCCATTCTGGTGTGTCACCCCATTCGCCAACAAGGCGGTAATATTACTGTCGGATTAGGGGCTCTGACGAAGAGCAGTCCACCGATGTGTCAATTGCACGTGAGCATGGCGAATCGTCTGGTAGCGGCCACTCCGGATGTGTCATCGATGGTGAAGTCGTGGAGAGCCATGTCTGGCAAAATTTTGAATACCAATTTGAATTATTTGGATATTTCATACCATTACTCTTAAGTATAAATCATAGCAATTCGATTTACCGCGCAAATAAACTAGAAAGGAATGAAAAAGAGCTATTCTGGCTAGATAGAAGGAACGGCTGCGCAGTGCGGGGTTTCTTCGCGATAATTCCCTTTTTGGTTATGTTTATTTTAGCCTCTGCGGGGTAAAGCATAGAAGCCAAAATTTTCAACGAAGGCATCTTGGCCGAGTGGTTAAGGCGAAAGATTAGAAATCTTTTGGGTTTACCCGCGCAGGTTCGAATCCTGCAGATGTCGTTATTTTTTTATTCGCAGTTTTTCATAAAGTTACCCGGCCGAGATCAATTTTTTGCTGTTTTCTTACGTTTTTGATTTGTTTTTGACCCTATCTCAAAGATCCTAGAAAGGAAGGCCTGATTTTGATTATATGTAACTCGCTCGTATTTAGAACCTTAGAAGAACAGAGAAAATGAAGGTTCTGGGTTCTGGCAGGAAAAAGGCAGCCTTCGAAGATTAAACGTCCCAAAACCAACAAATTTGCTTTACCCCACTTTTGATAAAGTGTCTGTCTACGCGAACACCTTCTCTGGTGGGTATGAGGATGTATAAGAACAACGGTATGACAAATGTCTCTGATGGAACGCGTTTTGGTGGAATATGAAGGTGCAGATGTGCCCTAGGCGATGCTGAGCAGCGCATTGGCCGATCCCTATTCTCCCCGGACTATTTGCAGCCTGCACTGTCTTCCAATCGGTAAGACGTACGCCGACCGATCTACCCGCAACGGGACGATTCTGGGATGGATAGGTGAGGCACGGGACACACCGGCTATGTTCATGCTACATTTTTGCGTTATATCTGATTTTCTTTTTCGTATGCTCTGTGTGTACCTTAGAGCGTGCGGGTTTGTGTATATCACCGATCGGGGAAAGAATAGCCTATCCTCGACGCACCAGTTTTTCCGGTTACAGCCCAAAAAAAAACATCTGGGGTCATGCCGTGTCACACAAAGAGCGCGGCGCGTGAGAGCACTATGGCGGAGAAAGCCCAGCAGCGGATCGGATTGTTATTGGTGGAATCTTGCGGCCTGTTGCTCGGATCTGAGTGCGATAGTCAGGAGCAGGCGCGTCACCAGGAAGTTCTTAATTTGGCAAAGAATAGAGAAAAAATATCAAAGCCCCAACCATCACGCACGAAGGTGGAGAAGCCATGGGGGGTACATACTGTAGCAGACTCAGATTTTTGTTGTGCAATTTTCTTGATGCGGTATCCTGATTGGGCGCGCTAAGAGGGCAGAATGTTGATGATGGTTGCTTGTGCTTGCTGGCCTGAACTGTGGACATTGTTACGGCAGTTAGTCGTGAGCTGACTCCCCACACAGTTAACAGCTGTTTTGATGCTTTCCCCGGCTCCAGGCGCACGGCCGCTTCCGAAGCACAGAGGCACGTTTGAAAGGACAGCTCACTTCAAGCAAAACCTGGCCAAGTTCCTGGCTGTGTAGCTCATGTTCGACCGCTGTTCCGTACAATAGAGCCCACCCTGCGTGCGCCCCACACAATGCGAGCACCCACTTTGAAGGGCGGCGCTTTTCCGCTGTTTCGTCGGAGGTTTCCCCCCAAGCCGTTCGCATCGCCGCACTCCACCTATAAAAACTGCTGCACCCCCGCGGAAGTCACCTCCCCACACAAAACAACCGTACTCACACACAGCAGCTCAAACGCTACCACCAGAATAGTCTATTCCTTGCTCTTGTTTTCTCTCTATATACTTGACCTCTCATTGTTTCCTTCAGTTACCGCCCTACTCAAACCCCCTTCTACTCCGCTTAGCCATGTCCCTCGACAAGTCCAAAAAAACACAGACCAGGCCCTGCGACGCCTGTGCTGTCCGCCGTGTCAGGTGTGACGTCGGGACAAGCGTCACTGGAAGATGTACCAACTGCACCAACCACAGCATTCAGTGCACTAATGTCAGAGTTAGGCAAAAATCTGGCCCAAAAAAGATCCAGAAGAAGACCAGGGAAAATATCCAGAATCTCATAACCAACGGGAACATTTCTCCCCCAGCGCCAGCACAGCCTGCTGCCTCATCCGGGAGAGCATTCTCTTTGAAACAACTTCTGCCGTACTTCGAGATCTATCAGACATGGTTTTATGGGATCTGGCCCGTGATGTCGATCGAAAAGTCTGTGGCTATCCTCAAAAGAAATCCAAACATTCGCACAGTTGCCGAGGCGCTTTCAATGAACGGAGCTCCAGAAGACTTTGAGCTTACTATTAACGAAGATAATGCCCAAGAATACGCTCTCTGTTGTGCCCTTTGTGCGACTGTTGCCAGATACCACAACTTCCTCAAGTCGACAGAAGCATTCTTGACGCTCGACAACTGTCCAGACGCCGGTGCATATGCCCAAGAAGCTAGAAGAATTATTTTCGAATATCAGCTGAAGAGCAATCCCAACGTTGAACTCCTTCTGACCTCTTTCATGTTGCATAAGTACCACTCAAACACACTTGGTGAACAGCAGAAAGGCCTCATCTACCTTCGTGAATCGGTCTCACTTGCCCACATTTTGAGACTGCACGATCCAGAGACTCTGATGCACACCACACCAATTGATGGCCACAGACATAAGAAGATATACTATCTCCTTCTCGTGACTGAGAGATTCATCAGTTTTGAGACCAACTTGCCAGTTCTTCTTGAGCCAACAATTCCTATCCCTGACCAAGATTTCGAAGATTACCCTGATCTGATCTATGGCTTCATTGCCCTGTGTCGTATTTTCAGTGCCACAGACAAGCAGTTCTATGTCGAACTACACACAAAAGTACTCAAGACGGATCGTGCTGACAGCAGTATGCTTCAGATCCCAGAGCAGAACATTCTACAGGACTTCCTCCAGAACCAGTCTAATGATTTGAAAAAACAGTGGTTGATGCAACTCCAACAGAAACTTGAACACAAGATTGATATCTCACAGATTGCCAGTGATGCACAGAAGGTGAATGTGATGATCTCGAAGGCCTGGCTCCAGTCTCTTGGATGGCTGATCGCTTCAGAGAACTTTTTGATTAACCCTAATGCTCAGTCACCTCCTTTGGATGACTGTTTCAGTGTCAGATTCCCACTCAAGATTGCCCAGGACTTTTTGAACTGCGTTGAAGGTCTCCGTGACTTTGCCTTTGAGTCGAACGGTCCTGACGTCTCCGTTAAGTTGTTGGAAATTGCAGACTCTTTATACACGTTTATCATCATGTCCACTGATTCGAACGACGTTGCTGTGGCATATGACCAGCTGAATACCATCTACAGTATGGTTCACAGATACAAGGCTAACTTGGACCTTCCACATGCATTGCACACAAAGGTTTCGGAGATGTTGGAGTCTAGGCGACTCAGCGAACCAGGTTCCAAGCTTGCCACTGCCAGAATGAGCGTGTTTGGATCAAGCACATCCCCGTACAAGAATTCAATGAAGCCCTCGGGAGTCGTCCCACTTCACGTCACTGAGTTCTTCCCTATGGCAAACGAGGATCTTCACACGCGCTCATCTGCAGCATCTAGCATGGCATCCTCAATTCATGGTGACCGTACTGAGTCAGTTTCCTCTTTTGGAGATGAACACGTGAAGACGGAGACTATTCCCCAAGAACAATCTTTGCAACCGTCGGGGTTCACACCGTCTGGTTTCACACCTTCCAATTTCACTCCCTCCGGTTTCCTCAACACGGTGATGTCTCCTACAACGCTGGGTGGACCCATGGGCCTCCAAAAAAGTCCTTCTTCTGTGGTTCTGAGCCAGATGGGTGCAAGTCTGTCACCGTTCTATATCCCGGGAACGCTCAACTGATGGCTTTTTATAGGCTTTTTAATGATGCAAACCTTGAAACTTTATCGAGAGGGGATCTAAAGTTCAGGAGTGCATAAGGCGAGGAAGTTAAGCGAGTCTCCGATGGCACCCTCCCCCCATTCCCAAAAATTACCCCATATAAGAAGGCTGATCTCCCTTTGAATCTTAGTTTTTCTGCAAACGTAACCAGCATGGGCCTTCCAACGTGGATCGCAAACATCTTCACTGGGTTCAGTAACATCAACATCACGAGCTACGCAGGATCTACGCGAATTCTCCAGGTGGTGCTCAGCATCGTTCTCATCGGGCTAAACGGTGGTCTCCTCAGTGGTGACGCGTCTTTGTGCTCGATGAGCTCTATCGTGAACAGTATGCTGGGCAGCAGTGACTCCACAGCGGCTCTTTTCAACCTGACAGGTTCTGCTAACTCCTCTGCTGTTGTCCTGGAAAGCGTCAAGAGCACCAACGCGCTCAGTCTTGCATCTTCCCTGTTCACCGTTGTTTCCCACGCTTCGCTATCGTTGATGCCCTACTCCTTTACGCGTGATGGCAACTCAATGGTCTCCGCAACAATACTCTCTTCTGCCTCTGGCGTCTTCGCCACACTTTCCACGGGCGAAGGAATGTACACTGGGAGTCTATCCATGTCTGAAATCGGATCTATGGTTCTCTGGGGCGCCAGCGCAATCTATGGGACGGCTAAATACGGCAACTGGGAATGTTCGGATCCAGTGAAGCTGCTGCAACAGTACAATCAGAGTAGTATTGATTCTGATAGTCTGGCATTGTTCAACGAGCTGGTGACATACAATGGAGACTACTTACTTTCAAACTCGACAGATAACACCACTCTCGAGATGATGGAGAGCTGGCAGGATATATACAACATCTTCAATGACTCAATCACCGTTTCTGGTGCGAACTTGACCTCTGTAACTTCTAAGCAAAGTCTGTTCATCCAGTTATCACAAGATTGTTCCATGAAGAAGGTATCCATTGCTGTCTCTTGGCTTGGGGTGATCAGCTTTGTGTTCTCGGGTGCATTTGTTGCGGTTTCTGCTAATAGGTTGAGCAATGGTACTACCACTGTCTCTACGTCTTCTATTACATCCTCTGCATCGGGCAGGCCTATTCCAAAGAGGAACTATCTGGAGCTATTGGCTGTGAATGCCCATATGGATGGTGGGATTCCCGTTGAGCTGGAGTATCTGAAAGTTCTGAGAAACATGCATGACTTCTTCATATCCAGTCTTAATGTTTTGAAAGAAGCTGATGGCCTGATTCGTTGTACCTTTGATCTCAGGTGTGAGAAGATGACTCAATGTATCTCCACCGAGTTAAAACTCAACATTCAAGCGCATCCTCCAAGCATATGCACTAGTGCTTCAATAACAGAGATAGTTCCAGCTTTTACCTCTTCTTCCGGAGATGTCGAGTTCCGTGTTGATGAGATAATCGGAATCTACTTTAACTCCCCCTTTATTGAGAAGAAGAGAGAAGAAATTGATATCTTGGACTCAATCGAAAAGATTGTTGTGTTTCTAACAATCGACTCCATCGAGGTTCGTATTTGCTTCGATGTGAGACCCATGAAAGAGTATTTTGGCGTTGACGTTGCTGATCCAGAGACACAGTTGCCATTAGAAGTATACAGACTAAAGTACACTCGTGCTATCCTGTTCCCCATGCCTATCAAAGCTTGAACGCAATCTTTTAATATTTAATGCTTAAAATCGCTATATTCGGCAGTTTCAGTTTGAATTAGTTATTAATCATTAGCTTTAAGCATTATTCATAAGCGAGCATTTGGATGCATCTTTACCCTACTAGGAAGAAGGTGATGGAAACGACCAAGATGGTGTACCAGACTCTGAGAGGGTGGGATGCGGCTCCAGACTCGGAAATCTCCAAGGCACCAGTCATTTGTTCAGTACAGGCTGGAGCAACGAATGTTGTACTGGTAACTGTAACTTGTGGTTGGGTGTATGTGGTTGTAGGGCCAGTGGTGTGGGTTGTGGTAGAAGTCGTGGAGTGTGTCGAAGTGACAGTGTGAGTGATAGTGATTGGTGGCTGAGTGGAAGAAGCAGGAGAGGTGGATGTTACGGTGATAGTGGTGAATGGATAAACTTCAGTTCCATCTTGGATGTATGAAGTAACGTAGAAAGTCACAACGGAGGTGAGAGTGGAATAAATGGCTGTCGATGGAATGTATTCTGTGACAGTAGTGAAGTCAGTCACAGGAATACCGTAGATGAAATCATAGACCGGAGTGTTCACAGTGGTCTTGGGAGCATTATTTATGGTGCTAATTAAGTCGTAGATGGTGGTCATTGGAACCCACAAGCCTCCTGAAAGTGTCAATGATGCATATGTTGTACCAATTATAGTCGAGTAATCGTAAGAGAAGGACGTGTGCACTGCATCAACTTCGGAGTAACTGATGATTACTGAGGTTGTTGGAATATAAGTGCTACGTGTAACGTTCATCGTTGTGAAAATGGAGGGGGCATACCACGAAGATGTCAGCGGAACTGGCGTATAAGACGTCTCCGTTGCGACGATTGTGTTGGTGATGGTTTGTGTGGAGAAGCTTGGAATAGGCAAAACCATCGTGGTAAAAGACGATGTAGAATGCCAGTCCACTTCGATCCTCTTGGAAGAGACGGTTGCCTCACTGCCTGGGATAATGTATGTAGAAGTGGAGTGCGATGTAGAGTGAGAGTATGTTGTGTGCATGCCAATGACGATAGTCTCAACCTCCGTGGCAATGGAAACAGAGGTGACTGGAACGTCATGGTAGACCGTAGTTGATACCATCTGGTAAATGGTCTCATGGACAACACTTGTGGTGTAGAATGTGTAGGTGCCAACATTTGCAATCTTGGTGGAGGTGACAGTGATTAGAGAGGTTGTTGAAGTAGTCAGGGCAGTCTGACGTGTCGTGGTAGGCGTAACAGCATTAGAGGAAGACTGGGTAGTGGTCAAATCATTAGCAGTCGATCCTGGAGCACCTGGGATGACTGATGTCGTCTTCATGGTGGTGGTGACGCGTGTGTCGGTGTTGATGGTTCCCTGATCGGCTGGTGCAATGGTGATGACAGCGGTTGTGGGGAAGTCAGGATTGGTACGTGGAGTAAAGGCGTCAGGGGTTGAAAACTGTGCGGAAGAAGCTGCAACAAGCAGCGTCAAGGAGATGGAGATCTTCATGGAGCTGGCGATGTTCGGAGACTCTGAGCAACGCGTGGGAAGGGTGTCGCCTTTTTATATATTTTGCATGCATGCAAAATAATAATAGCCAGAAAGGACAAAATAAAAGGTAAGAAGAGAAAAACACCTGTCATTTCCGGAGAGGCCGCAGAGGACAGCATCTGGCGACATACCAACTCGGAAGTTGCGAGTTTTTCTTTGAAAAGTTAGCCAGTTCTTTGGCAATTGATGACTGCTAATTAGCGCGTAATTGGCGGACGATTGGTGATTGAATCCATGGTTGTGTGTAGTAAATGTGCATGTAAACCATCATTAATTGTTATTTTCTCCCCTCCCACTCCTATCCTGTTTTTTTTTATCCTCCTCAATCTTAGATGTGAAGCAGAAGTTGGAGCGAGCACTTGTTGATGGTGTTGATCTGTTGGCGTTATATACATTGCAATTAGCACAATATTACCTAAAACGGAAGTCCAGCCCCTATCTCTCTCTCTCTCTCTCTCTCTCTCTCTCCCCGAAAATTGTGGGGGTGAGGTTAGGGGGGAACCCAAGCCAAACCCGCACTCTTCCTTTTGGCGGACACTAAAAACGGTGCACTCCAAATTTGTCAAGATACGCATAGAACGCAATAGATAAACACAAACATAAGAGCAAACACGAAAAAACAAAAACAAAAAAACACACAAATAAACCGTATAAGCAAAAAACAAAAAAAAATTACCAAAAGGGGGATTATCGAACCACACAAGTTTTTATCCGTTCCCCAGCACGAGCCAGGGATATATTCCTTCTCCGCGAAAACCCCAGTTTGAAAGGCGAAGAAAAAAAAGAAATTCGGCGGAGTAAAGAAAAAAAAACCAGGTCTCCAGCTTTTCTCCACCGTTTGACAAAAAAAAAAAAACATAACCACAAACTCCCTTCTCTTGAAGCCGGATTCTGGACTCCCACTTGTTTCTTTTTGCTGTCCTTCGTACTCTCTCAACTGCTATACTTTGTTGCGTCTGTTTTTTCCGTCTCCAGCTAGCTCTTTTTTTGCTCCACCCCACACGCACACACTCCACTGTCTTTAGAAGGTCATGGAAGAGGACAAGAAGAAGAGAGAGCGCACAGAGCTCCCCCGTCCATACAAGTGTCCAATCTGTGATAAGGCATTTCACAGGCTCGAGCACCAAACTCGCCACATCCGCACACACACCGGTGAAAAGCCCCACGCCTGTACCTATCCAGGGTGCTTCAAGCGTTTCTCAAGATCGGACGAACTTACAAGACACTCGCGTATCCATACGAACCCCAACTCGAGGAGACGGGTCTACGTCGGTAAGTCGAAGCGTGAGGACGAAGCTGAAGGCGACGCCCTCACTATACCATCAGCAGCCCCATCCGAACAGCAGCCAGTGCCAATACACGATAAGGAAGAGCAGCTCAAGCGTGAGCTAATGGCCACTGCGTCCCTTCCAAACTCCCCACCACGGGCTGCTGAGTTCCAGCCGGCTCTCAGCAACACAGCTAGCAACTCCTTCTTCGACATCAACATTCTCGCAAAGGCAGCTGCCCTCGAATTGGAAAAGGAACAGAAGCTGCAGTCGGTCAAGTCACTGCCCTCACTCACCTCCTTCTTCACAGGGCCTCCGGGATCCGGTACAGTGTCTCCGGCACCGGCAACATCCCCGCGGGCGCAGTTCACTAGACCACAGATGTTCAAGACGTCGTCGTCCTCAACGTCCCCTACAATGCACCACCCACATCCCCTCAACTCGCTTTCGTCGCTGCAGAGAATGACACCGCTCCAAAGAATGGAGTCCCCTCACATCAACAAGTCCAAATCCAACGTTTCGCTCTCGTCATATAACGACAACCTCGACGAACACAACGAAAGACTCAAGAAGTCCCGTCCGAACTCGCCGTCCATTCCAGCATCCCCTAACGCCTTTTCCCTACCGGGCTCAAACTCCAACTCATACACAAATCTGCATTCGGCCCTCCACCACTCCCTCAACATGACGTCCATCCCGGCCAAAGTACTGGGGAAGACTCCAGAGGCGACACCATTGCAGACACCAGCGGTGTCCCCGAAGCTCAAGGCACGCGATGAGCTTCCGCCATTGAGAAGTCTAAATCTTGGGTTCCCGATGGATATGGACCAGCAGCGACAATTCCAGTAAAAAAAAAAGCGTGTTTTTGTATGTGTTTTATCTTCTATTTGCTTCATCTCTCTATTTTTCTGCTGATTGTGACATTTTAACTCTTCCATATCTTTCTAATTACGGACATAAATATTGAAGCCTTATCAGTCTCAAAGTGGGAACTCAAACTCCTTCAAAAATGGCGTTAGCCCCATCTCCTCTGGTTCGTAGACCTGGACCACGCTGTTCTGATTACAGTCGTCTCTATAGTCGTCAGGAAGCTCTTCAAATCTGTCACTGTGTCCTGAACTCGTCGAAAGGTGATCCATGGACAAGTGTCTGAATCCAAACCTTCTAACTTCCAACGAGTCCGTAATCCTGTCAAAAGTCTGCGGAAGGATAAAGTCGGACTTGTGACGAAGGATGATTCCATGAACATGTGCAAGTTGATCAAAGGCAAAGCTCGTGTCCTGTGACAAGTTGGGCGAGATTTGGATGTATGAATGTAAAGCACCTGCCAGTTCAAGCAGCTTCAGAACAACTCCTGGACCATTGGATTCAAATGCATCCAGTGGAATGCCATTTGCCTGGAGGAGGAAGTCTGTGGCGATATGAAGTGGGTACTTGATATCGAAACAGTCGTCTCTGTGTCCTGTTGGCGCAAGTAATAGCTGATCATTCGCCAGCGACCATGCTATCGATTGCAGCCATGTCCTTGAAAGCAGGATATTCAGCTTCTGTGAGTGGTTCCTTACTTGCACCATTGCCCTTCCAAGTCTAAACTGCACGTCCCTGAGCCAATCCTTTTTCGTTAGAGCTTCCTGTTCCGTTGTTGTGTAGTCTGTGAATAGTTTACCCCTTAGTGACGTCTCATTAAAGAATTGACAGTCCGGAGCAGAAAAAACCTGTGCAAGTTCAATAAATCCCCGCAGCACTTCTGGGTTCTCATCTTCTTCCAGGTTGGGAAACGGTACCGTAGGCTCCAAGATCGCTGGTAGTTGCTTCTTGAACGACACATAGCGTTCTGTGATGAGGAGGAGGTAGTAGATTTTTCGGACCCTGTGAGGGACATCCACAGAGTTTGTGTTGAATACATAGAGCATCTGGGCACAGCTGATGGCCTCTCGTAGAAGAACAAGTTCCTTAAGGTTATCTCGTTCAATGGAAGAAAAGTAGACATGAAGGAAAAAGTTGGTAAGCACGAGGTCTAACGTCGGTTCCAGATCGAGCTCATAAGTGAACATAGTCCTCTCCGCTTCCCTCACGTATCTCTGTGGTGGTGGACAGTGCTTGAGCCCGAGATGCCCTACGCTGATGAACTCTTCAGGAGTCCAAAACATAGAATGTCGAGCCACAACGGCACACACAGAGCAACACAGTGCATATGTAGATGCTGTAGATGAGTCCAGAACCAGGAAATCCGTCTGCCCAAGTCTTACAGAGCAGTTTTCTAGCACAGCCAGGCACTCTTCCATCGACAACACAGGCCAGATGCCATAGTACCGAGCCTTGTATACAGCGAGATACGGCCTGATCTCGGATAACGGTATGGCGTTAACCTCACATGTTGCAGTTATGGGCTCCTCGTGTTGGTACTTGAGTGGGCTTCCCTTTACGACGCTCTCAATGCTCTGTCTGGTCTTTATGTGGATTTTCTTTGGCCCGGACTTCTGTCTTACTCTTGTGTCAGTGCACGGGACTCTGAGCTTGATGCAGTTTGTACAGATTCTGTTGGGGACCCGTTCCATGTCACACCGGACTCTCCTGGAAGCACAGGCATCGCAGGGTCTCGTGTAGGCGCGTTTCTTGCGCACCTCTGCCATTTCTTTGGCGGTTGGAAGTGACTCCGGCTGGTTGAACCTCAAGCTTGATTTTGTTTGTCTTTGGCGAAGCTATAGTGCGGGGGTTCCAGCGTAAGTTTCGGTACGGTTTAGCGTATGTGTGGGAATGGCCATCACACAGAAATCCGAAGTCTCTCTCTCTTTCTCTCTCTCTTCTCCTTGAACGATCACAACAATGTCCCACGAGCACTACTCGGCCACAATAGACCTCTCATCAGCAGTACTACGCTGCCCTTACTCCAAGTGCCACGCGCGCATCATCAAGCTCAGAAATACCGAAACCACGACACTCAGCACAGGCATTGAGTACCTCAAAGTCTCAGAACAAAGTGACTCTACTTTAGAAAACAAGTTCATTAGAGTTGATGACGTGTGGGACTTTGACAACATTGGTGTCTCTAAGCAGTTCGACCACTCAAGGCCGTCCGATTTGCCTTTGGAGCGTCTCATCATCTGCTCAGAGTGCGAGAGAGGACCTCTAGGCTTTGCTGCCTTCGATCCGGACTCCTGCAAAGACGTGAAAGAACTCAGGTATTACATCCATCTCAATAGCTTTGTCTACGATATTCCAACGTTGAATCATGAATGAATAAAACCAAAACTGTAAAGAACAACAAAAACACATCGTCAACGTTATAGCACACACTCCTAGAAGGCATCAAGCCTTGAGCTCAGTAACGGCACCAGCCTTTTCGTCACCCTCGACAACCTCCATGATCTCATCCTGGTTCAGCTTCTTGAGCATCTCCTCCGGGTTGAAGGTCTCGACCTCGGTGTACTTGAACTTTCTGGCCTTGACACCCTGCTTGAACAAGATGTCCAACTCGGCGTATGTTCTGCCCTTGGTCTCAGGGAACTCGAACCAGATATAGATCAAAGAAAGGAAAGAAGTACCGGC
This sequence comes from Petasospora hungchunana, assembly GCA_030563225.1. NCBI lineage: Eukaryota > Fungi > Ascomycota > Saccharomycetes > Phaffomycetales > Wickerhamomycetaceae > Petasospora > Petasospora hungchunana. The sequence goes on along the minus strand of JAKUBL010000002.1, from coordinate 677,449 downwards.
CCAGAAGAGACCAGATTTAGCCTTCCAGTTCCAGGCAGTTGGGTTGAGCATGTATGGAGTGATGATGGAGACTGGAATGCCGGCCAGGTTGTACATGTTTCTGGCAACACCAACAGATTTGGCTCTGACACTGGCAGATGGGATCTCAGCAACAACACAGTAGGTGATTGGACCAATGGTGGCATCGTAGATGAAAGTGTAAATGAGCAAAAGAGAACCAATACCCCATGAAGTGGAGGAGTTCTGGAAGAAACCTAAGATACCAACAACAATCAAAAGAACACAGTTTGTAGCCAAACCAAAGAAGTGGATATCGAAACGACCAAACTTCTGAGATAAGACCCAGGAGAAAACAGTACCCGAAAGACCAAGAGCGTACTGGATAATAGAGAAAGTGAACGACATGCTGGTGGCAAGACCGGCCTGCTGGTAGAAGTAGGTGGAGTAACCCATGAAGGCGGAACCGGTGATGTTCTGGATAACCCAAATCAAAGAGGCAACACGGGTTCTTCTCCAGTTGGTACCCTTGAAGCAGTCCCAGTAAGAAATCTCCGAAACAAGCTCGGCCTCCTCCTTAATGGTCAACTGGATCTTGGAGAGCATAGCCTCAGCGAGTGGAGCCGTGTCTGGCATCTCAGCGTTTGGACTAAGCAATCTCATGATACTCTTCTTGGCCTCTGCTGTCTTCCCCTTCTTGACCAACCACCATGGAGATTCTGGAGCCATGTAGATACCGAAAATGATAGGAATAGGCCAGATCCACTGGATGGCCCATGGGATTCTATAAGCCCAGTGATCTTCTCTGTTCAAACAACCACGAAGAACACCCGAAGCAATCAGCTGGCCAATAACCCAGCAGGCATTAACATAAGTGGTCAAGTAGATACGAAGAACAACAGGGCAGACCTCGGATGCGTAAGAAACAGTCAAAGTCTGGAAGGCACCCCAAACGACACCACAGAGAAGTTCACCGGCAAGCAACATTTCAACGTTTGCAGAGAAAAAGACGATGAAGATCAGACCAATTGCAGCGGTCATGAAGGTCATCAAAGTCTTTCTGTAGCCAAATCTTTCAGCACCAAGACCGGCAATGTACAAACCAATGATCTCACCAACGTTGGTGGACATGGACAAGGAGGTCTGCCACTTGGCTGGAACCTGGTACTCACCACCGTTGACGTCTGGATAGTATTGGCCGTACTTCTTAGCAAAGACCTGGAGGGAGTAGAGGTTAGAAAGAAGAGCCGTGTCGTAACCTTCCATGATGATGGCAGATGAGAGAACGACGGACCAGAAGGCAGCCTTTGGGAAGGTCTTGAGACCCTCCTTCAAAGACATCGTCTTCTCCTTGTGCTCATTATCCTGAGCATTAGTAGAGATTTCGACGAACTTGGCAATGTAGTCCTCGTAACCCGTTTGCTGGTTGCCGTCGCTGTCAGAAGACGTAGTGATCTTCTTCGTGATGTCTGTAGCTTTCTCGACCTCACTGGGTCTGGTAATGTCTTCAACGAACTCAGTCATGTTGACGGGTGTTGATGAGAGAATGATCCCTCCGGATGGCCCTGTTGGCGAGGGGGAACAGTGCTGGTTTTATACATGGATTGGTGGTGTTGAACTTTTGGAGAGGTAGAAAAGTCCGCCGAGGAGACTCGGTCTCGGGACTAGGAGGGGACTGCATTCGGGTGCGGAGTACATACGCCTCTACAAACAAGCTCTGACCGGGTGGGTGGTGAGCTGGGGTGGGGCTCTCTCTATGGGATGGTCTTATTTGTAAAGTTCCAAGGAAGCTGGTCTTCTGTATGCTCTCTGTTACGTTGTGTGTTCCACTTCGTTATTGTTCAGGGGGGTTGAGATCGTCGCAGGGTGTGACAATCCCCACACTGTACACCTCATACGGCTCATATGGGGTAAAGAATGCCTATCAGTGACGACGGGAGGGGTAATAGGTACAACTGGCGTATATCCATCCTCATCATGCGGAACCCAAGCAAAACAGCACAGTTTAAAGCTTATTCAGTGGAATAAATTGGTAAGAAAGTTCTAAAAACAGGAACTCAAACGAGAACGCAGGTAGTGCGGAAGACCAAGAAACACCTACAGCTTCAGAGCCTCTTGTTTGTCTTGGGTTATGTTGACCAAACAAGTACAACACCTCGCGTTACTTGATAGCTTACGCTGCCCTGAGCAGCAGTCCAGTCTCTCAGTCCAGTCAGTCTCGTCTGTATGGCGCCTTTGATGCTCGTTGAAATTCGGGTGTGTCGATTCCACGGTCAAAAGGCGCCATTCCAAGGGACTTCTAGACGTTTCTCGCTCTCCACTCGGCAAAGAAACAGACCTAGACTCCTCAGATTCAGCAAATTGATCATTATTGACGATTATTTGGTACGATTTGCACCTGCGAGAGAACTAAAACTCGAGACTCTCAAGTTTTTCCGAAATGACTCCGCCGCGCCCTGTCAAATCTCAAGTTCTCCCGGGCTCCTTTTTTCTCTCTAAAATTTCTTTTTTTTTGAACTTCTAGTCCTTTCGAAAGTCCCCACGCTAGTCTCTGTACCCCATGACCCCGGATGTTAGCTCAAGGTGATCCAATGTGGTGTAAACGAAGTGTCTCATGCACCCCGACAATAGCGTGCTGTTTATCTTTGAGAGATCACTGTAGGTTTTGTGGATCTGATGTCATCCACTGTTATGGGTATGGAGGAATGACTATCTGCTCTCCACCATCTACCCCCTACACTTGTTTGAATATGAGCCTTGGATAACTGCCTCTGATCTCGTCTCGTAACCCATCTATACCAGCGGCAACTACTCTCGTGACTTGAGTATAGCTTTTCCCCATTTTTTCTCGGGAGAATTTAAAAACACGACATCCAAGACAGATGTCATAAGGAAACGGACCTAGCAATACTTGCACGGGCCTCAAAACAGCCGCGCAGCAAAACGTTACTTTCCTTCAAGTCTTGAGCACAAGGACTGGTCAGGCAACTAAAACAGCAACGAGGCTAGAGAGGGTAAATTTGTGACCTGTATGACCCCTGAGCGGCCTTTTTTTCTCTTTCCCCCCGGATTTCCCAAACCGCGTCGCTATCCGTCAAGCGATTATTGAGCGCGCCCGAGAGCTCCTTACCCCGGATTTCGGAGTCAGGACAAAATCCTAGCGAGCTTCAAAGGCGAGGGCCTCCCTCTTTTATCCTCGCTACAATTATGAATCCTCGCTGGCTTTCCCAGCTTCTCATCCTTTGGTTCCTTTGGTTCCTTGTGCCGATGTACAACGCCGGGGTTGGTCTGGGGTGCTGGTCTCCCCACGCCTTATTGAGAGTCTGAAAGGTTTATGTCCGTTCCGCTAAGCGGGTTGAACATCAACACCCCCAAAAGCCCATACAGCAACGAAATTGACCAGTCAAACTGGGCGACACCGAGAATTAAATGAAACACGACCTGTATCCGCTTTAGTAAACGGGGTTCAACTCACCACATGTAAAAGCGCACACAGTAGGAAACCGGGTGGCACCGAGAATCAAATGAATCCCCCGCCGATTGATTCGCGTGGTATAAATCTTTCCACTCTGGCAGTTTTCAATCTCTTCCTTCTCTTCAGTCGAGAAAAAAGAAAAAGAAAGAAAATGACAATTTCTAACGAGCCGTGGTGGAAGAATGCCGTTGTGTACCAGGTTTGGCCGGCTTCCTTCAAAGATTCCAATGGCGATGGTATTGGTGACCTGAACGGTATTACGTCGAAGCTGGATCACATCAAGTCCTTGGGAACCGACGTTATCTGGCTCTCTCCGCACTATGCTTCCCCAATGGACGATATGGGATACGATATCTCTGACTACGAAGCCATCAACCCACAATTTGGTACTATGGAAGACATGGATCGTCTCCTCGCTGAGATCAAGAAGAGGGGTATGAGGCTCATCCTCGATCTTGTTGTTAACCATACATCATCTGAGCATGCTTGGTTCAAGGAGTCTAGATCTTCGAAGGACAATGCAAAGAGAGACTGGTACATTTGGAAGGACGAGGCTAACAACTGGCTTTCCTATTTCTCTGGTTCTGCTTGGACTTATGACGAGACCACAAAGCAGTACTACCTTCGTCAGTTTGCTGAGACTCAGCCTGACCTCAACTGGGAGAACCCAGAGACAAGAGAAGCCATCTACAGATCTGCATTGGAGTTCTGGTACGAGAAGGGTGTTTCCGGTTTCAGAATTGACACTGCTGCTCTCTACTCCAAGGTCCAGACTTTTGAAGACGCTCCAATTACATACCCTTCTGAAAAGTACCAGCCAGCTCTTGGCCTTTCCAACTCTGGTCCAAGAATCCATGAATTCCACAAGGAGATGTTCGAGAAGGTGACTTCCAGATACGATGCCATGACCGTTGGTGAGGTTGGCCACTGCTCCAAGAAGGATGCGCTGAAATATGTGTCTGCGAAGGAGAAGGAGATGAACATGATGTTCTTGTTTGACACTGTTGATGTCGGTTCCGACAGGGTTGATCGTTTCAGATACAACGGTTTCACGCTCGCTGAATTCAAAACTGCTATCAAGACTCAGTGTGACTTCATCTACGATGACGAGACCGGCGAACAGAACGATGCCTGGTCCACTGTTTTTATTGAGAACCATGACCAGCCTCGTTGTGTTACCAGATTTGGTAATACTTCTAACAAGCACTTCTGGAACAGATCTGCTAAGATGCTTGCCATGCTTCAGACATCCTTGACTGGTACTCTATTCGTCTACCAGGGTCAGGAGATTGGAATGACCAATGTTTCCACTGAGTGGGACATCTCTGAGTACTTGGACATCAACACTATCAACTACTGGAACACATTCAACCAGGAAGAGCACACAGATGCTGAGAAGGAGGAACTTTTGAAGAACATCAATCTTTTGGCCAGGGACAATGCCAGAACTCCAGTCCAGTGGGATTCTACTGAGCACGGTGGATTTGGTGGTAAGCCATGGATGAGAGTCAACGACAACTATCCGGAAATCAATGTTGCATCCCAAGACAACGACCCAGACTCAGTTTTAAACTTCTATAGAAAGGCTGTCAGTATTAGAAAGTCGTACCCAGAGGCCTTGATCCACGGTCGCTTTGATATTCAGGACCACTTCAATGAGCAGGTGTTCGCATACACCAAAACAAACGGTGACAAGAAGGCTATGGTTGTTTTGAACTTCAGTGACAAAGAGGTTGAGTTCCCAATGCCTGTTGGTGAGGTCGTTTTGACTAATGTTGAGAACGGTATTTCTGGTAAGCTGCAGCCATACGAGGGTAGATTGATTCTGGTTAACTGATCGTGTTTAAATTACTATAGATTGGCTCTAAAACTATTTGATAACTTTCAAGAGACGTTTCTAATTTCAAAATTATAGATTATAGTAGCTCCCGAAGTCTGGCTATCTAGTTCTTCAATTGGTGTTCGAAGCCATATCAGGTACGGGTACGGGGTACCCCTAGATCGGTGCGCAGCACCCCCTGAAAACCTTAACTCTAAAAACCAATTGCTTCTGTAAACTTCATACATGCTCAAATCACAACTCTATTTCTATTTAATAGTTATATGACGATTTTTTCCTGAGTCCTGTTGGCGTGTCCGTGAGCGTTAATCGCCGGTCCTCCTCTTCAAGGTTCGACCCTCAGCAACAAATCAGCAAATTGCTCTTGTGTATCACCCATACCAAGTTTATCTCATCCATTGTCTCTATTAATGGCACTAGCCTTTTGCTCAACAGGTTTTCCAAAAGTCTGGGTCAAACTTTCTTCGATGAATCTGAAGGCATTCAGAATCTGAAGGCTTGAATGCAGCCCCCATTGAAGGAAAGTTTTCAAATCCTTTAAGATCATTGATAATACCTTAGGGGTCATTGGTCAGTAATCTATTCCTGGAACTCACCAGGTCCACTCCTAGACACATTGAACCCATCTCTGTTCCAGCATTCTATAGCTTTCATTGAGATTTGCAAGATCCTGTAAAGGTAACAACTCTTGGAGCTGTAGTAGAAAATAATATCGATCAATGAATTTAAGTATAAGACGCTCTGAATTTGTTTACTAATTGCTAGTCAATCATCGAGTCCACCATGAGACTTATATATATATACCTTTAGACTTAAATTCTTGGGTGCTTGTCCGGCCTCAAGATTAAAGCGGCGGCTTCGTTTGCCTACGGCAACCTCCACTACACCACTGCTTTCCTCAACCTCGGCGACCCACTCCATTACGTACATTATATTATACTATATTATATTATTCTATTATTCTTATAAATTATTTGAAATTTAATGTTGATTTTTAATTAAGTAAACAAATAGAAATAAATTGATGTACTTCATTTTTTGGTTCAAATTCCTTTCTTAAAACGGGAATGGGGGAATATTCTCCTTCAACCAATTTCCATTAACACCAGTAGAATAACCCAGAACATTATTATGGGCTTTGTCTGATCCAATGGCACTCAATCGCCTTTTGGATGTTTTAACTAGAGAATAAAATGAGAAATGGTGTCCGGATGGTGTTTGGATGTTTTAAACCCGTACACCAAATTCTACCGGTCCGCCAGATGTCCAACAACACTGAGATTAGGCACCAAAAAGTAAAGGTTCGAAGAAGGAAGATATGTCTGTCATCTAGCTCCATACCCAATTCGCTATATATTGCTCTCATACTATTACTGTAAAGTAATGGAGTCCCCAAAACTGTACTAGCAAGTTTCTTCGATCATCTCAACGAGACCCGGCGAGCATTGAATGCGGGTGTCCCCAGATTCCCACAGATGGATATATAAACGCCCGCGTTTCCCCGACTCCTGGAATTTGCTCACGAATACGCTATAGCAAATGACAATTTCTAACGAGCCGTGGTGGAAGAATGCCGTTGTGTACCAGGTTTGGCCGGCGTCCTTCAAAGATTCCAATGGCGATGGTATTGGCGATCTGAACGGTATTACGTCGAAGCTGGACCACATCAAGTCCCTGGGAACCGACGTTATCTGGCTCTCTCCGCACTATGCTTCCCCAATGGACGATATGGGGTACGATATCTCTGACTACGAAGCCATCAACCCACAATTTGGTACTATGGAAGACATGGATCGTCTCCTCGCTGAGATCAAGAAGAGGGGTATGAGGCTCATCCTCGATCTTGTTGTTAACCACACATCATCTGAGCATGCTTGGTTCAAGGAGTCCAGATCTTCGAAAGACAATGCAAAGAGAGACTGGTACATTTGGAAGGACGACGCTAACAACTGGATGTCTGTGTTTTCTGGCTCTGCATGGGAGCTCGATGAGGCTACGGGTCAGTACTACCTCCATCTTTTCGCCAAGTCTCAGCCTGACCTCAACTGGGAGAACCCAGAGACAAGAGAAGCCATCTACAAATCTGCATTAGAGTTCTGGTACGAGAAGGGTGTTTCCGGTTTCAGAATTGATGTTGCATCTTTGTACTCAAAGGTCCAGTCATATGAAGACGCAGAAATTACAATCCCTGGATCCAAGTACCAACCGGCTTGGAATATGGCTGTCAATGGTCCAAGGATTCACGAGTTCCACAAAGAAATGTTTGCCAAAACGACATCCAAGTACGATGCTATGACTGTTGGTGAAGTTGGTAACGCAACTAAACAGGATGCCCTCAAGTACGTCTCTGCCAAGGAGAAGGAGATGAACATGATGTTTTTGTTTGATCTTGTGGATGTCGGAACATCTCCTTCTGACTGCTACCAGCCTGTCGACTGGGATCTAGTTGATTTCAAGAAGGCCATCAAGACGCAGTCAGACTTCATCTATGACGACGAGAGTGGTGAGCTAAACGATGCTTGGTCCACAGTTTTCATTGAGAACCATGACAGGGCCCGTTGTGTCTCAAGATTTGGTAATGACTCTAACAAGCTTTTCTGGAGCAGATCGGCGAAATTGATGTCTATGTTGCAGGTATCCCTGACTGGTACTTTGTTTGTGTACCAGGGCCAGGAAATTGGAATGACAAATGTTCCACAAAGCTGGGAGGCTTCGGAGTATTTGGATATTCAGGCTATAAACTACTGGAAGGAGTTTCTTGCTACGAATCCTTCAGAGGAGGAACAGAAGAAAAAACTCAGGGGAATCAACATGTTTGCAAGAGACAATGCAAGAACACCTGTCCAATGGGATTCATCTGAAAATGCTGGGTTTGGATCCAAAAAGCCATGGATGAGAGTTAACGACAACTACAAGGAGATCAATGTTGCTGCTCAGGAGGGAGACTCTGAATCAGTGTTGAACTTCTATAGAAACGCCATCAAGGTCAGAAAGCAGCACCCGGAGACAATGGTTTTCGGCAAATTTGAAATTTTGGACTATGAGAACAAACAGATGTTCGTGTTCACAAAGACCAATGTGTCTCGAAAGATCTTTGTGGCACTGAACTGCTCAGACAAGGAGGTCGAATGCGAGATGCCAACTGGGGAGGTTATCCTGAGGAATTTGGAAAACGGAATATCTGGTAAGCTACAGCCCTACGAGGGTCGTATTATTGTCGTTTCTTAGGAATCGATAGATTCGTTTATATAAAGAGAGCGTAGAACTCGAAAGAATGGACGCAGTTGTTTACCCCCTCGCGCGCTCAACTCCTGACTTATCACATGCCAAAATCTAATGGCGTTCTCGGATCGATCGCGCACCGCCGTTCAATTGTTTCTTCCTACAAAGCAAACCAACAAAGGAAGAATCAGCAGCAGGATGTCCGATCAGAAATCCAGACGGAGTCGCTCTTCCCGCCGCTCTCTACCACCTTCTGCTGGGCCGTCACCACGTCTGTCTCCAATCAACATGGCTGTGTCGCCCTTGGTGATGGCGGTTTCTCCCAACATGCGACCACGCTCTCACTCCCGTTCCCGTTCTCAAACGAGATATCCAAACTCACCAGCAAGAAGACCTTCCCTCGGCTCGAGAAAGACATCCTCCAAATCTGTAATCACTATAAAGAACGACATTGATGAGCTTGTCTTGCCGCCGTCCGCACAGAGCCAGTACAGCTCATCCACGGAGGACGACACTGTCGAGATTCCGGCGGTTAACGCCACGCTGGACCACACTCTCCCACTTGACTACTTCAAGCAGGACTTACTATCCATTGTCGCCCAGTTACACGTTTCCAAGTGGCACCGTCTTCCGCAGGTTGCAGCAGCAGATATTGAGATTAAGAGAATGTCCGGTGCCCTCACAAATGCCATCTACAGAGTCGATCCTCCGCCGCTCGCCGTCTTGAAGAACTTTAACCTCCATCACCACAGTTTCCCAACGCTGCTCCTAAGAGTTTACGGTCCTAATGTGGATTCCATCATCGACAGAGACTACGAGTTGAAGATTCTTGTTAGACTCTCGAGACAGAACATTGGCCCCAAACTCTTTGGTTGTTTCACCAATGGTCGTATTGAGCAGTTCTTGGATAATGCTATTACATTGACAAGAGATGATATTAGGGATCAAAAGACCAGCGCAAGAATCGCTAGAAGAATGAAGGAATTGCATACTGGTATCAAACTTTCAAAGACGGAGAAGGCCGAAGGTCCTGCTGCTTGGAACAACATTGCCAAGTGGATGCCTACCGCAAAGAAGTTCATGAGCAGTAAGAATTTGGATGTTTCAGAAAAAGAGGTGATGAATGGTACATTTGAGTTCTTTGAAGAGGCTGTCGCTCGTTACAAGACTTGGCTCTTCAAGCGTTATCAGAACATTAACGATTCTTTGGTCTTCTGTCATAACGACACACAGTACGGAAACTTGCTTTTCACTTCACCAAAGATGCCGAAGCATCCGGAGGCAATCAACGAGAACGAGAACATGGACTCCCCAGCTTTCCTTGCAGCCAGTCTATCCAACTTGTCACTGGAGAACCTCAATGAGATCAAGCCATCTATTCTTGAAAAGCGTCAGGATCAAAATCTTGTTGTCATTGATTTTGAGTATTCTGGACCAAACCCACCTGCTTTTGACATTGCCAACCACTTCTCCGAGTGGATGCACAATTATCATCATCCGACTGAATCCTATGCCATCACAGAGTCATACTTCCCAACCATGGAGCAGGAGTTGAACCTTCTCTACTCATATATCCTGTTCAACAACGCTGAGTCGGAGTTGAACAAGCTCGAAGAGGAGGCACATATCTTGCATAACGAAGTGACGCTCTGGAGACCGGCCGTTTCGGTCTTCTGGGGTCTTTGGGCCATTTTGCAGAATGGTGAGAAGGAAGAGGCAACGGACGACATCATAGAAACCGGTCCTAATGGAGAGGTTTACAAGATCGTTACTGGCGAAGATGAAAGCGCCGAGGCTGTTGCAGGTGACGAAGATGTTGTTGAGGAATCGAGTGTTGATACCTTTGAATACTTGAAGTACGCTCGTGACAAGATGGCTGTCTTCTATGGAGACATGCTGCAGCTTGGAATTGTGAAGAAGGAAGAATTGATCGATGCTAGCCTCGTCAAGCTGATCCCAGTGAAGTTCTTTGAGGAGGTGAACAAGTAAATACAAAACATCAATGCACTAGTGTGGATCACTCTTGGTAGGGCCACTCCACATAGCCAATAGGCATCTCGGAAATTGGTCGGAGCCGTAAGCAAAGGGCCGCTCGAGTTTTCGAGGAAGTGCGATGAAACTCTGGATGAATGGGTGTGTACGAGGGAGACTGAGAGCTCACTGAGGCAATTAGATATCTCCAAGGGCCCAGACCCTCTCTTCTCTCGAATCTGATTGAGTTTCCCGCATTACAAGGCCCATTAGTTGCCCGTAGAAGGCAGGCCCAAACGAGAACCGAGGGCATCGTCTCCACAATTTCCAGTACGGAAGCACACAGCCGCGAGATGTCAAACCCTCGGAACTTCGGAGCGTATCCGATCGCGGGCAAGCGCTTTCTTTAGGCTTTCCTCAACTCCCTTCGACTCACCGTAACTGTTGAAGAGGACTTGTCTTTGATCCTCCGACTGAACTTGTGTCTCTGTTTGTCGAGCGCCTTCTCACCTCAAAACACACAAAAAGAAAGCATAAACATACCGCTAGGTTTTGCCACCACATTCGAGTTTAGAACAGAGAGCCCAACGTCACCATCAACATGCTCGCCAGAACCACCCGTTTCTCTATCAGAAGAGCCGCTGTCTCCGCTGTGAAGGCTTCTTCTGCAACCAGAGCCTTCTCCTTCCAGCGCGTCGCCTCCCCATTGCTCAGAAGCACCACTACGGCCAACAGCAATGCCCGTGTGATGCCATCAGCCCGTGTCGCTTTTGTCAGATACAACTCCACCACTGTCAAGGTCCCAGACATGGCCGAGTCGCTCACCGAGGGTACTTTGCGTGAGTTTAACGTGAAGGTTGGTGATTTTGTCGAAGCCGACCAGGTCGTCGCAACCATTGAGACTGATAAGATTGATGTCGAAGTAAATGCTCCATTTGCTGGTACCATCACTGAATTCCTCGCTGTCGCTGAGGACACAGTCGAAGTGGGTCAGGATCTGTACAAGATTGAGGCTGGTTCTGCTCCAGCTGGCGGTGCTGGTGCTGCTGCTCCAGCCAAGGAGGATGCACCTGCTCCAGCCAAGGAAGAATCTCCAGCTCCAACTCCAAAGGCAGAAGCTCCAAAGGCTGCTCCAGCTCCGGAGAAGTCCACACCACCACCAAAAAAGGAGGAGACGTCCAAACCAGCTCAGAACCCAGCTAGTTTCACTGCATTTGCCAGAACTGAGAACCGTGTGAAGATGAATCGCATGCGTCTGAGAATTGCTGAGAGATTGAAAGAGTCTCAGAACACCGCTGCTTCCTTGACAACTTTCAACGAGGTTGATATGTCTTCCTTGCTTGAGTTGAGAAAGTTGTACAAAGACGAGATTATCAAGAAGAAGGACATCAAGTTCGGTTTCATGGGTCTCTTCTCCAAGGCTTCCACTTTGGCCATGAAGGATATCCCAGCCATCAACGGTGCCATTGAGGGTGACCAGCTTGTGTACAGAGACTACGTGGACATTTCCGTTGCCGTTGCCACACCAAAGGGTCTTGTCACTCCAGTTGTGCGTAATGCCGAGTCTTTGTCTGTTTTGGAGATTGAGCAAGAGATTTCTAACTTGGGTAAGAAGGCCCGTGATGGTAAGCTCACTTTGGAGGACATGGCCGGTGGTACCTTCACCATCTCTAACGGTGGTGTTTTCGGTTCCCTCTACGGTACCCCAATCATCAACTTGCCACAGACCGCCGTTCTCGGCCTTCATGGCGTCAAGGAGAGACCAGTGACTGTCAACGGACAGATTGTGTCAAGACCAATGATGTACATGGCCTTGACCTACGACCACAGAATGGTTGACGGTAGAGAAGCTGTGACTTTCTTGAAGACCGTGAAGGAATTGATCGAGGACCCAAGAAAGATGTTGCTCTACTGATCTAATTAAACTGCAGGCATAAACATATTCGTATTTTTCTTGATTATTTATTAATTACACGCTGTTTCTAGGCCCGCCTGTAGTGGTGTGCAGGTGTTTGCGTTAATTTAGCCTTCACAGTAAATCATAGAGCTAGTTAGTTCTTTTTTTTTTACTTGTTTTGCTTTTCTTAACAATTAATGGATAATCTCGGGTATTCGAGTGATTCTGAAGAGGAAGGAGGTGCGTGTATCTCAAGCTCAGTTAACAAACCAAAGCTACAGTTACCGGCGCTACCAGAAAGCTTGACAGATAAGTACAACCGAGAGCCAATAACCAAAGAGGTACACGAACGTCGGAAGATGACACGAAGACTGCCCAGTAGGATACTGAAGAGCATGCTCAACTCATACACAGCAGTGTACTTGCACCCAAGTGAGGCACAGTGTGATACAATGATGAACCTAATACACAATGCCAATATGATGTTGAACTACGCCAAGCGAACGAGCCCAGGGGAATTGGAACCGCTGTTTATGAACAAGTTGAGGGTGCGCATGCCTCTGCATCTGTCCTTATCCTCCAATGTCTATTTGTCACCGGGGCAATGGCTAGTGTATCAGCGGAGGTTGAGCGAAATGGGACTGAAGTTCTCAAAGAAGGAGAGGGAATTGCGGTTCTCTGTAGTCAAGTTCATGCCTAACGCTGAATACACGAATGCATTTGCTGTGTTGACTCTGGATAAAGAATCAGTGGCCAGAGTATCGCCGTTGTTCAAGTTGATACAGGATCTCCAGAGCGAGGCACGAGGGGATGAGCTACGCACCGTTCTTGGACCCGATCTTGTTGATCCTGAGGAGCTTCATGTGTCAATTGGGGCATTTGAGACCGATTTCAGGTACGAGTTGAGTGATTTGGAGGAGCTGACCGAACTTTGTAGGCCTTTAGAGGTCGATTCTGGACTCTGCATGACGTTTGAGGAGCTCAAAATTCAGAGGAACAGAAATGAGAGCTTTGGCATTCGATTGAGGTAATATATAGGGTGTATTGATGTATTAGAGGTGGTCTAATTTAACTAGTCAATCAATCCTTAAGGGACTTTTTTTTCGCACCAAAATATCTCCTTCTCTCCATCAACACAAACAATGGAGCAGGTGGTCCCACAGAAGAGAAACGTCGAGGGAGAAGCGACCCACCAGTACTTGACGCGGGCCAAGGGAGACCTTAGTCCGAAGCCGAAGGCATTGAACAGATTTGCGGCGGTTATTCCTTACAAAAGCGCTGACTTTGACCCCGATGCTCGCTTCCCTGGCGTTGATGAGATTCCACTCAACACGAGACGAGGCTTTCAGTACTCGGTTTGCTCTCCATCCGCCTTGTTTCCTGTACAGAGGTTCTGTTCAACAGATGCGCCTCCGTACAAACCGGCCTTCAACGTGTTTGACAGGTCTGCTGAGACGAAACTTGTTGATGGACTCATGACGGTGACGACGGGAGATCATGGCTGGGTCAGTGCGCGTGCCAATGTGGGGATTGAGCAAGGCAGCGTGTTCTTCGAGTTCGTGATTGCTAGCAGCGAAGGGCATGTTCGTCTTGGATTGAGTAGAAGAGAAGCGAGTATCGAGGCGCCAGTTGGGTATGATGGTTATGGCTATGGGCTGAGAGACATCCATGGGAACACGCTTCATTTATCAATTCCGAACGAATTCCCGGAGCTGGAAGGGTTCAAAGGAGGTGATGTGATTGGCCTGCTGGTGGAGCTGTCAAAGGAAGAACAATTCCAGGACATTGTACGAGAACAGATTGCAATCCGATACAGAAACAGAGTCTTCTTCGAGAAGCTGGACTACACACCTTCCAAAGAGATGGACCACTACCTGAACCCAGTAACTGTGTTTGGAGAGAAGGCCGTTCCAGACATCAACAGATGGAAGCCCGAGTGCATTGAGGGCTCCAAGGTGACTATTTACAAGAATGGTGAGCGTGTTGGGGTGGCATTCAGCGATCTATACTCCTTCCTGCCTCCGCACTCTGAGCTGAAGACCGACCTCAACAAGCACCTTAACAATGGTACGCTGGGGTACTATCCAACAGCGTCTGTATTCAGAGGCGGCGCAGTGGAGCTCAACGCTGGGCCGGAGTTCAAGTTCAAGCCTGCCGATCTGCCAGAGGGCACAAGGGCGCTGGTTGAAGTCTACGAGAGCAAGATAGCTGACGCTATTGTTTGGGATATCATCGATGAGATTGAAGGTGAGTGCATCGAGGATCCGTCGCTGGCTTCTTTTTGTGTATGAACCATGACGGCTACTTACAAACTTGAAGGTGATCAATTAAACATGTTGGGCGAACAGCCCAAAAAGAGATTGATATATTATTCATTCCTATGAATGCCCATAGAACCGTAGTCTATATTGACTCTTCAGTCATCAAGATCAACATACTGAGCCTCGTTTGAAACACTGACACGGTCTCCAACATAGACAGGCTCTTCTCCTGCCCAATCCAACTTGCACCCTGGACACGCCGAACCTCTGGCAGTGGCATAGTTTATCTGGCATGGCCTGTGGAATCGTACGACACAGTCGGCACTAGGACAGCGGACCCCACGAGTAACAATCTCACGACAGCCTTCACACATGCTGACGAGCCCACCTTCAGCAGTCCTTACACCATACTTGTCCAACAGTGTCTTCTTCAACTCAGCAAGCAGTTTAGCGGATGGGTAGTAGTTCCCCTGGTATGAACGATCGAACCAGCCTTCAGTGACAAGAGAGTGGAGAATGGCAAGTCCCTGCGCACCCGTTCTTCCCTCCTTTTGGCAGCACCCAACAGCAGTAGACTCACTCACACAGTATCTTTCAGTCTCGCCTCCTTCGACAAACACACGTTCGACGATTGCCTTGATGATCTCGATCTCCGGCTTGGAGTGCCGTGTGAAGTACTGAGCCACGTTGTCCGCTATCGTGTTGACATAGGTGTAAACCACCTCCTGCTTGTCCTGGGTCTTTGTGACAGCAATCTCGAAGCCTAAATCGTGCAGCTGAACATTGATGAGATCAATCGCGTCCGCCAGTGATCTGTGAGCCGCCTCTTGAAGTTCCTCTTCGGTCAGCGATGGGTCTTGGAACTCCGCCTTCATCTTCTGGTGCTGCGACTGGAGCAGACCATGCTTGACAGGCCCCGAGGCGATGACGAACTGCAGCAACGAACGCTCAATGTGCGAGTAGGTCATTGCCTGACTTTGTTTCTGTCTTTGTCTTGTATTGACAAAAAGCTTACGCGCGCGTCGCGTTTTGGCGTCGCGCACTTTCTCGCTTCTCTTTTTACACTTTATCAATAATTAGTGTCAATTTTGAAATACAAATCAGTACATATACTTGAATGATGGATGTTTGTCACCCTGGATAACAATCTCTCTCTCGGTCTGTGCGAAGAACTTCTCGCGGTATTGGGCTGTTTGCTTGTCCTTGTTTCTCTTGATGAGTAGGATCCACAGCACACCGAACATCACGACAGAAAGCGCCGTAAACGCAATACAGACAGACAAACCGGTCTTGAAAACCGGAGCATCCTTGGCGAGGAAGATAAACGTGGCGATGATACCACCGATGTTGCCGAATCCGACCTGGAAGGCTGTACCAAGCGACTTTCTCAAGTGTCCACCAAAGTTGAGCGAAGTCAAACACACAAGCTGAGGCATGGCGGTGTACAAACCAGTAGCAGTGAGGAAGCAGCCGGCGTAACGACCCTGCGGGTTGTCAGTGAGACCGAGGACCATGGCAAGACCGACAATGGCCATTATGGACATGGAAATAGCGTATGGAAGACGGATTTTGGTCAAGTCAGAACACAGGGCAATCACGTTGGACAAACCAAAGGCTAACAGCCATGGGTAGACAGAGTGCTGGTTGGCGGAGTCCGCGGTGTAGCCCATCTGGGTGATGATGGTTGGCGCAAAGTAGGCATAACCGTATGCAGGAATGATGAGACAGAAGTAGGCAAAGGCGGTCAACATGAAGAGAGGGTCCGAGGTGAAGGCCTTGAGGAAGTCTCTCCAAGCCAACTTCTCCTCGAAACCGGAGGACACAGAGTTCAGCTCGAGTTTTCTCTTGATGAATTCCTTCTCGTTAGCACTGAGGAAACGGGACGACTCTGGGAAATCTGGGATGACAAAAAAGAGGAAGAAGGCCAGACCCATAGTGAAAGCACCTTGGATGATGAAGATCCACTGCCATGAGGCAATTCCGTGGACACCGTCCAAGTCGGCGATTCTGTAAGCCATGGCACCACCAGAAGCACCCGCAAGACATGTACATGAGAAGAAGGCAGTGAAGCGCTGCTGAGACTCGAGCTTGGTGTAGTAGGTGGACAGGACGTAGAAGATACCAGGGAATGTGGCAGACTCCATCATACCGAGGAAGAATCTACAGGCAACAAGACCGGAGAAGTTTGTGACAAATCCTTCGCCGATGGTGAAGGCACCGAAGCAGAGGATACAGGCAGCCAACCACATGTGCGGTGGGAACTTCTTCATGAAGTAGTTTGAGGCGACCTCGAAGAATATGTATGGGACAAAGAACACAGTCAAGGCGGTGTTGAACTGATTTCCAACGAGGTTGAGGTCCTCAGCCATGCCGTAGACCTTGGCGTTTGAGATGTTGATTCTGTCGAGGAAAGCAAGGAAGTAGAGCAAGACGAACGGTGGGACGACACAGAGGTCAATCTTCCACATCAACTTCTTCTGATTTATGCCCATTTCTTCGGCAAGAGCAGCGGTTCTGTCCTTCAGCTCAGCATCAGAAGGGAAATCGTGCTCGTGTGACACGGCAGAGGTGGACTTCTCAGGGTCAGGGAGCGGCACACTCTCCGTAGACGGGGTGGCACTCACAGCATCGTTCTTGTCCATAGTGTGGGGGAGGATAAAGTGGGTGTTGTTGTAGTGGAAAAGGAACCTCTGAGAGACCCAGATCTTTTTGTATGCAAGAAAAGTTTGCACTGTAAAGGGAGGTGTGTGGTGGGGAAGAAGGAAAAAGAGCGCTGGGGAGGGAACATAAAGGGACTCATTCTGGAGCTAGAGATCACACTAAGAACATGAAAAGAACTATACTACAATTCTATACACAACAGCACCGAATAACATCAAAAAGGCAAGCAGAATATGCCTGAAAAACCCTGAAAAAAGCGGAACTGTCACTGTTTGAGTCACCGGAGAAACTGCCGGAGGTGGCCGGCCGCTAATTGGCGCATTGCGGAGATTAGCACTCATGGTCTCTCCCCTGATTGAGAAGCTCGCAAAGGGAAGCTCTTCACAAGAGATGGCGAAACTCGTAAAACTGTATTCTCCCCACACACCCCTGAATTCCCGAAATCTGGGGAAATTTAGACTACTGTGACACCGAGAGCCGAGTTTACCTACACTTCGGTTATCAAAGGGAGTCGGCGCATTCCCTGTAAAGCGGGCCGAGCTTGACATGCAGGTCACGCTTATGTTATATGATTATGTAATCAAATCAAACAGCCATGATCAGGGTAAGCAGGCATTGGAGTCCATTTTGGCAAGGATAGCAGCACTGTTCTTCTCAAACAACTCATTCATGTCATCAAGTTTTTTCTCTAGCGTGCTGAGTGATTCATCCCACGACTTGAAGTCGGTCTTAATTGTATCAAGCTCTTGATCCATAGCATCCAGCGAGCGCACAGAACCCGCCGTGCGGGAATGTAGGTGGGATAATGTCTCCAGTCGTTTCAGCAACAACGGTAAATCATCCTGAACAGTCCTTGTACGTTGGAATACTGTGTAGATCTCGTGAATTTGGGTCTCCTCGGGAATATCGTTCTCCATGTCAACAGCCCTTCTCATGGCGATGGATTTCTCAAATTTGATATTAACTTCCTCAATTTCCTTGCTGAGAGAAGCTAATTGACCCTTCTCATTGGAGAGAAGCTTGAACTTGCGGAACAGATTATTGATGGTGGCTTGCAATGAAACGGTTGGTTCAAAATCGAACCCAAGGAGCTTTTCGAGTCTTGAAATCCTGTCATCAAGGATAATGACTTCTTCTGGACTTGTTGTGATCTCATGACCTGCTGAAGCTGTAGCTATATGTGCTTCGATGTCATCCCTAACACTAAGAGAGTCTATAGGTGTGAGTGTTCTGTGTTTCGTCTTCAAATTGATTCGTGACAGCGCATCTTGAAGACTCTTCAGTTCATTTCCTTTATGGACTGTTCCCTCGGCCAATATCTCATCTTCCAATTCGTGCAACTCAGCTGTCAGCCTGCTTATCTTGTTTTGCGTTGTCTCCTTAGCCACACCCGTGTCGTACCCAGCAATACGATCAACTCGATCAGAGAAATCCGTTACATGTGCATCTATCCACACTCGTTCTCTTTCGAACCTTAGACGACTCGCTTCAGGATCAAATGATTCCTCGGAAATAGAGGCGCGTCTTTGGGTTGATTCTTCCTGGAGCTGAAGAGGTTCTTCCACGTCTGAAGTCTCGTAAACTTCCCTTGACTCCATGTCCTTCAATTGTTAGTGGCTCAGGTACATCAGTAAGAACAAAAAAACCCACAATATCTTCCAATTCCGAGTACTTTGACATTTTCTGCTCTGTGTTGTAGTTCTGGTGATAGCTCAATGGCATCTAGTCGCTTTGTTTACATTTCGAAATAGCGGTGTTCGGGTGTGTCAAGGCCCCGCTCAACGAGCTAATAGTTTATCCGAGGACAAATGATCCTCTAAGCGAATGTATATGAGGTATCCAATAAAATATTTAGCTTGCATCGTCAAAGTCATCGTCTGAGTGAATATCCAAGTTGTAGAACTCCCAGGACTTCTTATTCTGGTCTATACCACCACCTGTGATGGTGCGAATGATTTTGAGTCTCGTCTCTTCAGGCTCTGCTTCAAAATCCGTCTTCTCTCTATAGAGCTCAGAAGTCCCGAGCTTGTGACCAACAGACATTCCCACGCGAACAAGTGTCTCAATGCGCTCTTCAGAGTTCTGAACGAGGTCAGAATCGAACTCAATTGTTCGAGGTCTGAAGAGAACAAGGACAGTAGAACCACCAAACTTGAAGTATCCCAATTCTTCCCCTCTCTTGATCTCGTCACCAGTATTGACTGTGAGCACAGTAGAGCCAACCATCATTGCACCCACAGCGACAAACATCACTCGTCCAAATTCTTTGGTGTCAATAGGCACGACAACACGGACGTTCTCACCATAAACATCCAAGTCAGAGCGGATGGCCATTGGGTTGACCGTGTAGTATTCACCGTTGATCTCAACAGGACATCCGATTACACCGTCAACAGGACAATGGAAACGATGGTAGTCCTGAGGAGCCAATCTGAATATGCCAATGGAACCACCTTCGAATGATGTATCATATGCTGCTCCAAGAAGCTTGCTGACAGTAAAGGAAGAGCCTTTGATCCAAATCTTCCGAGCAATAGAGAGACTGTTGAACGCAGTACAGCGACAGTCTGCGGGTGACACGATGATCCTTTGGTCATCCGATTCCAATGGTCTCATTCCTGGTTTGAGCTTTCTGTAGAAGAACTCATTGAATGTTGTCCAGTTAGTTTGGGGCTCACATTCAGAAAGATCAAGCTTGTAAAACTTGATAAAGGATTCGACATCTTTCAATGATTGTTGGTTGTCAAACTTTACCCCTTGCTTTACACTCATGTTCTTGAGCACATTCTTGATTCTTCTCGAGTCTGCGCCCTTTCCCTTGTAAAGCATACGGATTCCCAATCTGATATACATTGCCATCTTCTCCTCCATGATAAATCCTGTATCACGATCTTGAACCAGAATGTTTGCGTTGTTCTTTCCCAGAGCGTACTTTCCATAAGCCATCTTGATCAACACCTTGGAGTACCATCTTTTGGAAGCCATCGAAGTTGTGGCAAAGCTCTTGAGTTTGTCGCCTTTGGAAGCACATATGGCAACGTGTGTAACAATTTCAGTGTACCTCTTCTTCGAGCAGATCGGACAACGCCTCAAGTGAATGTGCTTGTCATTCAACACGTTCAGCATCTCATCCATCGTTAAAGTATCCTCAATCGATTTACCGCTTTGTAGGAAGAAAGTATTGAAGTCCATCATTTCATCTAACTGTGTCTCTTCAAGAAGCTCCTCAACTTGCATGAGGTCGAATGAGTGTGTACCAAACTTGGACAGAACAATGTGCCAAAGTTCATTTTGCAAGGTATCATAACTTCTGAACTGCAGTTTCAGTTTCAAATGAGGATCATGCTTCTCCTCAAGCTCAGGTTTATGCAGCTTCATCTTCAAATTATATTCTTTCTCACTCGAGTCCTCGTCGTTCTTTGCAATCTGTTTCATTGGTATCGACCCTACAGCGACTTTGTCATGGAAGGAGATACGATCCTTGTCCAGAATAGTGAAGGACAGATCAAAGTTCTTCTCATAGGAGACAACTTCGAAAGCCAATTTCTGGTTGAACACCGGAGAGAGAGTGTGCTTTCTCCATGATGTTCGGAATGTTTTCTTGCCAAAGGATATCACAACGAAGGGATCCATGTCAAAGCCCTTTTGAATCCGAGTCTTGTAAGGTGGGAGATCTGATGCAGAGATAATTTCTAGGAATACAACACCAGAAATTGCAGCTCGTTGACCTGCCAATGAAGCAGAAGATGCAGAAGACTCGTGAGTGGTGGGCGAGGTGTCGGAGAGATCGAGATCAGAACCTGATTCGTAGTATGAATGGGGCTGCTCGGAAGGGCCAAGAAGATTGAGTTCGGAAAGTGAAGGCACAATACCATCAGCTTTGCTTGGAATGCCATGGTGGTCGTTATCGTTATCATCACTCATTTCATCGGAGTCGCATTCATGTTCCTCATTGTCAACCAGCAGCGACTCGAGATCAGTTTCAGAGTCAGAAGCAGAGTAGAAGTCCTGGTCGTTCACAAAAGTACTCATATCCATGCGTTTCACTAGGGTATTTTCCCACTGGGAGTACAATTGCTGGGCGTTAGTCTTGCAAGTGACTGCCAATGAGATCTTGATGGAGCCCGTCACGAACTTGTTTTCCGAGCTAGATGACCGCAGTCTGAACCATTGAGCAGGCATTGTGAGCCCATCAAGACCATCCAAGACCTTCGTTAGGGAGAGGCGCAATTCACCGAGGTAGTTGACGTACTTTCTGTGCTTGTCAAAGACGGCAATGTGGAGAAGATCACCCGGATCATAGGCGTTCAGCGGGAAGCAAAGGGAGGCATTCCAGACAGGGTTAGCTGCACTCCTCTGCTTCTTTGTTCTCTTTGTCCGGCCATTCAGTACGACACCGGCGACCATCAGCGTATTACGGGCATCCGAGTGAACGAGGTCTCTCGCCTCAATCACATCCACACGAAGCTCGAGCCTTTTGCGGGCTTTCGGTTTCCTTTTGCGAATCAGTCTCATCAAATGTAAGGTTTGGAAATCACTTTGAACACGCTCACAGGCAAGAGACGACTCAATGCAAGAGAAACAGTAGTAATCTGATGTCTCTTCAATAGTTAACGGAGATCCCTGGTAAGGCCACACAGAGAGGCTATGTTTGACTTTGGACCGCCTCGGATGATTATATAATACACACCCGAGCACCAGAGTGATAGTGTCAGTCCAAGCTCAACCAACAAATCGGCAGTCTGATGCCACTCTGCTCTAATGCACTATTGAATAACACAGCTCGACATGATCGACCAGCTTCTCATCTTCACACCTGGTGGTGAGATCCTCTTCAAGCACGCTCCCCGGAAGTTGCCAGACTCTGTGGTGAACTCCCTCATCGACACGGTGTTCATCAGCGACTCCGCCAAGTCTCTCGCTTCGAGCGCACTCGCCGTTGAGTCGTTCACCACACAAGCATACACAATCAAGTACAAGAGAACACACAATCCTCAGATCATCGTTGTATGTGTTTACCCAAGCGTGACACCGGTCAAGTACGCCGAGGCTCTTGTCGACGTAACTTCTACCTTATTCAGAGAGGTTTGTGGAGACAATCTCTATGGGAACATCAGGGACGACCATTACATCCTCGATTTTGACCTTACAAAGTTTGAAAAGTACTACTATTCCAAAATGCATGAAATATCTGCCGCTGCCGCATCTGCTGCCGAGAGGGAGTCAACGCCTGATGATTCTCCGCTCCAGACTCCAGATGGCAAAAACAAAAAGAAGACAAAGAACCCTGAGAGTAAAAAGAAGCTTCGCAAGTGGGGCGAGAATGGAATGTACGAAGAGGATGAAGGTACTACATTGGATTTCTCATCAGCAGAGCAGCAGCAGACACCTTCGGGATCTCGCACCCAGTTGAACATCGATACACAGGACTTTGGTGACAAAGACGCAAGTGGCCGTTTCGTTGTGAAGGATTTGAACGAGGAGATTAATGCTATCTTGAGACAGTCTAAGGAAAAAGAGGACGCCAAGGAACCGTTCGGTTTCTTGAAGAAGTTTACGGGTGGTAAGACCATCACCCAGGAGGACATAAAGTCTACGCTCATAGAGCTGCAAAACCATCTTATCAAGAAGAACGTTGCACCAGAGGTTGCTACGCATTTGACTACAAACGTTGAGAAGGCGTTGGTTGGCTCTAAAACCAATAACTGGACATCTGTCCAAACTACGGCGAAACAGGCATTGGCTAAGGACCTTACGAAAATACTCACTCCTGGTACATCTGTCAACCTCTTAGAGGACATTAAGAAGCAGGGGAAGCCATACGTTATCTCTGTTGTGGGAGTTAACGGTGTTGGAAAGTCCACGAACTTGTCGAAGTTGGCGTTCTGGTTGTTGCAGAATAACTTCAAGGTGCTTATCGCTGCTTGTGATACATTCAGATCAGGTGCTGTTGAGCAGCTCCGCGTACACGTTAACAACTTGAAGAGTGCATCCGAGAAGGGAGACCAGATTGAACTCTTTGAAGGAGGCTACGGTGGTTCCGACTTGGTGGCCAAAATTGCCAAGCAGGCCATCGATCATGCCAAAAAGAACAAGTTTGACATTGTGCTGATGGACACTGCCGGAAGACGCCACAATGATGCCAGATTGATGGCCCCACTCGCTTCCTTTGCAAAGGCTGCTAACCCTAACAAGATCATCATGGTTGGCGAGGCTCTTGTGGGCACTGATTCTGTTCAGCAGGCGCGTAACTTCAACTCTGCCTTTGGTGGTGGAAGACACCTCGACTTCTTTATTATCTCCAAGTGTGACACTGTCGGGGACCTCATCGGTACCATGGTGAATATGGTGTACGCGACGAACATCCCAATCCTCTTTGTAGGTGTTGGCCAGACGTATACAGACCTTCGTACACTTAGTGTTGAGTGGGCCGTGAACACTCTCATGAGCTGAATAATACAAGCAAATTAGTTCATACCTTCCTGATTAGGCAATCAACAACTTCGCGTGCGCGACGCGTCTTCTCACCATTGAAAAGGCTTTAGAAATGAATTAGCTTCCTAATCAAGCACGAAATCCTGACAGCCCTGTCTCCACCCACAAAAAAGAGCGGAAACGACCACCGCCGACACATTCCAAGTTGACCGCCGAACAGCAGCAGTTTTTTGTGACGCTTAAAATGCCCCGCCGCCGAGACTCTACGGACGACGAGGCTCCCATCATGGGATCGCGCCGCAAGAAGGTAAAAGTCGACTATGCCAGCGTCGAGGATCGCTACGATGACATTGATGATGCCAGTGAGGAGTACAAGCAGGAAGATGAAGAGAACTTTAGCGAGCCTTCCGATGAAGATGACGACGAGAATGTTGCGGTGAGCAGAAGAGGCCGTCCTCAGAGGCAAGGCCAAAAGAAAGTGAAGAGTGAAAACGATGATGACAGTTTCCACGAAGATGAGAGTGACGAGGACGAGAATGAAGATTCCGAGAGTGATGCATTTGCGTCAGACTTTTCGAGGTCAGAGCGCCAGAGAGCAGATAGACAATTCATCGCTCGGGACTCTGGGGACGATGGAGATGGTGAGGGAGCATACAATCCCAGAGCGAAGAATTCCAGAAAGTCCAAGAAGAAGAAAAGCAGAACCAGAGAGTCACGTTCGTCAAGAAGTGAAAGACGTCGGAGACTGCGTTCTGTCGATCATGACGAGGATGAGGAGGAAGATGAAGAAGAACATTCGGATCTTGAAGAAGCAGTGGGGTCAGAAGACGAGACACTCAGACAAGAGCTTGCAGACCTCCAGGACTCCGACAATGATGCATATGGCGCTACTCGCGCCAAACGTGTCTTCCGTGAAAGAAGCTCTGCTGTTAACTACACAATTCCTCCGCCACTCCCAGAGAACCTGGAGGGATTGGCAGAAGTCAACGAACAACCATCCACGCCGCGCCGTAGAGGAGGCACCAACTCTGGTATGATACGGAGGTTGTTCCCTACAGGTGGCCCATTTGGTGGAGGTGATGTGACATCAATCTTTGGCAAGAGCTACGCTGGTCTTACTGGACAACAGCCTGGTGCTGGTGGCAATCTCTTGGCCGGTGGTGCCGATTCCGACTCCTCAGATGATGAGATTCTTCCAGTGAGTGGTGGTAGGCGCCCATCAATTAGCGCTCCTGTTGGAATGATGAAGACTCCAAAGAAAAGACACAATGCCGATTCGGATCCTTTGGGCGTTGACATGAACATCGATTTCTCAAGCATTGGTGGCCTAGACAACTACATCAACCAATTGAAGGAGATGGTTGCACTTCCACTGCTTTATCCTGAGGTGTATCAGAAGTTTGGGATTACCCCACCCAGGGGCGTTTTGTTTCACGGCCCTCCAGGTACAGGAAAGACACTCATGGCCAGAGCACTAGCGGCTTCATGTTCCTCAGAGGGAAGAAATATCACCTTCTTCATGAGAAAAGGTGCCGACTGTCTCAGTAAGTGGGTTGGTGAAGCAGAGAGACAACTGAGATTGTTGTTTGAAGAGGCCAAGAAGCAGCAACCGAGTATTATCTTTTTTGATGAGATTGATGGCCTTGCCCCTGTGAGATCATCCAAACAAGAACAAATTCATGCCAGCATTGTTTCCACCATGCTTGCCCTGATGGATGGTATGGATAATAGAGGTCAAGTCATTGTCATTGGTGCCACAAACAGACCGGATGCAGTTGACCCAGCTCTCCGTCGTCCAGGAAGATTTGACAGAGAGTTCTACTTCCCATTGCCAGACCTTGCTGCTAGAGAACAGATTATTTCCATCCACACAAAAAAGTGGGATCCACCACTGTCTAAGGAATTCTTGGAGAAGGTTGCGCATTTAACCAAAGGTTATGGTGGTGCTGATTTACGTGCGCTTTGTACAGAAGCTGCTTTGAACAGTATCCAAAGAAGATATCCACAGATTTACCAATCCAACGACAAGCTTAAGATTGACCCTGACACCATTCAAGTTGCAGCAAGAGACTTCATGAAGGCGTTGGACAAGATTGTTCCCTCCTCAGCACGTTCTACATCTAGTGGCTCAGCTCCACTTCCAGACCACCTCACATCATTGCTCCAAGAGCCATTGAACCGCATTACAGACAAGTTAGACAAGTTGGTTCCTCGCGTCAAGAAGTTAAGCTCCTTGGAGGAGGCTGAGTTTGTTGATCCCACAGAAAATGATGCCGATGGTGGGTTCGGTAAGCATGAATTGCTTAAGAGATTGGAAGCGTCCCGGGTTCACAGACCGAGACTTTTAATTGCTGGCGATGCTGGTAATGGCCAACAGTATCTCGGAGCCGCCGTTTTGAACCATTTGGAGGGTTTTAATGTCCAATCATTAGATCTTGGTCAGTTATTCTCAGATTCTACGAGGACTACAGAGAACGCTATCATCCAGAGCTTCATCGAGGCCCGTCGTCATAAGCCCTCCATCATTTTTATTCCAAACGTTGATATCTGGTTCTCCACTGTCCCGGAGTCTGCTAAGTCTACTTTAGCTGGGTTGCTGAGATCCGTTGCTTCGAATGAGAGAATCTTGTTGTTAGGCGTTGCTGACACGCCATTTGAAGATTTACCTACTGATTTGAAGGTGATGTTTGGTATTTCCGAGGCCAACTATGTAATGTTGGGCCTGCCAAACGCTGAACAGAGAGAGAAGTTCTTTGAACCACTTTGGTTCGCCTTGAAGATGAAACCATCCGAATTCTTGGATAACAGAAGGAAGAGAAAATTGGAGAAGTTGAAGAAGGTCGAGGCTCCAAAGGAGGATGACAAAACCCAGGACTTGAAGGCATTTGATAAGATTGACATGAAGTTGAAGAACTCGCTCAAGATCAAACTTGCAGGATTGATGGACTTGTTTAAGAACCGCTACAAGAGATTCAGAAAGCCACCTATTGAGGACAGCCTTCTCGTTCATTTGTTTGAACCAACAGATCCATCAATTCCACATGCTTATACCAAGGAGGGTGATATGATCATTGAGGTGGCGACTGGTCGTAAGTTCTACAACATGGACTTGGACATCATCGAGGAGAGATTGTGGAATGGGTTTTATTCCGAGCCAAAACAGTTCTTGAAGGACATTGAGATGATTTATAAAGATTCTGTGATCTTGAATGATCGTGAGAAGCTGATCAAGTCTTCGGAGATGTATGCCAATGCTCAAGTTGGCGTTGAGGAGATATCTACTCCAGAGTTTATTGCGCAGTGCAAGGAGTTGAGAAAGAGAGAGGTCCAGAGAAAGCGTGAGCACGAGGAGGCTATGAAGCAAATCACGCAGAAAGAAGAGGCTTCTAAAGAGACCAAAGATGCCGTCGATGTCGATGGACCTGATGCCTCGTTGATGATTACTGGATTCTCATCTTCCGCGGGCGAGATTAACACGAACGGTGTGACGGACCCTGTATCGCTTTTGGATGTGTTGAGAAATGAGGGTCATGAGATCTTCGATAAGGCTCAACCCGAGGAGCAAGCTATTTCTGATGGGACTCCTTTTTCTCCGCATCTTGCGGTTGTTCTGGACTCCGCTGCAGCAGAATCAGAGGGGAGGGCTACCGATGATCAAGAATTCAACGAGCCTGAGGAGGGAGAGTTTGAAGAAAAAGACCAACTAGATCTACCATTTGACCTGGATGAGAACCGTCTATCAGCCATTGCAGGTTACCTCATCTCCGAGACTGAAGGTCTTGGTGTTGATGAATTGGAGCAAGTGAATGCCAAACTAATGGATATCGTATGGGATGATCGTCACTCATGGAGTCGTCAACGCACGCTACAGAAGATATCTAATGAGATCGAGAAGATTGAGAGTGACTTTGAGAAACAGTGAAGGAGGTATACATGTATTATACAATAATCAGGATGTCGGTGCATGATTCAGCTCTATGTATTATCATTAGAAGTTATTTACAGAGAAATCGGTTATTTGGAGTTGAGTCGTGAGAGAAGTTTCGTAGCAGCCAGGACTCCATCATCGTTTCCAAATTGTCCCATGAGCTGAATGCCCACTGGAATGGCATATGAGGAAGTCTTCCACGGAATTGAAATCGATGGGAGGCCAGCCAAAGAAGCCGGAACTGTGAGTGTGTCGTTGAGGTATGCTTCTGCGGAAGATTGTGATTCAAATTCGGCGACTGTTGGTGCTGTGGTGAGTGCTGTCGGGGTGATGAGAATGTCCACGCCGTCCTTTGGAGCGTTAGAGCCCGACTTGACGTTGTAGAAGTTGAATACCTTGTCAAACTCTGCACACAGTTGCGATCTCAATTTCTTGGCCTTTAGGAAGTGGTTCTTGTATGAATCAGCGTTGAGGTTGAAGTTTCCGAGCAGGATTCTATTCTTAACTTCCTTTCCAAATCCTTCTGAGCGCGTCTTTGCGTAGTGGTTCCTGTCCGAGTCAGATCTGTAACCATAGCGAATACCGTCATAACGAGCCAGGTTGGAAGACGCCTCTGCTGGTGCCAGTGTGTAGTAAGTTGGAAGGGCATGTTTGAGGGTTGGGATGGATACGGGGACAACAGTGTGGTTGTTGGAAACGAGAGACTTCAGCACTTCAGTCCATGCCTCAGTCACCTCAGAGGACATCCCTTCTAGCACAAGCTCGTCTGGAATACCAACACGTAGAGAGTCTGTCGTAGACTCTGGGATCTTTGATCTTATCTCTGGTGACAGCGATGTTGGATCTTTTGGATCGTACTTGTCCAGCAGCTTGAAGATCTTTTCCAAGAGCTCCAGGTCTTTCGAAATGAGCCCAACAGTATCCAGACTTTGTGCGTACGCCACAACACCCCAACGTGAGAGCCTTCCATATGATGGTTTGAAGCCATACGTGCCAGTGTAAGCAGCTGGTAGACGCACAGATCCACCGGTATCGGTACCAAGTGCAATATCAGCAACCCCAGAGGCGACAGCAGCAGCGGAACCACCTGAAGATCCTCCACAAATGCGGTCTTCGTCAAAGAGTGGATTGAGAGTCGGGCCGAAGTGTGAGTGCGTGGACCCTGAGCCCATCCCGAACTCGTCCATGTTGGTTTTCCCCACGATTAGCGGTCCGGCGCACTCTTTGAGCAGTTCGACGACGGTGGCATCAAAGGGAGACTTGTAGTTGCTCAGCATTCGTGAAGAGCAGGTAGTGTTGTCGTTGACTGTGGCGATGTTGTCTTTGATGGCACATGTGAAGCTGACGTTGGCATAGTCCGTTTCCCGTGCACTCAGTGAGGTGAAGATGTTCCACCTTCTCTGTGCCTCTAAGATCTTGGTAAATCGACTGGCCATTATCTCTTTATGGGCAATATTAGAGATCTTATAGTAGAGTACGGAGAATCTAAGAACCGAAATAACCCGCACACCACTCAAATCGAAAATGAACACCCGAACACCACAAAACAGAGCCTGCAGCTAAAGCTTGACGCGTCTCTATTCTCAGGCAGAAACATAGGTACCAGCGCAAATGCCGTCGATTTCACCCATTGGCACATCTTTGGAGGAGTCCAGTACCGAGTCCACGCTCCCACACCAGACACGTGCCACTATTGTCTCACACACGGACCACAAGTCACACGATGCCTTTGCTCTTCCTCAGACAAAGAGAACATATGATCAGCAGTTTGCTCCACTCTACTTCAACAGACTTTCGGCGTTGAAAGCACGTGTTTCCCACGCCGCTAAGAGGAAGTGGGGTGATGAGTCTGTCAGTGGGAAGAAAGTGGTGAAGAAGGAGAAAGTATTGGACGTGCGCCCCGACGAACCGTCGTGGGTTGTGGGAACGATTTACATGGAGATGAAGTACAAGCCCAACATCTTGGAGGACGTCTCAAAGGGCGAAGACCTGGACATTTCTGGAGTCAGATCGTATGCGGACCCGGACCTGGACGAAATGATGCTGGAGGACGAAAGTGGTCGTATCCAGCTGGAAGGTGACTTGTTGAAGGAGACGGTCCTCGTCACTGGTGTTGTTGTTGGTGTTTTGGGGATGGAGACTAGACCTGGCGTTTTCAGAGTTGTTGACATTGTTTATCCACTGACCAGTGTCCAGAAGCCCACGAGAAGCTCAACAGGTAAAATTGCATTGATTTCTGGTCTTGATTTTAGCGGTGTGTGGGATGCCAAACACGATCTGCTTCTCGATCTTTTTACAGGAGAGCTTGGCTACGACACTTCTGACATCTCAAGGGTCATCATTGCCGGAAACTCAGTTCTCGTATCTGAAGAAGATACAGAGGAGGCCAAGAGCAGAAACAAATACGGAGCAAAGCACAAATCCAACTACTCCAAGAACTCTGTGACACAACTGGACGAATTTGTGAGGTCGTTACTGAATACTGTGCCCGTGGATATCATGCCGGGGGAGCAAGACCCTGTTGAAATATCACTACCACAGCAACCACTTCACCCAGCGTTCTTCCAACAGTGCAAATCACACATCAATACCCCATCTTTCCGCAGACTGACGAATCCTTGCTGGTTCCAATTCAACGATTTGAGGGTGCTTGGAACTTCGGGAGAGAACATTAATGACATCTACAAGTATACCGTACCCGATGACTTAAAACTCTCGCGAATCAACATGTTGGAGGCGTGTATACACTGGCAGAACATCATCCCCACTGCACCGGACACACTCTCGTGCTATCCGTTTGCCGAGAAGGACCCCTTCACGCTAATGGAGACGCCACATGTGTTCTTTGTTGGGAACCAGCCTCAGTTTGAGACGACTGTGATGGAGAGCGAGCGTGGACCCGTAAGGCTCATCTGTGTGCCCAAGTTCAGTTCGACAGGGGTTGTGGTGGTGTTAGACACGGAAACTATGGAATGTAGTGCAATCACTATTGAGTGACAAAAAAAACGTTCTATTTACAATTTTGTGATTGGGTAGTCTCCTGCCCTGTTTGCCCCTGATCCGTAGCTCAAGTCTGCGCCGTAGTAAGCATACTGAGCTGTTCTGTGTTCAACAGCAAGTCTGTCTAGGACAGTTGCCGATAGCTGTGGGATGAAAGGCTGGATGACAATGGATCCCACACGGGCAGCCTCGGCAGCGAGGAAGATGATGGCGTCTCTCTGATCCACTGGTCTCTTCCAGGGCTCTGCGTCCTGGATGAGCTGGTTGGCATCCTGTATAACTTCCCAGAAACGGGAGATAGCAGCTGAGGTATTGAAGAGCCTCATTTGTGAGTCCATTTCCGGGAGAAGGGAGTTGATTTTACTCTTGAGCCGTTGGACTTGGTTGTCGATTTCCTCCTCAAAGGCAACATTATCCAACACGGTAGAATCTTGGTGAGCTCTGCACAGGTCGAACTTCTTACCACAAACTCTCATCACGAGATTGGCGTACTTGTCAACGAGCAGCGCACGTGAGCGTTCGAGGGATTCGGTTGAGAAGTTGGAGTCTCCTGTCAGCACGGAGTTCTCACACAGGAAGAAGCGAAGTGGGTCTCTACCATAAGTCTTCATCACTTCCAAAGGGTCAACAACATTTCCACGACTTTTGCTCATCTTGGAGCCCTCACAGAGCCAATGCCCGTGGACAACAACCTGCTCAGGAACCTCCAGTCCAGCCGCAAGCAGAAGTGCCGGCCAGTACACACAGTGGAAACGGGTGATGTCCTTACCAATGAGATGAGTCGCAGGCCAGAACGGCATCTCACGTGGGAACCCGGCGGAGGTGGCATAGTTCACAAGGGCGTCAACCCAGACGTAGATCGTCTGCGATTCGTCACCAGGGACTGGGATCCCCCAGTAGAGTCTCGACGCTGGACGTGAGACTGAAAGATCTTGGAGTGGGGTTGATTTGAGCTCGGCAAGGAGCGCCGCGTGCCTTTGAGACGGTAAGATCCAGTCCCTGTTCTTATTCATATACTCAATCAGCTCGTTCTGGAACGCAGAGAGCTTGAAGAAGTAGTTCTTCTCGCTCGTCAGCTTCACCTCGCTACCCGTCTCCACAGAGCGCCAAAGCCCGTCTTCTCCCTGCTGAATCTGCGTAGCCGGGTAGAACGTCTCGTCACTCACCGCGTACCAGCCCTCGTGCTCGCCCTCGTAGATCCATCCACGCTCCACCAACCGCTGCCAGAAGACCCTGACCGCTTCAGCGTGGTCTGCGTCTGTTGTTCTGATGAAGCGATCCGTCTCCACCCCGGCATCCTTTGCAAGTTGCTTGAAGACCACCGCCAGCTCATCGACAAACTGCTGTGGCTTCTTCCCGCTCTTTTCCGCCGCCGCTTGGATCTTGAATCCGTGCTCGTCAGTCCCAGTCGTGAACAATGTGTCTCGCCCGTTCAGCTTGGCCCACCGCACGGCAACGTCGCTCAGCACCATGGAGTACAAGTGGCCGAGGTGTGGCGCCGCATTGGGGTAGAAGATGGGTGTCGTCAAGTACAGACTCTTTTGTAGCAATGGCAGCGTGCGCCTGAACATTATATTCTTAAAAGACTATGTAAGAGGGCCAAGTGTGTTTTTTCTCGTTTTCATGAGCTCTTCTCCACAAAGATCGCCATCAGCACAAACACGCAGTAGAACATGGCTACGGGGTAAGCAATCAGCAGCCTCACGTTGTCCAGCTTCAGCACGGCAACGAAGAATCCAGACGCTGAGTACGTGCTCCAGAAGATGCTGGCGATACTCACAACGTACCCAAACGTCCGGTTCAAGTCCAGGAATATCCCAGCAAAGCTGATGGGCACAAGCGGCAGCAGACAGTATCCCAGCACACTCGCCGTGCGGAAGATATCAATCGATGTCTCCGACATCAGCTTGAAGAAGTAGTGCAACGACAGCGTCCCCATCAGCGCAACACCATAGATGTACCCAAAGTGCACCTTCCCAGCAAGCAACAGACATAGCCCAAACACCAGGCAGAACAGAATTGGACCTGCGAGATCAGAGTCGTTCATAATATCCCCCGTGATGAACCCACGCGGATTGAGCACAGCAAGTGTTTTTTGTTTGATGTGCGAGAAGTTGATTCCCAATTCCTCTAACAACGGCGGCTCATTTGCATATCCACCCGTAGAGAACGCAGCCAGAATGCCACTCGAAAGACGGTCATCGCCCATCTGGCCCTGTACGCCAAACGAGGGCGTCGAGAATTGCGTGTCCATCATGCCCTGTACAGGTCCGCCACTCTGTGCGCCCTGAGGCCCACTGTAGTCGTACTGCGTTGGGTAGAATTGCAAATTGTTGTTCTGTTGGTTGTAGAAGGCCATTACGCGGTTCTTTTTGTGATTAGAAGGTCTACCGCTGTGATTATCTTGGTCGGTAATCCAAGTGTTTTTCTGCTGAGAGTGTGGTTGTGATCTGGCCGTCAATGGGGCCCGACAAAACATCCGAACACCACCGGTTATTCGTGCCAGCGCTGAAGTCCAGACCCACCTTTTCGTTGTCTAGAATTTCCCTTACAATTTCGTTCAATATCCAAGAAGACGGAGATATTCAACAATCTGCTGGACAACTTCAGAGGAAGATGGTGCCAACATAGCGCTATCATGCACTCCAAAGGGCTCAGTAAAGAAGAGATCATCCTCTCCGAGTTCAGCAAGCTCAGCCCATGCTCCAATAGCATCATGTAACACCTCATTCTCTCCACGAGAAAGCATCACACGCTGAGGGAGAAGATCTCTCCAGGGTATGTTGTCTTTGTAGGAGTTTAGCTCAGCGGCGGTATACATCCATGGCTCTTCAAAGTTGATCTCCGTTGCCCGTTGCATTTGTTGTGCAGTGAGGACGTCCTTCCCGTGATTGCTCTGAAAGCTTCCATCCTCAGGGTCTGGATACACGTTTATCCATGGAGAAAGTAGGATTGTACCTGTGGCATTCAAATTGGCAACTGGGAGGGTATCAATTGACTTCTCATAGTGCTGATGCCTCAAGAACTG
Organism: Petasospora hungchunana; assembly: GCA_030563225.1. Taxonomy (NCBI): domain Eukaryota; kingdom Fungi; phylum Ascomycota; class Saccharomycetes; order Phaffomycetales; family Wickerhamomycetaceae; genus Petasospora; species Petasospora hungchunana. The sequence continues at coordinate 643,734 of JAKUBL010000002.1, read as the reverse complement.
AAGACACAGGTGTGCCCCTGCGGAGTCCCCCATCAAGATGATGTTCTTTGAAGTCTTGCTCAGTTCGTTGTAAGTCGCAATAAATTCTCTCAATTGAGTTGGGAATGGACTATCCAATGTAATGGTATAATCCAAAGCCAAAAAGGAGAGCCTGTCGTTCCCCAAAGATGCATAAATGCTGTTCATCAGAAACACGAAGAAGGGGTAAAATCCCAGCACATATCCACCACCATGAGCGTAAAAAACAACGGGGTCTTCTTCAGTTCTATCAATCGCTTCAGAAAACCACTTTACTCTCCCTTCTTCCACATTTGGAACATTAAATTGCGTGTTGTATCCAGAAGGCGTTTCTAAAAAGGACTCAGAGAGCTCCATGTTAGAACTCAAGTTCATTCTTGGCAGAAGAGAACAAAACATTCTCACAGACATAATGTTTTCAACTGGAGATATCAAAAGGCCAACAAAGGCTTCGGTGAATTTTACAACATCGACATTTTCAGGTCTCAACTGCTCGTAAATGTTCTGAATGCCGTCAAGAAGAGCCTTTGTGTGGATATCGGTGGTGTTCATGGCCAAAGGGTACCCCGCCGAGCCAGTCACAGCGTATACAATAATCAATAGTTTGACAAGAAGCATACTCGAGAGTGACTACAGAAAAGTATAAGTGAAAAGAGAAGCTGTTTGTTGAGAAAGTTCATCATTTTAAATACCCATGAGAAGTTTACAATCAAGACACGTCGATCAGAGAGACTGATATTCAACCAAGTCATTTTTACCCTGAAAATTAATTGGAATTGACAACAAAGTCATGAGGCTGATATGCGAATATATATTCAATACCAGAGGTTGCTCATAGACGTTATTCTTGTCGTCAATCTTGAAGAAGGCATCTTCACTCTCAAGATCATGCCAGTCTTCTATGTTTTAATTTTTTACTTTCCTCTACCATGGTTCGAATTAAGGAACAAAGAAAAAATAAAAAAAGATGCTATCTCTGTGGATCGAACACAGGACCTTATGAACTTCAGTCATACGCTCTCCCAACTGAGCTAAGACAGCAATCTTCGAAAAAATTGGAAATTGCACATTTCCGAACACTGAAGATCATCAGTTTCTCTGACGGAAAAATTTAGTCTTCCTTTGAAACAATGCATTATAAAATTTCTGATTTTCGGAGATAACTTTTAACTTAGTCCCTTCTGGTCTTTAGAAATATGTGTGTGCGTGCGTGTGTAGGGAGGGGGGGGGGATGATCTCCATTTCCCCATAATATTGAGCCTTTAATTAATGTGATCCGTATTATCATTAAACTGGTAGTTCCTAGGCTACAAAACGTCAGCCAGTTACCAAAAAAGACTTTAAAATATTAAACTGTGAATCTTATCATTTATATCTAGCCTTGAGCCAAAATAGACCCAAGCGTAAACTCTCGCCCCCCCCTCAAACAGAAGAAACAATCTCGTTGGCATGCTTCAACACTTCAACCATCTTCAAGCACTCGATTCTTCTCTGTTTTGTGATCTCGTTCTCCTTCACCAACTCACTCAAGTCGTTAGCACCATAGAGCTTCTCTAACAAGATCTTCTGGATCTCGTTTCTGGACTTGATGATCAACTTGAGCATAACGGCTTTTGGAATGATATCAGCGACAGTTCTCTTGACAATGGAGAAATAACTCTGGATCAAGAGCTTGATGACTTCAGTCTCCATCGTCTCCCGGTCACTCATGGCACCACTGGCCTTGAGCACAGGTGGTGGGGCTTCCATTGCCGCCAATCTCTTCTTGTTCTTGGAAGAGAAGAAGCCACCAAAGAAACCAGAGGACTTGTCATCTTCTGGAAGTTGAGCAGGAGAGGTTGCAATTGGCTTACCGGTCTTTGAATCGACTTGGACCTGTCTTGGGTGAAGCTTCTCTTGAACCATGGCCATAGCCTGTGAACCCTTCAAGAGATCTGGGTGTGCTGTGTTGATGTATGTCTCTTCTGCTCTGATGATGTCTGAGACAAACTCTTGCGTTGGGATGAGAGCAGCTCTAAGGAACTCAATGAACGAATTGGATAGGGCTTCTTTCAACTGCGGATATCTTGAGTACTTCGGGTTCTGCATGATCTGTGTCAAGATTCTCACTAATTCATCAAAGATCAAGTTGATACAACGAAGAGAAGGATCTTCAAATCTTCTGATCTGTTGCTTGACCAAAACTTCAAAGGCTTGTGTACCAACAAACAAAGATGGAGAGGCACCAGAACTGTTGTACATAATCGTTCTGATATCAGCATCCTTGATCTGGTCGAATGGATCCAAAGCATTCACACCATTCTTGTAAATCTCGTGGAAGACAAAGGATATTCTGGCACCACCACTTAATTCCATGCTGGACAACTCCTTGGCCTCACCATCCAAGATACCATTGTAGTCCTTGCAGAAATCTGTGATGATGGAAAGAACAACGGAGTTTGGGGAGTCCATAGTTTCTGGGCCCAACGTCACCAACTCTGACTGGTACTTCTTGAGAGCTGTCTCAATCTTCATCTTGATCTCTGGCAAAGTCTGCTTAATGTGGTGCAAGAGAATGTTGTTGAGCTTCTTGGCCAAGTATGGAGTACCACAGTAGTGAGCCTTAGATCTGTAGGATGGGTGGTTCTCAAAGAACTGTTTCTCACCATCCAAGGCAGCTCTAATGGTCTTCTTGTTCTCAATATCCTTTTGACCTCTGTTTATCACTGGAACGTAGCCGTATCTCAATGGGATGACACGGCCAGCCAAAATGTCAATGACATCGGTACCTTGGTCCATAAGATCGACTTTAGTCAAGACACCAATTGTTCTGGAACCTTCAGGATCGACTTCTCTAGCGAGCTTCAAACCGTCACTGTTTGCCAAATCAGTGTTTGCGGCATTGACAGCGAGGATGATGGCATTTGGCTTGGAGATGAACTTGAGAATCATGTCCTTAATCTGCTTCTCGATATCCTTTGGTTGATCACCGACTGGGACCTTGGTCAAACCTGGCAAATCAACAACCGTCAACGTGAGAACGTGTGGGGAATAGATTCTCAAGTTGATTGGCACTGGGGAGATGCCGACACCGGTACCGGTTTTGGCCTCGGTCTCATTGACGATCTCCTGCCTGATCTCCTCGAAGTTGAAGAACTTCTTTCCTGGCAAGTGAAGGAACTCACCCCATTCATCTGCGTTGTCCTCCTTTTGGCCCTTGATTGCGCTGTTGCTGTCGTTGATTTCGAGGAGGTCCTGGTTGGTAGCGGTGGAGGCCTTCGTAGCTCTTCTATTGACGAGCTGGAGCACAAGGGGTCTTCTGGTGACGATACCGGTACCTCTTGGAAGAAAATCTCTACCAACAATGTTCTCCAAGACGGAGGACTTACCAGAGGACTGCGAGCCCACGACGGTGATCTGGGGCAAGTCGACCGGGGACGTCGAGCCGCCGCCCAGCGGGGCGAGTGCATCCTGCAACTTGTTGATAGTGGCAATGAGGTGTTCGTCCATGTTTCGCTTTTTGCTGTTAGCCGCCGTGTACTTGATGGACAGAGAGAGGACAGTCGTGTTCTTTGATTTTCCCAAACTTGATTTCGCGGGCTGTGCTGGCTGGTTGGGGGTCTCGGGGGTCTCATCTCATCGGGTCTACGAGGCGCGAGAGACTAGGCCCAGGACTGATCGCGATCTTATCGGGAGGAGGGAAGTTCCTTATCGAACGACGCAATCAGCGAAAAACGTAAAAAAACTTTTCATGTCTCAACGGCTGTCAACATTCTCAAAGGGGGGGGAGCGCCTTGTGGCAAATTGTAAGGCCTGTTCCGACTCTTCCTGTTTCTTATCTCGTGTACGCAATTTAAATCTTTATAAGTGAGCGAGTATTTCCCTGTTGTCCATCCGCGCAGATCTACACAATAGGGCAATCTCTCGATCCCCCTTCTCGCTTATTCACTTATAAAGGCTGCAACAATCCCGCACTTTGCTGCTCTCTTATCTGTCAACAACCAACGCGCAATGAACTGGTACACCACCACCGCCAACACACTCATATTGGCCAACCTCGTGTTGCAACAACAGCAGCTGCTACGATTACACAGATACCCTGGTCTCGATTCGCCTGCCTTACACAAACTATACAAGGGGTATTTCTACTGCATATTGCTCTATGCATTGGCTTCTGTGGACTTGTACCACTTCAAACTGCCCACTTCGGTCGTAACACGGGAGAATGTTATCTTCTCAGTCATTTGCATCGTCATTGCTGCTGTTTTCATCATCTCTATTCACACATCACATCCACTTATGGAAACTGGGCCTCTATACACTGAGGACCTGGAACGCCAGTTGCTGCTATCATCAGAGACGTTCAAGTCTGTACATGTTGGGCCGGTTGTACAGGTTGTGTCATCTCCTGTCAAGTCTTATCACGGCTCCAAGCCAGGGTCAGGGGTGCATAAGGCTGATCTATTAGCACACGCTCTGCGCTCTAAGGACATCTCTCCTATCCAGAGCTATGGCAGCAATCTCAACGTTCATCGCGAGATGGAGCAGGCGAATCCAAGCCCCTCTGATGTCAACTCAAGAGGAAGGAAGTTCAGTGCGGTAAAAACTCCAATCCTTGCGACATTACTTAATGGAGACACAGTGCTTGCCACCGCCATTGGAGGCACTTCCACTGCAGGAACACCAGTGGAGCTTGCTGTTGTAATTGGACTGTTCTACCTCGCTTCACAGATCATTTACACCACCAGCATCTTCAAGACAAGCGTATACACCCCGTACAGACACCTCCTGTTGAGTTCGTCTTGGAGTATTTTACTGGGCATGATTATCGTGGGCACTTCATACTATGTGCCCTCCGCAACATCACTCATCCAATTTACAGATCACAATTGGCTTAACTGTACGATTGGTACGGGGATATTAATGCATGGGGTAATTAGTCTTGTGGTCTACATTTTGCTGGTCCGCAAAAGGTCCAGCTTCTACCAGCGCGAAGTGTTCAGCAGTGTACAGGTGTACAACAGCATGAGCTCTCCGTCGCTTCACTCTGTTTATTAGATGGGAAATTTCAGGTTGCTTCTTTTGGATAATCTCATGAAAGAGTAGAAAACCCCGGATATCGCGCGAGTCACGTGTGCCAAGAAAACCCTCGGAAGCTGAAGAGCGAATTTGTGGCGAAGGAGAGAGAGAGGGACAGAGAGAAGGGGGCAGTGAGACGCAATTTCTGTTTGGATTAGAAAACAGGGCAACGAAACGAGTTTGAAAAGTGGCAGGTTTTCCACGCTTGAGCTTTATTGTGTTTCTGTGAGACTGAATTGACCCAATTGAAGATTTTTTTTTTGTGATTCCCTTTCTCTCCCCAGCTTTTAATCGGTTTCCTCGCGGCACAACATTCTCGTTGAGTGATTTATCCCTTATAGCAGATTAACTGTTGTATATATACACTCCTCCTTGAAGAAAAAAGAAAAAGACATCTCTCCACATTTGTCTCCTTTTTTTTTCTATTTTCTGTTTTGACCTTCCCCTGACTTTTGAACAAAGCAAGAAACATCTCCTGTGTGTTCTTACTAACAGAGAGCCAACAAAAACAAACAACAACAGGAAACCCTTTAGTCAAACCATGCCACTTGGAAGTCTGCTAAAGAAGGCCGAACCGGCCAGAGAGTCCACCAAGGAACCCAGTGGCGTTGTCAACACTGAGGACATTGACGAGGTGGACGAACAAGGCCAGAGCATTCTGATGGGTATCATCACACAGCTCAGACCCGGGTGCGACTTGTCTCGAATCACCCTGCCCACCTTCATTTTAGAGCGCAAGTCGATGTTGGAAAGAATCACCAACCAACTTCAGCAGCCGGATATACTGCTTGCAGCACACGAGGCACCAGAGCCTATTGATCGTTTCTTGCTGGTGGTGAAGTACTATCTTTCCGGGTGGCACATTGCGCCCAAGGCCGTGAAGAAGCCTCTCAACCCTGTGCTAGGCGAGTTCTTCACAAGCTACTGGGACCTTCCGAACGGACACCAGGCATACTACATCTCCGAACAGACGTCCCACCACCCACCAAAGTCGTCGTACTTCTATATGATACCGGAGGATCACATCCGTGTCGATGGTGCGGTTCTTCCCAAGTCCCGCTTCCTGGGAAACTCCACCGCTGCAATGATGGAGGGCCTCACAGTGTTGCAATTCCTGGACATTCTTGATGAAGATGGCATGCCGGAGAAGTACACATTGACTCAACCCAATATGTACGCCAGAGGCATTCTTTTCGGAAAGATGCGTATCGAGATGGGCGATCATATGATTATCAAATGCCCTTCTACAGGTTTTTCGATCGACATTGAGTTCAAGACCAAGGGCTTCATCTCAGGTACCTACGATGCAATTGAAGGCACAGTTCGTGACAAGAGCGGAAAGGCCCTATACGAGATTAGCGGCAAGTGGAACGAGGTGATGTACAACAAGAACATCGCCACCGGCAAGAAGACCACCTTCCTCGATGTCACAAAGACAAAGCCTTACCCACCTAGCGTGCGTCCACTGGAGGAGCAAGGTGAATTCGAGTCCAGACGACTCTGGAAGCATGTGACAGATGCACTGGGTCACCGAGACCATGAGGTGGCCACTGAAGAGAAGTTCAAGATTGAGGATTCCCAGCGACTGGCAGCGAAGACGAGGGCAGAGGATGGGGTCGAATTTCACCCGAAGCTCTTCAGAGAGTCAAAGAACCCGGACGACGAGCTCGAGTACTATCTTTACAAGCACATCCCGAACGATGCAGACCCGCTAGAGCAGACAAAACTCATATTGGAGTCTGTGCCAATCCTTCCGGGCCAGAAGTTCACCCCTGAGTTTGATATTCCGGCTTTCAAGAAGCTGGCCATCTCAGAGTGATCTCTCGTACTATAGAGTACCCTTTTTTTGATCTTTCTACGGGGCTTGTGTCTATTTTTCTCTGTAACGGTGATGGTTTGTGTTCAAGGCGTAGTCATATGATTTTTACATCCAACGTGTTTCGTAGGTATCGGTCAAAGATAAACTCCGTGTGCCAATTGAGTAGCCTCTTCCAGTTGGAATACGTCTGGATCTGTTCTTTCAGCACAGCATCACTATCCAAGTCCGCAATATTCGTAGTGTAGTACCCCTTCTTCACCACAACCTCTATCCCTTTAGTCATGAACCACACCTGTTCCATCAGTGAACAGTGTACTACGACCTGCTCCATGATCTGTCTCACCAGCAACACGTCTTCGTTGGCAGTCATATACATCAGCAACTTCCTGAAAGCGTGATATGGCACCTCAGACAGACACTTACTGTCCCAAAGCCACTTTGACAACTCCATAACTTTCTCCCTCGGACTGATGGTACTCACAGTCACTAGCTGAGTCCTGAACATCACTTTTGCGCCGATCGAATATCTGTTATACTCGAAACATGCCAGCTTGAGGGCTGCCACGCACATCTCCACGGTATTTCCCCAGCATGCCCAGGCCGATGCGTCATTCAGGTGCGTTTTGGCAAACGCATCAATCTCAACAAGACTCTCTTTGAGTTGGGAATGACAGGATCGGAGCTTGTGTGTGTTCATCATGAACGTTACAAAGTTCCATGCATAGTAGTTCGAAGGGTGCAACTTGGCAGATGTCACTGCGGTTTCAAAGAACATCTGCTTGGAAGATAGTTTGTACCATAGATCCCCGCTATCAACAACAATATACAACTTCTTGAACAAATACCATAATGATGAGGACTTGTTGATCTTGTTGATATTACAGTTGAGTAACGTCTGCAAGAAATTGAGCTCCCGCAACAGAAACAATTTCGGGTCAAACATCTTATAACTGGTAGGATTCGTCCCAGATTTCAACATCTTCATGATAATTGCTTCATGGAGTGCAACTAGCGTATGGTTCTCATTGGTCGTCAACATCATCCCAGTCGTCATTAGGAAGACCTCCACCAATGCATTCTCGTTATTAATCACCTGTCCACCTTCCAAGAACTCCTGCCATATGACATGACACTCCGTAAAGATCTCCTTGTAGGTCTTCTTGAACAGTACAATCTCCAGTATATCATCCGCATTGTTGTACACGAACCGACCGTTGTATTCGGGCATGTCTGGCATCAATAACAGACGGCGCATCGGATAATCGGTGATGGTACATCCTTCAAACAACTTCCTTGTGACTTCCACACGCGACACCTTGTTAGTCATCTTCACAGTTTCTTGTGAGGGAACTGTTTTGGCGAGTTCACTAATGAAGTAGAGTTTATCTTCAATGCCACTATGAGGGCTCGTAACCAACAGACGCACAGCTCAGGTACGATCTGTTTATATAATAGAATATTACGTTTGAATTACGCTTGAATTCAACAAAAAAGATAATGAAAATTATAGAAAGCAACAAAGCAAATAATGACCGAAAGGATTAGTCGCCATCTTCCACTGAATCCTCCTCAACATCATTGAGGAATCCCGCAGTGCTCTGTTCCTGCTCATCAGGCGTTAATAAGACGACCAAAGAGCACACGAGCACCAACACAGAACACCCAAGCACAATTTGCTTATCAACAGATGTTGAACCGGATCCAGAATCAGCAGCGGGATTTAATGGTATCCTGGAGTCAGGATTATACTGCGATGAAGACGGGCCAGATGGCGGTTCTGAATTCTTCTCCATATTCAAATCATCATCATCATCATCATGAATAGAATGAGTAGTAACCATAGCAGGAAGATCATCTGACTCTGTTGCAGCAATCTCAACAACCTCCTCGACAATAATGTATTCGATATCATCATCGACCACAAAATTTGACCACACATCTCGCTCACTGAATTCATAAGCTTCAACGTCTCCATCTAGATAGCGCTTTCCAAGTAAAGAAGAAAGAAAGCTCCCAATATCATTACCAATAGCACTTGGAACGGGTCTCGCAGCAGGGACAGCAGTAGTTGTAGTAGTCGTAGTAGAGACACAAGTGATTGTCTCCGTATCATAATCAGTAGTAGTGTATGGATACCACTTGAACTTATACCTTGTAGTCGTCTCGTCATACTCAGTTTCAGTGGTCACAGGATACCACCTGGTTATAACCGCATCCTCGGTCTCAGTCTCGGTTGCGGTCGTTGTCACTTCTCCCCATTTCTTGAATTTCGTCTTTGTGTATTTGTACGCTGTTGTCGTGAGAATGCCACTGTATGTGGTCAATGTAGACACCTTAGTATCACGATAGGCAGTCTCATACTCAATTTCTGTTGTCGTCGTAGAAACCGTGAGTGTATAGCTCAAAGTCTTGTCTGATTCCTCGATCTCAGTCACAGTGGTGTTCGGAACGAGCTTCTCTATTGTGCTTGTCTCGATAACTGTGGTTGGCACCGTCACTGTTTCATAGAACGTGTCCTTGTACCTCCAGACTGTTGACTTGGGAATCGTCTCGGTGACAGTATCCTCCCATATGGTGGTCACAGACTTCGACACAGACTTGAAATGGGTCTCAGTGGTGGTAGATGCACGAAACCTGGTCTGTATAGAAGTCACAGTAGCAGTATTTGAACAATCAGAGGTAGCAGTCGATAACATTGTGACCATTTGCATCTCCGTACTGGATACAGTGGTTGTTGCAGTTGACTGAACTTCTGTCACGGTTGTCCTCCACAAAGCAGCGGGAGTTAGAACCTCTGTAGTTGCAGTCATAGACGGGGCCGAAGACATTGACAGGATAACTCCTGATCTTGTCTTCGTGATAGTTCTCGTGATAGTGCGGTAGTGCTTTGATAATGGACTAGGCATTTCATTTGAGGGCTTCTTGAAATCAGAAGGAATAGTCTCATCGGCTGACAAGACCACTTGCTCTGGAACTTCTGCACCCTTAGTATAAACCATGGGATTAGTAACTCTCTTGTAGAGAAGCTCTCTCTGATATGCTGGGATCACTCGACTTACGCCACGCCTCCCGTGTGGACTTTCCAAACTGCGGGCGTGGAGGCTCTTGGAGATGGGCCAAGAAACTCTCTTGATCTTGCGCATTGGAGAAGTTTCTGAGGCCAAATTAGGGATCTTGGGATGTCTGGGAACGTAGCCGAAGTTATCCCCTGAGGAAGGAGGTCTGCCACGACTTTTCTTCTTTTTTGCCCCAACAACGCCATTAGCACGTCTGTGCTTCTTTGTCTTCCTCCCACCCACTTTTTCTCCATCTGTCTTAGGGGACTGAAGTTCGCTGGCAAGCTTATCGTTCTTCTTTCGATCTGCAACAGAAAATCTCTCCTTCTTGTCCTTCGTTGGAGCCTTTAAGTTTGGGCCTTTCGGTCCAAATTTTCTGGCCCTGGACTCTACCTTATCATGTACATTCTCGGAAAACTCTTGAAATGCTCCTTTCTCTTCCTTATTTCCCTCCTTGTCACTGGACTCAGAAGTCTTGGGTCGAATCTCTGATGAGTCTCGTTTGTGATATCTCCCTGTTTTTAAAGGCCTCCTTAATGAAGAACGTCTCAAATTATTCAACATCTCTGATTTCTCATTAACAGGCTGGTGGAGAGTGGTGGAATCAAGATTTGGATGAATCTCATCAAAGCCAGCAAAGAGATCGATTTCCTGCTGTTCATTACCATGGACCTTGCCAGAACTCTGATGTTTGAAGCGAGGTTCATCTTCAATGGTTTCCTCTTTGGAATCTCTCACAAATAAGTATTTCTTGATCGGCTTTGTCATGCAAACCTCCTTCACGTATCTCTTGTATCTCAACTTCTCAGAGAGGTTCTTGCAGTTGGGATCATAGCAGACCTTGCTGAAGTACTTTCCAAAGCAGCAAGCACAACGGCACTCATCATAGGCATTATTGTTAACACAGTAAGGACAAAATTTCTCAGGATCATCCTTCAACTCCTGGATACCTTCCTTGATACAGTCTTTGACCTCGCGTCTATCACAACTGGAGGTGTCATAGCCTGGTGAGAACTCTTCGAGCTTGCAAATGGATTCGCCCACACGAGCCTTGGCATCATCTTCATTGAAGTTGAAATTGACAGCCGCCAAAAGGGGTGGGTCTTCTGCAGCAGGCTCTGCGATGTTACCTCTCTTCAAAATCTTGCTATCATGCTCGGCGTCATCGCCATCACAAGATGGAGCGTCTATTCGTTCATCGGAACATGAAGGAGCCTCAATGGTACAGGAAGTGGTTGCTGTTGATGAAGATGATTTCACCTCTGCTTCAGGGAAGGGAAGCTCGCCATTCATGTACATTGGATCTGCGTATCTTGAACAAATCAAGTTTGCTACCTTCTTGAACTCGATTACAGGCTTCTTGTTTGCACAGTGTGTTTTTGCGCACTCGGCCATCTTGATTTGGAGACAACACGCATTGTTGCAAGGATTGGTGGTATTCGTGAGACTTGGAAGACACTTGTCATGCTTATAGTGATTCTTGCAGTAGTATAAATCACGGATATCGCAACTGTCGAGATTGAACTGCAAATAGTCACGAAGGTCGGTATTAATGATCTCGCATTTATCAAGGACAAGGGCTGCATTGAGGGTTTCTCCCTCCAAGTTGTCACTTCTCGACGTCTTCCAGAGATATTCGGCTTCAAACTCTGCCAACTCCGACTGGATGTCCAAAGATACTGCAACAGGTTCAATATGCTGGAGAAAAGCGAGGTCTTCAGCAACCTTATCCTCTGGGCTTCGAAAAGCTTTTGAATCTGCGGCTCTGTGTTGGGTCAAGATTGCATCGGGCGTACAGACAACTCCTTTAATCTCGTTGAATTCGTCGGAAGTGACCGCATCAAGAAGAAATGCACATTTGGTCTCAAAGTATTCCATGAGTTTGCACAGGCGTGCACAACTCTCAAGGTTGGGGTCACCCACCAATTTGATCAACTTGGAGGATGTAACCGACGGCACAGCCGAGTCTTTCAAAGCTCTTACCAGACGTTGTTGTCATAAGCATGGAAGGATCATATACAACAGATGAATATTCATTCGAACACATTTGTCTTGTCACTTCTTTCTTCAAATCATTCATATCCCTCAATTCCTGGATCTCCTCTGCAGTCAATGCTGACGCATCAAAAGATTCTTGATATGCCTTATAGAATATGCTGTAGTCTACGCTTGGCAATACCATCTTGAGACCTGTTAAGAAGAGATAGGCATTTCCCTGAAGTGAGTCAAGGACATCTTTAAGCAGTCCCACAGAAAGCTCTGTGATATCACCGAATGCTTTAGCAGGTCCATTTCCGAACACTTGCTCAAAAGTCTCAATATCCACATCTCTGCGCTTAAGCGAAGATAATACTTCACCCTTATCAGAATCAGAAAAGTCAAGAAACCGGGAGGCATCAGGGTCTTCGTAAAGCTCTTTGACTTTCCCATTGGCATTATCGGTGCGAAGAACTCCCCTATCTTCGTATTCAGCGTAATCTGATACAAATTGGTCAGAGATAGAACCGTCCTCGTCAAAGTCTCCCTCAAAGACTTCTTCACCGACCCAATCATCATGTTCTTGCTCAGCAGCTTCATCAGAAAACTCAGTATTTTCATAATCGATCTCATACTCCTCTTCAGGTTCTTGGGAAGAGACTCCATATCCCTTTTCTATAGATTCGAAAAGGTCGACGAATTCTTTAGAGTCCGTTGTATCTTCTGTAGGTTCTGCTGCCTGAGGAAGACCTTCTCCTGCAAGTTCCTCCTCAATCTCTGCAGCAGGATCAAGAAATATCTTTTGAGTAAGAACTTCAGGGTCTTCGTCGTTATACTCTACTTTGGCTTGCATATCATAGTGTTCGAGATCTCCATTGGGCCCCTCATCATCTAATTCAACTGTTGGGTAAACGTCATTCAATTCCATACAATTTCCTGTGTACGATCTCTTTGATAAGCTAGAAGGAAATCTGGAACGGATGCTTTCAAGGTCAAGCACCCGACTGATGTAATCGAACAAGCCGTTCTTCTCTTCAGTCAACAAGGATCGGTAGACAGAGTTGTCGTTTGAAACAAATAAGGGAACATGGCCGGCATGGTCAGAGTCAATGTATGGCTGGACTGTAGTTCTAACTGGTACTTCGGAGCAAACATTCGAAACGTATGCGCGTGCTCTTCCAAGCTCGTCCTCGTCGGTGCAATAGTTGCGGTAGCAGTAGTTGAAAACATACTGGTAGAAACAGCATGTACCAGCACAATCAGCATCAAGTATGCCATCATCAACCTCATCTGTACCATGGAAAGACACCAAGGAACAACCTTCACACAAGTACTCGTCGTTGTAGCCTTCATTGTAACATCCAATGAATCCTTCGGTCTTCGAACGGGCGGTTAGAATCAGGAAATGGATCTGGCGATGAGATAATCATTCAGTAGTATAGCTTACACAAGAGCTCGTTGATATTGGATTATCCAAGGAAAAATAATTTTCGCAGAGACCAAGATCCTTCTCCGCCGAGAGAGTAGTGCACATGATCGAGAGTAATAAGATGGGCGGCAAAGGTCTCGCAAGTCTGAAACGTTGAAACATATCGCCGGCTGAATGGTTGCAGAATGCTCATAAAACAGTCAAGATTGTGTCTTTGTTTCGAATTGTGAGATACAATCCTTCACGGCGGCTAATCGCCATTGAGAATAGGCATCTTCAGTTTTTATATAGGGCAATTTAGAGTTAGTTGAAAAGTAAACAAACCCGTCTGGGGCAGGGTAACTGGGAGGTTTACCAGCTCACAAGCTGGTAAGGCCATCTTTCGTCTGTTTTATATCCATTAGCAGTACTGGCGACTAACGCCTGATGGCCAACTGAGGGCGCCTAGATTGGTATCAGTGGTGCTGTGGCGCCATGTCTGTCGTACGTGCTACGGTCTGGCGCGCCTGTCTCACCACTCCCCACCATGAGCAGACCCAGAAGGTGCCCATGTGTGAATTTAGAGTGAAGCCTCTGCGCCTAATTCGAAATCGAGGGGACAATCTCTATTGAAATGCTCTGTTTGCTATGATTTGGACCATGGTTAGAAGAGTTTTCTGAGCTCTAGAGAAATCGTTCAACCTATCAGATCGTACCATATGGAACTTACTCAGCTGCGAAGCGCGACACGCGTCTCCTGTATGGACCTTAGCGTACTTCCCAGAACCCCAGAGTATATCTGAGAACGACAAGAAATGATGGGAAAGGAAAGCGTCTTCAGTAGCCACCATACCGCTAGACAAAGCCCGAAAAAACACAGAACATAGCATAGTAAGCAGTCACTGACATATAAGACATGACAATATAGCTGATTTATCTATAAAACTCCAAGCCGATCAAGTCCCAACAGGTAAGGTCAAAAGGAGAAAGGACGGAGCCTCGTTTATTTGTGCGCGAGATGTAAACGAAAAAAAACATCGGAAGATACAGACATTTCTCCTATATAAACACCACGCCGGTGCCCTTCACTTAGAGCGGCTGTCTCCTTCTTGGTCTCTTCACTCTCGTCTCGCATACTCCTTTTATTGACCGAGAATCGAAAAGAATGGCTGCTCTCCAGGACTTGTTCCAGTCCTCCAAGGACCTCACTTCATACCTCTATTTGGCCTTTATGGGGCTTCCTCTCTACCAGAGAGTGACTGCCTTGATCTTTGCCCCATTCATCTACAACATTGTCTGGCAATTGTTCTACTCGCTTAGAAAAGACAGAGTACCTTTGGTGTTCTACTGGATCCCATGGTTCGGTTCCGCCATTCCATATGGTATGCAACCTTACGAGTTCTTTGCCGACTGTCAGAGAAAGTACGGCGATGTCTTTGCATTCGTTATGTTGGGTAAGGTGATGACTGTTTACTTGGGGCCAAAGGGCCACGAATTTGTCCTCAACTCCAAGTTGGCTGATGTTAGTGCCGAGGCTGCCTACCAGCACTTGACTACCCCTGTTTTCGGTAAAGGTGTCATCTACGACTGCCCAAACGCCAGATTGATGGAGCAGAAGAGATTTGTCAAGGGATCACTTACCCGTGATGCGTTCAGAACTTACGTTCCAAAGATCAGAGAGGAGATTCTCGGTTACTTCAAGAACTCTGAGAACTTCAGATTCGGTGTGAAATCACATGGTATTACTGATGTTATGAAGTCTCAGCCTGAGATTACCATCTTCACTGCTTCCAGATCCTTGCTTGGTGATGAGATGAGACAGAACTTCGATGCCTCCTTCGCCGGGTTGTACTCTGACTTGGACAAGGGGTTCACTCCTATCAACTTTGTCTTCCCAAACTTGCCCCTTCCTTCCTACAAGAGAAGAGATCTTGCTCAGCAAAAGATCTCTCAGACCTACATGAATCTTATTGGCGACAGAAGAAAGCGCAACGACATCCAGGACAGAGACTTGATTGACACATTGATGAAGACCGCTACCTACAAGGACGGCGTCAAGATGACGGACCAGGAGATCGCCAACTTGTTGATTGGTGTCCTGATGGGTGGTCAACACACATCTGCTTCTACTTCTGCATGGTTCTTGCTCCACTTGGCTGAAAAACCAGACTTGCAGGATGAATTGTACGAGGAAGTCATGCGTGTCTCAAAGGGTGGAGATGTCACTTACGACATGCTCCAGGATATGCCACTTGTCAACAACACTATTAAAGAGACTTTGAGAATGCACATGCCGCTTCACTCCATTTTCAGAAGAGTGATGAACCCTATCCCAGTGAGCAACACGTCATACGTTGTCCCTGTGGGTCACCATGTCCTTGTGTCTCCGGGCTTTGCCATGACCAATGAGAACTGGTTCCCACAGCCAGAGGTTTTCAACCCACACAGATGGGACGCTGCCACTAACAGTGGTGCCAGTGAAGATACAGTTGACTATGGATTTGGTGCTGTCTCCAAGGGTGTGAGCAGTCCATACTTGCCGTTCGGTGGTGGTAGACACAGATGTATCGGTGAGCAGTTTGCGTACGTCCAGCTTGGTACTATCTTGTCCACATACGTTAAAACTATTAAGTGGAAATTCCCAGAGGGAAAAAAGCTTCCAGAGGTTGACTACCAATCCATGGTCACCTTGCCAATGACTCCAGCTGAGATCGAGTGGGAACTGAGAACTTAAGTTTCCTGCTTCCATCCAAAAAAACACGACCACTACGGTTAACGACAGTTAATTTGCTTTCATTATATAGTTCTCGTACTTGATTCAGTCTTTGTCTCAAGAGTTCATTTAGTATCTCAATATTTTAATATAACTTGGCAAGAAATGCTTCGCAATATTGATCAGCTTATCATGTAGAAGTTGTTCCATGGCGTAACACCAGGCAATGCTTCTTCTGAAGGCCTCTGTGGGTCGAATAAGTCAATGTCGGATCATCCTGTTTGACACGCTTGTACCCGGATACCTAATTGATAGTGATAAAGCGCCTGTAAGAATTTATAATTTTCAAATTAGATTGAACACCGCTCACTACCTCTCACAGATTCAGTATTAGTACAAACGCTTATCAGAAAAGGACCGAGCAACCGTAATCGTGTTCCTGTGTTTCTGTGGCTCATATTTGAAAGTTGTGAAGCTGTGTACTGTCACTAGACTTTTGCATTTGGAAACAGAAGGTCATCGTCGTCAAATGAATCCAATCTGTTCACTGGATCTGTCACCACATCACCTTGTTGCTCACCAGCCATATTCACTTGAACCTCGCCCTCTGTGGCCCTTATTTCAGCTTGTTGGGTTTCATTGTTCTGGCCATTCGTTGCTGTCTCAATGACAATCGTCAAATCAGATGAAGTATCAGCCTTCTTCTCATGGTCAGTTGTTGGTGGTTCCACCGAACTTTCAATATTGCCTGCTTCCCCGCTAATACTTAATGATTCTTCCCTCGCGGACCTTTCACCACTGACATCCCTTTCCTCTGCCACAACCCCCGGGACCCTGGTCACATCGCGCTGTCTCTGTTTGGCCTCCTCCAGCTTCCTCTCTTCACGTTCTTTCCTTCTCTTCTTCTTTGCCTCGAACTCATGCCACTCGCCTTCCAGAACTTTGTCGTTCAATGGCTCGGCCTTTGGTTCTTCTGAAAAGTACTTGTGAGTTAGCGCGTCCTTGGCGCTGAGTCTCTTGCGTGGATCGTATCTGAGTAACATAAGCGCAAGATCAAGACACTCTGGAGAAAGAATTGAAGAGTACTTCAACTCAAATTTTGCCTCGTGGAAAATCTTTGGTCTGCAGAGTTCGTACCATGGGAGTGTAGTGATGGATGGCCATTGTTCCTTTGTAGGAGTTCCCATGATTTGAAAGATGACATGAAGTTGATCAAGTTCATCTTGGGCCTGAAAAACTGCAGATGAAGTGAAGAGTTCCACAAGAAGACACCCAATCCCCCACATGTCTACTTCGCGTCCATAGTCCGTTGTGCCCAAGAGGAGTTCTGGTGGGCGGTACCAGAGGGTGATGACTCTGTTGGTATAGTCTCTCGAGTTTGCCGTTTTCATCTTTCGAGCAAGACCGAAATCTGTGATTTTGAGAGTTCCCTTGCTGTCAATAAGCAAATTTGACCCTTTGATATCACGATGGATGATTCTTCGGGCATGCAAATACTCGATACCAACAAGCAGTTGGTTGAAGAGATGCTTGCAGTTTGCCGCGGAAAACTTGACTTCTGGATTGGCCAACAATCCAGTGAGATCGTGCTCAGCGTAGTCAAAAACCATGTACACGTGACGGTTTTCCACCATTATTTCAAGAAGTGAAACGATGTGTCTGCTTTCAAGAGACTGTAGGAGTCGTGTCTCTCTGACAGAAGTGATGGGGAAACCTTCCTTCTCGCTCTCCATTCGGAGTCTCTTCAAAGCGACAAAGGACCCTGTGACGACGTTGCGTGCTTTGTACACTTTTCCATAAGTTCCTTCACCAACCTGGACGACTCTTTCATAGACTGCAGATTCTCTGTTGACTTTCAAGAAGGAGATTTTTGGTACCGATACTGGACGCTTTGGAGCTCTCTGCTCACCACGCTGAGGCCTGTGTAGGTGCTGCTGGTCTCTGAAATTTCTTCCTTGTTCTCTCTCTGGGTCTCTTCTCTTTGAGCCTTGGTCCCTTGGCGAGTCTCTCTGCCATCTGTCTCTGCCGTCCCTCGTCGAATCTGGCCTATATGAGCGACCATCCTTGTACTGCCTCACGGAGGAGTCCGACTCCTTCTTGGTGGCTTTGCTAGGCCCGGTGGGGAGTGGTGCGTCTGCTGGTCTTTTGTTGTCGTGGTTGGCAAGCGATGCTGGGCCCTTGGGGAGCTCCTTCCTGCGCTCACCGAAGTAGCGGTTACTGTTATTTGGTCTCTTTCGTGTGTCTTCGCGGTCTTTGAAGCGGCGACTGCGTAACTTGTTCTGGTCTGGGGTCTTGTTAGGTCAAGCGATGGATGGGACGTAGAAAGATGTCTATACTCACCTCCAGAAGTACCGCGCTCCATGTTGTGTGGCGACGTGGGCATTCTGTCCAATTTAAGTGGATAGTGTCACAAGTTCAATGAACCAAACGGAGGCAAATTTTCACAACGGTGGCTGTCTTGTTTGGCTTTTGTAGTTGAATGGCTTCGTTCTGTTGAACCCAAATGTGTGTTTTTCGGACACTGGTGTGGCGCATACCATCTTTGAAAATACAGAAACCAATATAAATACGTAAACTTTTCTTTTCTCTTGTCAAAAACAAAATCACCTGGACTATATATAAACAGATTCCCCTTTAGTGCTTTCCGTGGGTACGCTTGCTTCTAAGCTCCTTCTCGGCCTTCTCGATTTCGGCATCGTAGGCAATGAACTCGTCAAGGCCCTTACCACCAGCCACCATTGGCAGGACAGGCACCTTCTTCTCAACAATAACCTCGAGAAGTACCGGCTTCGTAGAAGCGAGGAACTGCTTGAGACCGTCCATCATCTGGTCCTGTGTCTCGACTCTGATACCCTCGAAGCCCATTGCCTCGGCAAGCTTCATAAAGTCTGGATTGGACTGATGCGTGTGAGCATAACGATGCTCGTAGAACAGTGACTGCCACTGTGTGACCATACCCTGCTCCTCGTTGTTAAGCACAAGGACCTTGACTGGGGCGCCGGCCTGCACCGCGGAGGACATCTCCATAAGGGTCATGTTGAAGGAAGCATCACCGTCAATGTCAATCACAACAGCGTCTGGCTTTGCAATCTGCGCACCAATGGCAGCTGGAAGACCGTAGCCCATGGTACCGAGACCACCGGAAGTGATGAAGGTACGAGGCTTGCGCCACGTCCAGTGCTGTGCGGCCCACATCTGATGCTGGCCGACACCAGTGGTGACGATGGTCTCACGGCCATCTTCCGCACAGAGCTTTGAGAGAGTGGAGATGAGTGTCTGTGGCTTGATCTTGGAGTCGGGCGTCTCCTTAAGGTAGTCGTATGGGTACTTGTGCTTCCACTTCTTGATCTGGTCGAACCAAGAAGGTCTCTGCTCCACTGGCTTCACAAGCGGGATGAAGGACTTGAGATTCGTGGTCACGTCACCCTCGACGGCCTCGGTGGCCTGAACGACCTTGTTGATGTTCTTTGGAGCAATCTCAAAGTGGAGAATACCACCACGGCCCTCCTCACCAGCCTTCTTGGCTGCTGGGGCGAACTTTGGTAGAGCACCAGTGACACGGTCGTCGAATCTGGCACCAAGTGCAATAATACAGTCAGCGTTCTGCATAGTAAGGTTAGCAAAGGCCGAACCGTGCATTCCAAGCATGTCAAGGGACTTTGGATCTTCCTGGTCAAAAGCACCCAAGGCCTGGAGAGTGGTTGTGACTGGGATCTGGGCCTTTTCAGCGAGCTCCTTGAGAAGGGCTGGACCCTCCTCAGAGTTGAGAATACCAGCACCGGCGAAGATGACAGGCTTCTTGGCCTTATTCAGCAAATCAGCAGCTCTCTTAACAGCAGCAAGAGTGAATTCTGTGGTGGCTGCCTTGGTGATCTGCTCCAAAGCATTGGAAGGAATAGTGGACTTGACAGGGATGGCCTGGCGAAGAATGGCGGCAGTAACGTCCTTTGGAAGGTCAACAAGAACTGGGCCCGGTCTGCCAGAGGTGGCAATCTCAAAGGCCTCGTTGATTCTTCTTGGGAGCTCGGCAACGTCTTTAACCATCACATTCCATTTCGTACAAGAACGTGAGATACCAACAACGTCGGCTTCTTGGAAGGCATCAGTACCGATAGCCGCCGTGGCGACTTGTCCTGTGAAGACAACCATCGGGGTACCGTCGGCGAGCGCATCGGCCATTGGTGTAACGACATTTGTGGCACCTGGGCCAGAAGTGACGAGCACAACACCCGGCTTACCGGATGCTCTGGCGTATCCCTCGGCCATATGTCCAGCACCCTGCTCGTGGCGCGGGAGCACGAAGTTGAACTTCTCAGAAGCGTAGATGGCATCGTAGACAGGCAGAATAGCACCGCCCGGGTAACCAAAGATGGTGTCAACGTTGTGTCTCACCATCATCTCGTGGAAGATCTGGCCACCGGTGAGCCCGACAAACGAGTCGTCAAGCTCAACAGCCTTCTTCTTGAGAGGCTGTGCATCGTTGGACTCACTGGTGAAGGTGGTTGAAGTGGCAAAGGATGGCGCTGGCTGGGGACGAGCAGCCTGGTGGGAAAGGCGTACAGCCATGGCGGCAGAAGCCGAAGAGGCGATCTTGAGGGCCTGGCGACGAGCCTGACGCGTGGCCTGGGCACGAATCTGGTGGGAGATCATCTTGTCTTGAGAGAAAAAACACCTGTGGTCTGCTAAAGCCGGGAGCTGGGGTTCTTATGTGTGGAGGCCCCGAAAACTTTTCAGGTGATTCATCAAGTGCGGCGCGAACCGGACAGCCGGCGAAGGGGGAGCGTGGCTGCTGGCCGGGTGTCACTACTCAGGGTTGGCTAGTTGTTGGAGTATTTCATTAGCTATGTGTACAGTGTTGTTTAGTGCAACTATGGAGCGGACTTGTGAGTCTTCAGGGCGTTCTACATGCTCTAATGCTCTCTTTTGCTAAGCGGGGGGTCACACTCATCTCTCCCTGTTTCGCGCAACTCGATCGCTGGAAGAAAGTTTCTTTTTGGATGTGTTTCTTTTTGCTCTATATGTCTATATGGCTCTGTTATGGTCTGTAGTGGCCCATAGTATGTTCTAGGTTTGTCATGCCCGGATTCACTATAAAGTCGAACCACCCCCTCCTTGATTCAACCGAGAAGAAAAACATATATACTCAGCCTCACCCTCCGAGTCAGCTGCGATCCACCCCAGATTTCGCTCGATGGGCCAAAAAAAGCAAGAGCGCATTAGCTTGTCACCGGTATTCTTTTCATGTGGCCTATACTTGAGTATTACCCGTTATTCCTGTATATAGAGACCCCTTTACAACCAAGATATACTTCCTCAGAACAAATAGCGCTCTTGCCTTCTCCACCTTGGCGCACACACACCTGGCATTCGGCCCTAATCCCGGTGTGCCCGGTTACCGATTTTTCCAGTGACACATCCCGCTTTCATCCTACAGCTTTATAATCGTATCGATCGTAAACTTAGATCCGCTCATAGAACAACACATACACCTCGCTCGAACTCATATGCACAACCTCCTTGCCGTTATAACTCCCGTGGTCTGTGAGCTTCACAGTCTCATCATCAAAGTAGAACCAGTTCGGTTGCTCTATATCATGCTCAAGGTTCTTGTTTGCAATCGAAGTATAATGCCCCGACTTCAACGTACCATCATGGTTGACAACTCCAAAGAGCTTATACTTCACAGACTGGCCCTGGTGTGGAACCTCCAAAATCAACGGGTACTGTACAATGGTCGTGTCCTTCTGTGATGTATCGTAGAACAAGAAACGGGACAAGTGAATGATCAAAACGGGTGGGAGGTGGACAAACGTCAAGGATTTCACTGTGGTACTCTTTCTTCGCGAATGCGAGAATCCATCTCCCTCAGAATCTTGCGCCGACACTGTGGCACCCGTTACTGTAGTCCCCGGGTGTGTACTTGACCGACCCCATTTCAAATCTTTCTTCTTTTCTTCTCTTTTCTTTTCTTCCTTCTTCGGAGCAGGACTGGATGAACGTCCACGGAATCTGAATCCGTTAGTGAAATGCAATCTGTGCTTTCTCTCCTTCTCAGGCTTGGAAGAACTCGTGGTTGGAGATAACACAATCCCATCCGTAGCTGATCCATTGAGTTGTTCTCTTCTCTTGGAACACTTTGGACAATCCCAAGCATTATCACCAGTCAACACTTCATCATGCGTGAACATCTCGATACAGTCTTCCAATGACACCCTCTTCTGCTTCTTCCCAAAT
Source organism: Petasospora hungchunana (assembly GCA_030563225.1). Classification (NCBI taxonomy): domain Eukaryota; kingdom Fungi; phylum Ascomycota; class Saccharomycetes; order Phaffomycetales; family Wickerhamomycetaceae; genus Petasospora; species Petasospora hungchunana. Next base: position 621,451 of record JAKUBL010000002.1, on the reverse strand, counting down.
GCATTACTCGTCTTTGGAATCGAAAGCGACAGCATGTAGAACGTCGAATAATTCGAAGACTTGTGCCCACAGTTCTTACACTGCAACGAGTCTTGGAGTTGACCTTGAAAGAACTCAGAGATTGGAGAAAATCCTTGCTTGATCAAGCCTTCGAACCAATTCTCATACTCAGTACCCAACTCACCATGGCTCATCAAGTCCGGGAAATCATTCACAACGGCGTTGGAGTTCGACAATTCATCATGCAAGTGATCCAACATGAACATCAAGAACTCTTGTGTATCTTGCTGTTCACTCGGAATCTTCAAATCCGGACGCAACAGAACACATGCCTTCAAAAAACCTGAAGGAACAATAGAACAACCGCCATTGAGATACATCTTCTTGAACAAAATTGATAACGATGGAGAAAGTTTGGACTTCTGGAAGTAAGGATTCATATAACTTTCAAAATTGTTGTTTAGAAAAATCTCACGGAACTTTGTAGATGCAAAAAGACATTGGATCATCGAGTTAATGTAGCACGTGTTCCCCATATTGCGCAATCCTGTGATAGAAAGACGCACAAATGAGTTCTGGCTCCTCTGCATGGTAGGAATCGATTGAGAGTTGATCCTCTGACGCTGAAGCTCCCGATTCATCGGCTGTGGATGATAGTACAGCTGAGACTGCGAGTGAGAATGTCCATGATGTGGATGTGTATATGGAACGTTCCCCTGGTTGAGATGGGTATCAGAGTGTGGTAGAGTTGGTGGTGGACGAGAATAGACGTTATGCTGCGGTGGTTGGTAATGATAAGATGTCTGTGATTGGCTCTGCGGCATTTGTGGTTGATATCCCACCTGATATCCAGAATATTGGGCCTGTTGATGAGTCGATGCATAGAATGATTGTTGAACCGGGTATGGTCTTGATGCTTGGGGTGGATTGGGGAGAACCATGTGAGGTGGGGGCACGGGCGGAGGGGCAGGGGGTAAAGGGGGAGCCACCAGTGCGGTATTGTTGAAATCGATTCGGTTCGACGTTTTTGGGGGCACTTCCTCCTTTGTTATAGATGGGATAGGAGGTGGTGATGCGGATGGAACAGGTGGTGGTGGTACAGAGGGCGGCTGTGTGCTCGTAAAAGCCTGCTTTGATTTGAACTGGAGTTGGGACTTGACAATGTGGGACTTGGACAAATACTTGATCCATGAGTCAAATCCACCTCTCAGAATCTTCGATTTCACCTTACGATCTTGCAACAAGAGAACAAACTTCAGAACAAAATCCACCTCATTTGAGAAAGAAGTGGTACTGTCCGAATACACCAACACCTGGTCATATTTGTCCATGTTCCTGAATTTTGCAAAATCTCCGTCTGGCATCGCAGTGTGTAAAACATCATGTAATTCTTGAAAGCTGTTTGAACTCACAACGAGCGATGGATCAATGTTGATAATGTTGTCGTACGGAATGCAATTTGCTGTAAATCTCTTCAATGGGCGGATATCAACGATCAAAAATGATAACAGACCAACTTTCAGTTGCTCATACAATGCTTTGGATGAGATTAGCTGCAGTGGTTGCACAGCCTCGTCATCCTCGGCGTACACTGAATGGTATGAATCCTTTCTATGCGTGGTAGTGGGATTAAAGTACTGTCTGTATCCGTCCTCTGGTATCACTGGGTCGCTGTAGTCAAGAACTTCGCCTTCACTGCCGTAGCCCGCAGGGAATGTATTTCTGTGTTGTAGTCTCGCGGGTGGTGAGGAGAAGCGAACTTGGGATGCAGTATATGGAACCTCCGCAGTGGAGTCTGCAGGTGTATTAGGTCTTGATGGAGACCTACTGTCTTTGACAGTTTCTTCGTTGTATGTGTAAACTGGGTCTGTATTGAGTTGAAGCTGATCACTCGGTTGTATCTCAGGTGGTTCCCAAAGATCATCGACATCTGAGGAGTTGCTTGATACAATAGAGGATACCTCTGTGCTTGTTTCAACTCGAGATCCGACTGGGGTATCATCAGTCTCTCCAAGTGAGCTGGATCCCTGTAATTTCAAGTGGTGTGCAAGATCCTTCTCCAGTGTCGAGGAGGGTAACGTGGTTGAGCGCTTAGTTCGTGTCTTGATCTGGAGCTTCTGCATCTGTTTTGTCTGTGATTCCTGGTCGTTGAGCATTGTGATGTAGTTCATCGTGGCTATCTTGACGTTACTCATGTTGGTCTCCTTCTCGTAGAGTTGTTTGAGGGTCAGGAACAGCTCGTAGTTCTTGTTCTTGAATTGAAACTGTATCGAAGCCGGGATGACGAGATAAACGTAGAGCAGCCCGATTGCAAATTGGCTAAGCATCTCCATGTGATCACCTTTCCCGCCGAGGATCATCCGATAGTTGCTGAAGAACTGCTGTCCGGCATCCACCAAGTCCAGCATCTTGGCGAGCTTGAGAGAACCCAACGCGGGAAGGACTTCATCGCGGTAGAGCTCCGCAACAAGCGCTATGAGCGCATCTGAGTACTCTGGCGTCCAGGTCTCAGGATCCGCCATTTTCCGAGGATCTTGTTCGAGCCGCTGTGGTGAGAAGGCCGTGCCGCCGGGTGGGACACAAGGGGGGCTTCTCGTAGTTTGTGTTGATGAGGCGGCGCAGCCAGTTTTCGCGGGAGGGGCGAGAGAGAAGGAGACGTCTTTTGGCTCAACTCTCGATCTTCATCGAATGATTTTGGGCACTCTCTAGTTGAATTACAGGATTCGCCTTATTTAGGCACGGAGTCCTACTGTTGATTCTTCTTCTGTCTCAGATACTAAAAAGCCTGGTCTGATCGCTTATCACGGCCGCGTTATATCTCAGCCTCGCGCCGCCTACATCTTTTGTCTCCCATTAACAACTTCTTATACATAAATTACACTATCAGTGCTGGGTCGGCATCGAAGTAGATGGTTTACTCTCCTCGATCAACGAGGTCTTCCACAAGCTAGTGATGGTCTTTGCTTTAGTCAGGAACGTAAGGCCCATCTTGCCGTAGAAGTTGAGGTCTCCTTGAAATGACCCCTTGTTTCCAGTGAAAGAAAACATTGGAAGTGGGACTGGGATTGGAACGTTGATTCCAACCTGACCTGGCTCAATGTTCTTGACAAACTTCTTGGCCATGATACCCGATGTAGTAAAGAGAGCAACACCGTTTCCATAAGGATTATCATTGACAACCCTAATAGCTTCATCCAAGGTATCGACGCTGACGACACTCAAAACCGGAGCGAAGATTTCCTCGGTATAACAAACATTGTCTGGTTTGACATCAGTGAGCACTGTTGGGCCCAAGAAGTACCCATTCGGGAACCCTTCAACCTTGACATCACGACCATCAAGTGCCAGAGTGGCACCTTGCTTAACGCCATCATCAATAAGAGTGCGAGCCCTGTCAAGTGCGGCCTTGCTAATAAGTGGTCCCAAATCCGAAGACTTGTCATATCCAGACCCAACCTTCAATTTTTTTGCCGCTTCAATCAGTTCTGGAATCCACTGCTTTGTTTCACCAACAGTGACCAAGACGGAAGCCGCCATGCATCTCTGACCAGCAGCACCTGCAAATGCCCCCACTGTGGCGTTGATGAACTGAGCTTTGTTTGCATCTGGAACAACCACGACATGGTTCTTGGCTGCCTCGTTGGACTGGACGCGCTTGTTGTGCTCTGTTCCGGTTTTGTAGATGTAGTTACCAGTCTTGGATGACCCCACAAACTGAACGGCCTGAACCAATGGGTGAGTAAGCAGCTTGTTCACAGTTGGGGCCTTACCATGGACAAAGTTGATGACACCTGGAGGAATTCCGGCCTCGACGACCAACTCACCAAAGATGGTGCAGGCACCTGGGTCACGCTCTGATGGTTTGATGACGGCTGTGTTGCCCGTTGCGACAACAAGAGGTACGGTCCACAATGGGATCATGGCGGGGAAGTTGAATGGGCAGATGGCGGCAATGACACCCAATGGTTCACGAATCATCACAGTGTCCATGTCAGTGGCAACTTCGAGTTGAGTTCCTTGGAGTTCGGTAGTGATTGCAGTGGCATACTCCGCAACTTGGAGACCCCTGAGAACATCACCCTTGGCATCTTCAAAAGTCTTTCCTTGTTCTGCGACGATGACAGAGGCGATTCTGTCGTGATTCTTCTTGAGCAATTCAACAAACTTGAAAAGGTACTGCTGTCTTCTCATGATGCTGACTTCCTTCCAAGACTGGAAGGTGGAGTGTGCTAACTCGATGGCCTCGTCAAGCTCCTTGTCAGTAGCCTGGGGGCACTTAGAAATGACCAGATCAGTCGCTGGATCATGGATATCGTACCATTTGGAGGTAGCAGACTTGATGAGCTGGTTGTTGATGAACAGCGGGGTCAAGTAGGGCTCTGTTCCCTTTGCTGCGTGAGCAGTTGGCCACACATCAGTGGTAGTGGTAAGCTTGATCGTCTCTGGCATTGTATGAATTGAGCGGACGGTAGTGATAAGAGTTCTCAGTCCAGAGTTGTACATCTTGCTGAAAGATTGTGGGGTGCAGAACCGGGTGCAGCACTCCTTTTTATACTTTAGAGAGAGGGACCGGGAAACGAGCTCCGCAGCATGAGCGGAGTCCTCCCCCACAAAAACCAAGGCAAAAGGTGTCAAAAGCGCGATTTTCCCCGAGTGGCATAGTGCTCTCAGACTAAATGATTTCATTTGATCAGGCTCGGCTTAAGGATTAGGTACATGTATATGGCACAATAAATAGATAAATAGAGTCAAGAGTCACTGGAGAACATCTTTGAGTGAGAACTCGCCAACACCGCGCTCCAGTGGTTTTGGCTGGCTGTCGGAGTGTTTCCATCCCACCATGAAGAGCACACGGAATGTCAACGGGAGAGTGCCGTCTTTGTCTCCATGAAAAGCTCTGTATATGGCGTCTGTAGCGATGAGCACGTCTCTCGGGAGAACGCCAGAGTCCGCTGCGTTCGAGTTGTTCTCGCCCATAAGTTGGATGTCTTCGAGGATCGACGCCAAGTCAGGGTATCCAACGACAATCTCCTCTACGTCGATAGTAAGCAAGTTGAACTTGGACTGTTTGAGAAGGTTTGTGATGTCGTTGACGGCGACGAGTGGTGAGACTCGTGGTGACATCCCTCCACGACGCTCACTCTCGGCCAATTGGAGGGACGTTCTGAGCTCAAAGAGGGAGTCCTCACAAATCATACTGCCCATGAAGAGGCCGTCTGGCTTGAGGATCCCGTTGATCTTCTTGAGCACTCCGGGAAGGTCGTTGACCCAGTGCAATGCTCCGTTGGATATCACGGCATCGAAGCTGTTCTGCTCCTGTATCAATGGGTCGTCCATTGTTTCTTCGTCCGCAACCACCTTCTCGATTTCCAGTGTCGAGTTGTAGGCATGGTCGTCCCACTTGTGAAGCATCTCTTTGGACGAGTCTGTCATCACAATACGGCCCACTCTCTCTCTAACAACTCGGCAATCCTCGGTATCATCCAACAGCGCCTTTTCCAAGTTTCCCGAGCCACATCCAAAGTCCAGCACCCGTGGAAAGTTCCTCTTAACGAATGCCAGCCTCTCTATCGTCTTCCTGGCCACCTCGTCCCGGATGTACTCCACCTGCTGCGATTGTGCGTTTCTTGCCGCTCTGTTACGCTGAAGAAGCTTGATGTTGCGGTCAAACACCTCGTAAGGCTTGGTAGCGTAGAACCGTCTGCCCAATCGTATCATCTGTCTTTCACTAATCTCCTTGTTGTGTCTCGACGGTGCCTTGAGGGGATCTTCTCGCGAACTGGCGGGGCGAGATCGGATAACTTTCTTTCTTCTTAAGAAACGCTATAAATCTTCCAAAAGCGGAAATAATGGGGTTTATTCGTCCATCTGTTTTGAAAAGTCCCTTTACTCGATCTTTAGTAAGGCGCATCTCTTCAATTAACCTCGAAACACTGCGGAATCTCCCCAATGACGCCGAGTCTCTCAACTCTATTGTCCTCTCGGCATCTCAGATCAAACCATCGCCAGCAACAATCGAAGTTCTGGACCTCATATCATCACGAATTCTTTCACAGCCAACTGACCTTCGAACTTTACTGAACTATGAATCTGTTCTTGCCCAACTCCCATACTCCTTCTACAACTCGCTGCCCATCTGGAGAAAATACCGTCTCTTCCATCAACCGTCCATTGCCAGTTGCACCATCGAGAGTTACACCGAGAGGGTTGAAAAAACAATGAGCTTCTTGAAGGAGATTCACGCCCAGGAGTGGCCCGAAGATGATATGGAGGCGCTCTGTAAGCTCATGAGACCCGATTTAGTTGACACAATAACACTAGCACTGAGATCTGGTGATGAGGAGTATGCTATGGCATTCTTGGACTTTTACCAGAAACATTACACCGAAGCACCACTTGAAGATATGCATTCCTGGATGTTTTCCTCCTTAGAGTCTGACTGTTCTTCTATGGTTTCCCTTCTGCTCAATCACAATTCACTGCTAAGAAATCTTCCACTCATGGAGCGTCAACTCGCCATCGTCTGTGCTGCCCGCTCGCACGACTTTGATACGATTCTCAAGCTCTGGAAACCTGGTGATGGACTTACGAGCTATGAGGCTGGTCTTCTCATCGAGCTCTTTGGTGAGGGTGACATCTTGAAGAGCTTAGAGCTGCTGGACTACATCTATCCGCTGGTCTCTGACGAACTTACCCTTACAGATTTTCAATTCCTGGCTGAGTCGATCAAAACTGAGCTGAAAGCAATTGGCCTGGAAAGAACTTACTTGTTAGAAAACAAGACAGATTATGGCACTGAGGGTGACTTGAAAAGACCGGACATCATTGCTCTTTTGGGAAAGCTTGGTGTATTTGTTGGTGGTTACGCCAATGCCACCAAATCCTTATTTGCTAGTATTTTACTCAAATCCACTTCGGATCTCACCAACAATACCGGCGTGATATTCCTCTATACTCACATTCCAGTGGAGTATCTTGACTCACACGTTTTTGATGTGCTCTTCCATTGTTGTGAACGAGGAGATGATAGTGCAATGAGGGCTTTGGAGCTCTTCAGGTTTGCCAAATCAAGAAATATCAAAATCACACCACGAAGCTACGCTAGTCTCTTCAAAGTATCGGCCAATAGCGAGGATGAATTGCTCTTTTATCTTGCACATTTCTTTAAGGACTTCGAATCATTCACCCCACATGTTGAATCCAAACTAATCTCTCTTTCAAATCTCAAATGGATCCCATCTTCTACAAGCAGAATAATTTCTGATTTGCTACACTCTCATAACCCATCCTCGCTGGTTCACGAACGTCTCTCTCCTGAGTTCCTCGACACATTCGAAATCACAAGACACAAAACCCACTACGACCTACGAGAGTCATCCATGCTGAAACGCCATCATTCATTCACACATCAATCTTCTTCCCATAACCCTTCAAATTAGACCCATTCCACTCCACCTCTTCAATCACCTGCATTGCCTCTCTGTACTTTTCCTCCCTTGTAGTTTCGTACTTCTCTACATAGAGCATATACAACTCCTCGCTTGCCAACATGCGTACCCTCGCCAATGGATGGTTCACCGTCAGCCAAATGAGTCTCTCTTTGGCCTCAGGCAAAGCATATGCAATGTACAAGTGTCCGAATATCTTGATTGCACAGCTGAGTCTTGTCATGTTTTTCGTTCCGAGATGGAGGTTGTGTACACGGATGTAAAGACCCTTGAGATTGAATTCTGTGGGGATCGGGATGTTCGTCTGGAGAAGTCGGGAAAGAAATTGAAGACCAACTAATATCTGCTTGTTGAATCGTTGAGATTTGAAACTGTCGCACTTGGATGTTTCAGGATCTGGTTTGATCAAAGATGCAATTTTGAGGAGGATGTTTTTCTGCGCTGAAATGGAACATTTGCGGTAAAATGCTGTGAATGCATGTAGCGATGATGTTATCAGCGTGTCGGTGGCCTTGAGTGCACCAGCTGTAACTATGTATCCACGAAGAAACTCCAATGTAGAATCTTGGTAATGTTCATCATAGAAGACAAGCAGATCATCAAAATATTGTCTGAGATTCCTCGTTGGTCCAAACAAATCTTTAGCATCATTAATCCTTTGTAGCAGACCAATGGCTTCAATTCTTAGTCGGTCAATTGGCTCGGCTGAAAGTCTTAACAATTTTTCTTCACAAAGTTTTTTCATCTCCGAATCAAGTCCCTCGATGTTCTGATCCAGGAGCTTGATGGTGGCCAAACGGACCTTGCTGCCCACGTCACCTCTTTCTGAAATCGAATAATCATCCAATTGGCAAATAATATCCCTCATCACGTCAGTGTTAAGTCTCTCTCCGGTCAATAGTAAATCGGAGATTGAACCAACAATTGCGGCCTTGACGCTCGCATCTGTATGATCGGACATCAATAGCTCAACCACATCTTTTATATTCGACTTGAACATTCTCAAAAAAGCCACAGTTGAAGCAGTATTGAGGTTGTTGTTCTTCATATAGTAAATCCACTTCCGCCAATTCTCAGCCGATAGGTCCAATTTTGGGGCAATGAGTTTCAGAGTTTGTGAGATTTCGGGCCCGTCAACTCTGATAGAATCAAAGACGTTATCGATTGTGTTGGGTGGGAGGTCCACATTGAGATCTAGAAGAACATTAAGGAGCGAAAGGTATGCCATGATGACAAATGGTGGATCCCTGTGATGGTTGATCTTAGTTTCTTGAAATACCGGCAGTATGCCACTCAATACGTCGTCGCTCTCGAGAAGTGGGACCGTTTCAGAAAGTGCGATGAATGCGTTTGCAGGTTTTTTGGACGCTTTAAATATGATGCTTTGGATGACAGTGTTTCTTGTCTGCGTGTCTTCATCCATGAGAAGAACTTTGATTGCCTGAGATGAGAGGATAGCCAACTCGTTGTCCATATTGAAGACATTCTCAACCAGGAACACCAAGAAAGTCTTCTTCAGTGAGGAAAATATGGACACAATCTTCAATGGAATGTTCAAATATGACTTTCGAATGGATCCCAAATCAACATAATCCAAAACCTCTATAGCTCTGATGCTCTTTTCCGAGTTTGTCGCATCCTCAGGAAAGAAATACGACCATGTACTAGAGCCATGGCGACCAACAAGCTCTTGCAATGCGGCAGTAGCGGATCTTCGTATAAGAATCTCCTTATCGAAGCAACATACAAGTATCAAGTCTTTGAAAATAGCCATGACTATCTCGGGCTTGAGAATGGTCTTCTGATACTTGGACAATGACCATGCGATGAAGTTCGAGGAGTCACGGATGTTGGAACCAGCAATAAAAGTAATTCTACTTTGTTGGAAGAAGCTTGTGCGGTGCAAGATGGAAACAATGTCACCAAATCCAATGTAGTCGATCAAGTCAAGCCTCAGAAGTTCGGCAAGAATGAGAAGATGAGTGTGTAATCTATCAGAGTTTACCATTTCGTACGGCTTGTTCGAGAGGTTCAATGTATCCTTGATCATCTCAAGCATGAGATCGATTCCAAGACACTGTTCGACCCTGGTGATAACTTTGGCGTACTGTCTTGCCAACGTAAATCTTGTATCTGTATTCTTGTTGTCAAATTGTGCTTCAAACCAGGACAGAACATACTCAATCGCATCGTCATCTTCCAACTCTTCGAGACACGGTATGAGTTTTGCAAGGATCTTTGCCTTGATGGCCGTATTATCTTCTTCTTTCGTGATGACCTTGATAAGTTCTTGCGCTGAATCCGTTGACTTCATGGTGGAGTCCTTGTACAAAGCAACATTTAGGGCAAGCAAACATCCACTCCTTGTATCCTTATATACAATCTCTTGTTGAAACTTGCGGTACAAATCATCACAGTCCGCTCGCATCACCAAAGATCCGATGAGTCTCGCAGCCAGTGGTTGAAGAGGTCCACTGTTCTCCAGCTCCGAGATCCCAATAGCGTAGAGCTGCTCCTTGATGTTTCCCTGGAACGCTTCCAGCTTGAATGGAGACAGGACAAGAACAGTCAGCCAGCACAAAAGCATGTACTTCTCATGCCAGTGGAGTTCAGAACACACTGTGCGAGAGGTCACGAGCGGAATTAGGTCCACATCTGTCTTGAAGTAGTTGAGCATCTTCTTAGATCCTACAATCTTCGAGAGATTGTAAAAGGCCTCAGTGAGTGCTGGAATTGCCGTGCCATTCAAATAGGATTCGAGGATAACGGCGACGTACGCGTGTAGTTGGCGATGAAGGAGTTGTGGGCAGGGTTGGAACTGATGTATGTCTGCCAGAAGCACTTTTAGATCAGATTTTGGAGAGCCCGCTGAGAAGAAATCTAATTGAGAGGAGATTTGTGCACATAATTGTTTGGCAACTTTGGAGACTCGCAGTTCATCAACTTCCATCTTGACTTTGTAGGTCGTAGGTTTTTTGTTTTGTTTTCTGGAGAGAAAAATGCACGTCAATGTTGAGTCCCCGAATCCTTCAAAGAATTCACTTTAACGCCTCGAATGAAAAACGAATAACTTTTATTGATGTCTAATCTCATGAATATTGTGATACGACTCAGTAGAAAAGAGAGACATCCCCTCCCCTACGAAGCAATACCTCCTTGTCCAATCCCCAACGATCACCAACGGTCACCAAGGGATAAGTGACTTTAGAGCTTCGCAGCGACGCTCTGATACTCCTCCAACAACGCCTCGTGTGTATCCAGGGTTCTGTATCTTCCCTTCATGCTGTAGTAGTTCTGTATCGTGCAGTTTTGTGCCTTCTTATAGGACCAAGTGCGGTAGAGATGCTGGTAGTGGAAGTCGTGATGCACTGGGTTGTCGAAGCAAATGAGCGTTGGCTTTGGCTCATAAGCCTTTCTGAAGTGGTCTCTCGTAGCATGGTGTGTGGACTTGCAGGTCAGCATTAACGAATACTCATCGTTCTTCTGGATGAATTTGATGAGCTCTTCGGATATCAGTTCTGTGGGGAGCTTGTCGAGCATTGCAACGAGTGTGAAATAAAGTCGGAGGAAACACAAAGCTAACAGATAATACCTGTAGAGAAAGATGACTATGTTGCATGGCGTATATCTATTCTGATGAGCTCTGCTGGCATTTATAAGGTTAAAAAGAAAGGTGTTTTGGGTGTTTCCGGGGGACTAGTCCTCTCGATCATATAAGGGACTTCCATGTCTGGGTTTGCATTGTGTGAATATAGCATGGAGTGTGAGAGTAAAGTTTTAGCTTGAGTAAACAAGGACGATCTCACGCTTTTCCTCACAGCTTCCATGCTAGGTTTGTTCCATTTTTTCTGTTGAAAGCTGCTTCTAAGGATACCGAAAGACCATGACGCTTCTGATTCAGACTACGCAGTCTCATGGTAAGAACACGACTTCGCCCTAGAACTTATTGTTTTGTTGTGATAGTTACGTGTAACAACCTGAATTTTCGAAGTTGGTAACCTGGCCGAGTGGTCTAAGGCGCCAGGTTAAGGTCCTGGTCTCTTCGGAGGCGTGAGTTCGAACCTCACGGTTATCACTATCGAATCTAATTTTTTGCTTTATGAATTTTGATATCCGAGGGAACCGAGGGTATTATCGCGGGCTTTCACCACCGCATACATGATGTAACTTGTAATTCATTCCAACGATATTTTCTACCAAACAAACAGAAATGTGCATGGGAAAACCATCCCATGTTATCTATTCGGGACAGGTCATTCCAATTGATCATCTGCTCCCAAAGCATGCTTCATACAACGTCTTCATTCAGAACTTGAAACTACATGAGATCCAACATGTTGAGTTCGAGCCAACCAATCTGAGCACAGACAAAATCGTACCAAACACCAAGGCTATGCCTGTTTCGTATGCTTATTCCATATCTGAGAATTCCAAAGCAGGTCTCCCAATGCCTGTAACCATAAAGCCGCCCAAGAGATCTCACATGGCCATGATGGTGATCCTCTCTACCATGTTTCCGATTATTCTCAATCTCGGTAGATTGTTCGCCCTTAAGATCATGAGCTATTACCCTGCCTCCTTCACGTCTGAATGAACTGAGTGCTACATCAGATGCATTTTTGAGCAATTGATTGTATGTAGACTAAAAGATTTTGATGAATACCTGATTTTACGCTAAAGGCCAAACTCCATGTCCACTGCTGTTCGAATCTCTTTGATAGTCTCCGGAGTTGTACGGCAGCAGCCACCGACAATGTGAACGTTGCAAAGTTCATGAAGCTTCTGGATATAATTTGACCATGTGATGATCTTTTTTGAGCCATCTGTTGACCATTGCCTGTTGACATACACTTCTCCCGAATTTGGATAAGTAATCAATGGCTTAGAGAGTGGTTTGAGTCTCACGAGCCAGTCAAGAGAAGTATCAAGGCCTAAGCAGTTGACCCCGATACAAGCCAGATTATCACCTGCAGACTTCATAAGGCTCTCCAATTCTTCAAGTGGCGTTCCATCAGCGAGATTTGGCGACTCTTTCACACTCAAACTCAAGTAGTATAGCTTTTCTCTTTCGTTCATCATTTCGATGAGCACCATGATCTCCAGCTTGTTGGGAATGGTTTCCAAACCAATGATACTCACCCTGTCATCTCGACATAGGATATTTAATCTCTCTCTATGGAACTCCCGGAGCTCTTTCTTCGACACACTTCCATAATTACCAGTGTATTCGGCTCCATTTGCAAGCGAGGCACCATAAGGACCAACGCTTCCAACGATGAATATGTCGTCTTTCCCGCTGTGTTCCACTGCCTGATGTGCCAAGTTGATACTTCGTTGCACAATCTCCGAGTAGTCGCACTCAGGAAAATACTTCTCCATTGCGACTTCACTTGTCTGGTAAGTCGAAGTCTGAATCATCTCTGCGCCATTGGCTATGTACTTTGCGTGTATCTCAGTGATGTATTGTGGCTGTGTGACGACTGTATGAGTCGACCAAAGAGGATGCTCTTGTGAAGCTTGTGGAAGCATGGTGCCCATTGCACCGTCGAGAACAATAGGCCGTGCAGATTTTAGTCGTGATTGAAGCATTCCTTCTGGTTTGTCGAGCATTATATTGGTACAATTGACTTTGATTCGAATCTCTCGAGATCGGATACCCGTGACTCGTCCGCGATGATGACTGCTGCCAGACTATACCACTATTATAATGAGCCCGTGAGATTCGACAATTGGTGTCCAGGTGTTGATCAGAGATGTATGCGATGCGGATGAAGCTTAGTTCCGCTTTTGTGTCAAAATCTTCCACCAGGAAGGAATCAGAATATTTTTTACGCATTCTCGAAGGGCTGTTGCCACTCCTGGCCCTTTCCACGGTGCACCAAATACTCAGCTGCTGTGAATTTTTGATCATGCCAAATTCTAATTATATGTGTGCCGTCTTCTTCTGCTATGGGAATGTGTTACCATGGGTCATATATGACGATCGACTGGAAAATGATTTGATCAGCCAAAAAAGCCGACGTCGATTCGGTATACTATTCTGGTAGATCTGTCACTGAGCCGAAATCTATTACTCAAGATTAGTATTAGAGCTGCAGTGCGTTCCAATAAGATAATAATAGAGAGCAAACTAGATCGGAGATCAGCGAGCTCAATGACAGGAATCGCTGTCCCCTACGTCCATTTTCTAGAGCAATAGAAATCCTTAAGGAGTCTACTACCATTAAAAAGTACTAGAGCATACAAATTTTAAATAAGGATCACAATTGCCTCGAAAGGCTGGAGTTTGTTGCTTTCACGAGTTATGTTGGTGTTGCTCATGATGATATCTCCATCTGGAAGCTTGTAAGGAATCTCTCTGTCGGTGAAGTTCAAGGAAACTTGGACTGTTCTGCTACCATGGGTCTTGGTGTAACTAAAAACTTCTTCATTGTCATAGTCAAGAACCTCCAACAAGCCATGGACAAAAACGTCTTTGTACTCGTTTCTGATCTTCACCACCCTTCTGTAGAAGTTCAAAATAGAGTCTGGATCATCCTCCTGGGAGGAAACGTTTATCCACTTGTAGTTGTCATTGACCCTCATCCATGGCAGTCCATCACCAAAACCACCGTTGGCTGAAGAGTCCCACTGAACTGGAGTCCGGGCATGGTCCCTTGCCACCATATTGATGTTTTTAAGCAAAGCAGTCTTCTCAGCATCGGAACGTTCTTTTTCGTTGAAAGCGCTCCAATAGTTGATGGTGTTTATGTCCTTATACTCTGAAATATCCCAATCTTCTGGAATGTTTGTCATACCAATCTCTTGGCCTTGATATATGAATAAAGTACCTGTAAGAGTAGCTTGGAGAACTGCCAACATTTTTGCAGAAGCCTTCCAAAACTCAGGGGTCTTGGTGGAGCCAAATCGAGAAACACAGCGAGCCTGGTCATGATTCTCTATGAAGACTGTAGACCATGCGTCGTTCATGGTACCTTCCGAATCGAACAGAAAGTCTGACTGAACCGTTATAGCGTCCTTAAGCTCTTTCAAGGGCCAGTTCTTTCTGTAAGCAAACCGATCCTCTTTATCAACGCCAACCTGAACAGTATTGAAAAGAAAGATCATATTCATCTCGTTCTCCTTAGCTAAGACATACTTGAGGGCATCTTCCTTGGAACAACGACCGACTTCACCAATTGTCATAGCATCATACTTCGAAGTCACCTTCTCAAACATCTCTTTATGGAACTCGTGAATTCGTGGTCCAGAGTTGGACAGCCGTCCATAAGGCTGGTACTTTCTCCCTGGGAAAGTGACTGGAGCATTCTCGAAAGTCTGGACCTTGGAGTAGAGACCAGCAGTGTCAATTCTGAAGCCGGACACACCTTTTTCGTACCAGAACTCTAAAGCGGACTTGTAGATGGCTTCCCTGGTATCTGGGTTCTCCCAGTTAAGATCTGGTTGAGTTTCTGCGAAGAGTCGGAGGTAATACTGGTCAGTGATGTCGTCGTGAGTCCAAGCAGAGCCAGAGAAGTTAGAAGCCCAATTATTAGGCTTGTCCTTCCAAATATACCAGTCTCTCTTTGGGTTCTCTCTCGAAGATCTGGACTCTTTGAACCAAGCGTGCTCAGAAGAAGTGTGATTGACAACAAGATCGAGGATAAGCTTCATTCCCCTCTTCTTGATCTCTGCAAGGAGACGATCCATGTCTTCCATAGTACCAAATTGTGGATTGATGGATTCGTAGTCCGAGATGTCATATCCCATATCATCCATTGGAGAAGCATAGTGAGGAGACAACCAGATAACATCGACACCAAGGGACTTGATGTGGTCGAGCTTCGATGTAATACCATTCAGATCACCAATACCATCGCCATTGGAGTCTTTGAAAGAGGCAGGCCAAACCTGATAAACGACAGAGTTCTTCCACCACGGCTCAGAAATAGTGATTGTCATTATTACTGTTATTACTGTTTCTATAGGCTTAGAGGAGCAAAAGGGTGTACCGGTTGTCTTTAAATACTGCGTGAAGTTCGAGCGACCATTAATTCAGGGGTCGATCATTGTTTCCTAATATGGGGTGCGGAGAACATAGAAGCGATGCGAAAGCAGAAAAGATAGGAAACAGTTGCTCTTTCTAGTGTCTTCTGTATCAACCTTGGAGTTTTGTTGGTTCGAAGAGGGATGTTGAATCTATGCTCGCTGTGTCTTGTTGTCTAAAGATCCCTGCTGGGAGTACTGCACTAACATATCCGAATCGGGGGTAGCAGTCTTCAAATAAACAACCTGGGTCATTGGCTAAAAATAGTATTTCCTGTATTAAATAGTCTATAGTGTGATTTAATAGTTAATTTCGGGAAATTCAAGGATGTTATATTCTTGTCAAAAAGACAACGAAGCCGAGACCTCTCACCTTCTGCGAGACCCTCGTCTGGACAGATATTTATATAGCTGATCCTACCTAGACTAAATACAGGATTGCTAAATTTTCCAGTTTGATGGATGTGATGCATCACGGAGCCTATCCTAGTCAGAGAGACCAGTTTTTGCGGGGAAATGCGTCATTGGTTGTGCCGTGGCAGCGCTGTATCAAACCCCCGCATCGTATATCGAGACTTACCCCCGTACATTTATCTTTGGTTAATAAACGGAGGAGGTGACAGTTCAGGTTCTTATCCATATCGCTGTTTCATGATACAACTATGACTCTGATTGTCTCATGGACTATCCTATTGTAATGTGTCGCCAGACCAAAGAGACCTTCTAACAATGCCTGTCTTGATAGCAAGCCATTGCAAGCCATCTCCATCGCTGTTGCGGATAAGACTGCTTGGGAGTCCTCTGAGTTTCAATGCCCCCACGTTGATGACTACGTTCCCAAGCCCATTGAGATTTCCTCCGATACGCAGGACAATGACCACAAGGAGAAGCCATACGACCACAGGGTCTTGAGACTTTCTCAAGAGCGGCTTTCTGTGTCAATATGTAGTCTTCTCAGCCTTCTCCTAGACTCTCTCTCTCTCTCACACTCGGTGCATAGACCATAGTGATCCTAGAGCATCCCTAAATGTTTGTTGGGTTCTTACAGTTGATCGGCGTGTGTATTCTTCGTGGTACCCTTAACGCGACCACCAGTTGAGTGTACAGAATTCCATGGGCCTTTCAGTGACCTGGGCCATGTACCTTCTAAAGAGGGAAGCCGCACCCTCCGCATTTTTACTCGCGGCGATTTCTCCGCCCTCATCCGCTTCCCCATAAACTTTCGGAAGCTCTCCACTCTTCCATTTCCCACAACAATAATTCAACTATACAAGAGCACAATGGCCGAGGAGCCGTGGTGGAAGAACGCTGTTGTGTATCAGGTCTGGCCTGCCTCTTTCAAAGACTCCAATGGCGATGGTATTGGTGATCTGAATGGTGTTACATCGAAGCTCGACCACATTAAGTCCCTTGGTGTCGATGTTGTTTGGTTGTCTCCTCACTATGACTCCCCGTTGAATGATATGGGCTACGATATTTCTGACTACCAGAAGATCAACAAAATGTTTGGAACGATGGAAGATATGGACAACCTTGTTGCAGAGATCAAGAAGAGGGACATGAGGCTCATCCTCGATCTTGTTGTTAATCACACTTCGTCTGAACATGCCTGGTTTAAGGAGTCCAGATCCTCAAGAGATAATCCAAAGAGAAACTGGTATATTTGGAGGGACAAGCCTAACAATTGGGCATCCGAGTTCAGCGGGTCTGCATGGGAATACGATGAAATGACGGACCAGTACTACCTTCGTCTCTTTGCAAAGACCCAGCCTGACCTCAACTGGGAGAATGACGAAACACGAGCTGCAATTTATGAGGAGGCAATGGAATTTTGGCTGAAGAAGGGTGTTTCAGGCTTCAGAATCGACACGGCTGCTCTGTACTCGAAAGACCAGAGATTTGAAGACGCACCAATCGTTTACCCAGAGGAAGAATTCCAACCTGCTTGGTCGAGAACTCTCAATGGACCAAGAATTCACGAGTTTCATAAGGAGATGTATGCCAAGGTGACTTCGAAGTACGATGCCATGACTGTCGGTGAGGTCATTCATTGTCCGAAGAAAGATGCTTTGCCTTACGTTAGTGCAAAGGAAAAGGAGATGAATATTATGTTCCAGTTCCAAACTACAGAGTTAGGTATGGACCCAAATGACCGTTTCAGAAATAGACCTTTCTCATTGAAAGACTTCAAGGAGTCTGTGCAGAGTCAAGCCAGCTTCATCGTTGACGACGAATCCGGAGAGCGAAATGATACCTGGTCGACTGTTGTGATCGAAAACCATGATCTTCCTCGTGCCGTTACGAGATTCTTCGGTGGCAATTCAACGCCAGAGTTCTGGAAAAATTCTGCTAAACTCATCGCAGCATTGGAAGCAACCTTAACGGGAACTTTGTTCATCTATCAAGGCCAAGAGATTGGTATGACGAACGTTCCAAGAAAATGGGATATCAAAGAATACCTGGACATCCAGTCCATCAACTACTGGGATGCCTTCTGTAAGCATGAACACACTGATGAAGAGAAGAAGAATTTACTTGACAGCATCAACAGAGTCGGACGTGATAATGCCAGAACACCAGTTCAATGGAATGACTCTACCAATGCAGGCTTCAGCACAGGAAAGCCGTGGATGCGAGTGAATGACAACTACAAAGAGATCAATGTGGAATCCCAGATAAAGGATCCAGACTCTGTTTTGAGCTTCTACAAAGCGGCAATTAAGACGAGAAAAGAGTACAAAGAGCTCTTTATCCATGGTTATTTTGAGATTTTGGACTTCGAGAATCCAAATACGTTCACCTATCTCAAGACGTACGATGGGAAGAAGGCGCAGGTCATCCTCAACTTCACTGACCGCACTATTCCTTATGAGTTTCCTGAAGGAGAGGTTGTTCTGTGCAATGTCGACTCATTTGATAAACATTCCTTGAGTCCATATGAAGCCAGGGTCTTCATTATGTCCTGATCTGGTGATTATCTTACATAAGGGAAGACATTTCAGTTGGAATATGCGATATTAGCCGCTCTCCAACGTCGCGTCATTTTAAACCCGCACACCACACACAAAAAGAAATACTATTTACAGGCTTTACAAAGTAGCTATAAGCCATTTGGCACCTTTCACCTGTGTTTTCGAAGTTAAATTAATTTTTAAGGTCGATCAGAAGGCTTCAGACTGAATTTTTTGGATTTAAGATTCTTATTCCTAGAAACTATAGTAGCTCTAGAGGATTTATGTTGCGAGCAAAGAGCATATTAGCTAATTCTCATTAATTAAATTAGTTAAAACATGAAAATTGGACAACTCAAGTAAATAGACTCATAAAAAGGGAGTGTTGGATACGGATTAAGTTTTTACATCACACATATATGATTAAGAAATTTGGTTATTATTGTTTTATATATCTCATGGCCGAGAGTCAAGATCCGAACGCGCGGCGCCATCATTCATGCGGAATACCGAACGGCAAAAAAACTTCCTGCGCCGGCACTTCCAAATCTGCATAATTAGAAGCTCGGAGTGCAGCTAATTTGTCATTTTCTCGAAACTGTGGCGTCTCTCTTCTGGTGTTCAGGACGTTGTAGATATTTGGAGAGCACGCAATAGCTAATAGTTTTTGCTCATGAAATCACACGCACTCTTGTGATGCACCTTTGACTATCACTTAGAGTAGTGAGAAATCGTTTTACTCTCAGACCTTCTTTCTCTTCAATTCCAATCAACTCTTTATCGCAGATATGTCAAAATCTGATCTTGAGAGCTTAAGTCTCGAGGCGTCCAATGATCACTCCATCCAAGAGGGAACTGTCAACTCGCTGAACCGTTCACTGACCCCTCGTCAGATATCTATGATCTCCATCGCAGGTATCATTGGTACAGGGTTATACTTGGGTACCGGTCCTGCTCTTGCCAAAGGAGGTCCTCTGTCGCTCTTCCTCAACTACACAATCATCGGTGGCCTCGTCTACCTCGTGATGCTTTCCCTTGGTGAGATGTCGGCATATATGCCTATCGCAGGATCATTTGGTTCGTTTGCGAAGAAGTTTGTCTCGAAGTCCTTTGGTTTCGCCATATTGATCAACTACTGGTTTAATGATGCTGTAAGTGTTGCATCTGACTTGACCGCGCTGCAGTTGGTGATGGAATACTGGACAGACTTCCACTTCTGGATCGTATCTCTCATCTTCTGGATCTTGCTCTTGTTCTTAAACGTCATTCACGTTAAATTTTACGGAGAAACAGAGTATTGGCTTGCATTGCTCAAAGTTATTGCTATCATCGCCTTCTTCATTGTCAGTATTGTCGTGAATGCCGGTCACAACAGTACCCATGAGTACATTGGCTTCAAGTACTGGAGCATTGGAGATGCTCCATTTGTTAACGGATTCAAAGGGTTCTCCCAACTCTTTGTTTCTGCTGCATTTGCGTTTGGTGGTACGGAGAGTATCACAATAACCGCCGGCTCAGCCAAGTGCCCTGTCAAGTCCACCAAGATCGTAACCAAGACAGTGTTTTGGAGAATCATCATCTTTTACATCTTTTCTGTCTTTTTTATCGGTATGAATGTTCCATATAACTACCCAAACCTCGCCACAAAATCTGTTGTTACATCTCCATTCACTATTGTGTTCCAACAAGCCGGATCAAAGGCTGCTGGTTCCTTCATGAATGCAGTCATCATGACTTCTGTGCTTTCTGCTGGCAACCACGCCCTTTACGCCGGCTCTATGCTTGCCTACACATTGGGAACTGACGGATACTTACCAAAGATTTTGACCTGGAGAAACCGTTACGAGACCCCATACGTTGCTGTTATTGTGACATGGCTCGCAGGAGGATTATGTTTTGGATCTTCCTTTGTCGGTGCCGGTGAGCTTTGGACTTGGCTTCAAAACATTGTTGGTGTTTCGAACCAGCTTGCTTGGCTTTCCATTGGTATCACATCGATCAGATTCAGAAGAGGACTTGAAGCTCAAGGCAAAACCCAGGAACTGCAATTCAAGAACTGGACCTATCCTTACGGGCCATACTTCATTGTTATTTTCACCACGTTCATCCTTCTTGTCCAAGGATGGAGCGCATTTGATCCATGGAGCGTGTACAACTTCTTCCAAGTGTATCTCGAGCTCTTGGTCTTCCCAGCTACGTTCCTTCTGTGGCTTGTGTTGCACTTCAGAGACAGATTTGTTAGAGCTAAGGACATGGACTTTGACACTGACAGATATCACGAGTCTGAGGAAGAAAGACTGGACCGTGAACAATACGAGAACTTGAAGGGGCTTGAAATGTTAAAGCAGACCTTGTTCAACTTCTTTGTTTAACGACCTTTTAATGTGTGAGATGAGTTATTGGAAAATTAAGTGTAGCGCAGTGCGTATACCAGATTACATAAGCGATGCTTATTTCGAATTGCTTCGTTCCAACTTCTCAGAGCAGGCGCGCGGACTCACAACAAAGTCCTCCAAAGGGCTCAAATACCGCCACTTTCCACCCTCAGCTACGTCTTCCGCCGTACTATTGTCATCTTTATTGGACTCCAAACCCCTCATTTACCCTATCTGCGTCCTTACCGCCCGTTCGACCGTTCAAGGGGCACCAAATCATCCGCATTTGCACACTTTTGTGGGGAGTTCAACGTAAGCAAAATACATCAATCAATTACCAGAAGACAGAAGATAACTCAGAAGTGATAATGGCAGTGCCTGTGGATATACAGAAGGAGAACGGTCCGGTACAGCCGCACGAGCCGTCGCCTGAGGAGAAGGAGAGACTGATTCAAAGGAAGAGAAACATCCTGAAGTCCCTGATCATCCCAGACAACACAGAGTACGATGGGTTTCTCGAGAGAGCTGCGAAGGAGGCCGAGATGGACAACGCATATAGAAGTCTGAGGAAGCGAGATCACAAGCAACCACCACGGTACAACATCGAGGATGCCTTGAGAGTACACCGTGCTCCCAAGACCACAGCATCACCCGCACCAAAGTCCTCACAGTCCACGAGGCGATCCAGTGAGGACATTATCGTGGCTGAAGTTGATCTGAGCCGAAATCCCAATGTCAATGTTGACCATAGCAGGCTAGGGAGATTTGCTGTCAAGATCAAGTATGACAATTCCAAGTTCTTCCAATTCAGGGATCCTTCTCCCATACGTGACACCGATCGTTTCGACATACAAGACCATGAGATGGATGATTTTAATGTGAATGATGACGACAATTTGGACGATTTTGAATCAGAGGATGAAATGCTTTACCGCGGAGCTCTATCGAAGAAGGAGGCAGTGAACAACTTAACGATCCCTACGAAGAAGGATCGTATCTTCTTCAAAAAATTGCTTAAGAAGTCTGAGCCTGAGAGACTAAGAAACAATACAGTTATGCTGAACCAAGCTTTTAAGGACGATCAATACTCCCCATCATCTAAGATCCAGTTCATCCAGTTTCGAGACTATGAGATTCAGACGTGGTACACTGCACCATACCCAGAGGAGTATAGCAGGAACAAAATGCTTTACATTTGTGAGCATTGTCTCAAATACATGTCCTCGAAGTACATATTGCACAGACATCAATTGAAATGTGATTCGTTTCACCCACCAGGAAATGAAATCTATCGCCATGGGGAGAACGCAATTTTTGAGATTGACGGACGCAAGAGTGTGATCTATTGTCAAAATTTGTGTCTTTTGGCGAAATTGTTCTTGAACTCTAAGACCCTTTACTATGACGTTGAGCCATTCATGTTTTACGTCTTGACCGAAATTGACCCAATCACGAAGCATCATCATTTTGTCGGATACTTTTCAAAGGAGAAACTCAACTCCACGGACTATAATGTCAGTTGCATTCTGACTCTCCCGATTTACCAGAGAAAGGGGTATGGCAATTTGTTGATGGATTTCTCTTACCTTCTTTCTCGTCGCGAGTTCAAACAAGGAACACCGGAGAAGCCATTAAGTGACTTGGGGTTACTCAGTTATCGGAACTACTGGAAGATCCGTATTGCATACACATTGAAACAGCTATACATGAAGTCTATGGAAGATTTGGATCGTGATGGATTCAAAGTATCAATCTCACAATTGGCAAACTTGACAGGTATGACACCATCCGATGTCGTTGTTGGTCTTGAGCAATGTGAAGCGTTGTTAAGAGATCCAGGCACCGGGAAATACGCTGTGAGTGTGAATTTGATCAAGTTGGACTCGATTATTATGAACTGGGAGGCAAAGAATTACGTCAAATTGAACCCTGATGGTCTGCTTTGGAAACCAATGATCTTTGGACCTTCCTGTGGTATCAACCAGGTTGGTCCTTCTTCGGTAGAGACGGTATCTAAAAAGCCAGATATGGATGAAAACGGTGCGGTGGAGAAATTTGACCCAATGAAGACCAGTATACAGCTTTTGGCAAATTTCTTGAAGGATGATATCCAAGATGCAAGAAACATTGAATCACAAACGGTAGCTGAGATCATTGAAGAAAGTCTGGATGAAGATGAGAATGAAAGGGACGCTGATGTGAGAGAAGATGCATTTATTGTTTGCTACCCAGGAATGGAGTTGAGTAAGCAAAAGCTTCCAAAGAAGAAGATTCATATCGATGAGGACGAGGAGGAGAGTATTATTGAGAAGAGTGGCGACCCAGGTGAAGCTATTGATTTGAGTGAATCATTCTCAGATGATGAAAATGATGCGGATGTTGAGATCGACGACTTGGAAGACGTTGAAGAAGACGAAGTCCATGATGGGTTTGGCTTTGTTGAAGATGCAAATGCGTCTGACGAGAGCTTTGGAGATGAGGAGGTTAAGCAAAATGCGAGAGATCTCAAGGCACAAGGATATCGGGCAAGCCGTCGTATTCGCTCAAAGAATCTATCTCAAATGCAATCGAGACGTAAACTGAGATCCAACTACGTTTTGTGATGCGGCTATGAGTTTGTCTATATGAGCTGATGTATTCGCTTTGCAGAAGCACAATGAACACTATAAAGATGCGATTGGATAGCGTTTGTCTTTCTAGCGAGTGACCCAACAAGGTGCCTTCTCTTCTTACTCGGTTGGAGGAGTCTTATTCTGAGGAAGTGTACAACACGAAACCGGGAGGGTGCGCAGGGTGACAGTCTGTTTACCCAACACCTACTTACGAGGTTTCCTTACAGATCAGATAATCTAGCGGTAAAATGAAAGGAGACAGAGATTTAGTAGCGAGGGTAAATCACTGAAGGAGGAGTGGCATCGTATAACGTTGGGAATCAGGGGGTGGAGCATTACTGTGAGCTTTCCCCCTAGATACCAATTTCTTTGTTTCTTACTTTCCTCGTGAGACCCCACAATATCTTGTCGAAAAGTGAAGCCGGGGAACCAGCATCACGGCTTTGGGCTTCTGCTAAAATCATGCTTGTCAAATGAGAGACATAGGAAGCTTCGACATGCCAGGGATTGATGCAGCGCGGATCTATTGTGAAATGGCTTAAAATGGTTGTTTGATGAGAGGTCTTCCACAACACACTACATCCCAAGTGGCACAAGACATATAAGAAAAAGAAGAGGTATAAAACTCACAAAATGCCAATGCACGTATATTTCACTTCAATAAATGCCGCCTTCTTGAAAGCCAAAAAAATATGCAAAAGGTTTCGAGACCGCGTCTGGTTTGCTTACCGCATTAGGCAAGGAGATTTCGCGTTCTTCCCGTCGCTGCTTCACCAACACCGATTTCGTCTCCCCTACCCGAGCTTCTAGAGACGACAATGGAGTTTGCTGACGTTGATTCTGCACGAAAGAACGGGATCGGGCTCAAGAGCACATCCCTGGCGGTGTTGAATCAGAAGAAACACTACAAGACCGGCATCCAGAAGAAGTTCGAGCAGTTCAACCAGCAAAGACGCACGAGTCACAAACACGAGCAACAGTTTCTCCAACCTCCACACTTCCACAAGACAGCAAACTATTCCATCAGATCTCAGTCTTCCGGGTCTATTGCACAGAGTCAGTACCATCCACAATACGCCTCCACAGATTCGTTGGTTCCTCCTCAGCTCCCACCAATTCAACAGGGACGTTGGTCACAGTCCTACAGAGAGAACTCGGACCAGAGCATTGGGGTATATTCTCCTACATCCTCGGACTTTACGTTTGAGGAGACGAAATATACTTCTCCACATACGAGTCCCAGTGAATGGAGACGTGACTCAACTTCTTCGCATTCGGAAGAACTGGCGTCTTTGAAGTTGGAAGTTCAGAGATTGAGGGCACTAGAAGAGGAGAACGCGTTGTTGAAGGAGACTATAGCACAGATACCAGAGCCGGAATCGGACGAGAGCCTACATAAGCAGATGGAGGAGAAGGACGTTGAGATGGACAGGCTGAACAAGTGTAATGATGATCTTGAGATGAGATTGGCAGATGCTACTCAACAGCTCAACAAGCTGCGACTTGTGCACAAGACCACGGTGGATCAGAAAACAAAGGAAATCACGAGGCTGAGGGAGGACATTTCGCTGTTGGAGAAGGAGATGGACAGTTTCGATACAACACAGAAGACAATGGGCACCACGGAGAGTACTCCATTGAGTTCACCAAGCGCAGAGTGTACGGTGTCAGTGGATTCTACCCCATTCTCCAAGCCATCAAAGCATGAACCACAAGACGTCAATCAGGACATTGTTCAAGAACTTGTCATGTCGATCAGGTCTCTGAGATGCCGTAACGAGACTCTTGTATCGGAGAAGGAACAGTTGATGAGGACCATTGAGAAGGAGAAACGCCTATTGAGGACATTGGCGCACACATCGAGACATAAGACCAAGATCAAGAGGGGACTCACGCTCGTGACTGAGGTTGATACCTTGATTTGATGTTTGATGATTTTGATGACCCCACCTTCAATTATACCCCAGGACAGTTTTGTTGTTTCTCTCTTTAGTGATTTCATAGTGTTTTATCTCACATAAGTCTTTAGTTTGTAAAATTACGTCTATTAAATACTTCAAATCGTATTTTGGTTTCGTGAAAAGGTAATACATTGTCCTAATTAATATAAGAAGTTCCAATTTAAGCATAATATCTACGAACATGTTTCCAACATATTAAACACAGAATTCTTTCAGTTTCGAAGAAGGGCGTGTGGCGCAGTTGGTAGCGCGTCCGCTTAGCATGCGAAAGGTCTCCGGTTCGAATCCGGACTCGTCCACTTCTTTTTTTGAATGTTCTTCTTTCCTGATTACGTAATAAATTACATAATTGCCACTCGTGCGCGAAAGAGATAAAATGATGATATTTCTCACACACAACCGCGGTTTGATCGAAATCATCTCCACACTTTGAATCTTTTTTTTTTTGAGTCAGAAGGATAAAGATAACTTGGACTTAAGGAGTGTATATTATTTGAAAATCACCAACAGCCGAGAACTTCAAGAGAACTATAAGAGAAGCATTATCTCAAATGTCTGCACCGAGACCCAAACCGTGGGAGGTGAGTTCTGGCACATCTGCAGCTGGTGAGTATTCATGCCATCGTTGTTTTGATAAAGTACTAACTCCATGCAAAGCAGCACAGACGGAGGTTTCGCAAGTGAGTCCCCCAGCAGAACCCGAACGGCCCAAATCACTCGGTGAGACACACTCTGCCACGCCATATTCGTACGATTCACACTATGGGAGCGGACTAGGAGGGTATGGTATGGGCGGACTTGGCGGACTAGGCGGATTAGGTGGGCTAGGTGGGTATGGCTCGTCAATGTATGGTGGGTATGGCTCACGGATGGGTGGTTACGGTGGGTATGGTATGGGTGGTTATGGGATGGGTGGATATGGTATGGGTGGATATGGTATGGGCGGCTATGGTATGGGAGGGATGGGTGTTAATGGGAGTGGTGAAGGTGGTGGTTTTGCAGAGAGTACACAAGCAACCTTCCAACTGATTGAGAGTGTTATTGGTGCTTTTGGAGGGTTTGCACAGATGCTTGAAGCGACTTATATGGCTACGCATTCTTCCTTCTTTACGATGATTAGTGTTGCTGAACAGTTTGGGAACTTGAAGAATGCTCTTGGTTCCTTTTTGGGGATATTTGCACTCATCAAGTATTTCCAGAAGATGATAGCAAAGTTGACTGGGACGCCGCAGACGTTGATGATTGATGCGAAGGAGTTCGCAAAGTTTGAATCGAAGCAGAAAGCCGAGGCTACGAGATCCACGAGACGCATTTCCCTAAAGCCATTGCTAATATTCCTCGCGATGGTCATTGGTACGCCGTGGTTGTTGAAGAAGCTTGTGTCCCATCTGGCCAAGCAGAGAAACCTGTCGTTACCAGGACAATTACCTCGTGGCTATTCACAAGAGCCTTTGAACATGTCCAACATTGAATTTGGGCGTGCCATGTACCATTTTGTACCGGAGAATGAACAGATTGAGCTTGAGTTGAAAGAAGGTGATCTTGTTGCTATTTTGAGCAAAGTGGACCCATCGGGAAAAGCTAGTCAATGGTGGAGAGTACGTTCCCGTACAGGCAAGACAGGATACGTTCCTGGTAATTATTTGGAAGTTCTCAAGCGAAAGCCGAGACTTGAAGCAGCACCAGAGGCTTAAGATATATTATATGTGCATTTTGTTAATCAATTATTACTGGGTCGTTTTCCGTACCGTCAACTTTGAAGCATTCGTCAAGACTATCATCGGATTCGGAGAAGGGCGACAAGGATTCTTCTTCATCTGCTAGAACGAGTTTGACAGTTTTCCTTTTTTTCGCTATGGCGACTAGTTCATCTTCCAAATCGTCTAGGTCACCATTGTCGTCATCATCATTATTATTATCATCATCATCATCATCATCATCATAATCACTGAGTGCGATGACGTCTTGTGGTTTGTCGTCTTCCAATACAGTGACGACGCCATCGTCGTCAATCTCCACTGTTTCCACTTCCGGGGAAGTGAGTTGTAGCACGAGTGTCATGAAGTCATCGTGAATCAAATCTGTATCTGCAAACTGGACGTTACATACGGGACATTTGAATACCATATGTCTTCTCTTCTTCGTGAGTTTGAGCGAAGCTAGCTGCGCAACTGTCTTTCCCCTTTTCAACTTTACCTTGAAGCGCTTCCTTACCCCCGGCTCAGTATCCATCGGCTGGACTTCATATCGGCTATCAAAGTGAGCAACGCGATCAAAGAAGAGAGGGTCAAGGGAGTTGATCTTACAGAAGCTGTTGTAGTCAAACGCCTGCTGATGGGTGCACTTTGTACTTCTGATGCACTTCACGATACGTTGACGGGACACAAGATCACACAACGACACACGGACAGACACCACCTCTATATCAGTTTTGGGCACAGGCATCCCCTCTTGCACACAGTCTCTGATCTCTCTCCAGTGTGTAGTTTTTGTGGATGTTGATTTCTACTACAAGTTCGCGCATGGTCATCAAACGTGTATAATAATGGGAGACAAAAGGCTAAAAAAAAAAAGGACTAGATATTAAAACAGACTTAGACGGCTGGTGGGACGGATCTTGGGCCCCAGATACTAGAACCGTTGTCCAATCCAAGACTGAGCGAGCCAAGCCCGTCGCTGAGCTCGTCGCCCGACCACTGAAGACGCATCGGGTCAAGTCCAGGAGTGCCGGGCTGCGACGCTGGCTGGAAGTAGCCATTCTGTTGAGGCTGCTGAGGCTGCTGCTGATGATGCTGTGGTGGCTGTTGATAGCGTGTCGGGGTGCTGTTTCGCAGAAGCGCAGCCGACGACAGCGCAAAGCTGGGGACGCGAGGCTGCGCCCTGAAACGCTGGTGGGCTCTCAGCGGTTCGTGAACCGTTCTTCTGCGCACAACCACAACGCCATTATCGAGCGCCTCAACCAACCCGAGAAACTGCACCAGAACGGAAACGATGCGTCTGTGCTGGGCGGAGAGCGTCACAGGGTACGCCAACTCGCCATAGGCCCGTTCGCGGTCGTCGCGGAAGAAGAGTAGCTGCGAGTAGAGTTCGAGCGTCTCCGAGTCGTTAAAGTCAACCTGAGGTGGTGGAACAGGCAGGCTCGCCGCCATTGGAACCGGCGCGTAGAACCGCTCGAGCTGCTGAGGAGGCTGCTGGTGCTGGTGCTGTTGCTGCTGTTGCTGTTGCTGCTGTTGCTGCTGTTGCGGAGGCTGCTGGGCCAGCTGTGGAGGCTGCACCGGGATGCTCTGCTCAGCAACGACCGTTGGCTGGGGAACAGCCCCTGGCTGGGAGGTGATGCTGACCATCGAAGCCAACGACGCACTCGAGGCCGAGCGGTGCTGTTCCTCCAGCTGGCCGCGCTTTTCACGCTTCTCACGTTCAATACGCTCACGTTCGGCAAGAGGAAGCATCTTTTTGTACTCGACACGAAGTTTACGTCCACCAATTTCACGTCCGTTGAGCTGAGTCACAACCGTCGTTGTCTCGTCCGTCGACGTGAAATTTGCAAACGCCAACCCGCGGAAAACACCATTGTCAAAGTGGTAGTTGAACGCATATGGCAGCGGAAGCCCGAGCTTGGTCATCACCTCGAGCAGCTGCTCCTTCTTGATCGCAAACGGTATGTTCTTGATCACAATCGCCGTGGGGATTAGTTCGTCGTCGTCGTGGTCGTCGTTATCATTAAGGTCGTTATCGTCGTAGAACTGGCTTTCCTGCTGCTCAATCCATGGCGTGACGTTGAGCCATGGCTGTGCTGGCTGCTGTTGGTGCTGTTGAGGCTGTTGCGGGAGCGGGGCGTGCAGTGGTGGTGCGGCCGGACCCGCAGGGTAGCCCAGCCTGCCTGCGTATGAGTAACCGGACGACATCGAGGAGAGGGAGGCACGTCTCTCGTCGGAGTTTCTGAGGTCCATGAAGTTCCACTTCTTTTTTTTTATGGTGTTGAGAGTTAAAGCTGGGTCTCAAAATTTTCCCGCGCCCGGCGAATGGAAGAGCGCGAAAAAGTCAGCGGTTCGGCCACACACGGAGGTGTTTTTTTAAGTATACAACAACATAATTTAAGGAAAATACATGTCAAAACCCACCCTTCTCTAAAAAAACAGAACTATATACATAGATATGCTCAAATATGCTTGCGTGTTACAAAGCACCCTTAATTACCACCCCACAAGTATACACAAACTTTGTAAATTACGCACCTTAACTCTCTCACGTAGAACTTCCATTATGATTACCCGGCCGAAATGCGCTGTTGTGTCCCGCCTTT
Source organism: Petasospora hungchunana (assembly GCA_030563225.1). NCBI lineage: Eukaryota > Fungi > Ascomycota > Saccharomycetes > Phaffomycetales > Wickerhamomycetaceae > Petasospora > Petasospora hungchunana. The sequence continues at coordinate 591,776 of JAKUBL010000002.1, read as the reverse complement.
GGGCTCGACCTCGACGTGGCCAGAATTCTCAATCTGACCAAAAACTATTTAAAACCTTTTTGAGATTAATATACCAAAAAGAAAACATTACAAAAATGGTATGTGAGGAAAGAAAACCCATTACAACCTTCATTGACTTGCAGAATAATCATACTAACACACCTGAAAAAAGTCAACACAAGCAGCTCCAGGAGGCCAGAGAACAGACATCAAGCGCCGCAACAACGCAAAGGCTAAGGCAAACGCACAGGCCCAGACACCAACCTCCACCAGATCTGCCGGCTTTGGAGGCTCGTCTGCCTCCTTGCTAAAACTCTACACGGATGAAGCACAGGGTCTCAGAGTCGACCCACTCGTTGTGCTTTTCCTCGCGGTGGGCTTTATCTTCTCGGTCATTGCACTCCATGTCCTTGCAAAGTTGACGGGTAAGTTGATGGGTTAATTCGATAGTATTCTGTATTTGTTTGTAGCTTTTTAGATGAATGTTTTTCTTTTTTTTTTGCCTTTCTACCTTTTATTTACTTTTCTACACATTCTACATCGTATGTGATGAGTTGAACCCTATATATACCCGCGCGACATCTTTCACATCATCCCCAAGATCTTTAAGACACAATACCAAAAAGTCAAATGCTAAGACCATTTCGAATTTCCCGGAATCAGTCAACCATCTCCACACATCACATCTTCGCCAAGAAGACCACACCATCCACCATCTCCAAACTCCCGACACATGTTCTTCTCCAGGATCTAGGATACGTTCACCAACCTTCCGCAGGGACTGCTCACTGGCTCCCATTGGGGCTCAAAGTCCTCCGTCGAGTCGAATCCATCATCCGTAGTCGCATGGATGAAATCGGAGGTGAAGAATTCGAATTATCTTCACTAAGTGGTCGTTCATTATGGGAGAAGACTGGAAGATGGTCAAACACCGAGCTCTTTAAAATGCGGATTAACGATAAGCATCATGATGATTTTTGCCTTGCACCGACTCATGAGGAGGAAATCACCGAGTTGTTAAGATTGGCTAAAGTCACACATAAGAGTCTTCCTGTGCTCACGTATCAAATCACGAAGAAATACCGTTTTGAGAAACGTCCGCGTGGAGGATTACTACGTGGTCGTGAGTTTTTGATGAAAGACGCATATTCATTCGACAAGGATCAAGAAGGTGCTCTGGAGATGTTCAATAAGGTCAATGGTGCATATTTCAAGATTTTTAGAGACCTCAAAGTGCCCTTTGAAAGAGCTGTTGCTGATAGTGGTGACATTGGAGGAGATTTGAGTCATGAATGGCACTTTGTCCATGAAAATGGTGAGGATACTTTATTCAAATGTGATGGATGTGGATATGTATCTAATGTCGAAAAGACACTTTCTCTGCCTGATGAATCAATCTCTGCAAAATCGGCAAATGTCAAATACGCATTAACCAAAGATGGAGAAACACTCATTGCAGCATATTACCCATCTGATCGTACTTTTGTTTCAAACTTTCTCAGGAATGAAATTGAAGAAATTGACATATCTACACTCTCACAGGCTCCCGAGGAAATTATTTCCAGATTCACCACAACAGATGAAGACGATATGATCTTCAAGAAATTTGTCCGTATTATGGATTCAAGAATCACAGATCGTACAGATCTCCCAGATTTCCCATTCAAGACGTTCCAGAAAAACAACTTTACACTCATAACAGACGCATGTCTTGTCGAGGCACTTGAGGGGGAATACTGTGATGAATGTCGCGAGGGGAAACTTCATGCCATGAGGGCAATAGAGGTTGGACATACGTTCTACTTGGGTACACGGTACTCAGAGCCGATTGGTGCGAAGTTCGCTTCACAGGATAATACATTAAAGACGCTTGAGATGGGATGTTATGGTATTGGCGTTAGTAGGATCGTGGCAGCCATTGCAGAGATGACCAGAGATGACGAAGGGTTAGTGTGGCCATCGACTATCGCCCCATATGATGTTGCGGTGGTTCATGCTCCAAAGATCTCCGAAGATAATATTAACGAGTTCAGGCAGAACTGTGGGGGGCTGAGACTTATGGAGGATAAGAGAGACAAGGTTGGATTCGGGGCAAAAATGAGCAGCGCTAGAATGCTTGGAATTCCAATTATTGCTGTCATTGGCAAGAGTTGGCCATTGGTTGAATTGGAGATTCGTGGAACTAGATGGAATTCTCAAGACATCTGTGAATACCAGAAACTAATGGAATCAAGCGCAGAGGAATTCCAATGGACGACTCACAACGATGGTGTCGAAAAGCACTATGTCCACAAGGATCACGTCTCAGATGTTATAAAATCCCTTCTGAAGGATCTTTGAAACTACACATGTATATAAAACTGTAACCGAATTATATTAAGCCAAATGTTGTTTTTTCTTGAAATAAAATATAGCACTATGCAACAAGCAAAATCACACCTTAACGAGAACAAAACACGCCATCAAGATGCATTTAGTCAACCTCCTCCATCTCAGTCTCGGCAATAGCTTCCTCAGATGGAGCAGCGGTAGTCTCCTCTGGAACATCAGCGGCCTCCTCATCCTCATCAATGTTCAAACCGAGAGAAATCAATCTGTTGATTCTGGTGGCGAACTTGGTTGGCTCCTCAAGAGAGAATCCAGAGGTCAAGAGAGCAGTCTCGTACAACAAAGTAGTCAAGTCCTTGACAGTACGGTCCTGAGCACCATCAGCTTCAACCTTTGCTTTCAACTCCTTGATGATCTTAGACTTTGGAGAAATCTCGAAGATCTTCTTGGAGGTCATGTAAGAAGACATGGCATTGTCACGCAAAGCCTGAGCCTTCATGATTCTCTCCATGTTGGCCGACCAACCGAACTGAGCGGTTCTGATGGCAGCTGGTGCATCACCGAGCTTGTGGGAAACAACAACCTTCTCAACCTGTTCACCCAAAATCTCCTTCAGGGCCTTAGCAAGGGACTCGTACTCGGCTTCCTCCTTTTCACGGGCAGACTTCTCCTCATCAGTTTCCTCCAACTCAAAGTCCTTGGTGATGTCGACAAGCTTCTTATCCTCAAACTCCTTGAGCTGGGAGAAAGCGTACTCGTCAATTGGATCGACAAGGAACAAAACCTCAAAGTCCTTGGCCTTCAAGACATCCAAGAATGGAGACTTCTCAACAGCCTTCATGGACTCACCAGTGATGTAGTAAATGTTCTTCTGGACATCCTTCATTCTGGTAACGTAGTCAGACAAAGAGGTGGTCTCCTCACCAGACTTGGTGGAGTTGTATCTCAACAACTTAGCCAAGGCGTTTCTGTTTTGAGAATCCTCGTGAACACCCAACTTGATGTTCTTGGAGAAGGCAGAGTAGAACTTCTCAAACTGCTCAGAGTCCTCAGCAATCTCGTTGAAGGTCTCAATCAATTTCTTGATGATGTTCTTTCTGATGACCTTCAAGATCTTGTTCTGCTGCAAAGTCTCTCTGGACAAGTTCAATGGCAAGTCCTCAGAGTCAACAACACCTCTGACAAAGGACAACCACTCTGGAATCAACTCCTCGGCGTCATCAGTGATGAAGACACGACGGACGTACAACTTGATGTTGTTCTTCTTCTTCTTGGACTCGAACAAGTCGAATGGAGCTCTCTTTGGAATGAAGAGAATAGCCTTGAACTCCAACTGACCCTCGACAGAGAAGTGCTTAACGGCCAATGGGTCCTCCCAGTCGTTAGAAATAGACTTGTAGAAGGCATTGTATTCCTCCTGGGTAACCTCAGATGGGTTTCTAGTCCACAATGGCTTAGTCTTGTTCAACTCTTCAATCTCGGTGACGGTTTCCTTGACAGTTTTAGTCTTGGTCTCCTTCTTCTCCTCATCCTCATCAACCTCTTCCAACTTTGCCTTCTTGTCCTCTTCCTCATCCTTCTTCTCCTCCTCAACTTCTGGAACCTCCTTCTCAACCTCCTTGGTGACAACGAGCTGGATTGGGTAAGAGACAAACTCAGAGTGCTTCTTGATAACCTCCTTGATTCTCTTCTCCTCCAAGTACTCGAGCTGGTCCTCCTTCAAAAACAATCTGAGCAAAGTACCACGGTTGATTCTCTCGTTGGTGTCGTCAAGAGTAACGGAGAACTTACCGCCAGCGTTAGACTCCCAGATGTACTGCTCGTCGTCATTGTGCTTAGAGATGACCTGGACCTTGTCGGCAACCAAGAAAAGGGAGTAGAAACCAACACCGAACTGACCAATCATGGAAACGTCGGCACCGGCGGAGAGAGCTTCCATGAACTGCTTGGTTCCGGACTTGGCGATGGTTCCCAAGTTGTTCACCAAGTCGGCCTTGGTCATACCAATACCGGAGTCTCTGATCTCAAGTACCTTCTCCTCTGGTCTTGGGGTGATTCTGATGAAAAGCTCTGGCTCAGACTCGAGCTGGGTCTTGTCAGAAAGCGACTGATATCTGATCTTGTCGAGGGCATCGGAACAGTTAGACACCAACTCTCTAAGGAAAATCTCCTTGTTGGAGTAGACGGTGTTGATGATCAAACTCATCAACTGAGTGATCTCAGCCTGGAACTCGTAGGATTCGCTCTTAGACATTGCGTGCTGTGAATTACGGAAAAGAGATTTGTAGTTGGCGGTTAGAAGGTGGCGCCGCGCTGTCAATTTATACATCGACGAGTTGGGCGTTTTTTTCGCGTGGGCAAAGGATCTAGAAAATTCCATGAGCTACCAGATGAGGGCGAAAAACAGACAAAGTTCTTATTCTAAGAGAAGAAAACGGCTATGTAGTTCAATTGGTGGAAATAATGAAATCTCTGAAAATCTCTTTCCAACTCTATCAACTTCTGAGATTCTCACTCATTTCGGTCGGTTCTCTCGATGCTTAAAGCTGCAAAGAGCGATGAGCTAGTGCTTCTACTCCACAAAATTTCGAGAACTCATAATCCCCTAATCTGATTAAATAATTATACAGAACGGCGCCCTTACATTATTTTCAAGAGCATGGTGTCGCCACAGGAGTTCTGCAGCCGTATGAAATGGGGGACCATAATAATAAAACGAAACGAACGTACAGCTCAGACACAAATGAAATTTCACACTGAATATTCCGCTACTCTCTGGTCTTGGGTCTTTCACTTTTTCAGCATTTTAGTACGCTAGGATGCTCAAACAAATTCAAGACGAGCGGTAAGGCGGAACAACAGGCCGGTTCAATCAGATGTTGTGTCAGCCACACATGCAGCTCCAAAAAGTGTCTGCAATTCAGGCTAGTTTGTACGAGCAGAAGTTTGAGTGGTTTCGCAACATATCATCTTGCAAAATTAGTACGTATCCCATAATACTGAATTTGCACCAATCTTAAGAGACATGAAGAAGGCAACTTATTTCCGTGAAAATAAACATGGCAGGCAGCTATAGGCCGCGAGAACAAACACGGAACAGCATTCTTCCAGAAGTTGACTCCAGACATACCACACCAGATTCATCGCGGCAAGAGCGCCCGGTGAGTTTGAAAGCAAGGTTTTGCGAGCCGCTGCTGCATACTGCATGTACTGTGGGTACACCAGATTGGGAGTTGTTCTACCCATATCGGGAATGGCGCGAACGCCCTATATCTAGGGATAGAAGGCAGTAGAAGATGACCGAGTGCTTTGTGCGGTGTACTGATGAACTTTAATCACCGGTGACAGGTGAATTGATGTCTAAACATACGATCATGAATAACCCGTGTTGCGCACGTAGACTTCGGCGCGGAAGAACTACGGTTTGCAAGCTCACTCCACAGTCCACGCCAGAACACCAAAGGCTTGGAAATCCCAAATATCGGCGTCCTCCCATCTTCAGGTACGAGTTGTTGTCGACTTTGAGACGTTGGATTTCTCCCAACAGCCCAGCGCTGTCTTTGATCAGGGCGGAGAAGCACAGCGTGTCTGAAAGGCTCATGCTTTTCCGTCGATGCGGTTAGCTATGTAGCTATGGAGTGAACACGATCCTGACGTGCACCACCTCATAAGTCCCGTCGGATGTCAATTTAACGTATTACCCCAACGCCAAGATCCGGAATTCTTGTAAATAATTGTCGTCATATCGATAACGTCAGCAAAACTTTCTGAGTTTGGCAGAGTATCTAGGTCAAAAAACCCAGAAAACAGCTGTCAACACCACAAGAGATCTTCGATCTGACACCGATTGGCTTTCAGCAATTGGGTTGCAACGCGAGCTGTGAGAAGGGTTATGTTCGGAAAGTTCTAACGTCCTCTTTAGGCAACCCTGCATGATCTCCTCAGATCACCGAGCTTTCCCTGATTCAGACACATGCGTCTGCAGCAAGTAAACAAACAAGGCACATCATCGCCCAGGTGAAAGCTGTAGGAGAAAGAATGCAAACGTGGAATGTACAGAGGAGCTGGGGTGCCCCCAAAGCAAACGAGCCTAAATCTCACAGACACTGCAAGACTACATCGTAGAGGACGTTGAGGGCGATCGCATTCATCATATGTGGTGGAGAAAACTTCTAGTCGTGTTACCGTTGGCAGGCGGAAGAACACACCACGGTCCATTCAGACAAACGGCAGGAGGGTCAAAGCGCTATGTACGAGGTCCCATCACCACCTCATCCCAGTTGCGGAATAAGTGAGAAACACAAGTATCCTGCGCGTAATCCTGTGCACACAACTGCTTCCTATACCCGACACAGATGAAACCATATGGTCAACTTTGCTTTGGAGGGGTTCTGGAATTGGGTGGAGGTACATGAGCAAATGGTCTCAAGTATAGCGCACCGTCACTATTTCGGAAATATATTGCGGTAAAGCCCTTTTGTCTATCCCTTTGTTAGTTTTGGCGCTTAGACCTCCTTGGTGATCCGAAGCCTTTGGTAACAATGCATTGTGGTCTCTCTATACGCTTCAACTTCAAGTTTTTTCGCCTGGAGGGATCTTCCTCCAACTGTGGTATGTGCCGGCACCTATTGGTGTGAAGAAGACTTGAATTAACGGGCCTGTTCATCACGGGAACGGAGAAGACGCTGGAGAAAAGTGGAGACTGTGGCGTGTCTGTCTATGTTTAGAGCTCAATCCATGGGCGCTGGATGTTGTACATAGCTTGCGTCTCTGGTTTCACATGGAGGCGTGAAATCTAGTAACCGTACCTGAGAAACCCCCATTAACATCCCCCAAAAAAAAAGAAGTGAACCTAGTTAACGAATTAGATAGGCTCTTTGGCCTGTTGACATAGCTTACGGTGTGGAGGATGGAGGAACTCGCAGCTCAAACACTCACGAACACCCCTGTCCCCCGGGGGGCTTGTGCGCGGCGATGCTCTGTCACTGCTTCGCTTGCAGTCTGCGGCACGGAGCTTCCGAAACAGGAAACGTGTAAACACGCTGTTTCGGGAGAGCAAAATCAAAACTTGACAGGCCTCAAATCGTTTCTTTATAACAGCTGCCCCTGCTCGTTGCCCCTGAAACGCTTGGGTGCTCTCTGTTGTCTGAGCACACCCGTTGCTGTCGTACAATACCCGCCACCCTCCCGGACCAACCCTACGTGCCCAATAACAAGCCCTCGCTCCCACAGCACGAAAAAAAGCTTGTCTCCAAGCTTGCTGTTTGACCCTCCTACTCCACCAGCACCACCAACTCTCTCCGCCATTCTTTCGCTACGAGCAGTCGTCTACACACAACCATGAGCTTCGATTCTCCTTCAGACCTCGTCAAGAATCTTGAGAATCTCTTTGGCGGCAACTCCCCAGACTCACCCTCCTTCCTCCCGAAGAGTATGGCGGCTACCAAGCATTTCAAAAAGCTCTCTCGTCCAAAGCCTCTGCCACTCTGCAATAGATCCCTGAATACACTCTTCGACAGCTCGTCCAAGCACGATTCGCCCACTACAACCTTAGCCGCCGACCTCAGCGAAAACTTCCACATCCAAGAACAGTGAGTATATTTTGTGCCCTTAGAGAGAGAATATAGATGAAAACTCTACGTTACCGCCGGATATTTCAACAATTTCATCAGCATTACCTCAGATCGACCACTGTTGCCCGTATTCACTGCCTTTTCTTGTCTTACTTTCTCAACTGACTTATGCGTGGCTTGGAAAACGGTGTCGATCTATTTTCAAATTGGAATGTTACAGAATTGAATTCGATACTTTCTTCGCCTTGGGTCTCATTTTAATGCACTTACCATGCCTCAAAATCATTTACTAACGATTCAAAAATAGATCCGTCAGAACCGTACCGACTCCGAAGAGATCGCTGGTATTTAGCCAAGCACAGCTGTCAGAGGGCATCTCCTTCGAGAACGATGACAGTATCCCTGATGATTGCTCTCCGCTCATGAACAGACAGAATCCTATGAGGCCACCAATGAGACCATCGGTGTTAAACAATGACTCGACGTCGTCAAGGGACTCTTCAAGAACAACTTCTCATGCATCCATGTCCTCCATCACGTCCGTAAGCTCAGTTTCTAGCATTGATGAACCAGTATATCCATCCTCATCGGCTGCGGTAGCTGCAGCCCACGCCAAAACACGCCGTACACTGAGACGAGCAAGAACTTCCATCGCCGGTTCTTCACGCCTCTTTCACTCTCTATCGACTTCCACACTGGATCTCTCACGGACTAACAAGTTCACACCAAGTGATGACGATGAGGATGAAATCTCAGAAGATGACCTTCTGAAAAGACTCAGTAAGTCGTCCAAGCTCAGTTTTAATGAAAGCTTCAACCTTGACAACGATAATGATGATGATAACGACTTGGACAGGCTCTGTGTTCCTTCTCCAATTCAAGAAAGAACTTATGGTGACTTGGACGGCGGAAGTGACAGCTTGATGGCTGGGCTCAATAAGAGAGATTGTGGTTCTCCGCTTCAGAAGAAACCAATCAGATCGAAAGTGCGCCGCACACATTCCATGTTCTACTCCAAAAAAGAAATCACTGATACGACGAACATGTTTGGCAATTTGATGGGTTCTCCAAAGGCCAATACGTTATCCTTGATTGAAGAACCAGGCTCCACACTTTCGAATTCCGTTCTGGAGCAATCCAAAATTGAGTTTTTCCACGTCAAGAATGACTCTATTCCAAGAATTACCGCTGATACTTTGTGCAAAATTTTGGACGGTCACTACAAGAATCACTTCACAGATCTGACTGTTGTGGATTGTCGCTTTGAGTATGAGTACAAAGGTGGACACATCAGTGGGGCAATCAACATTTCATCGCAGCAAGAATTGGAAGAGAGATTCCTTCAAGCTGGCACAAAGAACACGTTCCAGCACAGCAAGAAACAAAAGTCTCTCATCATCTTCCACTGTGAGTTCAGTTCCTATAGAGGCCCACTGATGGCTAGCCATTTGAGGACTTGTGACAGAAACATCAATCAAGACAACTACCCACACTTGGACTATCCAGACATTCTGATTCTCGAGGGAGGCTATAAGTCCTTCTTCGATCGCCAGCCAAGTCGATGCTATCCACAGAAGTATGTTGAGATGAACGATAACAACCACAAGAACGCATGTGAGAAAGAATTGGACAGATTCAGAAGAGATCTCAAGAGAGCAACGTCTTTCAACAGTTTTTCCTGCACTACGTCTCTCAGTGGGAATACTAGATCTCTCCACAGGCGAACAGCAACCTCCAGTGCTATCACTTTCACCAGAAGATCGAGTCTCAAATCTCAGACTTTGGACTTCGCTCGCTCGTCCCTCGAGATTACCACTATTGAGAAGCTGCAATCCGTGGAGACAGAAGAGAGCAGACCCCCAGCCAGCCTCAACTTTGGTTTCAAATTCCCAAAAGACCCAGCATCCATGAGCATGAACAACATCCCGACTTCACCATCTGATGACATCAAGTCACACAGCATTCAGCCATCGGGCCTCATCAGAAAGAAGCTCTCAAGATCATTCACACTAAACATGTGAACAGAAGCAACGTTGTCATTATTCATCCTTCAAAGAACCAAAGCATAGCTGGTCTACGCCTTTTTAATGTCTTGTCTAATTTATAATCTCACACACGTTCACATTTATAGAAAACTCTTTATTCGTGTCTTATTTGGCCAAATTTTCGGTTAAATACAAGATGATACATCAGAGCAAAATCAGGCCTTCGTCATCCTGTATCTCAGGGAGGTGAAGTGACAATGAAGCGTCGCCCATGCAGTCAATTTCGTCCTCGCCACAAAGCAGAATGTTACCATTTACTCTTGCTGATTCTTATTTCCGGTTCTTCTATAAATACAAGTTACATCAAATCAAAATCAGGCCTTCGTCAGTAGGTGGTGAAGTAAATGAGGTTTTATGGACTGGGTGTGTGGTATCACGCTTGGGCTGCTTAGTAATGTCTTACATAATAAGATGTAAGATCAAAAAAATGATTTCGCCCAGGATCGAACTGGGGACGTTCTGCGTGTTAAGCAGATGCCATAACCAACTAGACCACGAAACCATTTTCGAAAAATTTGCGAGAGATGCTTCTACTCTCCAAGTTGCTGTCAGATCTTCTATATAAGTCCGCCCAACTACTTAGTCTTGGTCTTATAACGATTCCCCAAAGATTACGCGAAGTGTTAGCTTGTTGACTTGTATTCCCTTGCCCAGACTAGAAAGGATCTCTCTGCTTCTTCCGTTCCTTCCCTCTTTTTTTCTGATCCTTCCAGCCCAAGGGTGCAACCCCTGTTTCCTATATAATTATCTCATGCCTGATTTCATGTCGTTCCGACAGTGAAACTCTTCCCCGTACTATGGGGTGGCTCGGAGTCTAGAGCGCACCCACTGGTCCTCCTTCTGCGATGGCCACTCCATATCCTCTCAAAAATCTCTGATTTTGTACATTGTGAGATGATCATCATTAAGCTCCTTCTGCCAAATTTTTTTGATTCATTTCTTTTGGGGAACAGAAGGCCAAATATCTCATTCTGAACCACTACATTGAGTTGATCTCTACGCTGTTATACAGAAAAAGAAAAGGCTCGATGCTGTTGACGGAGTTCTCGTTTGAGTCACCATCATTCAAGAGAACCATTGAAGAGTTCACGAACACAAAGAAGTCAAAAATGGCCTACTACGGTATGGGGTAAAGTGCGAAATTCAACACATAATCTCCCCTTTATTCTTGGGTGCTTGGAACTGAGGTTTACATGTGGAAGAGAAGAATTGAATGCTCTACTCTACATCGGACAAGACACAATCGGTCGCTCTCGGCTTCCCCATTGCATAGGATTGGGTGCTGGTGCATAACATTTGGAATATTTTTTATCGGCAACATGGGCTGAGTTCTAAGCAGCTCTATCATGCTGAAATTGGGAACTTCCTATATTAATTATAAGGACAACGTGGATTACTGGTTTTATAGCCGATTTTTATCTTTAATATATAATCAAATCTCTGCTGGACTTGATCCCGATCCCTCTGCAAGCTTTATGGCATTCAACAGAGTACATATGAACAAATGTAAATCTTTAATGTGCATGACGTAGTAGGACTCCCTTGCGGGGTTGAAGTATGGCCATTCGGTTGAGGTAAACATCCGCGCATCATCCACACACCACCCAAACACCATGAGTTATAAATATATACCAAATCTTCACAACTAACACTTTTTTGTTAAGTTTGGAAGCTCCTCTCTATATACATAGTGACTTAAACTTATCCAGTATTGGTTTTGTATTGCTAATTTTGAACTTTGAAACATCGGCACAACTAACTTGATACTTAATCTGACATATCAATTTCTGAACTTTCAAAAGGAATAAAACGTTGATAATATAATTTCAAAAACACTTATAACTTATAATTAACCTAAAATCTATGTCCCTGAGCAACTAATGATATATATTGCAATATTTACTGGTTCTAAAAACAGGAAGTGAACGATAGTGCTAATTGATCAATGTCGAATCATTCAATTAGAAGTTGGGGTGACACGCGCGCAACAACTAGCTAGCGCACAACTTCCTTACAAAGCAAAGAACGACTTACTAGCAACATGAAGCACGTGATTTGGAGGCGACTAAAGTATCTGCAGTAGTAAGAATTATTGGCGTGTTGTGTGTGAAACGATGGGGTAGATCAAGACTCTACAGGGGGATACCTCAGCCGATTGCTCATTGCCAAAGTTGAGGTGTGGTACACCTTTAAAATTAGAGAAGAACAAGAGTTCGACACAAGAGAAACGATATAATGGAATATTCTTGGCTGGCAGTTAGGTGACATGCCAATTTGTTTCATAGCATTAAGTCTACAGAATCCCGATCCGAATCCAGTGCCAGCTAGGGCGTAGTGGAGCGTCGCTGAAACAGCCCAAGCCCAGTCACACAACGAAAGTGTTCCAATCCAAGCGATTTATGTCTATTGAAGAATAAGGGAAGACCAAGATCTTTGGTTCTCGATCTCCGATGGTTTCCCGATCAATGTTGATTTGACAGTCGTATGCGCGCTTTCAGGTAAGAATATGTGGTACAATGCGAGTGAAGAAGCGCGAGTTCAGCAAAATGTCATCATGTTTCCGCGTTTTAGGTCATCGATGACATCGTTATGAAGCACCAGGTCCTAAATAACGCTACGTTATTTCCCAGTACCTGCCAAAGGGGCCATCTCATCAAAGAAGAGAGATTCTCTGTCTTCACCATCCTATGATCAGCTCTGGAGTTACGTCAGCTTATTTTATTATTAGTGAGTGATCTTCCCAGCTAGGGCGATCCTTCAAGGCGGGCGTGCTCAACAACTATCCACAGAGTATAGACGACCATCTTGGGTTTCTGAATCGTCATACTAAACAGCTCTGAAAGCCAAATACTTTTTTATGGTACACAAATGTGTTTCTATGCCTTTCAGACTTGGCTGATCCTTGAACTATACGATAGCCGATGATTTATCCTGTAATCTAACACTCGTGCGCATCTACGCACATCTCGTGACGTTAATTCCCTTTGTCGTGGAATCGCATTGACATACAAAAAAGGAGCCAGAAGTGTTAATGCCCCACAAAAAGAAACATTAGAGCGAACGGATGGACATTGAAATGTCCAGATCGAGTGACATTTTTTCATCTTTGTATGAAAAGCGCAGGTGGCGGTGGGAAGTGGGCAAAGTGGACAAGCCGGGACCATTTTGGTGCAGGTGGGCCCTAGCACTGGCGGATCTTTGGGGCGCACGGAATCTCTGTGGAATCACTAGAATTATAACGGTATTTATCTTGAGTGAAGGGAAACATAAGAAAGATCGAAGGTGTCGTCATGGTTGTTGTGGTTCTCCTATCCGAGGAATGCTGCTCTTACCGAAGTGACCGAACAGAAAACCACCAGCACGTAGGCAAGGACCCCTTCTAAATGAGGCTCAGTTTCTTCGCACGGATGCACATATTGATGTGAACAAGGATTGTTGGGATATATCAGACAGAGGCTTAATCATCTGGAAAACTCAACTACAATACATAGAAGTGGCGTTGCCTTCCCCCCTGTCCAATTACTTCCAGACATTTGGTGAATTTCAATAAATGGCTACACCCTCTTCTGAAGCGAATAAAGCATATCCCAGGTGGTGTTTAGATTGGTCAAATATTACCAGGTACAACAGTTAACATGAAGTGTGTACCAAAGACTTCCTACTTCGCATGTTACAGTAGAAGAATAGAGAAAAAGACTGTTCGAGAGAAGCCACTGATCATCGTAGAAAATCCTTGTGTCTTTACACCTAAATAGGCAAGTTGGGTATGTCCGTCTCCGTTCCATATGTCACAAACTTTTGTAGAGATGCCTGGGAGGAATCTGACGCATCATGTCTTGCGAAAAGGGGTTTGGCTTATCTTATTTACAACAGGGAGGTGGCGAAGAGAACTGGCTGAACATTGAACCCGACTAATCTTTGCCTGGGACCCTCTTGTGTCAAGGTTAGAAGATTTGATGAACGGCTCTGGGAAGGAGCCAAGGTTCAGACTGGCACCGCATGCTGGCATCTCAGACGCGTTCGGTCCAGGGCTGTGGAGATGAACAAACCGAAGTCAAAAACCAGGGACATTAACAAATGCCACTAAAAATCTTCAAAATTTATACAGCAACAATCCCGTCACATTTGGTCATTAACAAGGTGGACCTCTGCTATTAGTCATTAACAAGGTGGCCCGCTGCTATTAGTTTGCTAACATACTCGGCAATACAGCTGATCATGGGGTTGATATGCAGAATACTGTACTAACCGTTTGATTTTGTATGCAGGAGTTGCTGATGACACGCGATCAGCCTGGGAGGTGCATATTCTCAAACGAATTTTCAAAGCCTGCCGGATCGTTTTCTTCACCCATTTTTTGAGTTTTTTGGCTATTGTTGGCGAAAATAGACAGGGTTATGTGGCTCGGAAGAATCCAAGCATGAAAATCATGTATCTGAGTGATTTACAAAGGGCCGAGGGTGTCTGGGTGCATATGTTTCTGAATTTGGCATCTCGGAAGTTATGGCGCGCGGAAGCACCTGTTTCATATATCGCTTTGACCCAACCCACAAGAGCCTCAACTGCCAGACTGGAGTCTCAAAGTAACCCTGCCTGCTCAGTCTCTTCGAGGGAATAATCGTGGTCCTTCATAGCAGAGTAGGAGGTGTTGAAGGGAGGTAGTGGCTTTCAAGAGTCTACAGATCCCCCCTCAAGGATAGGTGTGTATTTGAAGTTGACGCAATAAAATGGGTCCCCATAGCACATCTGCTAGCGCAAAGCCATGTCCCCAAAGTGGCTCCGAGAGCAGCTTATCTTCAAAAAAATCGTAATTTGAAAAAAAATGCAGGCGCTGGAAGTTTGGAGGAGCGTGTTCGCTGGCCTCCGCTTGAGAAAGCCCGGCTTTTGCATATGTATCGTTTGATGCTCGTGTACTCTTGCTTTCGCGCACCCATGGCACCCTGCCGTGGTCCCTAGATGAGGGTGGTAGAGTGTGTAGTAGTAGCTGTGTATCAGTGCCAGTGTAACCATCCTCTACTTTGATATCTTGTGCCCCTGGCCTCGCCCCTGGTAGAAGCGCAATGCGGAACTTTGGCCCGCTTCGAGAAAGCAGCGGCCTAGAAATGGCCACTTCTCCCCTGGGGCCTGTTTCCAGGACGGATTCGGCCACGCGTGCTGCAGGCCTAGCTTTTATAAGGAGGGCGCGCCCAAGCAAAAAAAGTCACTTCCTCTCCACAACACACCCACTTCAACTATCCAAAATCACTCATCAGGAGCCTGTTCTTCTTTCCAGATTTGTATATCGAACTTGTTAAGCAGACTATTTTCAACTGCTTTCCAGATACATCTGAGGCACCCAGATACCGCTTCACCCCTCCTCCTCCTGCAGCGCTCGCCTCCCACAACAACAACGACATCGCCTCGGTTTAGGCGCTCCGCCACGGCACCTCAACTAGCCCTCAGATCGAACATCCAGGGTCTCTCTGAGTAAAAGGGAACCACCATCCGCTATACCGTCTTCACTGAGTGAGTCGCGGGTTCTTCATTTGCTCCACCTTGAGTCGTCCTAGGACCCCACCAAGATTTGAATTGGCGACAACTTCAACCACAAGACAGCTCTCCACAAGCACACATAATAAGCAAAACTACAAATGGAGGCTGTTACAATGGACACCGCATCTTTCAAGGCAAACAGAAAGAAGCCTAAAGGGAGAACATTCCAGTGTACAGGGTACCCGGATTGTAATATGACCTTTACGAGATCCGAACACCTGGCGAGACACATAAGAAAGCACACCGGTGAGAGGCCATTTGAGTGCGTTCATTGTGCAAGAAAGTTTTCTCGTCTTGACAATTTGAGGCAACACAAGCAAACAGTACATGCCCACGATCCTGTGAATGGTTCAGAAGGGACTCGCAACGGAATGAAGCCACCAAGTCCACTTACATCATCGTTTAATCACCAATCTCTCCGCCCACAGCAAGAGTACCAGCACCAACATCAGCATCATCAGCTGCAACACCCTACACAGCAACAGCAACAGCAGCAAGGCTTCCGTCCACCACATATTCAGCTGACGCAACCGCAACATCAACAACAATCGAGTCAGCCCCAGGAAGTTATTCAACAGCAAGGACACAATTTGCCTGCTGCTCAAACCCTGCAAAGACCTTCTCAATTCAGATCGAAGCACCGTCCAAGGCCATTGGACATTTCGTCATCAAGAAAGGCAATTTACAACGACGCTCCATTTACAGTCCCAACGCCACACTCTGCTAACTCAAACTATTTTGTGCTCAGCCCTGTGGCAAATCAGAATGGATTCCATCAAATACCTCCTGCTTCTGCTCTTCCAGGTGTTCAGTTCCTAACGAGTGGTGGTAACCATGGCGAATCTTTGGTGAGTCCTTTCAATTCAAGTTTTGGTTCTTCTGTGCATTCTTCCAACAACACACCTACTGCCTCTCACTTTGACTCATTGAGTACACCAACAAATTTGACTTTTGGTTCTTCGCATGACTACAGATCTCCTCTGAACGGTGATCAACAACGAGAGGGGCACAACAGAAGAAGCTGGCTCAACAACGTGCTGAACAACAACTACGACTCCAGCACCTCTCCTTCTTCGTCAATTTCGATTCCATCTCCAAGCAATCATTTCCTTGCACAGAATAAGGAGAACGAGAACAGTGACAAGAAGTTACGTATTGAGAGTTTGCTGAACAGTGGATCTGAGCAGGAGAAAGTCAAGCTTCCTCATGTTGACAAGCTTGGAATTGATGCGGTTTACAATCAGTCTTCATGAGTTGCATTTTTTTTTTTTGTTTTTTTTGAATTCACTTTGTGATTCTTATTTCTCTTTATGAGTTTCTTTCCCCCCTCCCTTTTCTCTTTTCTGTCTGTTATCTGCCATTTCCGTTTCCCTGTCACTTTCATCTCTCTTCATGTCTTTTCGTTTCATTTTTATGTTTTTTTTTTCGGTATATGCTCTGAGATAATCATAATTCTTGTGTGGGATTCACACTTCTATAGGTTCTTATGATCCATGTATTATGTATAACTCTAATAGTAGAACCCTTGGCAACTAGATCGGTGGGGTTTGACCTGTTGAGTATTGGTAGTTGCTAATTAGCTGCGGAGTTTCCTAATGTGGATGTCGAGGCTGGCTGAATTTCTTTTTTTTTGGGGTTGTGGCTGGCGCGAACGTCACCGCCCGAGGCTGTTAGGGGCAACATCACGAGATAGCTGCCTGGGAAACTTGGAGGGGAGAAGAAGAAGAGACTTTCCCCCCACTTCACAGCAGAAAAACCTACCACCACACAGAGCCCCCATCGTTTTACCCCTCGCAAAAGACACATCGCAAGACAGCCAGAGAGCATCTCAAATATCTCGTGCGTTATCCAGAGACTCCTTTACCCCACACAGAGTCTACCGCCACCGCCCAAGTTGTTTACACATCCCTGCAAACTCTTGAGACCCCCCATCCAACAATTCTCGGCCACAACGCTACGCTGATTTCCCTGCCTCTTTCAATCCTTGAATAGAGAGAGAGAGAAAAAATTTCCATATAGCTTGCTCTTGCTTTCTCCCCCCCAGCTATTCACATTGAACGTTCTATCAACAAGTCTTGGGTCATAGTCCCACTATTTCCGAAACCTTCTATACAATGCTGCCCTCCCAACAACAACAGTCTATGAACTACGACTACTCGCCAATGGCCAGCCAGGTATACCCAACGCAGCGTCCGACACAGAGTCAACAAGACGCACAACAAAAGACCCTTGGTTCTGGCTATGTTTACAACAACTCGCCACTCGGTGCTAATGCTCTTTTGAATCAGCAACAGGCTTACAACAACCTAAATCTCAGTACTAGAGCCCAACAGAGTGCAAGTGGTGTCTATCCAACTCCAAGAGTCGCCAATATCTCTCCAAATTTGAACTTTGCCTCTCTTTATTCCAATAGAGCCCGTCTGAGTGCTCAGAAAGGTTTTGATGCCGAGGATGACATGGAGTTTTGTCCTGAGATTCAACAGAACTACAGCAATGGTGGTTCTGAGTTCACTCACCATAAGTTCAATCCTTACACTGCTACTTCCTTCTCGCCGACTGTGTCTCCAACGTCTCAAAGCGCCGTTACCACTTCACCAGCCACAAAGAAGGAAATCCCAGATTATCCATCTCCAAGAGGCATAACCCCAAGAGCAAAGAAGGTTCTGGATATCGTGAACCCCCTCACTGGCATGAGGGTGGGTTCTCCAGCCTCTTTCAAGTGATGTTATAATGATTCCCCTTTGTACCATTCCGTATCCATACTATTATCACCATTACACACACACACACACACACACACACACACACACACACACACTTTCTGTCACTCTTATATCATTGAACCTTATATTGTGGTTTGGCTGTTGATCGTGCTTCTCAAACATTAACTACTCTGAGAGCGTCTATACCACGACCCTGTGCTGATACCTGAAGGACGACCAATGATACTTCATGACAAACTACATCCGATTTTTATTTTAGAAATGAAACATTCTCTCATGTCCGTGTAAGGGGGAAGAAACTTCTGATCTGTATATGGGCGTTTATGCTCACAATTGCAACATAGCTGTCGTAGGGAAGTAAAAAAAATACTTGATCCGTGGTGTTAGCGTCTTGTGTCAAGGACTCATGCTTCAGTCTTCTCTAGGGTGCAGTCCCAGAAAGAGACATCATTCTGATGGGCGAGTTCAGCGATGATTGAGATTGAGAATTCCTCTATTCTGGGAATTGATGCTTTGAAATGTCACGAACCCTCTCTGCACCGCCTGGGAAGTAAGCTCTCATCGAGTTGAGTCCTACTGTAAGTGCTTGCCCGCTTTCGGAGTCAGTTACGAGAAATGGGGGTTTGTCGAAGATGATTGAGATCCCAAACAGCAGAAATTACCACATATAATAGTGAGATTGCGGTATTAATGATATTAATGATATTGTGCTTCGATCCATTGTCTCCTGAGTCCAGCACACTCTACTGTTACAGCTCCTTCACTATCACTAACACCACCCCTCCCGCTGCCTTTGCTACCGTCGCTGCCAGCATCTGGTTGGACAAGGGACGAACAATCCGAGGAACATGATGCAATGAACATGGAATATATATATATATATATACCCCACCAAAATTCAATCAAGGCATTTCATAAAACACTACAACAATATGGCCGACTATGACTATTGGTGTTCGGGTTTCATGAAAAAACCACTGCTTGGCTGCTGGGGGTTTCGACCTTTGGGCTGGAAGAAACACAGTGTACACTCCGTTCATTAGAGTGGGATTCACAGAGGAAATCAGCAACCTCAGATTCCAAGCGCTTTGGATTTCCGATCTGAAACCTCAACGTCAAATAGTACTCGGATTGTCACGCAAAACAACTTGAGCTCGCCCTATTAGGATGGACCTCAAAAACCTTCTTGTACAGCCCGAAAAGGCCCAAAATCGTCCAGAGGTTAAGAAGCGGTACTCTTCTGTAAGTGATTTAGTCAACACTGAAGATACGCCTGTTCATTCGCCGTCGGTGGGACATCAGCCAATGATACAGTCTCCCGTTCTTCCAAAGAACACAATTCCTCCTGCACAGACACCTGCTACCCACAAACATTCAGATATTAAATCTCGCAGCTCCATCTCTAGTCTGACGAATGATACAGATGTTGATTTTGATGGGAAAGAGACTCCAAGCATTGCCAGACGATTGTCATACGAAGTGAGTGCGAGTGAGTCCAACTCGCCAGTGGTTCCTAAGAAGACAATTCAAAGAGCACCATCTCTTCAAGATATGATCAATGTTGACGAGCCTGCTCAATTCGAAGAACCTGGATATACACATGAGGGTCATCCAGCTCAGAGAGAGCCGGAACCACCGATTGAGTCGAAGAAGACGAAACCAGCGAAAGCAGAGAAACCTGATGATAAGAAGAAGCCTACAAAGAGGGCTACGCCGAAGAAGGAGACTGACAAAACTGCAGTGAAGAAGAATCCGGTGGATAAGGATAACTCAAAGTCAATGACAGCCACTTCTTCAGTTGAGCCACCAAATGCAAAGAGCATTGACGATGAAATCAACCAGTTGGAAAAGCTCGAGAGGACCAAGAAACCCGACAATAACAAGCCAAAACGGTACAATAGACCGCCTATTTGGGCTCAGAAGTGGATTCCTCCATCCAAGTCACACAGGCGTGGCAGAGAACCTCGTTCTCGTGACCGTGACGTTTCTATGACTGGTATCAGACCATTCAACGATCTCACAAGACTTATTACCGAGTGGATTTATTCTACTATCGTTACCACAAAGGAAGATGTTCGTCAATTCTTGGAATTGGAGGTCAAATTTGGTCAAATTTGGCATAAACAGACAGATAGACGTCTCCAGCTTCCAGTGTTAACGGAATCTATTGTATCCAAGACAGAGATGAGGGATTGTAAATTCAAAGCTGGTATGGATCCGTTGCACTATGACGCTACTCGCAAGTACATGACAGGACTGGCAAAGCTACACAAGGAGAAGTTCAAGAAGCTCAGATCTGATACTATTGATACAACATTCAGAGACACATCTAGTGGCCAGATTCCAGTGAGAATCAGATTTACCACCGACAGAGCCACAGGAAGACCAATCGACCAGATGAAAAAGGACAAGCTAGACAGCATGTTCATTCATGTTCCAAATCTTCTTTTTGACTTCAGACTGTCGATGTCGCTTGAACTTCCAACTAATGAGCCAATTGGCAAATTTGAACACCACACACCTGAATTGGAGAGGTATAAGAAGAGAGAATCATATATTCACGATGGGTCTGCAACAAGAATTGATTTGACCGAGGTGAAGTCCAAAATGAAGGGTGGAAGAGGTGAAGATCAAGTTTCTCACGAGCTGGAATTGGAAATTGATATTGCCAAACTTCTGGATGCCTTCAACAGTCTTCAGCACGATCAAAACACATTCGAAGAGCTGTCTGAAACACTTTTGGACAACGCCAGAATCATTAATAGGGAACTGAGCAAGGATAACAGATTGAAACATTAACCTTGGTTTACTTTAAGACATGTTCTATTCTTAGTTATCTTTATAAACACCAAGAAGGTATGCAAGCCTTGTGACAACCAGATCAATTGCCATATTGATACTGTCTCTTGCCAAGTCGACTTTCGAACCATCCACCTCGTGCCATGAGATAGGAATCTCTTTGATTGGTATCTGCTTTCTGATAGCGATGATGAGGATTTCAACATCAAAAATCCATCTTTCTGTGTGCATATATGGGAAAATCTGAGCAATGGCAGCTTTGTTGAAGAGCTTGAAGCCGCATTGTGTGTCTTTGATGTCTCTGATACCAAAAACAAACACCAATGTGTGCAAACTGTACATCAAGAAGTTTCTGATGAACGATCTTTTTACAACAGCGTCTGATTGCACCATGTGTGCCCTTGATCCAATTGCGACAGCCGGTTTGCTGCCGAACCCCTTAATGGACTCGATGAGCTTGGAAATGTCGCTGAATTTGGATGCCCCATCCGCATCAATGAAAATGGCGTACTTCCCTCTTACATGCTGCATTCCATGTGTCACAGCACCACCTTTACCTCTATTTTTCACCAGTTGAACTGCTCTCATCTGCCCAGGCTTCATCTTGTACTTCTTTACAGCGAGATCAAGGGCGTAGTGTGTTGTGCCGTCTTTGGATCCATCATCCACAATGACAATTTCCCAGGAGTCTCCATAAGCCTCCTGGAGATGTTCAACTGCATCATCTAAACCGATCTCAAGTCTGGAGGTCTCATTGTAGCATGGAATCACAACGGAGAGCTGAATCCCGTCCACCTCTTCAAGGAGTCCTCGTTCTGGCAATGGCTTCATCTCCGGATCAATTCCCTTGCTTGTTGTGGTCTGATACGTGCATTCAGAGTCAACAGGAGGGCGAGGCGAATGAGAGAAGACGATCACGACTGCGTAGACCTATTTATTTTGTTAGTTCCTGTCATCGGTGGGCATGAGGTAGCGCGTGGAGCTGGAGATTCCACATCTTTCCAGGTAAGATTCACCTTCAAAAAATACATACCAGTACCAATAGAGAGACAAAAAACCCCGCAATATAATACAGGATCGTTACTGAGTCCATTTCTGTTGTGTTCGTGTTAGAAATAGTTGTCCGAGAAGGTCTCGTGCCCGTTCGTGTTGACATTTTCAGAGCCACGTTGGCCCGCGCGAAGGCTCTTTAGCGCCAAATCGGGCTTTTTGGGAGGGTACCTTACATGCGAATCATATCTATGCCGTAAATTAAATTAATACATTAGAGGATGAGTTACACGGCCATACATCGTTACTGCGCTCTATAGTCAATGCCGGCTGATGGATTGTGTTGGAAGTGCGCCTTTGGAGGAGGCTCGTTGCCTTGTGAGCTGAGATGCGTCGTCTCACTCTGTTGCCAATCCGAGTTGTTCATCGAGTTCGGGGACGTGTTCACACGTGTGTCATCCAGCAGTGGGGAAGACGGCATCGCGGTGGCTCTGATGTTGTTCAGTGTAGTCATAGCAGAGCTCTTGGGCTCTTCTGGAGACTCCTCATTGCATGGTAGTGTGTTGCATGTGGTCATATCTCTTGGTGTGTTGTCTGGGTCTCTCGGCGTCACATTATCCTGATCCTTCGGAGTTGGCTCTGCATTGAAGAGATCAACCATCCAGTCATTTGGTGTCATGGCAGTATGAGCAGCAGAAGTTGGAGGAGCACCACTGAAAGATTTGGCCAACATTTTCTCAAAAGATGTTTGACGTGAAGCTCTTCTCACCGATACAGGACGCGAACTCGCCTGCTTCTGGACAACCATTGGTGGAACATTCTCCTTGTCATCTGAAAATTGTGCCACATTGGCTGGTTCTGGAAAGGGATCAATATCTGTCATAGGTCCCAAGTTGAAGTCCAAATCACTGGCAATCATCTCATCAATATCATGCAAAGGATCAGAGGAGTTATTGTAGTACTGTGTTGTAAGCATGCTCTTATCGGCAATCAAGTTAGGTGTCGTCGTTGGAACGGTGTCATTCCCTGAGCTGGAAGGGGATGATGATGTGAGAGCAGCATTCTTCTCCTCTTTCTTCTTCTTCGTTTGGTTCTGTCTCATAATCAGCTTTTTTGGTCTCATGACACCTTTTGTAGTCATGTACTGGTAGCATTGATAGCACATCATACCCCTCTTAGACTCATCTTCGCTATTGTTCCATCTCCAGCTCTTGGATTCGCTCGTCTTGCAGTGGAAACAGATAGGTGGCTGCGAGTTATCATCCTTGAATATATCTGCTGTTTTCTCGGATTGTGGACGAGCTTTTACCTGAACTGTCTTCTTGATGGAAGATTTGTTCTTCATGAACTCAGGAACCTTGGAAATAAAGTCTGGTGCAAATCTCTTCGAAACATCGTTCATAGCATCAACAGGCGAACTGTTTGGCTGTTCAACAGTGTATACAGAACTAACTGCTCTTTCATTGTGCTTGTCGGCCATGTAAATACGGCGAGCAATGGATTGTGGGGGTAGTCTTGCAATAGGTGGTAAAACTTCGAATGTCGGCAGAGACTGTGTACGAGCTGCGAGCGGAGCAGGAGCAGGATTCACATATCTCGTTGGTTTCTTTTGCACAGGCTTTGGACGAGCAAATGTATCTTCTTCGTCTGCAGTTTCTATATTTTCCTCAATAGGTCTTTTAGTAGGGACTCGAGACTCTTGTGGTTTTGAGAAAGAGCGACGGTTGGTCTGTGTTGTTTGGTATTGCTGTTGAGGCCGTGGTATCTGCTGACGAGGAATGGGTTGTTGCTGTTGAAGTTGCTGAGGCGGCTGAGGCGGTTGATGCTGTGGCTGTGGTGCTTTGATTACTCTTGAGAACCTGAGCCGTATCTCCAGGATCTCAGATGCTCCTTTGTTCAATAAGGATGCAAAGCTCGAGCACACTCTTCCTGGAACCATGACCTCATCATCGATTGAGCCCTTGTTGAGAATGTTAGACACAAAGCCCTGGCCAACGAATGGCTCGTCTTCTTCAGAGACATCCTTCACATAAACAGAGTAGTCGGCAGTGGGATCCGAGAAGAGTTCTGGGCTTGATTGCATCACTGGGAAGATAGCTTCCTTGAGAGACACCACACCTAGCGTCATGATATCGTTTTGGCCCGGGATAGGTATCCTGGCAGTCTTAACCCTGATAGTGTGCGGCGATCTTGCAAGAAAGTTGGTCTGGGCATCAACAGCATATAGGATCTTGAGCTTCATCTGTGTGAACTCGTTCGCGCCATGGAACTGTTCCAGCGGAATCTCCGGTAAGGAGGGCATATGATAGGCTCTCATGACTGTCTGTGCGGAATGGAGGAAGAAGTGTTGTTTACCTGCCCTAACAACGAATGGTGCGTGAAGAAAAGTGTGCCTGCCTGGGGGAGGTCTCTGTGGACAGAAAGCGGAACGAGAGAATACAGGCACAGCAACAGACGAGGTTGGAATAAGGTGGGAAGTGTGCTTGAAGCTAAAGCTCTTTTGGTGGGAAGGAAGGAAGCGCTCTTGATTTTTCGTTTCGCACACACGCGGGCCCCCAAGCTGCGATCGCGTTTGTTTACTTTTCGACGCGCCCTGAAATTCGGCGTGTTTTGCGCGACTTTGTACACGCGTAGAAACCTGAATGGCATCTGCTATGGCAACTGCCGATGAGTATGATGAATTGGCAAAAAACGCGACACAACATCAATTGCGCTTGATTCCTCGGCAAAGATCTGGGCACAACTTATCTTAAGTAATTAAGAAATTAGAGCTGTCAGTGCCAAAAAAGGGAAACCAATGCGTCAGGTTCTCCGCTTGATTTACTGACCGATCAGAGAAAGCACTTAATAACGTAGACTAGTAATGCCTGCTCTATTGGATTGCTCCTAGCTATAGGACTATAGGATTTCTTCTAGCCTAGCTAGCCATATAGCCAGAAAGACTGTAAAAGAGACCACGGATGATCACTACAAAGAAACAGAAACCATCTATCAGCCATCACAAAAGTAAAGTCAGTCGATGCTAAAGCTTGAGTTATACGGGGTTGTGGCTTTGTTAGCCAATGAGAGGCGAGGACCAGCATTTCCTTTGTCGGAGGCCATCGCTGCATTTGTCCAAAAAACTTTAAATTGGCGCACGTACCGTTTGTCCCGCGAATTGATCAAAGTTATCTAAACGATCAGTAAACATAGAGGGAAGGCTGATCGATCAGCCAAGCGTAAACGGAACCCTCGGAGGGGCGGCGGCCTTTGATTTTGACACAACTGCAATCCCAAAGAAAGTATAGAACCGAAACGCCGAACAGGTCTTCTAACCGACGTATACCGTTTCAGAACCTTGAAAAGGGGGTTTTCGCAACAAACCATATAACAGATCAACTAGAACAAAGGAACTGAGACACTACTCATTCACACTGAAGAAACACAACCAGGGGGAGTGCACCAATGTGGGCGAGCCATCCTCCCCATATGCAACATATTTACGCTAGAATCGTGTGGGATAACCTTGCGAAAGAATCTGAATTTTTGGATCATATGAATGTCGTGGTCTGTCGTTAAGATGGAGGGAGTGGTGGGGGCATTGTAATGCCTCTCATTAACCGAACCATATTTTCCTATGGAGCCGAGTCACCAGCTCCAAGAGCTTTTGCCTTTCTGGCAGCATTCAAGGATAGCTGCGGCTCGTTCAATTTTTGAGTCGTTCCTTTACAACCTTGTGCGGCCTTAGCTGATGCGTCCCGAACCGTACTAAGACAGCCAACCAGGGGCGGGAATGCCTTTCTGGAGAGGACATGCACAAAAGCCAGGCTAGAAGGAACTCAGGCAGTACTTTTTTTGTTCTGTGGGAAGCTGACATCAGGGCACTTCGTCCCATGTCTGACACAACTCCCCCAAGCTATCAGAACGTTGTAGACGACGGAAGTTTGAAGCCAACAACTATTGCAGTTACAGAACCCGCTGGCCCCGCCTTCATCGTTCGAGAGAGATTCCGGGGAAGCCGTAAACTGTTCAGTTTTAATTCTGGCACACGGCCCCAAGCTTACACAGCTATAGCCGCACAGTAAGTTGAGGGAACCTTTTGCCCGTTGCCTTTGGTGTTACGTCTTCTTGGCTTTGATGTAGACAAACTTTCCGACGCGTTTGGCCGGTAGGGCACTGGGGCAACATCAGTTTATCTGATGGAATCTTATCTGATTGTGTGTATCTATAATCTTACAAAGTACAATCCCGTTCACCGGAGTAAAAGAAACTAGAAGCCCAACAGTTTAGCGAAAGAAATGCTATTTAACTCAACCTAACATGGCCTTCTTTTCTTTTTGAATGACACAAAAGTGCTCGTTTTGTCCCGGGTGGGTCATGGCACGAATTCCTGTCCTCAACCATTTGTCCGAAATTTCGCATCACGATTGGCTAGTGATGGTTCAGATAAAAATTTTTCCTGCATATACTGGAGCGACCTCGGACATGTCCTGAACTCCCCCTGGCAATTGGCTCGTTCCCGTGACACCACCTCCCCATATATAACGTTTATCTTTTCCATCTCTCGGTCCCGGGCCGCTACTCGGCAAGAGCTGAAGCTGAGAACGCAATTGCTACCAAAAAACCTTCAATATCTTGTGGGCACACACTCCCTGACACTCACAATGCCTTTCACTGAGAAGCGTTCTTCTGGTTACAGAATCTCATCCAATGACGAGATTCTGGAGGCCCTCAGCCCGGTTCCAAACTTCGATAACCGTGACGACATCAAGCCATGGATCCACCAGAGACTAGACCCAAGAGGAATCAGCCTGGTCATTGAGAGATCAGATGCTTCCAAGGTAGTCTTTAAGTGCAAGAACCTCCACAGAAAGTCCTCGACACCTCGAGTCTCCACCACCAAGCTGATCAACGGCAAGACAGTCACCAAGAGAATCAGAACAGCTCCTGAAGATTCTTGTCCATTCAGACTTAGAGTGAGTTACTCGGTTAAGCATAAGACGTGGGCAGTCAACATCATCAAGGCAGACCACAATATGTCCCTCTGTTCGAACTTTGGTGACGGCTGTGGTATGTCTGCTTCTTCAACACCGGCCTCAACTACATCCACAAAGAGAAGCTGGACATCCGTATATACCCCAGCCTCCACGACATCGCCAGTTATGTCAATGATCAACAGCCCTGCCTCTACATTCACACCAGCTTCGGAGCACATGGACTTCGACTTTGAGATGAGAGGCAAGAAGGCCAGGCTCTCCTACGAGTCGCCCCTCTCCAACGAGATCGACCCCCTTGAGAAGCTCTCCCTTCCAGAGGATATCAACGATTTCGGACATCTCGTTTCCAACAACGAACTCCAGATCACACAACCAGTGACTTCCTTGGACAACTCTCTCGACTTCACAGACTTCCACCTTGCCAATCATGCAGAGGACCTTATGCCTCACACATCAACAGGTGACAATCTTTTCGACCTCAATCTTGAAAGCCATATTCCTCAGCCAGTTGATGATGATCTCTATGGGAAGCTCAGTGCCATGCCTCATGGACTGTCGCTCCACGAGGAATCAGTCCAAGCTGTGGCAGGCCACAACTTTGTGGAAGAGGATAACGATCCATTGTTGTACATGCTGAGTTCTTCCAATTCGCGCTATACAATTGAGGAACTGGAGAGCCTGGACAAGGCCATGGGCGTTGATGCCAATGACCAGATCCTTATGTCCATGTTCAACAGATTCTGATGTGCTACGAAGACTGATAAGATTGATAGAGTATCTTCCTTTTGACTACCTTCTGACTTATTTTTTTCTGCTTTTTTGTTGTTAAGGTTGCCCTTCCATGATGATTTCCCGTTGAAGGGTTTTACGAGTTTCTGGTTTAATGTTTGTGACGAATTGTGATTATGATCGACATGAAAGATCTATAACGAATGAATGTGTTTTAAAAGTTTGACTACTCCGTAGGCTCTACATTGTATAATGGTTTGTCAGTAATTTAAATGTACAAAAGGATTCAGGCGGCGATGCCCTCCAATACAGCCTCTGACAACTCCTCGTTATCAGCCTTCACAACAGCCTTTAAGGCGACTGGGTTCTTCGCACTCTTTGCAAACTTGATCAAAGCCCCGATTCTCTCTCCACTGAGAGACTTACCGAATAACTTCAAGGTATGGGATGCCTCGTTGAAGACGTCCTTACCTTCCACCGGATGCATAGATGTGTTCTGGATGATCTGATCAACAGCACCCTGAATGCTATCAGTCTCAGTCTGGAAGGTGCCAACAGCTTCGGCAGT
This sequence comes from Petasospora hungchunana, assembly GCA_030563225.1. Lineage (NCBI taxonomy): Eukaryota > Fungi > Ascomycota > Saccharomycetes > Phaffomycetales > Wickerhamomycetaceae > Petasospora > Petasospora hungchunana. Next base: position 563,513 of record JAKUBL010000002.1, on the reverse strand, counting down.
CAATTCATCAAAGGCAACATCGAAGTTTCCAATGAACGATGGAACAATGAAGTCACCAGCAGTGATGGCCAAACCTTCAATATCGTATCTGTCCTCGAAACCGTCATCGAATGGTTCAAAAGTGGTACTGTCACACTCCTTGGAAGTGAACTGTAAAGTGTTGGTGAAGTTAACACTGAATACAGATGGTTCTTCTGGTCTGCTGAAGGCAAAGTAGGTGGTGCCCTTAGTATGTGGAGCCAACTGATCAATGGCAATAATTTCAGCTTCACCCAAATCAGCATCAGCCTCAGCCTCAATGACAACGTTCTCCAACAAGACATCGTTCAATGTGTTCTCAACGTTAAACTGCAAGACAATGTGCTTAGCAAAGACGTGCTTGACAGCTTCAACAACGAACTCGTTTTCCTTCTCGGTCAATGGAATAACGGCAGAGGTGTGAGCCACAGCACCATAGGAGGCAAATGATGGAACCTGAGACAACTCCTGGATGTACTGCTGCTTCAAAAGCTCGGCGGTCTGTGCCTCTTGGTTGGCAGCAGGAAGAGCAGCGGCATCGGAGGAAGCCTCTCTTCTCTGTTCATTGTCAAGAGCGGTAGTCTTTCTCTGCAACTCAACAGCTCTGTATTCGTCCTCTGTCATTTTTGGAATGACATTGATATCGAACGGTGTAACAAAGCTTGAGACATCACCGGCCAGATAGGTCTGTAACTTGCTCTCCAAAATAGACAAGTCGTATGAGTGAGATGGTTTGGTCAACTCGGAAACCTGCTCCTTGGTAGCAGTGGAGTCGTCGATACTCTCTAAGAACTTCAAGCTGATAATAGCACGGTCTCTGACTTCATCGTCAACGTCATCCACAATTCTTTTCAAAAGAATCTTGACAGACTTGTTGATGCTGGCGTCAATCATGGCAAACTTGGATAAGGCAATAATGGCACTGGATCTTACAACGGAGTTCTCCAAAAGAATTCTGTTGTAAATGTGTCTGATGTATAACGTTGGGTGTGTTGTCTTTGGACCCTCGTTACCCAACAAGTTCAAAACTCTAACGGATAGTTCGTTGTACTCACAGTCCTCGATGAACTCACACAAACTCTCAAGGGCCAAATCACGAGACTCTGGAACAAAGTGAACAAGGTCGAACATGGCTTCAATAATGGCATTCTTGAACTCGTAGCCACCCTCATCACTGAGCATGTCAACGAGGAAATTGAGCATGGCCTGATAGTTGCTTGGGAACTTCAAAGACAATGTCTTGACAGCGTCAATAATGATCACCTTGAATTCATCAGAAATCTCATTGATGAACTTGGACATGACCTTGATGAGTCTCTCAATACTGTCAGAGGAGCCCGTCTTCAACAAGGTTGTGATAGCATATGTGGCGACAGATCTGTTCGAGTCGTTGATGAGCGACTCTAACTCTGGGTTGCAGCTTGCAATCTTCTCTGGGTTCTTGAGGGAGATTCTGTTGAGAATTCTCACTGCAGCAAACTTGGAGACTGTCTTTGGGGAAGTCAGCAAGAACTGCAATCTTTGAACAGCATCAGCGAACTGCTCGTTGCTGACTGGAAGGGAAACAACGACCTTGATAGCCTCCAAGTTGACAGAGTGGTGTCTGACGTACATCCAATCGTGCAATAATGGGAAGAGCTGAGCGATCAAAGACGAATCATTCTGGAGAATCTCATTGACGTAACGGATCAATTGACAAATGGCCAATGGGTTTCTCAAGTTCTTGGAGAACTGTTGAATCAACTTTTTCAGAGCCATCTTATCATGGTTTCTGAGCTCGTAGAGGAGACCAAGAGAGTGATACTGTGGCATAAGAGAGTCAGTGACAAAGCCCTCAGTAGTTGGAGGGAATGTCTTGTTTGCCAAAACAGCCTCCTGTGTTTCGTTGGTCCATCTCTTGACGACGTCCTTACAGGTAGGGAGAAGGTGATAGGAACTGACCAAAGCCGCAGAAGACACAGATGGATGCCTGTCGACAATAGCGTTCTTGATCAGTCTTTCAGCAGCATTGACGGTGGTTGCATCCAAGACCCTAGCCAATGTTCTGATGGCGTTTGGACTATAGATAATGTCTCCGTTCTGGACGTCCTTCATGATGGAAGATGTCACCATGAGGATGTCATCGGACATTTTGCAGAGCTCCTTGATGGCCAGGTAGACGATCTGTCTGAGGGAGGAGTCCCTGTGCTGGAAGAGCTTGGAGATACTGAAGAACAAGGTCGTTGCCTCCTGCTTTGGGAAGGTCTCACCAGAATAGAGAAGTCTGAGAAGTCTAGCAAGAAGAAGACGACACTTCTTGGCGTCAACGGGAGTAGCATTGAATGCTCTCTGGCACTCCTGGAAGACATTCATCTTGTCTGGGAGTGAGCCAGAGTCCACATCGTCCTTCTTGTAAGAATGCGTGCTCATCTTGAGAGTGTGTAAGCCGGATCAAGAAGCCAAAACACCGATCTTTGAGTAGGGCGCCAGTGGTGGAGTTAGCTTGGCAGCGGCGGGAAGACAGAGCAGTGATATGAATTCCTCAGCAGTGAAAGAGGGGCAACAGCCGATTCAGAGATGTTGACTTTTGCAGCTGCCGTTAGCACTTTGTGATTCAGGGCGGTCTTTCGATTCGAAGTGCTTGTTGTCCTTTCGCGTTTCTTGGACTTTTTAGCCTCGACAACTTTTCGCGAAAATTCCACCCACAGCTTCGCGAATCTGGCGCTCTCTTTGCTTCTCTCTCTACCTGAGGCCTCTCTCATATGTTTCTATTTGTTGACGGATATATCCGATGGTGTTTGTGGAGCCAGTGAGACGCATTTTGACCGAAAGCGACTTGGCCAAGTGGGAAGAGGGCTCAACGCACGAAGAGATCGTCTTGTTTGTATCCGAGCTCGCGGGTGCGGTCGTGGGGAAGACACTTGATGCTGAGTGCCACATCTCACCGGTAATACAAGGTCTGCTCGACCTGCTGGACTCAGTTCTGGACATCATCAAAGCACATCCAGTACAGGACAAGACGTCCACACGATTCGGCAAGGTGGAGTTTAGAGATGTCTACGATGACATTACAGATTCATCAGCGGGCCTTCTCAAGAAACACATACCATCTCTCTTTGTCTCGGATGACCCATCGATCGAACTATGCGTCTACTTTAACGAGTCATGGGGGAATAGAACTCGTATTGACTACGGCTCAGGTCATGAACTCAACTTTATGTCGTTTTTACTCTGCTTGAAGAAACTTGGTGCTATTGTTGAGGCTGACCATACTGCCACTATTCTCAAGGTGTTCAACAAGTACATTTTCTTAATGAGAACACTTCAAAAAGAATACTGGCTGGAGCCAGCTGGGTCCCATGGGGTTTGGGGCCTTGATGACTATCACTTCTTGCCTTTCTTGTTTGGCGCTGCTCAACTCTCCTCTCACAAGCATCTTCGCCCAAGGTCCATTCACGACACAGACATGGTTGAGATGTTCCACAAGCAGTACATGTACTTTGCTTGCATCCATTTCATCAATTCGATCAAGACTGCATCACTGAGATGGCATTCTCCAATGCTGGATGATATCAGTGGCGTTAAAACTTGGTCCAAGGTCTCTGAGGGTATGCAAAAGATGTACAAAGCCGAAGTCCTTGGAAAGCTGCCTATCATCCAGCACTTCTTCTTTGGCTCAATTCTGAAAGCACCTGAAGGTTGCTCTCCTGCAAGAGAATCCCACCATGATGCCAATGATTGTGGGCACAGTCATCATGATAATGACGCTGATGCTGACCTTCCAGTCCATCAACACACATGGGGAGACTGCTGCGGGATCAGAGTGCCCAGTGCTATCGCTGCAAGAGAGATGGAAAATAGCACCATGGCACCAAAACCACTACCGTTTGACTGAGATATACAACTTCGTAAGACATTACAATTTGAGTATGTATCATACTCACCAACCAAATCTCAATTGCGCAGCAGTAAAGACTGGTGGTTTCCAAATCAACAAATCTGGATCAATGGTGCGCTTTCTTCTGTTCTCGTCTGGATGATTAAATTTCTTCTGCAGTTTCTTGTACTGTTCAACAATCTCATTAGTCACGTAAATGACATGTTGGCCCTTGAAATATTTGAGAATGGAGAGTGTTTGTGCTGTATGGAGGATATCTGTGGTGGTCATGGCTGTTCTCTGCGAAATTTCATCAATTGTGATGTATTCGCTCTCGTTCTCACAGAGAAGAACAATCAAAGTTTCAGACCAGTAGGCTCTATAAGACAAGAGACCTAAATCTGACAATGGCTTCTCGGGAGATCCAACTTTCCCTTCCTTTTTGGACAGTTCATAGGAGAAGTCAATCAAAAGTCGACCATAACCTTTTCTTTGGTACTGCGGTAGCGTAAGAATACAAGCAAGATTGTAGCCCTCTGCGGATTCCTTCTCTTTCGAAAAGTATCCCACCAAGTGATGACCAGTCTCATCCCTCCTTGTCATGCAATAAAACAGGAAAGGATCAACATCATAGTAAAGAGTCTTGTGATCCAGGAACAGCTTGGAGAACAAGCAAACATTACGACACCACGATCTTTGTTTGCGCCCATCAATCTCAAAGAAAGAAATGTAATCATCTCTGTAGATTTCGTTGCCCGGTGGATGTCTCAATGTGCACTTCTCTCTGAACCTCGTGAACTCCTTCTTAGAACCGAAGAATTGCAGTGTGAAGTCATCAATATAAATAATATCCTCTTCTGTGAGCTCAACAGGGTAAGGAGAGAAATACCACGGTTCAATCTCAAACTCACCCATCACAACTTTACTCAAGTTACGAACACGAGCCACCTCTGAATTATTCTGAGTCATGGAACCTGATGTTCTCAGCTTTTCAATTTCATCCTCTCTTGAGATCTCCTCTTCCTTGAGTCCCTGAACGTTCAGATTGTCCAAGTCCATAACGTCTTCACCAGACTTGGCAGTATCCGCAGACGCGGCAGTCTTTTTCTTTGATACCTTCTTAGAGTCCTTCTTCTTCGAATCCTTCTTGGCTTCCTTTTTCGGTGGCTCTGGTTTTGGGAACGTCACCGGAACACTCAAATCAATTCTGTCAATCTCGATCCACTCATCCAAACGTTTGTTGAAATCCACATAATGCACATAAAACACCTGTCTTCCCTTCTTCAGCCTTAAGGACAACAGTTCAGCAATTCGAAGTTCACCATCTTTCTGGACATGACACTTACAGCCAAGAACCAACTCCTCGGCTTTGGCAATCTTAACTTCTCCCTTGACCTCTTCAGAGTCTTTCGATGCCTGATCTCCACTCATATCTACCAGAGGAGACGATTTCAGCTAAAAGGGGTGATGTTTGTGATGTTTTGCTTGGGTATTGTGCCTAAGGCGGGTGCGCGTCTCCGGTGGAAAAAAGAAAAAAAAAACTAAAAACATCAGGACACCACTGATGAGCTTCCCCACGTTTACCCTTCTCTTGTTTGGGGGGATTTAAATTATGAGCAAATGAATGAATATTTGGGAGCTATCAAAAGACTATGAAGATAAAACAAACATAGATCAGATCAGATTCATAATCGAATGTAAGCTAGATCCGTATCGCCGTAGGAATCATTAGCGCTCAGAAGACGTGGACTTTCTGGGTAGTTGCATCGTACTCAAATCTCTCACTCTCTGTCTGGACAAACTCCTCATCAAACTGTTTGACAATTTCTTTGTACGAATCAGCATTTGGAGAGCTATCAGTCACAAGTATATGGACGAGGTCTTTGAGGAACTTGAGTTCCTTCCCAGACCTTGGGTTTATCTTGCGCTGGAGTCTCTGTTTCCCACGACTGTCTCTGAAAAGATTAACGTCGATCTCATCCACCTTCTTTGCGAAGAACGAACCGAATGTGTTGTAGTGTTCTAAAGGGACATTCTGCGAGGACAAATAGCTTTCAAAGTCCTGTGCAATTTCGGGGGTCTCAAGATAAAGAACCAATGAGTAGTTGTACTCCTCATTATAGAGGACCACGGACTGGCTGAGTTTGGAGACTTGGAGCTGAATCAGGACCAACTCACCTTTGTAGATAGCACTGAAGGGGAATTGCTTCATAGTATTGCCGTGGTCGCCATTGAAAACGATCTTAAGACTGTCAGGCCTCTGAGAGGAACCCTCATCTTGAGTACCGGTGGACTCTAGGGTGCCGTTGAAGGAGAAGTCCACGAGGTAGAGATGCCCGTCCTCAAACGAGGTGCGGAACTTAACACCGTAGTCGTTTAGATTGTACAATTGGAATGCCAGGACCTTGTACAACATCGCTTACTTTTTTAAGAAAGCAAGAATTGGGACCAAAGAGCAAGAACAACATCTTCGAGGGAGGGGGGTGTATTGACAGATGACTACTTCCGAATACGGAAATATTCGTTCCGCGAACACGTTCGATGGGCGGCTCCTCTAAAAGTGGCCCTACCGTGGCATTCAGCGAATGAGATGGCGTTTGTTTCCAGCGCACACATTCGATTCCCGCACGCAAAGTGGCCTTTTTTTTTCCTCAGAGCACCTCGGGCCACTAAAAAAACCAAAATCCTAGTCAACTCACACTTTCTTTACCATCTTCTCAATATCCCCTCACAACACAATGCTCCGTACCACTGCCGTTAGAAACTTGGCTAAGGCTGCTGCCAGATCCCAGATCAGACTTGCCTCCACCCACCCAGTGTCCAACGCTACTATCGCCGAGTTGGAGAAGAGATGGGAAGTGTTGCCATCTGCCGACCAGCAGGAGATTGTTTCCCAGCTTGCCGAGCGTCAGAAGCTCCCATGGGCTGAGATGACCCAGGCTGAGAAGAAGGCCGCTTGGTACATCTCTTACGGTGCCTGGGGTCCACGTCGTCCTATCCACCCAAAGGGTGAGGCCGGCAAGATTGCCACTGGTGTTTTCGTTGGTTTGGCCATCTCATTCGCCATCTTCTTCTCCATCAGAGCCGCTGCCCCAGCTCCTCCAAAGACCATGTCCCGTGAATGGCAGGAGATGTCCGACGACTACCTCAAGTCCAAGAACGCCAACCCATGGTCCACATACTCCCAGGTCCAGAGCGAATAAGTGCTCCATTAAACCTGGATATTTTGTTTTACATGGGGGGAACGTTTTTTGCTGAGGAGTTGCTTTTACACACACGACTATTGATGATATGACACTGAAGACCGTTGAAACGGGGACGAGGAGGGCAGAAGGAGAGAATGGGAAAGTCATCAAGAACGCTTTTTCCAACAACAACAACACACACACAAACACACACAACTTAACACAACACATCATTCTATCCAAGGAGATACAATATCTTATTTATTACGAAGGATTCCCAAGAGTTTTTTTTATCTGTTGACAGATCCGATTGCCCAATCCTCTTTTTCCATCTTTTCGTCATCATATTCGATTATTGTCTTTTTTGGTGCTAATGGCTTTTTCTTTATTATTGTTTGGTTTATTACAGCTGCATAACGGGGATGATGAAAAGAGGAACCACTTTTGTTTAGTGCTTTCGACTTTAAAACACAAAAATTCTTGATTCGAAGTGTATATGTAGACGGGCTTTGTGGTGTGTTATTATTGCACTCGCGATCTTCGATCTTTAGTTTGGGAAAAAAAAATGCCCGTGAAGACCCAACCCAGAACTGTCTGCAAAATTCCAATAGAGCAAATCGGATTTATTGATCAATCCGATTCGTACACGCACACAAAACCTGAAAGTAGGATGTCTTTTTCATTTGGTTTTGCTGGTGATAGTGACGATGAGTTCACGGAAACAACACCCGCAGAGACAAAGCCCTTCGTCAATCCTCTTGACACCACAAACCCCGACTCACGCAGGGCTGGACTGGAGGACTTTGATGCTCTTCTTCGCTCTTTAGATGGTGCGAGAGTTACGTTTGAGAAGTACACCACTCCCAATGGAAATGTTGTATACAGACGGGAGTTGTTTGACGTCAAGCACCAGCTAATGATGGAAGATGAAGAGACCACTTCATCTGATGAGTTCAAGATCTTAATTGGTGATGATGCTACCGATCTTAAGAAGAACGTCTACGAAGGTGGACTGAAGAGCTGGGAGTGCTCCGTAGATACGGTTGACAAGTTGTCGAGAATGTCCGATGAAGAAGTTTTGAGTCGTGGTGATATCGTCGAATTGGGTTGTGGAACGGCTTTACCGTCAACATATTTGTTCAAAAGAGCAATTCTACGAAAGGAGAGAACACAGCCAATTACATTTGTGTTTTCAGACTATAACAAGGCTGTGTTGAGACTTGTCACACTACCAAACTTGATCGTTACATGGGCTTCTCTATTGGATCAGGATACTGCAACATCCTTACAGAGATCAGAGGATGAGGCCATTCCTATTATTGATGATGAGCTCCAGATAACCAAGGCGCTGTTGGAGAAATTCTGTAGCTCATTGAAGCAACTGAATATGAATATTGTTCTCATTTCTGGATCATGGAGTCGTGAGTTCGTTCAGCTCACTGAACAGGCAACTTCTGCTATTGGACTCGTCGTGACTTCCGAGACTATCTACGCACCAGAAACGCTACCAGTAATTGGCGAACTTATTCTGGAACTCTTGCAGAAAAACCAACAGTCTCTTGCCCTTGTTGCTGCAAAGGATATTTACTTTGGGGTTGGAGGAAGTATCGTGGAGTTTGAGCAGTATCTCGAGAAGAGAAGATCCCAGGGCGTGAATGTCTCCTATGAACTGCAAAAGGTCAATGCTGGTTTGAAGAGATCTATAATGTTCGTGAAAAGTATATAACATCCCAACAGGAGGAATATTGCATTTGAATTCATTGTTACCTATTCCCGAGGCCTAGTAAAGCGATGAGCTTTTGTGTCACTTCGCGATTTTTTTTTTGCCGCATTGACAGGTGCTGCGCCACGCCGCACACCGCCACAGTTGAGTTGTGGTTATCTCCGCCTGAAATAGCAAGCATGTTTAAGTTAGGCTGGAAAGAGATAGGAAACGAGATATATGATAGCCATGTTTATGAGAAATTTACACCCGTTACAGATAGAGATTGGAAAAAAATAGTCCTAGCATCGCTACTAAAGCCGTGTCCGCCTGGCCTGCGGAAAAGTCGTACGGTTGCACCCTGCGCTTTGTTGCCTTCCTTTCAGGCCGCTGGCCCCCCTGCCGGGCACAGCCCACCGCCCACCGCCCACAGGCCAAACTAAACTCTAGATGCCACGAGAGATACGAAGAGCCTCGGAAGAGAAGCGAAGATGCTAAATGTATGGCTGGGCAGGACAGGTGAAGAACTTTGGGAGGCGCCAGGAGGCGCACGCAAGTTTGTATCACTGCCGCCGTTACCATGCACAGGTGAGTCCAGAAAGCTAGGCGTAGCTGAAGAACTTTTCAGAGGCACGCAATCTTGACTCATCCCTTGAGAACTCGTCAAGTAGATTGCTCTTCTTCTCTCAGAAAACTTGGCGATCTCTGTGCCGGTGAACAACCCCCTAGTGCAACTCACAGGGGGTACAAGGGTTGGTTGTCGCGTGAGCAAGTGTAAACAACAACGGCCAACGACCATAACAAGCCTCACTGAGAACAAAAAGGCTACACAAGCAACATAGCAAAATGAGAGAAAGCAAGTTATATTAATTATTAAAGTTGATGCTGGAGGTTTTGCACTGCACTGTAGCCAATCACAACTCAATGGCATGACAGCACACCAGAAACAGACAATCCATTCCAGAGATAAAGACATGAAAACATAAGCATCGATAAAAACGTTGTAAAAGCCGGAAGTTTACAAAAGCAAAACTGGAATGTAGGTAGTGATCGAGATGCACACACTCTTCAACAGAGTGGCAAAACTCAGTTGACAGAAGAGACAATGGACTTCAACTTGGCGACGAACTTCTTGAAGAAGCCCTTCTTCTCAGTCTTAGAAACCTCTTCCTTAGCATCAGTGGCAGCAGCGGCAGTCTCCTCCTTGGCCTCAGTAGCAGCCTCAGTGGCGGCCTCACCAGTAGCCTCAACGGCATCCTGGGCCTGCTCAGCAACCTCCTCAGCCTTAGCCTCAACTGGCTGGACGGTCTCCTCGACCTTGTTCTCGACGTTCTCGACAGCGGACATTGTGTAGTTGTGTTGTTGTTACTTGATTATATATCACAAGAGGGGAAGGGGGGAGGTGGAAAGGAAAAGCATCGGAGGGGGAACCACGGCGTATTTATAGCTACCGCTTTGAAGAGCCACCCAAGCCCGGGTCTGTCATAATACCCGGGTAATCTGCACAGTTTCTGTGGTTGGTGCACGCTTTTCTGCACTGTGCCTCACAAAAGTGGTAGGCAAAACACGCCGCCGGAACTTGACAGGCGCTGGCTGGCTGGTTGACACTGGTGTTTTGGAGGTTAAGAGAAGTTTGATGAGTCTAGAATGTGTCAATAATGGCTATTGTTGCTTAGTTAAGATCCCTGAATCGATTTCTTATGTGAGCGAGCAGCGATTTCTCACAATGCGCTGATCTCTACAATAGTTGAACCTTTGGATGTATGCGAAGAGCCGTGAAAGGCCCTAGTTTCCAGCAGTTGGACTCAAAAACCCTGACTTCCAGGACTCATACTTAGAAAGAAGAGTATCAGGCTTTATCACCACTAATCTTGCCTATTTTCCACTTCTCCGATTTTTTTTTACGCTATGTGTTTGAGAACGCATTGAATCTTAGTGGCATGTTTGCCCGCATTCCGGATTTTGCGTGATGTCCCATCTGTCAAGGCTAGGGTTACACTTTCTGGTGGTTAGCACTGACACTAGGGGGACATTTAAAAAGCTCGAAGCACAAGAAAGGAACCAAAACGCCAGTGCCTTCTTTATTTAACCACTACAGACAATATAGACGATTAGTACACCCGCCTGTCTGTGAATCTTATTTTGAGCATGACCGGATGGGCGCGCTTCATGTGTTCCGCCTGTGGCCCAAAAAATACAGCATATGGAAAATAAATCCACAGCCAAAAAAAAACAAATGACCATATGTGTGATTCTTCATTGTCCACCTTTCAAAAAAAAATCATCCTGCCTCTATTTCGGAGATGTTCAATTGTTGTGCCATCCGCAGCCCGGAAGGAGTCGGTATAAGCCACACACACAAAATCTCTTAGCTGAACAAGTCACATGACAGTGCACGTGACTCAGATTCGCGCCTTCAAATTCGCGCTTGGGGCTGGATGGGAACGTCGGCCAGGTGGGAAAAAGAGTAGGGCCTCTCGGTAGTGGAGGGACACACATCACAACTCACAATCAACTATAGCACCAAAGCTCGTAAAGAGGTCATATCTTGCACACAATTGATCATTGCTGCGGTATTATTTGATCTTATTACACCTTCGTAACCCAATCAGTGAAGCGTCGAGCCAGGGAAGATAAGGAGTGGCGGCACGAGGCTAACTTGATTCAACACACTTGCGCACTTGAACACCACTGCCCATCATGTATCCACAGCGCGCACTGTACATGGACAACAACAGCCAGCAGAAGGGTCTCTTGCAATCCACGCAGAACTCTAGCATGGGCACTATCGGAATCCCTCAACAGTATGCGTATAATCAACAACTTCCCCCATCCGGCACCAACCAGACATTGAACAACGGTGGCGCACCACAGCTCCAGCCTCAAATGAATCAGCAGATTCCAGCCCAAGGATCGACTCAAATTATGACCCCAGTTGCTGGTGGCCGTGCGCTGGACGATGACAACGTGTATCGATGGATCAGTGAGCTTATGTACGGAGCAAGCCGTGAACAGGCCCTCCTTGAACTTGGTAAGAAAAGAGAGCAGTATGATGATCTTCCACTTGTCTTGTGGAACTCGTTTGGTGTTATGACCTCACTTTTGGACGAAATTATCTCTGTTTACCCTCTTCTTTCCCCACCAAGCTTGTCTTCTGCCGCATCCAACAGAGTCTGTAACGCCTTGGCTCTCTTGCAATGCCTTGCTGCTCACCCAGAGACAAGAGCATCGTTCCTTAATGCCCACATCCCACTTTTCCTTTATCCTTTCTTGAACACCAACTCGAAGCAACGTCCATTCGAGTACTTGAGATTGACCAGTCTTGGTGTCATCGGTGCGCTTGTCAAGAACGACACCCCAGAGGTCATTTCCTTCTTATTGACCACTGAAATAATACCACTGTGCTTGAGAATCATGGAGTCTTCGTCCGAACTTTCAAAGACCGTTGCTATTTTCATTGTGCAGAAGATCCTTGTTGATGATAATGGATTGGCCTACGTCTGTCAGACATACGAGCGATTCTCCGCTGTCGCTAATGTACTCAAGACAATGGTTGAGCAACTTGTCTCCAACCAGGCATCCAGACTTTTGAAGCATGTTGTCAGATGTTATCTCAGACTCAGCGACAACCCAGATGCTCGCAAGGCCCTGAGACAATGCTTGCCAGAGTCTTTGAAAGACGGTACTTTCCACATCGCTTTGAAGGACGACCAGAGCTCTAAGAAGTGCCTTTCCCAGCTGTTGCTCAACTTGGCAGACTACGAGGGCCAGGGACAGCAGGCACAGATCCCACTCATGAACACCGCTCCAGGCCAGGGTCTTCAAACACAACAGCTTAGAGGAGTCTGATTCTAGAAAAGTATCGACCAACGCATAAAAGCACTTGCAATTTCCTTCATCTTTTGACACTTTGCTTAATCGCTCATCGGCATCATGTTTTCTCATCTTTGTCCACACAACTATACACTTTTTTTGGTCATGGCTGGGCATCCTTCATACACTGTTGCACTTTTCCATGAGTAACCGATTATTACGGTCACCCCACGAAGTATGACTCCACGATATCTGATTTTCTGTTTTATATTGGCTTCTCAGACTGGTAGTGTCTGACAAGAAAAGAATTTGTATGCTTTCCTTAGTTGAAGCGTAGCCAATTAATACTAATAGAACCGACATAGAGATAACTATGTAGTGCGCCGACCGGGTGCGCAGAGTTACCCGGCTGGCCCACGGGCGCTGCGAGCGGTCCTTTCCGGTGAGGTTTGTAGGCGCGAGCGCTTTATCTTTCGGACTACTCCAAGTTTACCTTCTCAAATTACAAGAAAACCCCACACAAACCCTTTGCTATCAATGTCCGGGACAGAGGAGGCAATCTTCCGTAAGTAAACTGACTCCAGGGCAACGCACCTGCCGTTTGTGTGCTCGTGGTGTTGAGAGCTGAGGGCATCCTGAATTGAGAATTTATGGCTGCTTTCTACCCTCAAGGAATGCTCAGAGTACCGCCATCCACCACAAAGCGCAGTTATCTAATGGAGAAGATGTACTAACTAAGGCATATCAGGCTCTGCGGATATGACACTTGTTCAACTTTTCATACCCTCTGAAATCAGTCGTGATGCTGTGTACTCCCTAGGTGAGTCCGGTACCATCCAGTTCAGGGACTTGAACGCCAAGGTCAACACCTTTCAGAGATCATTCGTTAAGGAGATTAGACGTCTCGACAATGTCCAGAGACAGTATAGATACTTCAAGCAAGAGCTAGAGTCCCGTGGAATTGAACTCACCCCTGCACCATTTCTTGATGATGATGACAACAATGGCTCCAGTCAGTTCTCAGTTCCTGTCAAACCAAGTGATATTGACGACAAAGTCGAGAGCGCACAGCTTCTTGAGGAGAGGCTCACACAGCTTGTGGACTCCTCGGATGCATTGGAGCTCAGAAAGAAGGATATGCTTCAGCAGCGTTTTGTCTTGAGTGGCGCATCTGGGTTCTTCAGAAAGGCAGAGACACGGAACTTGGGCAACTCCAATGAGCAAGATTCTGAGGCAAACTACTCAGCCCAGCATCTGAACGTCAACTTTGTCACTGGTGTTATTCCAAGAACCAAGAAAAGCGTTTTGGAGAAGATTTTGTGGAGAGCGTTGAGGGGTAACTTATTCATGGACACTGTTGAGATTGCTGAACCAATCTACGACCCTAAGACAAAGTCTTGGGAGGACAAGGACGTCTTTATTGTCTTCTCTCACGGTAAGGAGATAATCGGCAGAATCAAGAAGATCGCCGAGTCGTTGGATGCTGAACTCTACCCAGCTGACCAAGACACCGACATCAGAGAAGAGATGCTCAAGGACCTTAACCTCACACTGGCAGACCTCTACACCGTTTTAGAAACTACCAACAGGACCTTAGACACAGAGTTGATTGCAATTGCGCAAGAACTTGCAGTATGGTCCGAGACCATTTCAAAGGAGAAGTCTGTCTATGAGACTCTCAATTTGTTCGATTATGATGTAAACAGAAAGACTTTGATTGCTGAAGGATGGCTGCCAACTTCGGAGCTCACTGCCGTTAAGGAGCTTCTCCAATCTGCCCATTCAGGCCTTCAGTCTATTGTCAACGTGATGGAGACAACAAGAACACCACCAACATTCCACAAAACCAACAAGTTTACTGCCGCCTTCCAGGGTATTTGTGATGCCTATGGCATTGCATTGTACAAAGAGGTGAACCCAGGTCTACCAACCATTGTCACATTCCCCTTCATGTTTGCCATCATGTTTGGTGACTTGGGTCACGGTTTCATTTTGAGTATGGTTGCTGCTCTTCTTGTATACTACGAGAAGCAGATCGCTAGAATGAAAAGAGATGAAATCTCTGACATGGCGTACTCCGGGAGATACATTCTGCTGATGATGGGCATATTTTCCATGGTCACCGGTTTCTTCTACAACGATCTCTTCTCCAAGTCCATGACCATCTTCAAGTCCGGTTGGGAGTGGCCGGAGCACCAAGTTGGGGAGACCATTTTCGCAAAGCAGGTCGGCATTTACCCAATCGGTTTGGATCCAGCATGGCACGGAACCGAGAATGCCTTGCTCTTCACCAACTCTTACAAGATGAAACTTTCCATTTTGATGGGTTTCATTCACATGACATACTCATACTTTTTCTCTCTTGTTAACTACACACACAAGAACTCCATGATCGACATTCTGGGTAACTTCATTCCTGGTTTGATCTTCATGCAGTCCATCTTTGGTTACTTATCCATCTGTATTGTTTACAAGTGGTCAGTTGATTGGATTGCCATTGAGAAGCCAGCTCCAGGTTTGCTAAACATGTTGATCTCCATGTTCCTTTCTCCTGGTACCGTTGCCGAACCTTTGTTCCCACACCAGGATAAGGTACAGGTTGTCCTTCTCCTGGCTGCTCTTGTGTGTGTTCCTTGGCTTCTTCTCTTGAAGCCATTGTACTTGAAGCGCCAACTCGACAGAGAGTCTGCTTACGAAGCCCTTGCCACGACTGAGGATGGTGTTGCACATGAAGAGGCCGCAGATGACGATGACGAGGAGCACGAGGCCCACAACTTTGGTGACATCATGATTCACCAGGTCATTCACACAATCGAGTTCTGTCTAAACTCTGTGTCGCACACAGCTTCCTACTTGAGATTGTGGGCTCTTTCTCTTGCTCACGCACAGTTGTCTACTGTTCTCTGGACAATGACGATTAACAACGCATTCGGTGCTACTGGTATCACCGGTGTTATTTCCACTGTGATCATGTTTGCAATGTGGTTTGTGCTGACTGTTGTCATCTTGGTTGTCATGGAAGGTACTTCTGCCATGTTGCACTCTTTGCGTTTGCACTGGGTCGAGTCCATGTCCAAGTTCTTTGTGGGTGGTGGTAAGGCTTACGAGCCATACTGCTTTAAGCAGATATTGTCTGTTGAGGAGCTTTGATAGTTGCCCACCTGAAGTCATGCGATGTTTGTGGTGATGGTATTATGTTGCACAACTCTGGAGTGTATGAGCAGTGTTCTCCCTTTTCTTTTTCTGTTTGTCATAATATAGATATCTCAAGCACGAATTCAAAAAGTCATATTATAAGTTAATGCCAATCGATGTAGTACTACGTGAACTGCTTTCAGTTTCGTTTACACTGCTAAGTGTAGCTACCCGTTGCTTGTTGAATATCTAGTCCCAAATTTTAACCGATTGGTCCGAACCAGCCGAAGCGAAGACACATCTCATACTATCATTAATCATCAACTCATCATCAGTCAAGGAATCTGCTTCGTCTTCAAAGATTGATGGAGCCCAAGATATTGCGTTGATGAACCCATCATGGCCTTGTAATGTTCTCACACAGTCGCCAGTTTCCAAATCCCACAGTTTGACAGACTTGTCATCGGAGCAACTGATCAAGATCTTTCCGTTTGGATGGAATGTGAGATCTTTCACCCAAGACTTGTGACCGATCAAAGTTTTGATGAGTGTACCCTGGGGGTTTGATGGTGGCATAGGGTGATTGTGTGCTCTGATGATCGGAATCGGTAGAAGCCAGATCTTTATCGAGTCATCTCTTCCTCCAGTGATTGCATACTTGAATCCAAGCTTTGAGTAAACCTCGTCCCTGCCAATGTCCGATGTGTTCATCTTGTCAATGTACTTGTTTGATATCATTGGAGCAAATTTGACAGTTTCGATGACCTGATTATGTCCAATCATGAGTCCCAATCCTGTTCCCGAGTCCCCATGAGATAATCTCACACTCTGGTCACTTGAGCCCGATAATATATATGCCGATGATGCGATATCCAAAGTTCTTACCCAGTCAGAATGTCCAACGAAAGACTTCAAACACCAGCCTGTTCTGATGTCCCAGATTTTGATTGTAGTATCTCTTGAAGCAGTGAAGATGATATGCTCATCTTTGAAAACAACGGAGGAGACAACATGTTCATGTCCAGTTAGTGTTCTTATTAGTTTCATGGTGTTAAGGTCCCACACTTTGACATACAAGTCAGATCCACAAGTGACGAGTACGTGCTCATTGTTGTTGAAATCCAATCTTGTGGGGGATATGGCAATGGCATTGATAGCCCTAGTATGTGATTGAACAGTTGACAATGGTTGTGTGAGATCCAAAAGATTCCATACTGAGAAGACCCCATCAGCACATGCACTGATTAGTTGAGGTAACTTAGGGTGAATAGCCACAGCATTGACACTGGTGTTGTGATTTAGTGTCTTCTTAACTTTGGATGGGGCCCAATTAAGCTTTGGGAGATCGGAGTTACCATTTCCCAACGACGACAGGTTTGATGAATGTTTTGTAAGCTGTTCGACCTGTGATTCCAAGTCATTGATTTTCTTCTGTAAGCGTAAGATGGCGGTCCACTTTTTCGGGAGAAGGTCATTGTCGTCTGTAATACTCGTTATACCCAAGTCTTTCTGCAATGAGGCAAGTGCTTGGTCAGTCACAATATGCTTCAAGTAATTGAGGATGGAGTTGTGGAGATCTGACTGCTGCCTCTCCGAGAGAAATGACATGTCGATGGAGAGAAGTTGGGCGGTTATGAGCAGTAGGGATGGAGGTGGATCGTCTCTTGTTGGATATTATGAAACTGAGTGAAGTGCCCTTTTATATATATTGGAATAAAAGTACTGGGTGCTTGCGGCTGGGCCCTGGATGCATGTGCAGTAGCGATCTGTCTGCTCAGATGCCTGAAGCGATTACGTTGCCTAGCCATTGAAATCAAAACAAACAATTCGCGGTTTCGGAATTTGGGGGCGAGCAAGTCGGAACTTAGCTGAGAGACGTCACGATATTAGCAGTGTGGGGGGGGGGGGCTCTGTGTGGCCGCATAAAGTGAGAATCGAGATATAAGCCCCAGAACTCCTGTTTAAAGCCGACGTTTATTATTCAAGAGTTGGATATAGTTGCCTTTTGATGCAGTCGCAAGCCCGGTCGTGTCCCGCTCGGAGGTGGTGGCACCTGGTGTCTGGATGTTTTTTGGCTTTCGACAGTTGTGGCACAGCAGTGGGTTGCGCCACACAAGACAGTATTTTTTGCGTTAGCAAGAGCCCAAACGACAGATAAGGCGATGATGTAGGGAAAAGGATTATATAGAATACGAGCTACGATAGTTTCGAATTTTTTTGTTTTGGACATTTTCACCATAAGCAGATATAGATGCTAGCTCTTATAGCGCAGATTATGTAGTCCGTGGGTTCGTGGACCCTTTGTGCATCATCCTCACTGAGCACCCACCCAAACCCTACACCGGCTTATATACCAGCGCCTCTTTTGGGAGTCGGACCTATATTAACACCGGCCTATAGTAGAGCGAAGCCAACAACGTTCTAGAACAAGTCGAGCACCCCCGGGGCGGAAACCACATCGAAGCAGCATCGAGCTGGACCGGAGGGCGTTTCCCGTGGAAGGGGCTGAAATGCCTCTGGCTTCCGGCGCTCGGAAGCGCCAACCGCCCACAGAACGGATCGATGCTCCCGTATTAAGGCGCACTTTTTAGTACGCACAAAACATACATGACAAACAAGATCGAGTGGCTGAGGTAGTGACAGGAAGCTGGGAAACAGCGAAGACAGTAGGAAGTCGTGCTATCGGTTGTGGGGTCCTCTGTAGTTTGATAGCGCCAGTGTGTCTTTTTCGAGTCCGCTGCGGGTTTGCTTCAGCCATTGTTGTGCTGCAGTTGCTTCTTCCTGTCAGGTCCGGGGGTCCAGAGCGAGTTTCCAAATCACCAGGCACTTCAAGAAGACCGCATTCGCATCTGACTCCGATATTTATATACACCACATCACCCGCACAATTTTGTACCTCCTTCAACCTCACGAACCACCGGAATCGTCCAGGCTGCTGTCCTCCCCCACACTTACTCATCACATCACATCACACACCCACAACCGCCATGCACTTCACACTCAATAACAACTCATCAGCAGGCGGTTCTAAGAAATCATTCTTTGGCCTCTCTTTGGGCAAGAATGAAACCCATAACGAACCTGGATCCTCTTCGTCAAAGCTAAGGTCTCCAGAGATATCCACACATCCTACAGAGGATACCCACCATCACGAGGGACATCATCACCATGACCATCACCAAGGTGAGAACCATCAACATTCACCATCGCCGCCCAGTACACCAAGCGAGTCGCCCGAAAAAGACACAAGTCACTCGCTTCAGCCACTTAAGCGTTTCTTCCGCCCCTCTCTTCGCAAGAACTCGTCGACACGTACAAGCCCAAGCTCATCGGTGTCCATGCTGAACCTGGCGAAGAATACAAACGACCCCTTCAGTGATGACGGCGCTTTGGCTCAGAAATATGGTAAACTGGGTAAGATCTTAGGGTCTGGCGCCGGTGGCTCTGTCAGATTGCTCACGAGACCATCCGACGGTGTCACATTTGCTGTGAAGGAGTTTAGACCCAAGAAGCCAAATGAGCAAACAAAAGACTACATCAAAAAGTGTACCGCTGAGTTCTGTATTGGTTCTACCCTTCATCATCCAAACATCATCGAGACGTTGGATATTGCCCATGATGGTGATCACTATTACGAAATCATGGAATACTGTCCTGTGGACTTCTTCGCTGTCGTCATGTCCGGTCGTATGACCAGAGGTGAGATAAATTGCTGCTTCCGACAAATCGGTGAAGGTGTTGGTTATTTGCACAAAATGGGAATTGCCCACAGAGATCTCAAGCTAGATAACTGTGTGATCACTAAGGATGGTATTGTTAAGCTCATTGATTTCGGGTCAGCTGTTGTCTTCAAGTACCCATATGAAGAGAAGGTTGCCAAGGCTCATGGTGTTTGTGGTTCTGACCCCTACCTTGCCCCAGAGGTTATCACACAGATTAAATACGATCCACAGCCAGTTGATGTGTGGTCGATTGCCATCATCTACTGTTGTATGACACTTAAGAGATTCCCATGGAAGGTTCCAAGACCAACAGACCCTTCATACAGGCTCTATTGCATGCCAGATGACCGCCCACATGACTACGCCCAGGCGGCAAGAGTCCACGCGGAGCTTATTCGCAGACGCAAAGAAGAAAGACTGAGAAAGGAGGAAGAAGCCAAAGAAAGAGAAAGATCTGGGGTTGAGAAGATTACTGAAGTTCTTGATGCAACTCATATCCGTGGTGAAGAGTACGTGCCACCTGCTGGTGCTCCAGAACAGCACCGTGATCCATCGACAGACAACTACCTTACATCTGTCCCACAACCATCTGTGTCTTCCACAAAGATGAGTACTCAACCGTCTTTATCTTCTGTCAACCTTCCTCAACAACATACACATTCAAGTGCCATTCACGGGCCATATCGTCTCATGCGTCTTCTTCCTCACGCAGCTAGACCACTCATATCTCGCATGTTGGAGATCGATCCTACCAAGAGAGCTACACTCGAAGACATGTTTAATGATGAGTGGTTTGGTGGCATTGTTCCATGCACCGTTGTCAAGGGCAAGCTAATTCGTGGGCCTGGTCATAATCACATTGAGATCAAGGAGGAAGAGGCCCATCTGGAGTCCTATAAGGAGAAGCCTGAAAATCGCAGAAACTGAGCAGCGATACAAAGCCAGCCCTAAACGCTACGTTTACATTATTCTTAGTTATGAACTTGATGATTTCACGAATAATATTGCAAGAAATTTTATGCATACAGTTATTGATCGGTAATATATAAAACCAACTTCTTGTGACATGGTTATAATGTACCTTAAAAGTTAGAGTATAGTATAGGTCACTCTTTGGACTGATCTGATTTGTGTTCTTGGCTCCACCAGGAATGAATAAGTTGCCCTGTCTTCTGATCAATGTACTTGAAATTCACAAACTCCTCAACCTCCAGATAGTTCAGACCGAACACACCAACATTAGCAACAAACTTATCGCTCTCCATCATTCCAACAAAGAAAAAAAGTCTAGCTTGAAGTTCATGTGTGCTCAAGTGTGTAATATCCTCCTTACTTAGATCGACGAGTCCACGATCAACACAACATCTGATGAGTTCATTTTTGTTAAGATTCCATAGTGTCTGCTCGCCATTGATGAGAAAGTAATTATCAACCTTGATCTCAGAGTACTTGAGAAGAAGACGATCTTGGAGAATAGCCATTGGATAAAAGCCAATTGGGACGTATCTGGAAGTCAAGTTCATAGCCTTGGCGAGAAGTTGGAGCTCATCAGATGGAAGCTTCATGACGCTCTGGGTTGGTATAACCCCTTTACTGTATGAATCACCGTACCTTTCCTTTCTGAGAAGCGAGAGATCGTGATGTGCCTCCATTGCAGACTTATTAATCTTTTTGATGAGCCCTGGGAAGACACATGTGCTTGGGGCGATCTCTGGCACAATTGTGCACACAACTGGGGTCATCTCAGCGAATATAACCAGGATGATCGCAAAGAGCGGGATCTTAAAGAAGTCCTTTTCTGTTCTAAGGATGGTCTGAAATTCCTTACGGGTGATACTGAGAAGTGCTGTGTGGTCAATGACTTTAAGGGCTTCTTGTTCGAATCTTTCCAGTGTTTCAAGAGCTGAGAGAGTCTGTATGAGATCTCTACCGTTCTTGACCTTTCTTCTGATAACTTCTCCACGTTTACCGACAGTTTCAATGTGATACTTTGACTTGATTTGATTCATGGTTTTGCGGTTTCTCCAAACATTCTGGATACCAACTCTGTAAAAACGAATCACAGACTTGAAGTAGGTGGTGAACTGCTTCACTTTTAACGGGAGTCCGGTTTCTTTCGTATCTGTTGCCAAATCCCTAAACACGGCGTCCTTTGTACGGAGAACAATGGGTAGTGTCGATGTGGCATTGATCTGGTCATTTTCTGGGTCGCATGGCTTGTGTGGAGTGGTCCAGAGTCTGTGCAGGGTTTCGTTCGCCTTAAGTTGTGTCTCGAAGTTCTCTTTGGTAGCCAATGAGGAGGTCCTGATCAGAGTTGATTGTAAACGTACACCAGCGATACCAACTTTGCGTGCAGTCCACAAGGGTAACATTCTTATGCAGTTGTGATTGTGTTCTAAAGGGGCAAGGACAGTAGCGTGATAAATAAATTGTTGTGTCCCCACAAACTTTTCCCACAACTCGATGAGCTCGGAAAAGGTAAACAAAGCACGCCACCAGTACAGTTAACAATGCCATGGAGCACAAGAACAGAGAAGAGCTCTACGCCACACGAGTAGACTCTCAGGGTACTTTTGCTGTCCAAATCAATTGCTATGACCGCTATCAAAGCACGCCCACGCCGCTGGACAGAGCAGAGCCACCATCGGGTCAGGGATACACATACTATCACGTTCCAGTTCTCCGCATCTTTGGCTCTCTTCCAACTGGACACAACATTCTTGTCCATATCCATGGTGCCTTTCCATACATCTACATTCCCTGGTGGAATGAGGACTGTTTCGACCTCCAGCTGAAGTTGGAGCTTGCTGTGGCGCTGTCTCTCAATAGAAAAATGGAGGATGCTGAGAAAGACGACAATAAGATCCTCAGGTACATCGCACACGTATCTATTTGCAAGGGTGTGCCATTCTATGGATACCATGTTGGACATCGTCCCTTCTTCAAGATTTATCTTTTGAATCCATCCTACACCAACAGAGTTGCAGGTCTACTTCGTGATGGTGAGGCACTGGGGAAGAAGCTTGAGGTCTTTGAGGCTCACATACCATATGGCTTACAGTTTCTCACAGACTTCAATCTTTTTGGTTGTGGATGGCTACGACTTCATGATCTGTTCATTAGAACACCAATTCTCTATGATGATGATATCAGGACAGACGAGCTGGTTGAGTACATGAAGGAGTTCAGTACTATTTCAATACCGAGAATCGGACGGTGTGCTTTGGAGGTTGACACCAGTGTTCAGTTCATCCTCAACAGAAACGATTTGTCAGAGAGAGACTTACACTCTGATTTTGTGGAGAGGATGGGAAAAGTGAACTTGAACGACTTTGTCTACATCCAGAGTACCAAGGACATTTGGAAGGATGGGGATTTCCAGAGGAAGTCTATTGGGAAGAAGGCATACTCTACGCCACAAAAAATGGAGAGAAATCCAGAAAGTACCTGGGTCGAGTCAGAGGAGAATAAGTCACTGTTTGAGTACATCAAGGGGATGGACGGAATGACCAATGATTCTTGTGAATTTAGCTCCTTTGTGAAGACGAATCCTTCTCTTCAGAATATCCCTACCGCATTCGAATCAACTCAAGAGATGTACTACATGCCAGAGTTTGAACCAGTGGGAGAAGAGGAAGAAGAAGTTACGACCACTGAGATAATCGAGGATGAGGATTCGGGCCATGATTTGTTTGATCTGGGGGAATTTAAACCCAATGAAGAACAAAAGATAATTGATGATATCGAGGAAGCCTTGCAGGAACAAGATAATGGAGAATTAAGTTCTGAGGACTATCCTACTATTTCACCAAAGGAAACCCGAACGGACACTGCAGACCTTACAACTGACTCTCTCTTTCTCCAAAACATGACACATACAAAACGAACTCACTCGGTTGCCTTTCCTGAAGTGTGTTCAACCCAACCAAATCTAGGGCCACTGATACCGGGAACAGAAAGGTACATCTACAAAACCATTCCTCCTTCAGTACTGGATTTTGAAGAGGAGTCCCTCCCTAGAATCCAATATACGGAACCTTTCTATATGGAAACCTCACCGAAACCGCTTATCCATGCCGGAAAGAAGTTTAAACTGCATTCCAAATTACTCGAATATCTTCCAGCTGTTTTATCAGACGATCACACCACTGTTTCTCCATCAGATACGTCGGTTATATCAAGTAAAGCGGTCAAGACATGGCAGTACACAGTGGATCCGCCGCTATTTGACGACATTGAAGACCATCCATATATCAGAGAGCGCATATCTTCCCAGATTAACGTTAAGCGCTCGTTCAAGTTTGGAACACAGAAGACTGTTGAGCGAAGACCAGATGGATCAAACAATCTCACTGTCATTATAGCCGAGATATTTGTTCCGACTAGAGGAGAACTGAAACCTGATCCCGCAAATGACGAGATCCTTGCGATCTTTTGGAAAACTATGAATGGTGATGATTCACAGGAGGGCATGCTGTGTCTCGAGAAGCCGTATACTGACCGAAGGTTATCTCATATGGATGCATTGTTTTTTGAGGAAGAGTCGGTTATGATTGAACACTTTGCTGCCATTGTGTGTGGGTTTGATACGGACATTATTGCTGGGTATGAAGTACATGCTTCATCGTGGGGATACATTGTTGACCGTTCGAGAGCTGCGTACGAACTGGACTTCCTTGCAGAGATATCAAGAGTGACGTCGAAGGCTCACAACAAGATGGGTGACCATTGGGGATACACACACACTTCTGCACTCATGGTTTGTGGAAGACATACACTGAATATCTGGAGACTGCTTCGAGAGTTGAACTTGGCAAAGAACACAATGGAGTATGTGGCATTCCACCTCCTACATATGAGAATTCCCTACTTCACACATAGAACCCTAACTGAGATGGCATTTTCGAACTTCAATGGCGTGGTGAACTACTTCAGAAGAATCATAGACGTGGATGCGAAACTGATCGATACAGCGCAGATCATCTCAAGAGCGTGTGAACAAGCACGATTGATCGGCGTGGATTTCAACGACGTGGTCTATCGTGGTTCTCAGTACAAGGTGGAGTCTCTGATGACGAGGATTGCCAAAGCAGAAAATCTCATGATGTTGAGTCCAAGTAAGAAGCAGGTGAGAAATCAAAAGCCACTTGAGTGTATCCCCATGGTGATGGAGCCAATATCTCAACTTTACACGTCTCCTTTGCTTGTGCTTGACTTCCAATCTCTCTACCCATCTGTGATTATTGCGTACAACTACTGTTATTCAACACTGCTAGGTCGCCTCAAGAACTACAATTCAACTGGCACCAATTCTATTGGAACTGGAAAGGTCAAACATCCAGATGGCCTCTTAAAGCTGCTGGCCGATGATATCACTCTTTCGCCGAATGGTTTGATGTTTGCTAAATCAACAGTGAGGAAGTCGTTGCTGGCCAAGATGTTGGAAGACCTACTCGATACAAGATTCATGGTGAAGAGTACTATGAAGTTCCTGGATTCTACACTACAACAATTGTATGACAACAGACAACTGGCACTGAAGTTGATTGCCAATGTGACCTATGGATATGCTTCTGCTTCCTTCTCTGGACGAATGCCTTGTTCAGATATTGCTGATGCTATTGTCCAGACAGGAAGAGAGACGCTTGAGAAAGCCATTGAGATGATTGAGAATGAGCCATCATGGAAGGCCAAAGTCGTATACGGTGATACAGACAGTTTATTCGTGTACCTTCCAGGTCGCAGTCGAGAAGAAGCATTTAAAATTGGGAAAGAGATGGCTGATTGCGTGACAAAGGCAAATCCAGATCCTGTTACATTAAAGTTTGAGAAAGTTTATCACCCAGCATTGTTGATGGCTAAGAAGAGGTATGTTGGGTACTCCTATGAGCACTTGGATTCTCCAGCGAAGTTTGATGCAAAGGGTATTGAGACTGTGAGACGTGATGGCCATCCCGCTCAACAGCACATTGTGGAAGAATGCTTGAGGAAGTTATTTGAGACGAAGAATATCACTGATATTAGGGAGTACGTTCAAGATCAGTTCAGCAGGATTACCAACAATGAGATTTCCATCCAGGATTTTTGCTTTGCTCGTGCTGTGAAAGTCGGTACCTACAAGAACCCTCCACCTGGAGCCGTGGTTAGTGAGAAGAAGATGGCTGAAGACGCCAGAGCAGAACCGCAGTACAAAGAGAGAGTCCCATATGTTATCATCAAAGAGGCCAACTCTATATTAAGGGAAAGAGCTAGATCACCAGAGGATTTTATCAAGGGCAATTACAAGCTAGACTCTGAGTACTACATCGTGAAGACTCTCATTCCTCCTTTAGAGAGAATATTCTTGTTGATCGGTGTCGATGTTCGTGAATGGTACACATCCATGCCCAAGCCAGCTAAGAAGAGTTCGATCTACACATCCAAGTGTGTTTCCTGCGGTGCACACGCAAAAGACGAGCTGTGCGAAGGATGTCGATTTGATGAGTTGAAGACCGTCTTGAACTTGAATCAAGAGCTCAAAATAGCACAGGAGCGGTGGAAGAACATTATTTCTGTTTGCATGTCTTGCAGTGCTGAAGAATCAGCGTTTTGTGAGTCTCACGATTGCTCTGTGTATTTCACCAAAGTTCGACAGATTAAGAGACTACAGGAAATCGGGCAGGCTAGGGAGAAGACACAGAAATTTATAGGGTGGTGATCGTCTTCAATGGACGCATTTATTTTGTCGGGTGTAAGTGTTCGCACAGAGCAGTGACACACAGATTGTGGTCCTCGTGATCCTTTAATCCACTGACTGTGATAACTGCAATTGTAACGTCAGGACAACCTTTGACCCTCAGTGGGAAACCACCCCCATAGTTGGTATATGTCTCTTGATCAAGGCCTTGACTCTGAAGGCTTCTTCCCTTCTTTTCTAGCTCAAGACCGAACTTCTTAGACGAAGTCTCAAATCTCAAGACAGTAGCTCTCTTCTTATTGATCCATAATTCGTTGTCAGGGGAGACCTTACCAGTGCAAGTTCTAAAGAGAGTGACACCGCCAGCAGTTGTAATGTCAATAACAACAGGGCGTCCGGGGTAGTCATTTTCAGCCAAGGTTCTTGCAACATTACCGAGTTCCCAGGCGGATTCCGCTGTCAATTCGGGAAGTATGAACTTGGACTCTTGCACCACTAATTTCTCAATGTCATTCACAGTGTATGTGGTGTTCAAAAGCATCGATTAAAGACGTGTTTAACGCAAAAGAAAAAAGGAAATAGGACAGATCTCTTACACCTGCCAGCTAATAGCTACTACCAATTATGTCATCAGGTGCGATGTTCAGGTTTCCTTCTGGTAGACACACGACAACGTGGGAATGGCCGCTCCGATCCGGAAACCCAGGGAAATGTCCGAAACAGGAAGTTTTGGTGGGCACGAAAATCTGCAGGCGATGCGATGCGATGAGCTTTTAGATCTTACTATTTTTGAATCCTTCCCAAAGGACTCCCAAGGCCAAACGATATTCTTCTTCTTTCAAAAATCCTTTTTGTGTTTGATCAGATATTCATCGCTTCACACTTAAGGCTAGCTAGATATCAGACATAGGTCTCTATTTTCTGATCTCTCCACACCATGACTGTTGATAGAACTCCAACATCGATCGTAATCTCTGACCTCTTTGATGTCCGACAGACACGATTCGGAAGAGCATGCTTTGCTAAGAGCACGATACCGAAGAATGCTGAGGTGCTGGTGACGAACCCAGGGCTTGGGTCTACTATCTTGTATGAATTCCGAAAGGAGGTTTGTGCCAACTGCTTCCACTACGAATACGGTAAGTACGCCAGGGTGAAACTTTCGAACCCTGACAGCGGGAAAGGAAAGTTCCACGGCGCCGGTGTGTGGTTCTGCTCCGGTGAATGTAGGGAGCAGTGGAGCGCTCGTGATGAAGATGGGTTGCTTACTAGGAGTTACGAGACTATGCTTGTGAACTTCCAGATGAAAGCTAATGGAGTTTCGGAAGAGGTGGACCGGAAGGCAAATGAGATCAAGATCTCGCAGGAGATAATATCTGATGCCTGGCATGCTATTGAGCAATGGGAATCATCGATACAAAAGATGAAAAAGTCCAAGCTACTGAATCAGTTACCGTCACTGAACGAGGAGGAATACGCATCGGCCAGATTCGCAACGCTTGCCCTTTTCAATATCTATAAGGGCCACCCATCTTCGCATCTTTTTGAAGAGCTGCAATCCAATGAACTGGAAAAGATCGGAAAGTATCCGGTTCTTCTCAAGTCGCAGACATATGTTTACAAGTTCCTCAAGATTTCATTACCCGACCCCCTCCAACAGCTTTTAACTACAAGTACACTCAGGCTGATATTTGGAAGGGAATATGGAAATTCGTTTGGTATTAGACAGATTACAGACGCTGAATCACAAGAGAATAAAGAGTTCCTGGGATACATGATGTCACCGGAAGCTTCTTTCTTCAATCACTCCTGTTCTCCTAACTTACTGAAGGAAAGAGTTGGTGATCATATGGTGTTCAGAACTACAAAAGAAATTGCCGCTTCAGAGCAGTTATGTATCGACTACTTCCAGCTTCTCGATGAACCCTATGAAGAGAGACAGAAACAACTTGCTGGTAACTGGTTCTTCAATTGCCAATGTGATAGGTGTTTGGAAGAGGCTCAAGCAAAGTGATCGTTATTTAAGAGTGCCTCCTCAAGAGCGGAGTTACTCACGCTTTCGGCTATGTAAACGTTAGTATACTGTGTAGTTGATAATGGTTCAGGTATAAGTACTTGCTTGATAGATTAGATATGGATGAAGCCACAGTTGTTGTAGCCATAGGCTTAGAGACACCATATTGTAGTGGTGAGGTATAGTGCAGAGCAGTAGAAGGATGCGACATATCTTCCTCTTCTCCGTCTTCCTCAATGTCGTTGAACTTTGGGGGTGCCTTTGAGAGGATCCGTGAACGTTGAAGGAGCATTGAACCAGTAGTCATCTCATCAAGTTCGGATGATTCTGAGCTGGAGTCAGAACCAGAAACTGAGGAATGAGATTGCAGATGTGGTTGCATTGAACTGATTGGCATATGGTCGATGGATGGCTCTCTGGTGTGTTGCTGCTTTGCTTGGAGAGCCTTTGGAGACTCAAAGATATGAGCATGACGATGCTCTGCGCCCTGATCTGTAATGGTCTCAGAAGATAGCGAGGAGTCCTTCTGTATACGTGTCCTCAGCTGGTCAAGCTCTTTTTCGTAAAGCCAATACGCCTGTTGTTGGAGAAACTTAGTGGGTACACCGAACTGGGAGCTTCTGTTGGAAATGTTAATATGGCATCCAGGATTATCGGAGGGAATAACTCACAAAGAGGACCCTTGATTCGAGTTAGTACAACCTTCAGATCGCAACAATCGATCATAACTCACAATTCACTTCTGTCTTCTTCGATTTCGAAAGGATGGCCCATAGCTTCTCCTCCTTGACCTCCGACCAATTGATCTTCATTCTGTGTTAGTATTTATTCAATAGTACTTGAATAGCTTCCCAGACTTACACTTGGAGGATCTACGAAGCCATTTCTGTTGACAGGGAACTTCAAGTAGACGACAGTTCGTTGTGGCATTCCGAAATCGTTTGTTTTGTTTCCGGAGATGCTGGAGAAGAAGTGAAGAAGTTGCACGCGAATCAGCCAGCTACAACCTCCCCCACAAAATGTCCGGTAGGGCCACAAGACATGTGAGGGAGCGGAAGGTTAGGAGTTAATTGGTCACAGAATATGACATTAAAGATCACCTGGTCCTATTGCAAAATATCGATATATTGGATTAAATGAATTTATGATGAGTAGGTCGTGACTCTGGGGTGGGTCCCTATATTAGGGCTGTCGATGCGGGTGAGCAAGAATATTGTGACACAAAAACGCCGATTCTGTGACAGGAGCTGCACCAAGAATCAAGAATCAAAACACACTGTCATTTGAACCCCAATTTTAAAGAGTGATTTGCAAGGAAAGTCACTACTTGTTGCTACCAATTTGCTTACAAGCACAGCTCTGCACAACGCGAACCTCATATACTCCACTCTTTCTTCATCATGACGTATCTCGAGTCTGGCAAGGATATCACTCACTCTTCACGTTATGTCCGTATAACTTCTTGTCCAAGTTCGGCAGCTCAAGCTTACATACAATCAGATACATTGCCCAAGGAATTTGTGGGCTTTAGACGTCTTGCACGTTCAATTTGGAACGACTTTAGTGCTCGCAAGGAGCCACAGACAACCATGGTGGTTACTGATACCGAACAGAATGAGACTCAAGGTGCTGGGCTTCTTCTTGAGTCTGAAATTCTGAAGGATTACTACTCGACACGTCGCCAGCTTGTAAAGCAGGATACAGATCACACCAGCTCCCATAGAACCCTCTTTGACGAGCTCAAGAAGAAGCTGCCCTTGGGAGAATCACGCAGCAACAACATGATCATGTTGCAACGCTCAGCAGAAAAGGTTCTGATCGACCCGCAGCAACGTGTCCTTCAATTCCGAAACATGCCTTCATTTGTGGGACTCAAATCGGTGTTGAGCCAGATCGTTGGTGGACCTTTGGAGAAAGTGATGGTGTACCGTGCTGATAAGGCAGGCCAGGAGATCGTCCGCTCCAAGAACTTGCGCAGTTGCATTTTGGAAGTTTGGTTTTGTCAGCCAGAGCAGGCAGCTGACTTCATGTCATATGCCTTAAGCGGACTGTTTATCGTAAATGGGTTCCACTTTACCCCAGAATGGTCTACAAACCCACCGCCTGAACCCTTCAATAACACGGAAACGAGCATTTCTCGGTGTCTTGTGATCAAGAAACACATTCACAAGCAACGCTCAGGATCGAAGAGGTATCCTTCTGCCACGACCAATTTTTCTGAGCTTGACATTGGTCGCGTGCGCATCGACTTCAGTGCATACGGAGACATTGTTGAGGTGGTACCAGTGATTTCCAAGAACCTTAGCGTTGGAATCCACTACTATAACGTTCGTTCGGCGGTGGAAGCCAAGACGCTGTTTCAGGCCGGTGCAATGGGCTACAATGGATGGACCATCGAGTACATGAAGGATATCACCGACCGGCCATGTATGACTATTTAATCAATAATGATGAGCTCCTTTGGAGCACGTTGAGCGTACTCCGTCCAGCTTCCATCGTAAACCTGTACACCCTTCTGTGCCAAACCTGAGCTGTCAATGGCGGCCTTGAGCACACACGCAGTAACACCAGTACCACACATGACAATAATAGGTTTGGAGCCGTCAACACCGACATCTTGGAGCAACTTGGACATCTTTTCTGGAGCGAGGAAGAATTTGTTGTCATCTAAGACGCTAGTGAAAGGTAGAGAGATGGCACCAGGGGCATGTCCACTTGACAAACCAGCACGCGGCTCTGGATCTTCACCAGTATAACGACCATGCGATCTTGCATCAAGGATGTGGTAAGTCCCACGCTGAATTGGATCCTTGACGATATCGATGAGTTGTTCAAATGAGATGACCGCGTCCTTATCAAAGGCTTCTGACTCATAGTTCGTTGGCTGGACGGATTCAAGTGGTGTCTTCTCCAGAGGCAATGATTCGGAGACGTACTCAGGGAAGTGATTGAGGAGATAAACGTTTTCATGGCCAAATGTCTGTAAAGTCCAAGCAACGCGTGGGGCAGAGAAGTTCCCGACCTTATCGTAAACGACCAACTTGTCTGATTTGCGAATACCGAGAGAACCCATTGCTTCATTGAACTCGCCGACGGATGGAAGCATGTGTGGATACTTGGAGGTGGCATCCTTCACGGCATCCAAGTCGAAGAAGCGTGCATTGGGAAGACGCTCCTGTTGGAACTCCGCAGCACCGTCGCGTGGACTGTCGGGCATGTACCAGGATCCGTCGACTGCAATGATACGGGCTTCCGCAGTGGCAGCGGCAAGCATTCCACGGAGCGCGAGAGGAGACAGTAATTGAATCGCCTTGGAAGCCATAGTTCTTTGTTTCTCAGCTGTGGTGGGGTTGAGTCAGGTGCTGTTGCGCAATCGGGGATTTTTCTGGATCTATAAAGTTTATCTACACGAGGGAGCGAGCGCGCCGGGCTTCGAGAGTGCACATAATCTGCGAATTGTAGCAGAGATCTATATACTAGAAGTGTATATTACTCAGCGTAACGGAATGACCCGACAACCATTGCCTTATCAGGAAGTCTTCCCGGAACCGGGATAAGAACTCCAAGGTTCGTCTTCGTGTCATCAACTTGCGTCACAACGCCGTATCCAAGAACGCTGCTGCGTGCAACATCGTCCTCACTCTCGGTTTTGTCTGCTTGGAGAAACGCAACGACACAGTGTTGGAGTGACGATGCCGAAGGTTCCAACGAATCAATGATTTTCGGCTTTTTCTTAGTGTCAACCTCCTCTTCTTCCTGACCGTACTCCCCAATAGGCAACACAGACGACTCCATCAAGTTTACTGCCTCGACGTATGGCTTGAATGCCTTCACGACACTGAAGTCCACATGCACAGTGTAGGGGTTCAATGGTGCCTTCGCAGTTCCGTAGAAGTATTCCTTTGTGGCTCTTTGTTGGTAAAGTCTCATGAAGGTTTCATCTCTCTCCACGCATCCGTCTGATTTCGGTACCTTCACAACAGTCAATTTGGCACCAAACTTTTTCTTCATATCAACAAACAGTCTCTCATTGCCAACGGTGACAATGATGTTGATCTCAAAGTCTGAAACAATGTCCTCAATGATACCCATGTCCTTAATAGTCAATGGCGGTGTATCAACAATACATCCACTTTTGTTAACCACGGCATCCTCTCCCATTCTGGAACAAACCGCAACACCCAGTCTCGAGACATTGAACTTGTATGCCTTTTCATACTCATGAATATTTTCACTGCCGTAATATCTCACATTCGGCTGTTTTGGATGGAAGGCCGAGGAGCCAGTAGTATACGAATGACCCCAGCCTTCTTCGACATCGAGGATATCACTGATAGGAGCTGCTGAAATAGAGCCAGGGAGAGCGAACAGCCCATCAGCTGGGTTCAAATTTACAACCATAGGTTCGTAATCCATTCTGTTCGCATAACTGGCAAGTATCTTCGCTAATGTAGTCTTACCTGAGTCCTTTGCACCAAGAATGAGCACTCTTGGCCCTCTTGCCGATTCGGACCTCAGTTTGGAAAGGGCGAAGTGTAAGTTCATGTATAATGACATTAAAGTCTCCTCGGAAGTATATTCAGAAGATGGCTCTCCGGTATATGACACTTTGGCACCTTCATGTGTATAGATGGCCAGTCTCTGACCAGAGAAACAATATTCGACCTCATTTGCAAGTTCAGTCCCGAATATCTCTGCAACTCCTTCCAGTACCCTCACAGCGACAGTCTGATCAAATCCAACTTCAACCCTCCATTCTGAACGAGCACTGATCTCAACTATGTTACCCGTGGCGTTGTTATTCGGTGTCTGAGTGGGTGTTAGTAACGTTCGCTCTAGAAAACACAACCCGATATTAGGCGTCTTCGTGCTATTAATGCTTACAAATGACTCAAGACTAGCAAGACCAGGTAATGACATGTTTAAAAATCTTCAACAGCCTCCTTCAATTGCTCTTGGATAGCCTGTTTACAATCTGCTTACGATCCACACTGACCCAAAACTTGGCTGGCGCTCACGAATCTTCACAAAGGCTCTTGGTGTTCGGATGTAGGGAGACATACACACACGGGCTAACTTAAATTTATTGCTACATCATCAATTTAGAAACGACGGACGAGGTCAAAAGTTGCTCTGTTTCTCTATAAACAGCAAGTTGATGTGATGTCCGAAGTACGACGAATCACCAGACTTGAGAGCGCTGTTCAAGATGCCATCATCGCGCACACGATTATCACGACTCTTCCCTCAGCGCTAAGAGAGCTCCTCCACAACTCTCTCGATGCCGGCGCTTCTCGCATAATTGCCACAATTGATTTCGAAGCCATGGAAATCACTGTATCAGATGATGGCCATGGCATTCATCCCGACGATTTAGAACTCATTGCACGGCAAGGATACACCTCCCGTCTCGAAATAGGGAGTTTGGGATATAGAGGACAGGCCATGGCGGCTATCTCATCACTCTCCAACATGTCTATTATCAGCAAGATCAAAGAGTACAATGGGTCTTTCTACACCAGGTGGCACAATGGGAGGTGTACTGTAACACCAAGGGCTTTCAGTACGGAAGATGACGAGATCCAACAACCAGTCATTGGGAGAAGCGGTACAATCGTCAAGATCCAGCAGTTGTTTTATGGCTGGCCTGCCCGTCTTGAGCAGTTGAAGAAGACTACAGATTACAAAATGTTAAATGAGTTGAAGAACTGCTTGCTAGAGTGCGCTGTGTGCCGTCCGAATGTTGAGTTGGTTCTTCACAAAACATCGAATGGTGGTACAGTAAGGACATTGATCGCTAGTGTGATCGGATCAAATGACCCAGCAAAGGCATGGAAGAATGCCCTTGAAGCAATATACCATGTTGATCAAGATGAGATGGTTTTCACCAAGACTTCGCTCGACACAACCAAGGTGTCTTGTCTGATTGGAACTAAACCCGTGCAGACCAAAAACCAGACATTTATCTCGTGGAATGGTCGCTTTATCCACGATGATCAACTTGAGAACTTCATATTATCTGAACTACAAAAGGGTGGCTTTGGGAAATGTGATGACGCTTCACCTAATGTTTCTCCAAAGAAGAAGAGGCTGGCTACTGCTGTGGGTGCCACATTTGCGAAATTCCCCGTCTACATAATGAAGATTGAAGATCCCGGTGAACTCCCAGCGGGTGGGAGCCTCTTAGCAATATCATCGATTAAGACTCAGAGTACACTCTGGATATATCACTTCTTGAAACATCTTCGTGGCGGTGCTACGAGGGTGTCTATGAAGCATGATATATTCTCTACGGAAGCAGTTGTTCCAAAAGTCAACAATATTGCTGAATCAAAACTTGCCGTTAACTCTAAGATGAAACTTGGCGCGTTGAGAGAGAAGGAATTGAGTGGAATGCTGAAGGTATATGAGCCGCAAAAACGCCAAGTGAAGGAGAGTCGCGCTGGGGATACAGAGACGATACAGAACTTGATCAAGAGAAGGAAACTTATCTGTGGACCACAAGGTCATCCATCTTTACCAGTATGTGCAGGCGATGAATTGACATTGGAGAAATTGAAAGAAGTCAGCGTTGAAAGGGACTTGTTACAAAACTGCACTGTGATCTCACAAGTGGATCACAAGTTCATCATGATGAAACACAATGGTTCTGATGGGTCGTTGTATTTGATTGATCAACATGCATGTGATGAGCGCATCCAAGTGGAGCAATTGATCAGATCATACCACAAGGATCTGACTGATTCATCCAAGGACTTGTCTATATTAGTAAAGGGGAAGCCTATCTTCTTGTCATTCGACCCAACTACTCTCGGCCTAGTTCGACGGTTCCAGAATCAGCTTGAAGTATGGGGTTTCAAGTTCAGAATCAAGGAGCACGAAGTGCAATTGACACATCTTCCTGAGATTATGCACACAAAGATTGATGGCACATTCATCAGCAAGTGCATTGTTCAGCATCTTCACGATCTCGAAAGCAATACCAAGTCCAAGACGCTACCATCTGATTGGTGGGCTTGTACACAAGCCATGCCCCATATAATAGTTCAGCTTCTCAACAGCAAGGCATGTCGCTCTGCCATCATGTTTGGAGATGCGTTGTCGCGCTCTGACTGCGAACTGCTTGTAAGAGATTTGGCACAATGCAGACAGCCGTTCCAGTGTGCTCACGGAAGACCCTCTATAGTGCCTCTTTGTGATTTATCCCAGGCTATTAATAATGGCTTCCTATATAACCACCATGACTGATTAATTTATGATTTTGAACGAACAGCAGTAGCTTATGCCAATGAAGGCTTTCTCCAATCACTTGAAAGTGTGGAGATCTCAAAAGTGACACAACCGAACACCAACTTTGGATTTGTCAATCGCGCGTTGTGACTGCTACTGGTTTGAGGCGCGAAACGAAAATGTTGCCCTGAACACCCGTACACCTTCTGGTTGTTTTCACTGAGAGCCTTCCGCGAAAATCTTAGGGTTTCACGTGATCTGACATTTTCGTTCTCCCACACAAACAAATTTTTCGCGCGGACAGTGGGTTGTGTGTGTGGTGGGAAAAAGTTGAAATTTATTTGGTCAAGGTTCTGCCCACGCACAGGTTTAACACCAACACTAACACATCAAAAATGGGTAAATCGTATGTCCACAAGAGCTTTAAAAGGAAGATACAACGACAATGAAGAGGCACAAGTTTGAACTGAAATATTCGACTATTGACGAACGTATGGAGACCACTATCCACCAGTATTGAAGACCCCAAGCACACCTTTGAAAAATCACCACCACATTGCATAAAGTCACCGTATCCCTAGAGAATATACACAGTCACACAAAACCCACAAAATCTGGACTCTCGCGTTGTTGCACCCCTGTTTTCTTGCACAAGCTGACCCACAGCTCGAGTCAACAACATCCGCCGATATGGAAGACCCACCAATATCACCAACTAACACTATTCAAACCATACTATTCATTAGTCGTTGTATCGTCAAGAACTTTTGAACCTGAAACTAACATTCTACTCTAGTCGTGGTTACAGATCTGGTACTCGTTACGCTTTCCAGCGTGACTTCAAGAAGAGAGGTACCATCCCACTCTCTACCTACCTGAAGGTTTACAAGGTTGGTGACATCGTTGACATCAAGGCCAACGGTTCCATCCAGAAGGGTATGCCACACAAGTACTACCACGGTAAGACCGGTATCATCTACAACGTTACCAGATCTTCCGTTGGTGTCATCATCAACAAGATGGTCGGCAACCGTTACATCGAGAAGCGTGTTAACTTGAGAGTTGAGCACATTAAGCACTCCAAGTGTCGTCAGGAGTTCTTGGACCGTGTCAAGGCTAACGCTGCTAAGAGAGTTGAGGCTAAGGCCAAGGGTGAGGCCGTCCAGTTGAAGAGACAGCCAGTCAAGCCAAGAGAGTCCAGAATTGTCTCTACTCAGGGTAACGTTCCACAGACCTTGGCTCCAGTGCCATACGAAACCTTCATTTAAACGATTCATCTTATACTTGGTTGTTTAGTGTACAAAAGTCCTTCTGTAATAGATCTTACAAAAGTAGTCTACGTCATATCTAACTGTGTGCAATGCTAATGCTTATTGGTAGCTAGTTGTGATCTCCTGTTCTATCTTCTGTGAGACTATCGCAAGAGAGTTCTTCGCATGCGAGACAAGTTCACCGTGCTCAATGAACTGGCCAAGCTCGAGCTGAAATTCAAATGATTTCTTCATCTCATCCAAATAAGAAATCTTGGTTAACCCATCAACGGCGATTTCCAAACATCTCACGATCCTCGTGATAGTTTCCACCCTCTCAGACTTGTCGTAATATCCCTGTTTGAGCAGCTTGATCATCACTGACGCGAGTTGTTGATATGCAATAGACTTCCACTCCAAGTCACGAGCAGACTCAAACTTTGTTAGAGAATGGACCAACAGGTCATGGGCATCAATTAGTTGGTTCAGCTTTATAAGAACGCTAGCGGCTTGGAGAACAGCAGGTAAGATGAGCATGACATATCCACTATCCTTCGCAGAGTTGAGGCACTGCATGGACATTGAGAGTGCACGAGCAGGCACAGAGCCATATGTAATGATTTGGCACTTGAGAGTACTGAACATGATGAACCAGAACCTGTTGGTGAACTTGTGGGCAAAGTGGTCAATCTTGCTTGACACAATCTCGAATGCTTTTGAATTATTTCCGATCTTGAAATGAAGCAACGCCAGCTGGTAGAACAACTCACCTTCAATATCAAGATTGACATGGTCTTGTGCTTGAAGCTTTGTCAAGTAGATCTCTGCCATGTAATATCTGGACTGTCGGATGGACTGCTTGGCCTGCAAAAGTAGTCTATGACATATAACATCCTTCGTCAGTCTGACATTATCAGAAATGAGTGCCTTTTGCTCATCCAAGATGGTAAAACAGCTTTGAATATCGCCAGTTATAAACCGAATATAGGCCTTTCTGATCATGACATCAACTCTCTGGGCGATAGAAGTACTCGTGTCAAAGGCAACTTCTGCATATATGTCGGCCAAATCAAAGTTACCGGTTCTGAGCCAGAAAGAAGAAACTAAACAACAGTAACTGATGAATGCAAGTGGTGTGCTATCTCCATTGACCGAGATGTACATAGCCTTCGTGAGGGACTCCAAAATGCTGGTTAGCGAGCCTCCATCAAGCATCAGTTGTGTAGCATCAGATTGATATGCAGTGGAGTGAAGGGAGCTGTTGGACTCTCCTGCTTTGGACTTCAGGAACTGCAGAAGCTGATCATTGGAAACATAAAACTCGTGTTTGAGGTTTGGGCGATCCTTCAAAAAGTTGAACACCCAAGTCAGCAAGAAATTCAAACAAGTCATATCTTTGTTCTCTCTGGCGACAGAAATAGATTCCTCAATGGCACGAATAGCTTCACCTTCACAGTTGAAAGCAGCATATAGGGAGGCAAGTGAGAGCAACGCATAGTGATAAAAGATTGTTTGTCTATTGCTCATCATGTAGTCAAAGTACCTGTGTAATGCGTTGAAAGCACCTTCAAAATCTGCATCTCGAAGGCATTCAAGATAGTTGATGTAATGTGTAGATGGAATCTTTCCCATCTCGGCTTGAGACATACGGGTCAAGATGTTCTTGAGGTCAGGATGGGTGGGTGTACCGTAGGTCTCGAATAGATGAACCTGATAATTAACTAGTCTGGACAAATCGTCTTGTGAAATGAGGGTAACATCTTTCTTCATCTCTGGCACTGTCGGTTGAAGTCGCGAGATCAAGGACTTCAACAGTGTTGGGTCATCAGCAGGGTCAACAGCATCAAACACATCAATACTGTTCTTTTTCGAGCTCACAGACTTTGCTATACTCTCCCATTTCTTTCCTGATGAGGCTCTGAAAGACATAAATGATGACCATAATAGATCTGCTTTATCAAAATCCAGTGACTCGAAGCTGGTGATGCAGGACTCCACGAAACGGCCCAAGAAGCTCTTCCGAGTCAGCATATAAGATGGGATTGCTTGACTTGGTATGCTCTGAATCAGTGCTTTTCCCTCGTCCAGGTTTCGAACCAGCAGCGCCTTTGCTCTTGTGATGAAGGTGTGTAGAGAATTCATCGACTGGATAGACCATAGGGCATGGAGTGCACGAGCCTCGATGTCATCCGCGTAGGCTGGGCCATTTTCAGGATCCGACTCGACACACGCATTGCGGATAGTATGGAGAATTTCCTCGAGAGTTGGAATAGTAACTGAACCGATCTGCTTGTCACGTATTGATGGGCCCTCAATGTATCGAACAATTGTTGCTAGGAGTGGTCTGTGTGTCGTTTTCGGTAGAATTCCTGAACAATAGGCCGCAATGAGAGCCAAAATGACAATCTTGTCCGCGGATAGTGACGGTGTGAGAACAATGGCGGCATCTGCACTCATCACGCGCTGGAATAGCTAAATGGGAGGACAGTTTGCACTGAATGGAGCCTCTTTGTTTACTTTTCGAGAGGCGCGATTTGCCCGCCCTAAAATGACAGTGGTACGGGACACTTCCAGATCGGTCTGGAGCGGCCTTGAAGCCGATGCCCCTCCGAAGGCTTGGCTCTCCTGTCTACATAGATTTCAGGGGAGATAGCGCGGCGCATCGTTCCCGAACTTTTTTGTAGTTACGACCGAGTTAGCCGTTATAAAGCTGAGCCAACCCTCCAACAGAAGCTGATCAACACTGCAGCGAGTGCATCTCCATCCGCAAAATCCGCCTTTCACTACGATCTATAAAAGACCTTAAGC
This sequence comes from Petasospora hungchunana, assembly GCA_030563225.1. Lineage (NCBI taxonomy): Eukaryota > Fungi > Ascomycota > Saccharomycetes > Phaffomycetales > Wickerhamomycetaceae > Petasospora > Petasospora hungchunana. Next base: position 524,104 of record JAKUBL010000002.1, on the reverse strand, counting down.
CTGCTCTGGAGAATCGACCTCTTTCATCTGATCCATATCAGTTGCCCCATGAAAGAGCTACCCAAAGACGAAGAAGAGGGTTACACCAGGGAGGTAGTCATGGAGACTCCACCGTACACAGTCTATTCGCAAAAGGAGAAGTACGTTCTCACACTTCTAGCAGCATCGATAGCAGCGTGGTCTGCGATTGGTTCGCCGATCTACTACCCTGCGCTGGGAACAATCGAAGAGGAGTTCAACATCAGCGCTGAGATGGTGAATATCTCAATCGTGGTCTACATGCTCTGCCAGGGTATTTTCCCTATGTTTGTTGCAGTCATCGCAGATATCTATGGTAGAAGACCAGTCATTATCGCATCCCTCATCGTCTTCATCGGAGCGTCTGTTGGTGTCGCGCTTACAAATAGCTATAGTGTTCTCTTAATCTTGAGATGCATTCAGTCAGCAGGAATCAGCCCCACAGTGGCTGTTTCTGCAGGTCTTGTCGGCGACTTCACACAATCTGAGGAAAGAGGATGGTTTGTTGGTCTTCAAGCTGGTTTCTCATTGCTTGGCCAAGCATTTGGACCTCTGATTGGTGCTGCATTGATCGCAGGCTTCGACTGGAGGGCCATATTCTGGTTCTTGGCCATTGGAGGTGGCTGTTCGCTGATCATGAACACATTGGTGCTTCCTGAAACAAAGAGATCACTCGTGGGTAATGGGTCTATCAAACCTCCAAGCGCATTCAATACATCCCCGCTTTTGTTACTTCCGTATTACCGCAAGAAATGGCGTTTGATATCCCCTGACTGGTCAACTCTCCCAGCAGAAGAACCTAAAGACTACTTCGCCCCACTCAAGATTCTTGTGGTTCCAGAAGTTGCAATTTGCCTTTTTAACGCCGCAATGCACTTTTCGTTATGGGTAATTACTCTAACATGCCTGACAACTGTTCTGGCAGATGACTACGGGTACTCTGTTATGACTATTGGCATATGTTATTTGCCCGCAGGAGTTGGAGGATTATTGGGCTCCATTGTGGCTGGAAGAGCCATCGACTTCGTATATCGTCGTCTTCACAGACAGTTTGAGGGTGCCAAAGAAGCGGGTGTTCTTCCAGAGGACGCCCCTTTCAACATTGTGAGAGCGCGTGTCCTGGTTGTCCTTCCATTTGTCGCCATTGCCGATAGTTTTGCCATCATGTTTGGCTGGTGTCTATCTGAGCACGTGAATGTTGCGGCTATCTGTGTTAGTAACTTTTTTGTGTCCTTTGGGTGCATCTCTGTCTTGAACGCCAACATGGCTATGATGATTGATCTTTATCCATCTCACTCATCTGCAGCCACTTCTTGTGTCAATCTGGCTAGATGTCTAAGTGCTGCTCTGTTTGTTGGTGTGCTGACATATATGACTGATGCTATGACTGTTGGCGGAACTATGACTCTGATGGCGTGCATCGCTCTACTATCTGCCTTGACCTTGATCGCCCCTGTCAAATACGCAGACAAGTGGAAGGCAGCTAGAGAGCAGAAAAAGAAGGAGAAGATGGAGATTCGGTGACCATCTATGTGATGTTGTGTTTGTCTTGTATGGCACTAATTCTATTTAATCAACGCATATAGACTTTCAAAAAAAGCTGTATCTGGAAGAGATTGAACTATGTGTCATCGCGTGAGATCTCGGAAGCAGACAACCGAGTATCAAAAAAAAAATCATGTCTGGAGATCTAACTTTATTTAAAGCGTCGACAGTTTGCACTAAAGACCAGAATATTCCTATGTGTCACTTCAATCTGAGACACCCCCTATGGTAGACATCGACACACCAATGACGCACAAATCATCGAAGCTGGATAAGGAAACAGTGACCGAGCACCGTTTCTCACAAGAGCACACCTCCGATCAACATGATGAAGCCAAGACCCCATACTCAGTATTCAGTAACAAGGAGAAGTACATAATGGTTGTTCTCTCTGCATCTGTTTCTATCTGGTCCTCTTTCGGTGCGCCCATATACTACCCGGCATTACAAGTCCTTCAAGACGAATTCCATGTGAGCGAAGAGCTTGTGAATATCTCTGTTGTGGTATACCTCGCATTCCAGGGAATTGCTCCTACGATGTTTGGCGGGTTGGCTGATGCATATGGAAGACGTCCTGTTCTTATTCTGTGTCTTGTTATTTTTATTGTTGCATCCATCGTTATCGCAGTCACAGACAGTTATGCCCTTCTCCTTGTCTTCAGAATTATCCAGGCTTCGGGTGTGGCACCTACTGTGGCCGTCTCTTCTGGAATGGTGGGTGATTATACACAAAGATCTGAACGTGGTGGATTTATTGGTATTCAGTCTGGTTTAACTCTTCTTGGACAGGCATTTGGTGCGTTGGTTGGGGCTGGTCTTATCGCAGGCTTCAATTGGAGAGCCATCTTTTGGTTTTTAGCCATTGGTGGGGCAGTTACCCTCGTGATTATCAGTTTCCTTCTTCCAGAAACAAAGAGAGCCATTGTTGGAAATGGTTCGGTGACCCCTACGAGGGTCATTAACAGAGCTCCGCTGTTGTCTCTTCCTCTTGTCAGACGAAGATGGCACCTTGATGACCCAGATATCGAGACATTGGAGCCGCCATCCAAGACCGATTATCTGGCACCTTTCAAGATTCTAATCCTTCCAGAGATTGCAATATGTCTCCTAAACGGTGCCATTCACTTCGGTATCTGGACAATGTTGTTGACGACGCTCACGAACGAACTATCAAAGAACTACAACTACGAAGTCATGACAATTGGTCTTTGCTATCTCCCTGCTGGTTTTGGTGGGCTTCTAGGATCTGTTATCTCTGGAAGAATAATGGACTACATGTACAAATACCGTTTTGCTTCACATGAGGCCAAAAAGGCATCAGGGGTGATATCGCCAGATACCCCATTCAACATCGTTCAAGCCCGTGTTCTTGTCATATTCCCGTACACAATCATAACTGATGGATTTGCAATCATGTTTGGTTGGTGTCTTACCAAGAAAGTTCATGTTGCCAGTGTCCTTGTGAGCGAATTCTTTGTTTGTATGGGATGTATTGCCATGATTGGGATTAACATGACACTTCTGATCGACTTATACCCATCCAAGAGTTCAGCTGCCTCTTCTTCTGTGAATTTGACGAGATGTCTGTCGGGTGCACTGTTTGTTGCTGTGCTGACTAGTATGAATAAAAGCTTGCAAGTCGGTGGAACATTTACTCTAATGGCAGGATTTGGTGTGTTGTCTACCATCTTGCTATTGATTCCGATGAAGTATGGGCTCAAGTGGAGTATTGAAAGGCATGCCAAAGAAGAAGCTGCTCTTCGGGCTAAAAATATAAACGACACATAATGATTATAGAGAACGAACTATTAATGGAAAATCGTAATGGCATGACTCTAGTTTAACCAAATGCAACAACTGTACAATAGCTCACAACAAGTTCATTGTTGACTGCAAAATGTCTGTACAGATGCCCCACAATCTCATCCGGGGATGGAGAGAAGGAGTTGTTGACGTAGCAGTAGATCGCGTCGCTCTTATTTGGTAGTCTCTTCCTTAGTTTCTTCATCAGGAACTTTATCAGTGTGGCAACGGGTTGGTTATATGAGATTTTGAAAACATTTGGTACAAGTTCTGGAGCTGATCCTATAGCCTGGCACCTTATCGTTATTTTCTCATTGAGGGCTGGTTCTTCTGGAATCTTTGACATAGAAGATGAATGGGGAAGTTTGGCAAGTAGCATAGATGCAGACATTGTGACTTTCGTAGTGAGTTGTTCATTTTGAATGCTCTGGGGATCTGGGGATTGGGATGTTACCTCTCCATTAGATTCGATGGCCTCTCTTTTTGAAGCTGCTGTGTCTGTGTTCTGTGGATGAGGTGAACTCTCTGAGAGCTGTGTATTAGAGACAGAAGGAGAAACGCCCTTGACAGGCGAGGGAACTCCGCTGCTCGACTCTGATTCGGAAACAAGAGGATTATATGACATTGTCAAATTCTATGAGCAGAGGTGTGATACTTTGAAGCCTATCGAACGGAGCCCACCAGAGAATGGGTGTCTCAGTGATGAGGTCAAGAAAGTGCCCCGGATTCTAAAGAAGCCGCGACCGCGTCACTATTGAGCAAAGAGGCACCAAAAGTCCGTATATCTCATCGAAAAACGCCAAATATCGTCTCGATGAGGTTCTGACTGAATCATGAGAGTCTAGATCTCTGGAAATCCTAGAAAACTTCCAAAAATCCTAGAAATTGCAACATATTCTCTTGGAAAATCGACTTTTACCTTAATAACACTCTTTGTCTGGCAGACAACATAAGGCTGAATTTTCGAAAAAGACTTCGTGGCCAAGTTGGTTAAGGCGCACGACTGTTAATCGTGAGATCGACAGTTCGACCCTGTCCGAGGTCGTTTTTTTTGTTTCATTATCACTAAAGCTTTTGGCTGTAAATATTAGCCGGCGGTGTGCCGCCGGTAAGTCAAAAATTCCCACCTCTAGCAATTAATCTGACTTTTGAAGCCGTTATGATTGCTATTAAGAGCAAATAGTGTAAAAGCGTTGATTTTAAGATACTAAAAGCAACTTTAGGCCGCCTACTTACCCCCTCTTATAGAGGAGCATCTCTGGGCGTGCCTCACCAAGACCCTGAAACAGGATGTTTCTTCGATTCAGATTTCCTATACGAAAACTACAGGCTTCAAGAGTATAACGACAAATGGAAGTGCATTACTGAGAAAATGAGTGGAAAACCAGGAAACAAAGGGGAAGAAATTGCAAAGAGGTCTTATGACTGGTGGAGTGCTGCATGTAGCAATGGCAACATTCCGATAGATAGTGATGAGCAGTTCACATAATCAAACAGCAGGAGTTGGTCTTCTTGGCCTGTTTGTAGAACATTTTAGAGGATGATGAAAGGGCCTCGGATTTATCGACAAGGGAGTCCAACTTCTCGCCTCTTTCCAACACGGACTCGATGGTTTTGTGGAGGACAACCTTGGTCTCGTCCAACTCCTGCTGGACGCGCATGATAGAGTCGGCCTGGGATGGGTCCTGGTACTTCTTGATGTAGGCTGCAAGCTCAGGCATGTCGAGGGAGGCTGACGTCTCCGTGGCGCTGGTCCATTGTACTGGGGGGTGGACGGAAATGTACTCGTCCAGCACCTTGTTGAGGAGAGTGTAGGCGGGTCTGACCGGGTATTCCTTGTCTGTGATGAGAATACCACAAAGCCCCTCAGAGCGAGCATAAGCGTGGCCGATGTAGTTGCCCTCCTCGACACTCTGTCTCTTTCCAGCTTCGGTTCTCTGTGCAATGGTCTCTGAGAAGAAGGACATGAACTGCGCCACGGAGCTACGCTCGAAGAAGGAGAAGTCCGAGAGCTCCTTAGCAGAAGCAAGCTCTACAGCCTTTCCCGATCCGTTGTTTCTGAGCACGCCGATGTAGTAGATTTTCATTGCTTATCGGACCAAGCAGGAGCGAGAGGTTGAATTCGTGTTGTTGATTGTTAGCGCCGCCACTCCAGTGGAGTGGGCCTACCATTTCCCAATCTTCAGTCTGTCTCGGTAGAAATTTGTCATCTCTAAACTCTTCTGTGTTTCCACATAGTTCATAGACCAATGCAGAGAACGCTATCCACCCGTGTTGCCTCTTCCATCCGTCTGAGTGCTCGTAGAGCACTCTCCACCTCCAGAACGACACCGTCTTCAACCTTCTCCACCGCTAAATGGGCCGTCCCAGCTTCTGTCATCGCCACTGGTCTCGCTTCTTACTACCTCACACAGCCTGTGTCCCTCGATGCCAAGAAGGACATCACGCCTAAGAAGGAGTCCACTCCAGCCTCTGGGTTGACGTCCGAGGAAAAGCCAGTCGCAGAGTCCACAGAGAAGGTAGAGCCACCAGCTGATGGCGAACAGGAACAGGCCGCTGCTTACAACCCAGAGACAGGTGAGATCAACTGGGACTGTCCGTGCTTAGGAGGCATGGCCCACGGTCCGTGTGGTGAGGAGTTCAAGGAGGCCTTCTCGTGCTTCGTGTTCTCCGAGGCTGAGCCAAAGGGCTTTGACTGTATTGAAAAGTTCAAGAACATGCAGAACTGCTTCAGAAGATACCCTGAGATATACTCTGAAGAGATTAGAGGCGATGATGAGCCAGTGGAGGACTTCAAGGTGGATGGTGATGCACCACTTGATGCACCAGCACCAGGTGCTGCAGTCGTTGAAGTTCCAAAGGAGGACGTTATTCCAGCTGTCGAGACAGCTCCAACTCCAGAGTCTGCCCCAGCTCAAGAGTCTGCCCCAGTTCCAGAGTCTGCCCCAGTTCCAGAGTCTGCCCCAGTTCCAGAGTCCACTGGTATTGCTTCCGCTTAAAAAAACAGAGACTTGTTTCATTATTTATCATTACACTACCTGTATAAATCCACTGTACATACACTGTTCTCATTAAAATATGCATTAGTCATTATAACTTCCCATCTAGCGTATCAAGCGAGATGGGCTCAAATGTTCCTTCATACGTCTTGATGAAGAGAACATCCTCAGAGATGTATCCTGTAAGTCCTTTTTTCCCTGTTGAGCTTCTAGAGATGTAAAAGAGTGCTCGGCCAGATGTTAAGTCGCCCTTCACAGGAATCACAAATAGATTGTGTGTGGTGCAATAGTCCTCGACGACTTCCTTGAATGATACCTGGAGCTTGTGCACTGGTATTCCTTGTGTCCTGATCTCGGGCTTCTCGGTGGTAGAAGAGTGTAGTTCCTCGAGAAGTTGTGTCTTTGTAAGCGACTTGTGAACAGGTTGGAGTGTTCCCGTATCAATCATCTTGTTAATCATATCAAGTCCCATTGTGATATATATCTCGCATTTCGGAAGAGAAGATCTGGTGAAGATAGAAGACCACTTCTCCATAGCCTCTGCCAGTTCTATGAACCCAGAGCCCCTCTTTGAACATCTCGATAGACAATGATACAACGACCTGAGCCAATTGTTGAATACTCCCAGTATCGTCAACTTCTCCAACACGATGTCGCTCAAGTATTCACCCCATGACATCACGCAGTGTACAATCGTTTCATCAACACCATCAACACCATCAAATTTGAATTCAAAGTTCATCAAAGCCGACACAAGACGAGGTAATAACTTCGATTCCATTGACCTGTTGAGCCGCTCATCTCCAACAATCTCTCGATATCCATGTATTCCAGGAATCTCGACTCCGATGCTCCATCCACTCAAAGCTGTGTCGTATTTCATTGCAAATTCATTTTTCACGGACTCAGCATCCTTCAAATATGGCAACCACTCAAAAACCCAAACATATGGTGGGTTATCCGAATCATGCAAGTTCCAATCCTGTATCTCCTTCAAGATAGCTGGAATTATATATTCATTGAGGAATGACCTGATGATGGACATGTCAAGCACGGCTTCCCAGTCCAGGAGGAGTGTGATTGCCAAGTTTGGTTGCGAGACTGGCCATTGATCCACGACGGTCTTCATCTTGGGTGTCCAGAGCGAATAGAGAAGGGACTGGAGATAGTTGAGTTCTCCATAGAGTTCAGGGAGCGGTGGGAGAGACTCGGTCCAAAGTGTGAGTTCATCGAGTAGAGAAGTGTTGGTGATGTCAAATGGGTTCCATTGTTCAAAGAGTAGAGATATAATAGGTTTTAGAGAGAGTACCAGCTTTTTGGGTATATCATAACCTGGGAGATCTGAGGATGCCTGTGTGAAGAAGGTAAGATTTCGGTGTATATGTTGGCGGAGGAGCGTTGATCTTTCAAGATCTGATGAAGCAGGCTGATTGAGCACTTGCTGTATCTCATTGAGCTGATCATTGAGTTCTGAAAGAACTTTCTCGGTCCTCTCGTTGGCAATTTGTTTCTGCTGAAGTTCCTGCTCTTCATGGTCCCTCATCTTCATCGTTGCAATCAAGTCACTCATGTCATTGTTCAGCTTATCCAACCGAGCAGTCACCCTCTCAAGATCATCATTCCCACCTTCCTTCCTGAGCTCGATAAATGACTTCTTAGTTTGTAATGAGTGTTTGTCGCTCAAATCCTTGATACTTGTAGGAATCGGTATACCTAAAGACAGAAGTTCTGTAATGATCTGGAACAACGACTTCTTCGGCACTTCCTTGTAGTACTCCTCATCAGAACTCTCATCATCGCTCAGATCAACGATCTGTCTTCCCTTGTAGTCTTTCCTCTGTGCAGCCTTGTCCAATTTCGCACCAATACCAACACCTTTCCTGTGAACGCCGAGCTCAACGGGTTCGAGCCTTCCCTGGAGATTGACACCGAGGCCTTTTCCAGACACCCAGCCCATCTTCTCCATCAATGCAGCACCGAGACCATATTTCTTCCCTTTGAAGTTGTTGATCCCCGTTCGCACTGAGTTGAGAGTTTCTACCTCGCTGTAGCTGAGTGTTGATGTTGTTGGTAGCTTCTTCTCTTGGGAAGGAACTGGAGCAGCTGACAATGTAGCAGCCGGTGCAAAGCTAACTGGCTCGGTGATTGTGAAGTAGTTTAACGATGGTGTCTTATCCTCATCGTGGTTAGATGACTTGATTTCATCCACACATCTCTCTTCATGGACTTCATCGGCCCCACCACCGGGCAACGGATACTCCTCATCTTTCCTCACACGCTTCGTCTCCGCCGTCGACAGTGTCTCCGAGTCTCCTTTGAGAAAATCGAACACGTTCAGCCGGCGTTTGCGTGTATTCTCCATATTCTTTTCTCTGTGTGTTGAGGATGACATTTTCCCATCCCCCCAAAAACAATACGATCATCACCACAAAGAAACAAAGAAACACAAAAAAAAAGGAAAATGACACCACAAGACTGGGCAAGCGATGCCAGTGAGAAGCTGCATGTTGCCGAAAGAGCCGGTGATCATGCCAATTCGCTTCTCTTACACACACGAGCGGCTCTGGCGAGGGCAGATTCAGAATTGGACCGATGTATCTTCATCACGGAGGCAACACACCAACAGCTCCGGCTTCTGGACACGATTGGACGTTCTTTGGCTACTATAAGGACAGATAGGGCACATACTTTTGATATTCTGAGCTCTGCAGTGGAGTCGGCCATGGAGGAAATCGAATCGGTGTTTCTGACGCTGAAAGAGACAACTGTGGAGAGTGCTTTACAGGATGGCGAGAGGGGCAGGCAACGAGGAAACGTCACGTTGTATGACTTTGTGTCAGATGAGATTGTGGGTTTGCTGAACACTGGTCGTGCTGAGCTGGATGAGGCCTTCAATGCGCTTCAATTGGAGACCGATGAGCATGAGAGAGGCATTAATCAGAAGAAGGGTATGTACCAGAGCTCACTAGAAGCTCTGGAAACAGAAATTCATCAAGCTTCACAGAACGAAAATCAACTTGTTGACGAGGCACTGGATGAGATTCATGGACTGGAAGAGGAGATTGCTACTCTGTTGGAATCGATCACAGCTCATTACGACCAATGCATGAGAGGCCTACAAGTGGCCGAGGGGCAACTTGAAATCAGCCCCGATGAGAAAAAGGAGCTATTCGAGGTCCTCGAGAAAGACAGCAAGGAAGTCCCTGAAGTTCTGACTGACTTGGAAGAAGCTCTCTATGATGTCCAAGAGCGTTGTACCAAGATCGAAACTCATCTTGCTGGACAAGGTGAACTATTCAAAAAGCTTAAACAGTTATCCCTGGAGCTAAAGACATACGGAGAAACAACACTAACATCTCAATTTACAATATCAGAACGGCAGGCTCTCAGATTCCAGAAGGCAGTGCGTGAAGTTAACGAACGATGTGATGAGGCATCCGAGCTCGTCTCTCATTACCAACAGTTCCACAAGTCGTACTATGCGCTCATCCTGGAGCTGGAGAGACGGAAGTCAGCACAAGTACAGATCATGAAGGTAATTGAGGAAACCCAGGACAAACTGCAGATCATCGAGGAGAACGATATGAGGCATAGGAAAGCATTCATGAAGAACCATGGCTCATTCCTTCCCAGTGACATATGGGAGGGCTTTACGAGTGATGCACCGTTGTATGAGCTCTCGGTTGCCTTGAATGAGGTTCCTAATGTCGCTAGAAATACAGTGAGTCTTGCAAAGGAGATTCTTCGATAGTCTATTTACATTATTTATACTCGTTCTCCATTGCAATGAACATTTCTCTAACCTCCTCAGGCTTCATCTCCTTTGGCTGTTTCTCACCTGCGAGTCTAATAGCAACTGTGCCGTTGTCTACCTCCTTGTTACCAATCATGGCGATGTATGTGTATCCCTTCTTGACACCTTCTTTGATTCTGTTCCCGACGGTTTCCTTACGTGAATCAATGTCAATGTGGAAAGATTGATGCACAAGTCTAGTGGATGCATCACCCTCTTCACCATTAATTGTCTGTACCACCTTCTTCGCATATTCAACGTGGTCGCTGTTGACTGGAACCACAAGAACTTGTCTTGGAGAAAGCCAGAATGGCCATTTCCCATTGTAGTGGTCGATCAATATGGCGAGGAATCTCTCTAGCGACCCAAACACTGCTCTGTGGATCATAATTGGTTGTTTGGAAACTCCATTCTCGCTCGTCTGGTAGTGCAAATTAAAACGATGGGGTAGCTGGAAGTCAAGCTGGATTGTGGCAGCTTGATGCCACTTTCCGGTATGATCCGACAAGACAACATCGATCTTTGGTCCATAGAAAGCACCATCACCTTCATTCACCGACCATGGTTTGCCGGACTCCTCGAGAACCTCTCTCAAAGCAGCTTCAGCAGCATCCCATTCGGCAATCTCGCCAATGTGCTCCTCTGGTCGTGTCGATAGCAGGAGTTTGTACTCCGGGATGTTGAAAACACCGTACACCTCGTCAACCATCTGTAACGACTTTTTCATCTCTTCACGGATCTGCTCTTGTGTACAGAATATATGACCGTCGTCTTGGTGGAATCTACGGACCCTCGTGAGTCCTGATAGCGATCCACTCGACTCGTTTCTGTGTAATGAGGAGAAATCGGATAATCTCAGTGGGAGTTCCTGGTAAGATCTGTCAAACCGTCCAAAGATGACGCAGTGCCCTGGGCAGTTCATCGGCTTGAGGCCATACTCCTCTTTTTCCACGTCGCTTCCTTCAACTCGGAACATGTCCTCGTGGTACTTCTCCCAGTGTCCGGACTTCTCCCATAGCTGTTTGCGGTATATCAATGGAGTGATCACTTCTTCAAAGCCAAACTTACGCTGGCGGGCCTTCATGAACGATATCAGTTTGTTGAAGATACGTGTGCCATGAGGAAGGAAGAACACAGAGCCCGGTGTGACAGGGTCGATCATGTAGAGCTGCTGGCGTGTGGCGATGGAGAGATTCGTCACAGCGGACGAATCTACCACTTTCGTCGACTGATGGCGAGCAAAGCTGCCAATCAATGGACGAAAAATCGCTCTGGTATTCATTCACAACTGTTTTTTTTTAGTCGCTAGAAGTAAAAGTACTGCCAATACAGCTTTGGATCTTTGTAGGAAAACCCGAACACCACGAATCGTCGAGATATCAACAACGTCTTGACTTCACACAAACTCAAACCCGAACACACAACGCACGGAAGGTAATGGCAGACGACGCTCTGAATCTGCTGAAGAAGGAGCTTGTCTCCAAGTCTGGCTCTGCTGAGCTGCGCACCACCTCTGGTGATAGCACAGAGGACATCTCCGATGCCTCGGCGCTTCACCTCGCCAACACTGACAAGGACCTCGAGCTGGACTCCAACACAATATACGCCGTCAATGGATCCGCTATCACGTTGAAGGTGGCCTACTTTGCCTGGATGACGAAGGATCTGTCACGTACGGACTATATCGAAGCTGCAGAAGAGAAGGGCGTTGAGACACTCGGTGTGCTACAGAGAACAGATCTTACACAGTGGCTTGAAGGTGCCAAAGCAGAATTTGAATTCTCATCCACTGGATCCACTGACGCCAACAACGACTCAAAGGAGGACGAACCGCTGGTCAAACAGAAAAAAGAGCTGGATCCGTTCTTGAAGTCGGTTCTCTCCCATGAACGTAGCATTGTGGATCACAATACATCTCTGCGTGGTGCAAAAGGTGTTTCCTTTTCCAGTGCCGCTGAGATGTGCAGAAGGGCATTTTTGGTTGAGGCTAAGAGAGGTACAAAGAGACCAGCTGAGAAGGAGACACCGCAGACCAGGAACCCAATCATCCTCATCTCCCCTGCTGCCTCTTCTCTTCTAACAATGGCCAACATCAAGACGTTCTTGGAGAAGGGCAAATACACCATGACCAACACCACGGACCCCGAGGAAATAGACATGCTAAATTCGTCTGACTTGTGTATGGTGACACATGTGTTCCCAAAGCTCGGAAAGATTACCTTCATGGTCGTTGACAGCACAGAGAAGTTCAGCAAAGACGAACATTGGGACCGTACAGTGGCGGTGTTCACCACGGGCCAGACGTGGCAGTTTAAGAACTACAAGTGGGCCACGCCTTCAGAGTTGTTTCAGAAAGTCAAGGGTTACTTCTTCTACTTCGACAAGGAAGTCATCCCAGCACATATCAAGGAGTGGAACGTGGAGAGGGTCGCACTCGATAAAAACAAAAGATTCAAAGACGTCGTGGTTCTCAACGCATTTTGGGACTCAATGGAGAAGATGCTGTTGTCGAGAGGCTTCAAGGAACAGTGAGTAAAATAAATTTAGTACATTTTTGCAACTGGAGAGTTCAAAGAAAGAGTAGTCCCGGGACTTAGTTAGACCTAGTCGCGCCATTCCTCAGACCGCTCGCCGCACAAGTCCCTGGAAAATCTGAGGGGTCTCAAAGTCCGCAACACATCAACCTCCTCAAGCCATCCTCCCAAGCTATATACCAGATCCACCAAAACGGGACTCGAAATGTCCTCATTCAGGGCTCTTGGTCGTCTCCGCACGTCCATAATGCCCTCTTCACTTGCTCGAATGACGCCCCTCCGTCCACTGTCCTCGGTGGTACGGTCTTCAATACTGGGGCATCGCTTATTGGCACACCAACACCATCCGATCAAGATGATGAGACTTTACGCTACAAAACCACCTCCTAAAGAGCCAAAACTCATTAAAAATGACCCAAGTAACACCCCACGGACAAAAGAGGAGTGGCTGGCACGCGCAACGTCCTTTTGGGAGAGAATGCGAGTGCGGTCCAAATGGCTCTTGAAGCGATCAATGCGTCCGTTCAACGTCGATGATTTCAGTGCCTTCTTCTCATGGATCGTCGTCGGGAATGTGTTGCTTATCGTGCTGGGAACGACCACATTTGCATCATTGGTTGTGTTCATGATGAACACTGTGTTTGCTCAAGAACTGGTGGCGAAGACCCTTGGTAACTTCATCACGAAAAACTCCGGGTTGACAGTTGTGTTTGAGAGTGCTATTGTGCCTGATTGGAGTGATGGGAAATTGACGTTCAACAAGTGTTTTGTGTCCAAAAGACCAAAGAAGAAATCAAAGTTAAAAGCTGGGTTCGAGAAGGGTTCGCAGGCCGAAGCCATCGCACAGGCCGCAAACAAGGAGACAAATTCAGAAGAAGAATATGAGGATGATGGAAATTACACGCAATTTGACCTCACGATTGAACAGGTGAGTATGTCGTTATCGGTGAGCAAATTCCTCAATGGGAAGGGAATCATCAAAGAGCTAGAGATCCATGGAATGAGAGGAATTGTGGATCGTACACATGTTCATTGGGATCCTGATGACGATGCAAGAAACTATTTAAACATCAAGAGACCCGGTGATTTTGAGATTGAGAACTTTAGGGCAACAGACGTTCTCTTCACTCTGGCCCAGCCAAATGGATTCAGACCATTTAATGTGAGCATCTATAACTGTGAAGTGCCGCTTTTGAGAAAACACTGGCTTTACTATGATTTGCTGAATGCTAAGAATATGTCTGGTTCATATGACGAGTCTCTTTTTACGATCCACAAGAGACAGAGAATCAACGATTTTAACGATGAGATGAACGATGGCGGAACTGGTCAGTATCCATGGAAAAGAGTCACCAGATGCCGTGTCGACTCATTAAAGGTGGAGCACCTGAATGGTGGCATGGAAGGGCCATTTGGATGGATCACAAGTGGAGATGTGGACATGATTGGCGATATTATGGTTCCAGAGGATGAAGGGATCAGTGTCTCTGAGGTGTTCCATTCTCTAGCTGACTCTCTGGCTAAAGAGGCGAGAAGAGCAAAGATCATCTCCTCATACAAGCCAAAGGCCAAAGAGAAGAATGAGGATGATGAAGAGAAGGAAAAGGACCCCTCCAAGTATTTTGTGATGGACTTCCAGCTCAAACTGAACAATGTCAAGGCGGCAGTTCCGATCTTTACTAATGATCTCTCATACGTGAACAACGCCCTCATTCGTCCGATTGTCGGTTATATCAATTCACGCAAAACCTACATTCCGATCCGGTGTCGCATTGTGAAAAAAGTCGAAGACTTTGAAGGGGCATGGACGGTGTATGACTCCATGCTGATGGATGATATCTCTATTGAGATGTACGATGCCTTTGCCGAATACGCGGCCAATGAGGAAGTGCGCACTTTGAGAATCAAGAGAATTGGCTTCTGGACGCTACAGCTGTTCATCCAACTTTTGCTAATGTCGCTCGGTGCCATCGCCTGAACCCCCTGTATATAAAGAATTTAACGTGTTGATGAGCTTAAAAAGAAAGAAAAAAAAGGCGGAGCGGAGTCTCCGACGCACCCCGCGCAGGGGAAGAAAAATCATAAAAAAAGTCGTCATTTCTCTCTTACAACGATAACGACACACAACCATGGAAATCGAAGGAACAGGAAGACGCTACTCGATCTTTGGCACGTTTAAGGAGGCCCAGAAGCTTGACATTAGAGGTGAGTTCATTAGGCCCCTCCCGCAATTATTCCTCAAGCAACCAGCTAACAACAACATACAGCACAACAACGTACATATGACGGTGCCTACACAAGAGGAGCCATCGCCATTCTTGTTTTCGGTTAGTATTTTATTTCTTGTATCCTTTTATGGCACCAAACTAACATCCCCCGCAACAGCAATGATGGTCACGAAACTCTTCGCCAAGGAGTTCCTCCCCATTGCAACCGTCTTCATCATCTACGGTACCCTCATGTTCGTCGTTGCCGTGACACGTACCAGTTCCATGCAGAACTACTTCGAACCGACAAGCGAGACCCTTTACTTCAAGACCTCTGGAGATGTTGTGCTGAAGATCACTTTCCTCTCAGTGGCATCGTCGATTGTTCTGCTGGTCCTGCTGCTAAGGATGTGAATATGTCGTTTTCTAATGAATTGAATGTTTTTTTTGGACATAGGAATGTTACTGTTTATACGTTATTTTCTAGCCAGTAAGCAAAATGTGTACAATAGTTCATAAGCGTGTCGTGAATCGTGTGGTCATATCAGAGTTGTTTTCTCAACGGCGTCAATATCTCAGAGTTGCTATCATCACTCTTGAAAAACTCAGAGTATACAATCTCCTCGGTGATACTTCCAACAGTGGTCTCAGCAGTAGGAATCGGTGCTCTGAGAATGGATGTGGATGTTTTCATAACGAGCCTCTTGGACGGCGACAGCTCCATTGGTGCCGATGTAATCGAGAGCTTTGAAGGTGTGTATGGCCTGCTTCCATCATCTGCCTCATTCAACTTTGAAAGACTCTTATCTAGGACACGTTCTTCCCTCTCGAATGAATCTTCTGGGCTGGCGGACCTTGAGCTGTTGGATCTCGAACTTCCGGTGGAATCGAGCTCCTTATGACCATTCAAAATAATTCTCGATGCAGTGATCTCTTCAACTCTCTTGAATTGTTTGGCTTTCACGACAAGTGGTGAGCCGAGTTCTGACTGTGACGAAGGTGTGCTTTGTCTGGGTATCGATCCATCCAAGATGCTCAGATCGACAGCGTTAATATTTGACTCCTTCTTCGGGCTTGTAAAACCGTTCATGATGCCCATATTCCCATTGGTCGCATGCTCGGACGTCGCCCTGCTTAGCTCTTGAAGAATGACACTCTCCTTCATCTTTGCGTTAAAATCATCATAAGCCTTTGTAACAAATGCATCTTCTGCTTCACCTCTTCCAACACAGATCGGCATGGTTTGGAAGTCGGTATATTGACTGTTGATGACGCCTCTAATGTCAATCACTTCTTCTTCTTCTTTTTCGACAATCGATTCAGTAGCTTTACCAACAACCAATCTGAAGAAGGACCTGATAAGTTTGAAGATAATGTACACCACCACGGCAGATATCATACCAGTAATGGTTCTCTCGTGGTCTTTGTACACATTGTAACTCGGATGCGTCTTCCATTGTTCATATGATGAGTTAACGTAGAGCGCCACATGGTCCGGTACGTACTGGTTGTACATTTCCACAACTTGGCTCTTGGCATGCTCTCTGTTCTGGGACATGAGAGTCTCGAGATCATGTAAGATATCAGCAGGACCAGAAAGTATATGATGTGTGGAGACTGCAAGGGTCTCTACTGTGATTTCTTCTGAGGTTGGTGGTTCAATCACTTTTGGGGATCCATAAAGGAAATGGTCTCGTAATTGGTTAATATGCTTACAATGGAGGTTTTTTGATTAGTATAGAAAACTCACTGAAATGGCCCTCTAGAAGATGTGGGAAAGCATCTGGAATTTCAATGATGCCGATCAAGAATGGCAGGATCACAGCAAACACGATGGAACCAACGATGCTAAACAACATCCTAGATAAACACTTGATTCAAAAACACAAAAGGATCTGCGACACACGTAAAGCTTGGAAATTTGGAGAGAGAGAGTTCGAAAGGTTACCTTAATTACTTGGGCTTCGAGATGTAGCTTACCTGCTTGGAAATGTCAACAAAGAGTCTCCGATTTCCGGGGATATATTTCTTGAGTAGG
Source organism: Petasospora hungchunana (assembly GCA_030563225.1). Classification (NCBI taxonomy): domain Eukaryota; kingdom Fungi; phylum Ascomycota; class Saccharomycetes; order Phaffomycetales; family Wickerhamomycetaceae; genus Petasospora; species Petasospora hungchunana. The sequence goes on along the minus strand of JAKUBL010000002.1, from coordinate 507,167 downwards.
TAAGTTCCGGTCGAATTATCCGTTGTCATGGCAACGGGTGGTTTTCTAAGTCAAAGTTGAAATATTTAGACCTCTCTCATTGTGGAATTCCAGTATTGTAGTCTATAGTGAGATAAATAGTAAGTTGATCTAATTTATCTCTTTTGGGGAGTTTTTTTTAACCCAACGCGTGCGCATCGCTATGAGCTTCTCGTTGAAGCTCGCTGTGAAGATGTTCTCATCGGGAACTTCCGGAGCCTCTATGAAGAAGAGACGCACACCGGAACATCGCAGACTAACCACAGACACCCATGGAGCGAACCGGATGGAGCAGCTGCGAGATTGACTAACAGCTCGAGTGGGGAAGGGCGTTTTTTTGTGCCCGCTGGTGGAGAATGCTTCGCATGTTACTGGATATCGTGTAAGTTAGGGAAACTCTATTCTTCAAAGAACGTAGAATTCGAACGAGTCAGTACTGTTATTCACTCGAAAACTCAGTCTTGGCTATCACAGACACATCGGACGGGTTTTGACAGACGCAAAAATTTCTGTCAGAAACGAAAACGACGGCTGAAAAGAGTTAGGTGTGTCCCCTGCCCAATCCGAACCGATGCACGGCACAACGCATTTGGTTGTTCCGCCGCTCCATCTGGAAGGTCACGCAGTGCCCCACAAGATGACTCGTCGTGAGGGTTTCAGCCGTCCCTATGATGCTCAGGAACTTTGCCAGCGTTTGAGCTGACTTTACAGGCTGTTTTTTTGTAGTTGGAGGAAGCCAAGTTTTTGTAGCACGGAAAAATTATACGTGCCCCTCTCGCAAAAAATCCGTCTCTTGGCACTCTGGGCTCTCTCTCTCTCTCTTTTGACAGCCCACCAGTCGTATGTCGGTGTAATCAGAGCTCTTCACAAAAAACGTGAGGCTGACTTCAAAATGAGTCGCCCTGCCGGTAGCCCGTCGGGGGGTTCTTCCCTCGTGACCGTAGGCGTGTGACGTGACTGTTTGTAGGGCTTTGTATAGGGGAAGAGAGGGGTCCATCTAGGGGTTGTCGGGGGAGGTATAAAGTACACCGAATCCCACTTTGCAGACCCTGTTGATCCTCTTGATCCTTTATTCATCGTAGAGCATACACCATGAGCCCCACTCGCTGGCTTCTGTCGAACCCCGGTTTCCGGCGGTGACTCCTCCTTCAGCAGCCGCTTCGCTCCGGAGGTCTCTCCAGAAGCGGACGCAACATGCACATCTCAAAGCGGAATAAATAGTCGCAGAGTTCCCTCCAGAAAAACTTTTCTCCCCTGTTTCTGTCCCCCCAGAAAAGCAAAGACTATGGGTTTCAAACTTTTCTCTGGCACTCAGTGCAAGGAGTACGTGGTTAGTCGTTTCACTACGCTCATCCCTACAAAAGAACAATGGAATGCTGAGAAGAAGAACATTAACCCGTTCCCTGCTCTCCGTACCGTTTCCTGGAGATCATGGCAATACTTCATCATTGGTTTCCTTTGTTGGTCGTGGGATGCCTTTGGCTTCTTTTCCATGTCCCTCAACGTTTCTGCCATGGCTAAGACATTTGACAGACCAGTCGCTGACATTACATGGGGTATCACACTTGTGCTCATGTTGAGATCTGTAGGTGCAGTTATCTTCGGTTACTTTGGAGACAGATACGGCAGAAAGTGGCCATTGATCATCAACATGGCTTGTCTCTGTGCTATCCAGATTGGCTCCGGCTTTGTCAACACATACCAGGCGTTCCTCGGTGTTAGAGCCCTCTTTGGTGTTTTCATGGGCTCCCTTTACGGTCTTGCCGCTGCAACCTCCCTTGAGAGTGTTCCAAGCGACACCAGATCCTTCTTCTCTGGTCTCTACCAGCAGGGTTACGCCTTTGGTTACTTGCTTGTTGTCATCTTCCAGCGTGCTATCACCGACAACTCTCCTCACGGTTGGAGAGCACTCTTCTGGTTCTCTGGTGGTCCGCCAGTTCTCTTCCTCGTGTGGAGAGCTCTCCTCCCAGAATCTGATGAGTTCCTCCAGCAGAGAGCCCACTTGAACAACAAGAACACTTCCTTCTTCGGTGATGCCAAGAGAGCCATCCAGACTGAGTGGCTTAAGATGGCTCACATGGTTGTTCTCATGGCTGGTATGAACTTTATGTCTCACGGGTCCCAGGACTTGTACCCAACCATGCTTACCAACGAGCTCAACTTCGGTACAGACCGTTCGACTGTGACCAACTCTGTTGCCAACCTCGGTGCCCTTTGTGGTGGTGTCATTATTGGCCACTTCTCTGGCTTCCTCGGTCGTCGTCTCTCCATGATGATCTGTTGTGTTCTCGGTGGTGCTCTCATCTATCCATGGGCCTTCTGCAGAGGTGACTCCATCAACGCTGGTGTGTTCTTCCTCCAGTTCATGGTTCAGGGTGCTTGGGGTGTTGCTCCAGTTCACTTGTCTGAGTTGGCTCCACCAGAATTCAGAGCCTTTGTCGTCGGTGTCTCGTACCAGCTCGGTAACTTGGCCTCTTCTGCTTCTTCCACGATCGAGTCGACCATTGGTGAGAGATTCCCACTCTACAACGACGACGGAACCGTCAAGGCTGGTGCTTACGACTACGGTAAGGTCATGGCCATCTTCGTGGGATGTGTCTTTGGCTTTGTGCTCATCGTTGCCTTCATCGGTCCAGAGAACAGACACGCCAACATCAACTACGTCATTTCCGAGGAGGAGAAGATCGAGCTTGCAGAGCAGCAGCACGAGGCTGGTGCTTCTGACTTGGAGAGTGGACTCGTCACCGATGACAAGGCTGCTGTCTCTGATGAGGAGAAGAAGTAGAAAAAAAAGTTGTTTCAGTATTTATTCCGTTACTTGTGTTTATGCATGTGCATTTGTACTAAGATAAAAAAAAAGTTCATTCTCTTTATGCAAATTTGCTGTTAAGCCGTTTCAGTCTTTCCTGGAGGTCATCCATCCTCGTCAGTGAGCTCTGGAAGAGGGAGAGCACGTCTGGGTGCAATGGCTGGTTCTTTGGCTGGCCCTTTGGCTGTGCTAAAAGCGTGCCGTCCTTCCCATCCTCATGCTCGGACTCGTGGTCGATCGATGTAGATGTGGATATGAGCTGAAGTGAACTGTTTGAGTTGGTATATGTGGAATTGGTAATGTTGGACAAGTTCTTCTTATCCGGTTCTTCAAACAGTATGGGCGACTTGAGTGCTGTGTCCTCCTCGCCTAGATCAAACGTGAGTGTTTCGTCTCCTTCCTCTTCTTCTGTATTCTCATCGAGAGTCGCCGTAGTGTTGAGCTCGTCGTTGATAAGATCGTCGAGCATCTTCATGCTGTTAACAATGTCATGTGTTGCCTTAGATTGTGGGATATTCCCGCGTGTTTCGTAATCGAGGTCGGCGGGAAGTCCTCTGAACCCGTCATATGCGCTTGGTGGTTTTTTCTTAAACTGTGAGAGTGGTGGTGTGTTCTCAGGGGAATCGAATTCAGAAGAACTGGGTGAATATGTGCCGATTGATCCTGATGTGTTGAGGTTGGTGAAGAATGCTGATGGTTGAAGAAGTGGACTGTCTTCGTAGTCTGATTCAAGTACTTCGCGTACAGGTGTTCCTTTAGACTTCTTTTTCAATACCAGGGGCGACACAGGGTAGCTGGTGCCAAGGTTATCGCTGTTTGTTTCAAATGCATGTTCAATCTCCTCCTCTTCAACCTCCTCGTACTCGTCTTCCTCCTCCACATCGGACTCTTCGGAGTCTGAAAGATGGTAATCTGGTTCTGCGATGGTGATGTGACTCGAGAACTGAAGAGATTTTGACTTGAGCGATGAGTTCTTGGGCACAAATGGTTGTAGTGTCTCTTTTGACCTTTCGAGCTCCTCATTCTTCCAACAGTTAAGTCTCGCCAGTCTCTCATCGTATGTTTCCAGACACTCCGCGGGCGCAAAACCAATCTTGCCGTCATATTCCCTCCGTACAAGCCACCAATAGCCGTCCGAGTCGTTGAGCAATACCACCGCGTCCTCCCTTTGAAGCTCGCAGTGTGAGGGGTCGTCCCCACTGAAATCGTACAGCGCGTACAACTTGTCCGGGTCCAGCTCTGTGGGTGGCGGCAGTGGCGAGTCGACGACGTAGTCGTTGAAGTCGTCCTCCTGCTCCAGGTTCTTGGTGCGTACGCGCAGCTCGTTGTCCTTGGCTGGGGCAGGCGAGCCTCTATAAACCACTGAGGAAGACTCGCTGGCGGACGAGGAGGATGCCGAAGCCACGCGCCGCTTCTCCGTCAGCGAGTCGTCCCGTAGCAACTTCCCACCGACTCCCTTCAGCAGGCTTCTCAGCTTCGTGTCGGACATGGCGTGCTGAGTTTCTGGTAGTGTCAGAGGTTGCAATTTCACCAGATCGGCTTTTCACAGGGCGCGTAGGCGACGCGTTTTTTTTTTCTGAGCCTAGCGCGTGGAAGGGGGGGAGGGGGCGATCATTTTACGATCTGTCAGGGGGAGTTCCTGAGACAGTTTCTTGATCCGTCGCTTTACCGTCTGTTTCTGAAGTGAGCGAATCGCTGTGCATTTTGAGGTTCTAAGACAGTCAGAAGAAAAAGCGTAGCTATAACATTAACTGTTTGAACCCGGAGAAGAGGTCGTTCCACTCCCCCCTGAACCTAGACACCACATAACTCACCCACTTATAAATCTACGCAATTGGGTGGGATACTACCTGAGCAGGGAATGCAAAGTCCCCAAAAGCGTCACAATAAATAAACACCACAAACTAGAAAACACCCATCTTCTGAGGCGTCAGCATCGTATATACCACCATCCACATCAACACACCCACAACACGTTGGACATCGAGCAGACGGAAATCAGCGTACCTTTTCCCCGTATGGGTCCTCAGAGACCCTCTGGAAGTTTCCACCGATTGCATCATCTCCGCATCCAGATCTCTTGGACCCATCGTCTCCTATTGCTCATTCGAGGTAGACTCCCTCAGCACTTCAGACTGTGCATCAACGATGTCCTCGTTCTTCTCCGTTTCCTTCATGACGTCGTCAGCAACCTCGTCGCGCTTCTTCTTGTATTCCTGTGCCCTTTTTGTTCTGATCTTGAGGAGTGTATTCTGTGCGGTGCCAAGAACAAAGTAGCACACACTAGTGAATACCGTCCAAAGCTCTGGAGGGATGAACTTCTGACAGATTGAAACTGCAATTGGGCCGGTGATCCATGATGATTTGAGCACAGTCATCAAAGATCTCTTCCATGACTCCTTGATGTTCTCCATGGCACGAGCAATCTCATCCTTGGAGAAGGATTGAAGAGCAGGCTTCATGTTCATCACTGCAACAAAGGCAACAAAGAGAGCACTGGAGAGCGGGGTGATTGTGGCCATTGACCCAAGGATTTGGAGAATCTTCTGACGTGACGAGAGTGGAGGTCTGAAGATTTTGTTGAGCCACTGGTATCCGTAGTGCGAGATTGGGGTGGAGACAAAGAAGGCGTAAAGTGCAAACAGCACGAGCTTCCAGTTGAATGGGTGCTTCACCTTGTGATTGAGGATCTGTGTGATATTCAGCTGGCGGGAAACGGTCGAAGCGATGATTTCATTTAGGACGGCCAGGAAAGCACCAGTCACGGACTTTGTAAAGAGGGGCCTCTGCTGAAGAGCAAGAAGGTACTGGATCTTCAAGGACTGCTTAGGCATTTTTGATCTGAACAATGGTAAAGAGAAAAAAAAAAGAGCGTCTGTATCCTCTGTTTTTATAAATCAATTGATGAGGGGAGGAAGGAAGTTCGAATCTCCGCGGTAGCGACGGGAAAATAACGCGTAGAGCCAGAGTGAACCTCGGTGTTGTGCGGTTTCCTGTGAGGAGAAGAGACGCGTGCGCGATAAAGCAAGGGCCTTCCGAAAACGGCAATTACCGAGCTTCTCTAACACGTGCACTTACCTCGGAAATCGAAACTCCAAAAAGCCAAAATTTGGCCCTAAAAGGGTAATTACCGACTGCCCCCGGAACTGTCAGTTTTTTTTTTTTCTTTGGTTCGCGATGGGCCATAAAAATTTTTCTGAAGGCTCTTTAGCGCAGACCCCATCCAAAGGTTCTTATTACAACCCATCCCACTCGGATAACCCTTTCAGACAATCACATATCAAAAGATGGCTTTCACTCCAGGTGGCAGAGGCGGTAGAGGTGGTGCCCGCGGCGGTTTTGGCGGTGCTCGTGGTGGCAGAGGTGGTGCTAGAGGTGGCTTCGGCGGTGGCAGAGGTGGTGCTAGAGGTGGCTTCGGCGGTGGCAGAGGTGGTGCTAGAGGTGGTGCCCGTGGTGGTGCCAGAGGTGGTGCTAGAGGTGGTGCCCGTGGTGGTAGAGGTGGTGCCCGTGGTGGTGCCAGAGGCGGTGCTAAGGTCGTCATTGAGCCACACAGACACGCTGGTGTCTTTATCGCCAGAGGTAAGGAGGATTTGCTCGTTACCAAGAACATTGCTCCAGGTGAATCTGTCTACGGTGAAAAGAGAATCTCCGTTGAGGAGCCAGCTAAGGAGGAGGGTGCACCAGCTACCAAGACTGAGTACCGTGTTTGGAATCCATTCAGATCCAAATTGGCTGCCGGTATCATGGGTGGTTTGGACGAGTTGTTCATTGCCCCAGGAAAGAAGGTTCTCTACCTTGGTGCTGCTTCCGGTACATCTGTTTCTCACGTTGCTGATGTTGTTGGTCCAGAAGGTTTGGTGTACGCTGTTGAGTTCTCCCACAGACCTGGTAGAGAGCTCATTGGTATGGCCAAGAAGAGACCAAACGTCATCCCAATCATTGAGGATGCCAGACACCCACAGAAATACAGAATGCTTATCGGTATGGTCGATGCTGTCTTTGCCGATGTTGCTCAGCCAGATCAGGCCCGTATCATTGCTTTGAACTCTCACTTGTTCCTCAAGGACCAGGGTGGTGTTGTCATCTCCATCAAGGCCAACTGTATCGACTCCACTGTGGATGCCGAGACTGTCTTCGCAAGAGAGGTTCAGAAACTCCGTGAGGAGAAGATCAAGCCACTCGAGCAGTTGACTTTGGAGCCATATGAGAGAGACCACTGTATCGTCATTGGTAGATACATGAGAAGTGGTTTGTAAGTGTCTCGCACTTAACCAATCACTCCATAAAAACGCATTTCCTGACACGCACTTTCTTCTTTCAACACCTTCTTTGTTTTTATTCACTTTTCTGGCATTTTTACACCAAGTAATGATCACTTGAATGTTTTATTACCCTTCTTCATTGGCACAATACACCTTTTCGCCTTTGAGTTTCACCACCATCGCTACGCATACCACCATCCATCCCACACATTTTCTCTGGTCTCTTCCACAGGGGCTCTGTACATTAATAATTAAACTTTGTTATCCACGCTGATCATTTTGTAAGCTCCTCATCTGTCATTCTTGCACGGGTTTTATTGTGGCCCTTGAGGTTATGAGCCCTCGAACATACTACTGAGGACATTGTTTTCTTTTCCATTATAATTTCTTATCCATCCTCCCACAGAAAAGGAGATAGACGATGTCCAACAACAGGGACGTTGTGGTGCTCAACTCGGATGCAGAATCCGACGATGGCGTTCTCATCATGGAGGAGCGCAGAGTGGCAAACGCAGAGCAGCATGGAACCCGTAGCCAGAGACGAAGCCAAGGTCTTATGAACGATGACGATGATGATTTACAAGTTGTTCGTGAGGTCAGCTTAGTACCTGAACGCAACGAAGGTGTGCCGGTTTTTCATTTTCCTGATGGCGCTCGTCCTACTGGCCAGCTGTACCACCCCCTACCTTTCCAACGACGTCATCAGCCCCCACGAGCAGCTCAGAGAGCACAGGAGGAGCGTCGATTTGAACAGCATCTGCAACGGGAACGAAACAGACTTCGAGCAGATGCAGAATGGTATGCGACTCATGACGATTATCATGAGGATGATGATCCCGACTATGACCCCCTTGCGCACACAACTCACCCTATAAATCACACAGCCCTATTCTTGGGGATTTATCAGCCACTGGGCCATCTCCAAGATGGATTTGTCCGAGCAGCTAACCCGAATGAGGATGTCCCACACCATATCATGCTTCGGATTCAAGAAGCTGAGGAACAGGAGTTTGCGAGAAAGACAGCAAGAAACGCTGCTTCTTCCCTCACTTATCAAAAGGCTATTGATGCTGAAGTTGCCAAGGTACGAGATCCATTCACTGTCTCCGTGGATAATAAGGAGGAGTACTCTTGTGTTTTGTGTGGAGTCACTCTCGGTGAGGGTATCCCGTTGGACTTTGAGGGCACAAGAAGCAAAAGGCCGCTTGAGGCTCTTCAAGAGGAGACAAATGTTGCTGCTCCATACCAAGCTTCAAGGCTCGTCACCGTTGCTGACAGGGACTTGTCCAAGAGAATCTTTGCATGTAAGTGTGGGCATACATACTGTGGAAGATGCGTACGGAACATCTCCAATATCAAGTCCAAGCTTAAAGAGGCCAAGAAGAAAAAGTTCAAGAAAACCGATATGGATATTGAGAATCCCTTCGTGTTCGCTCCATTGAAGTGTTCTGCTAGTGGATGTGACACTAGACTCAGTGGTCGTAAAAAGTTCTTCGAGCTCTTCTTTTGAATTGATGACATAATGATTATACGATCTAGTTGAATGACATTCACCTAAAAGAAAAGCATAACTAATTCGTAAATACATACCAACGCTTTCAAAGCAGCTCTTTTGTTCCAAGATTATGGTATAAGTTCCCGGCAGGTTCGTTAAGGTCCAGGAACTCAATATCCTCCCTAATCTCGCCAACTTCATCACTGGTGGCCACATCTCCCTGAGTTTCATTTTCATCAATATCATCAATTTCATCAATTTCATCATCAACAGCAACTTCATTACACAAATGACACCCGTGTAAATAGTATCCCACGTCGGCCTTTGCCGGTTTCCCAACAACTCTCTTGATGTCACCTTCATTCTCCATGAGGGCATGGTTATGGAAGATGACTTTCAAGTCACCAAAGATGTAAAACTTCTCACCAACGTGTATAAAATTGACATGGATCGTGTAATCCGACGTTGATTGACGAATGAACACTTTGTTCCCCTTCTTGAGCTTGCGAACGTTGTATGGCATCACGATCAATCTCACGAGGGATCCTTCCGCATTGCAGATCACCAGTTGCAGTCTGCCACGTTCTTTGACCAGCATTCCCGGGAAGTTCGGTGATACGATATCAGATGAGCTCATATCTATGGTGCCAACGAAGGGAGAGAACGATCCGTCTTCCCATGTGTAAAATCTTGCCTGGAAGGCACTTTGATAGGTGCTCCCCAAGCCTGTGGTGATCATCGCGAGGAAAGCGTACGGTTTGGAGGGCAATCCCGAGGTCATACCCTGTAGCAGGGACTCTTGCATGTTTCCCAATAACGACCGTGAATGAGTAGAGATGCTGAGTTTCTTTATGCGATTGAGACGAGCCGGGTTCCTTCTCTCACAGTGGAAGCACGGCTCAGGCAGAGCGATAACAGGTGTGGTAGCAGCGTGTGTGGCCTCATTTGACAGTGATGAACGTCTCTGTGGAATGTGCTTGAGTACTGCAATAGGCATTTGTCGTACTTCTTTCTTTCTTCCTTCTTTTCAAGTCTTCTATAGGGTAAAGAAGAAGGGCTTTCAGGTGTGACACATAGGAATTGCTTTTGTTATAGGCGCGTGACATTTGACAGGGCTCTTGATCTTTGCCGACGGACCGGCGGCTTCCCGTCCTCAGCCGTTCCCGTTTGAGACTTCAAAAACCAGTCGCCACAAATTCCCCACATAAGAAAGAGAACTGAACAATATTCCTTTTCTTTAAATAAAGAAGTGGTAGTTGAAATGAGGTCCCTCGTCGCTATTCTCTCCGTCTCTCTCATCATTACAGGATGTCTCAACACCATCTTCACCAAATACCAAGATAACCAATACGTGGCACCGGACCGGAAGTTCGAACAGCCCGTTCTCCAAACACTCCAGATGTTCCTGGGTGAGGCATGTGCTGTCTTCTTTGTGCTGCTCAAGAGTCGCAGAGGCACCCAGGTCCTCTCTTCTTCGGAGTACACGCCGATATCCGGCAGTACCAAGCCACAACTTCCAAGGTCCATGTCCTACATTCTGGCAATTCCTTCTCTTTGTGACCTCCTTGGTACTACAATGATGAACCTGGGCCTCATGTACTCACCAGCGTCGATCTACCAGATGACAAGAGGTGCACTGATCATCTTTGTTGCTCTCTTCAGCATTATGTTCCTCAAGCGCACCATCAACCGTGTAGAATGGCTGGCCCTCGCCGCAGTTATCCTCGGTATCACAATCGTCGGTCTCAGTGGTAAGTCAAACGCCGGCGCGGAAGACGCGTCTGAGCCCGTCTCCAAACTCCTCTTTGGTATTGGGCTCATCGTTCTTGGTCAGGTGTTCACCGCTACACAGTTTGTCGTTGAAGAGCATATTGTTGGGAGATGGACTGTTGAACCACTCACATTGGTCGGTTACGAAGGTGCTCTTGGAAGTGCGATGACATTTTTTGCTATGATCATCGGCTTCCTCGCATTCGGTGCCAACACCAAGGGGCCATTTGATCTTCCAAACTCGTGGGATGAGTTTGTCAGTAACGACAAGATCCTATACTCTTCCATCATCATCATGATCTCGATCGGCCTCTTCAACTTCATCGGCATTACTCTCACAAGTATGCTCAGTGCCACGGGAAGAAGCACCATTGACACATGCAGAACACTCGTTGTCTGGATGGTGTCCCTCACGCTCGGATGGGAGTCCTTCGTGTTCCTCCAGCTTATTGGCTTCGTCTTCCTTGTGTCTGGCACACTAGTCTTCAATGGCGCGGTCACTATCGACAACTACCTCCCAGCCTGGTTCATAGCAGACAAGTCTTCTACTCGCATCATTGATGTCGTTGATGAGCAGATTGAGAGACAATAAAGAATCAATTGCATGCTAAAAGTACTAGTAGAGACCTTTTCATATACGGGTAATTGTGTGTCCCCAACCGCCCTCGGATATCGCGCTCCATTTTATCGGAGCTGTCGCCTGGAGAGCCATGGGGCTATGGGACATTGCCAGCCTTTTGCTGAATGCTAAGACCTTTCAAGCTGAGGCGAACAGACAGCACAATGGACCAGGAGAGACTTTTCAGATTCCAGCCTTTCAAGCTGCCTAACTCTGCTGCACTCAGATCGATTGGCGTCTATCTCAGTGGCGGCCTCGTAAGTTTTGTTTTGTCCTGGTGCCTGATTGGATCGAATACTAACAATTCTGTTCAAAGTTCGCAATTGGTGTCTGGGCCTTTGTCGATGCCGTCATCTACAGCAAGACTGTCAATGCCTCGGATGTCCACGTCACTTTTGTTGATTGGATCCCGATCATCTGTTCCTGTCTGGGTATGCTCGTCGTCAACTCTATCGAAAAGAGCAGACTCCTCAATGATGCCCTTGGGAACGGCTCCGGATTTGGTGGTGGCTCTTCTACTACATGGGCTGCTCGTGTCATCTTGTTCATGGGCTTTGCGCTCCTTGCCGGTGGCCTTGCGGGCTCCATTGTTGTGCTGATCTTGAAGTTCTTGGTAAAGCACTACACTTTCCCTACCCTTGGTATGGGTTTGTTCAACGTCGTGGCAAACGCCTGTATTATGCTCAGTTGTGTCGTCCTCTGGATCTCTCAGAACATTGAGGATGAGTACTCATATTCCTTGGCGCTCTGAACCCAACCAACTCTGATGATAACACCTCTTTAACGCCCCCTTCTTCCCAAATTCATGATAACAGAACATCTACGTAGTTGTGATTTAGTATATGCATTGAAGCTATCAAGGACAGATGCTGTTGGTCTGTAAAAATACAAGAACAGGATAAAAGATGTCACAAGAGCTCGGCGAGTACCAGCCCACTCCGAACACCATCTAAAGCAACCCTTGCCGATTATGAACTGTCTTGTGTGATCAAAAGTGATAAAAAAAGAGGGCATGAATGAAGCAAATGACAAAAAAATCGGTAAAATCAAAACGAACACAAATCTTGTCAACTCATACCAGGACCTTATCCTTAAGTTCATTAATAACGTCCAACTCAAAGCTGCTGAAATTGAATAACTTCGGAAGCGGTGACGGACCTGACGATCCTCTCGGAACAAACTGTCCATCAATCCTCAAATCGTCAAAGAACTCATGAGCTAATATTCTTCTCGGACTTAATCTCAATTCTGGTTCATAAACCAACACCTTCATCAGCAAATCAACACCCTTGTCACCAGCATTTCCAAGTACTTTCTGGAATCTGGATGATACTCTGCCGTTGAAGAGAGGCTTGGAAAACAGCGGACCGTTATACTTTGGATTGGAGTTGAAGATGAACCTTTTGTCCGGTGGACCCAACAACTTGGAGATCTCCCTTAATTGTAAAAGTGGATCGTCACCTTGGAAAATCGGCTTGCCGATCAGCATCTCGGCGAACACACAACCCAATCCCCAAATATCGATTTGTGTCGAGTAGTACTGAGATCCCACAATAAGCTCAGGGGCTCTGTAGTAACGAGAGCAGATGTATGACACCGAAGGTTGCTTTGGCTCGAGTCTTTTGGCAGATCCGAAATCACACACTTTGAGAGTCCCACTTTCTGGATCAACAAGAATATTAGATGGTTTGATATCTCTGTGGCAGATTCCCAAGGCATGGAGGTAGAGCATGGCTCTCGCAAGCTGGTAGGTATAGAGCTTGATGTGCTTCAAAGGCAACTCAAGTTTGCTGACATAATAGCGACGAATCTCCAATTGGAGTGTCTCCGGTAAACACTCCATTGCCAAGTGCTGGTACACTTTACCATCTTCTGGGGCTGTATGTGTGAAGAAGTATTCCAATGAAATGATGTTCGGGTGGTTTGTGAATCTCAATATCTCTAATTCTCTGCTCTTGTACTCTGTCTGAGCGGGAACCTTCTTGATGGCGTACGGTCCAATCCATTTGTCCTCGTCTAAAAGCTTTGCTTGAGAAACTGTTCCGAAAGCACCTTCACCGATCTTCTTGTACTGTTTTACCAACATTCGCTTGATGACGTTGGTCTTGTTGGACGTCACGTCATCTGCCACAAACTCAACATCTGTAATGGCACAGTTAGTATAAGCTCCATATGGATCGTAAAGAGGGATATCGTACTCACTCGTTGTGCTCATTGCGTCTTGTAGATAGTCGTGTGTTTATAACACTGGCGGCTCAACGGTCAAAGTCGATTGTGGTACGAGGATCGCAAATTTGGGACGGGGAAAAGAAAGCTGATCGGGTTAATTATCAAAGCTTTGAGGGGTGACTACCAGTACAATGCCTCTTGATCAACAGTTTCAGCAATTATGTCAGTTCTGGGACGCGTCAGCAAGTGTCAGAGAGTAGAACACACTGCGTTGTGAGTTGTGACTCGACGCGGGTCGTGACGTGGCGGTCAAAGCGTGCGCAAACAACGGGCGGCAAGGATGGACAGCGGCGGTAGGGGGCAAGCTGTGTGGAGCGGATAGCTGTTTGGAATTCTGATCTATCAGTAATGTCTGGCAGTCAGAGTTATCGTGGCGACAACTGTCTTGCTGTTTGTTGTTGTGGCGGCGGTGCCTAGTTTGGTGCAGGTCCATTTCTAACGGGAAAAGCCTCGTTCCGCAGGGCTCGTGACCTCTTCTTGACAGGTCGCCAAATCGGGAAATGTAGACAGAGTATTCCAATTGCCGAAATGATACGCAGCTTGTAGTTGGGTCCAACATATGTGAAGCGGTGTTGTGCTGGTTTCCAGTGCATACACGTGTCAGATCTGTCTATAATTCGTCCTTTCAACAAGCCTGACCCCCCCCTTACTCTCTGGGCCCGGGCCAGCATTCGCGCTCAGTTGAAAATTCAATCGCCATGAACAAACAGGCCTCTGATTGAGTTCCACTTCCTTCAGTCATCGCACTCCATACTATGATGCTCAACAGGCTCTTCCCAACGAATATGCTGCGTACTGGTTTGAGATCCTCTGTTTTCACATCAAGAAGTGAGTTCCCCCAATACCTTCGTTTCCCCCCCTCCCCCAAAAGATCTTCGAACTAACATCCATCTAGCGTTCTCCACATCCCTTATCAGAAAACAAAATGGCATCGAGGCTGCAAATGCCGCCATTGCCAACTCTTCCATTCGTCTGGCAAACGTAAACACACCAGGTGCTTCAAAGTCTTCGGAGCTCGTCCATAAGTTCATCCTGTACTGCAAGTTCACCAAGAACAACACTCATCTCACACTTACCGCTCTCACGGAGGACACACAATTCGAGGAGAAGAACCCAGACATGCCACTGAAGGACAAGGTTCTCTATTATTACAGACTTCCGCAGAAGGTGAAACTTTCGGTATCCTCTGGTCAGTTGGGTTTCAGAAAGAGTGCAAGAGGTGAATATGAAGCTGGTTTCCAGACGGCTGCTAAGATGTTTTCGCTCATGGAGGAGAGAGGATTCCTCGACAAGGATCTCGAGATTGTGGTGAAGGATTTTGGAAAGGGTAGATCTGCATTTGTGGATGCCCTGACAGGAAAGGAAGGAAACAACGTCAGACCAAAGATCAAGAAGTTAAGTGACAACACCAAGCTCAAGTTTGGTGGTACGAAATCTCCAAAGGTTCGTCGTCTCTGATTTCTGCACATATCTGCTTTGGATTTATGTATATATTCGTCCATTTATACCATGTTAATGACCATTATGTGTAAATAAGAAAATCTGGGGAGAACAGTCGTGAGCTGAAGTGTTTAAAGTAGGTTGTGTTGCCCTGTTTTTCCACGTGACTTTGCTCTGCCCTATTAGCGAAGATCGGTGGATGGTGTTAGGGTTTCTTACACAAGATTCAAAAAAAGGTGGGCTCTGTGCGTGCGATAACCAACTCCAGCCTAGCCGGATATCGCGACCTACCTAAACCGCGAACTCCTTGCCCAGGGGTAACTTGTTGGCGGGCTGAGGGCTCTTTCGCGACCAGAGGACTGCGAAAATTTTTTGACGCTCTGGTCCGGAAAACAAAAGTGTTGAAATTTAAGCGTCCTCCTTCGCAACAGAGAAGAGTTACACAACCACAACAGATCATAATGGCTCCATCCAGTAAGTCATACCAGAGAAGAGATAGATACGGACATACCTCGGCATTGAAAGACTGCACACAAATGACACATTTACCGTTATGTTCGCCGACGAACACCCCGCCAACTTGAAGCAATTGAAGAACAACTGCAAGACGCAAGATGGAATGACCAAGAGACTATCCATGAAGAAAAAAACACACTGAACCATCAATATCATCATCATTACAAGCTCAGCTCTCTGACACCGCTATTATTTTTCTATTGAGACCACGATGCCCCGGAATACCATCCTTACCATGTTCAACCACAAAGGCCCACAAGCAGTCCCATACGGAATCATAGTCACCGTGTGACTTTCTCACATCTCTGTAATTCTAAAGTTCGCTTATTCACCGTTCATGTCTTTCAAGCCCCGGTCCACGTTTCATTTTCAACTTTCTTAAATACGAAATTGAGTACTAACACCTATCCTTTAGCTAAAGCTGCTGCTGCTAAGAAGGCTGTCGTCAAGGGTTCTAACGGTAAGAAGGCCATGAAGGTCAGAACTTCCGCCACCTTCAGACTCCCAAAGACTTTGAAGTTGACCAGAGCTCCAAAGTACGCTAGAAAGGCTGTTCCACACTACCAGAGACTTGACAACTACAAGATCATCGTTGCCCCAATCACCTCCGAGACCGCCATGAAGAAGGTCGAGGACGGTAACACTCTTGTGTTCCAGGTTGACATCAAGGCCAACAAGCACCAGATCAAGCAGGCCGTTAAGGAGCTTTACGAGGTTGACGTCCAGGCTGTTAACACTTTGATCAGACCAAACGGTACCAAGAAGGCTTACGTCAGATTGACCGCTGACCACGACGCTTTGGACATCGCTAACAAGATTGGTTACATTTGATCTCATGAAGGTGTTTTAATTGTATAAAAGATGTTTAATCCGGTAAAAAGTTAAGCTTTGGAATGTAGGTTAGTGAATTGTGTCCTTTGGATAGCTGTGAATTCTGCTTGTACTCTGGTACTCTTGAATGATGAGAACCTCATAATTGCAGCCGCCCGTGTCCTAGATCTGAGTTCATCTTGTGGCATATCACAGTCTCCCGGTCTCCTTCTTGGCCGTTTACTTTTTAAATGAGCCTATCTGTGGTAAGCCTCGGAGAGGCTAACTAGCTTATAATCAAAGCTAAAAATAAAACACGCTTACGACCAGATACCTTACAGGGGTGCTTTGTGGCCAGAGTAAGTCCTGATCGTCGGTTGGGACCATTCTGTTTCTCTCTCAAATACGCTGTTGAAGCAGATGCCAATTCCAAATCATGCTCATAGTGCTACGTTGTCTCTGTTCGACTATCAGCCTTTGCTACTCTCCAAAATATAGTATTTATTACTTTCAAGGTTTTCAACTCTTAGGTCTAAGGTCCCCCAAGAGGCTTCCATGCAGGAGGTCGCGTCGGCTACGATGAACACGCGTCAGCACGGAGATGGTTTCCAGAGCCGACTCGTCAAAGCTAGGTATCTTCTTTTCGTATTATTACTCCTGAAGCTGAATGCTATATTTATTCTGCTAGATTCGTGGCGCCGCAGTAAAGGGGGATAGCTTGTGTGCGGAAAGATAGGCTGTGAAGCATCAGAGGGGTATACCTGTGGACTGTCCCTAAGAATGGTATTTCAGAGGCGCATAAGAGGATTTTTTCAAGTGGTAACTGGGTTTTACGGAAACTCAGAATGCTATCTGGGTATAACTCGATTATATTTCAAAAGGGAGACCTGAAATCTTTCCCGAGTTGACGAACTAGTCGACCTGCATTGACGAGCATCACCCTTAGAAACTTGCGTCACTGCCTCCCCCTTTCACACGGACTTTGTCTGAAATTTCCCATTAGAAACCCATCGACGATCATCCTGTAATCCTTTTGCAGCAGTATGCCTCAACTCAACAAAAGTTCAAGACGGAAAGTCGGCGAAGGCATTTTATAGGGGCAGCGTTCCAAGTCAGGATTGGTTTCAAGACTTCCAAGGCGATAGCGTCACCCCAGACTTGCATTCCACTATTTCTCTTCTGAAGTCCTCTTCCCTGATATATCACTGTTAGTGTACCAAGGCTTCTTTCTGTGTCTATTTCAAAATTTGGTTAAGCGG
Organism: Petasospora hungchunana; assembly: GCA_030563225.1. Taxonomy (NCBI): domain Eukaryota; kingdom Fungi; phylum Ascomycota; class Saccharomycetes; order Phaffomycetales; family Wickerhamomycetaceae; genus Petasospora; species Petasospora hungchunana. The sequence continues at coordinate 489,940 of JAKUBL010000002.1, read as the reverse complement.
CTATATGTGCATCTATGCCGCTATTGATCCTAATCCAAGTCGGTTCACAGTGCTAGGTATAATATAAGATCCCGCCTTTTGCTCTTCATCTCTGTATTTTGCAATGTCGTACAGTGCACCAGTTCATTCGTTTCATTACAATGAGACTTTCCTTCTCTGTTTCGCTTACTATCGCCGCTTCGCTCGTTCATCTCAACTCTGTTGATGCACTTGCCATCCCAAATATCGGTCTCGCCAACTTCTACAAGAGAATGGCTGCTACTTTCGACTTGAGCAACACAATTACTGAGGATGCTTCTTCCACATCTACTGCCTCTTCTTCCTCATCCTCTTCTACCGCTCAGACTACTCAGACTTTCGCTTTGGGTGATACAATCACGGAGGATGCTTCCTCCACTTCTTCTCTCTCTTCCTCCTTCGAAAACTCCTCCTCTGAGGCTTCTTCCTCTTCCGAGAATTCCTCTGAAGCTTCCTCTTCTCCTGCGACATCTGTTGAGTCCTCCGAGTCTTCTTCCTCTGAGGCTTCTTCCTCTTCCCAGATTTCCTCTGAAGCTTCCTCTTCTCTTGAGACATCTGCTGAGTCTTCCGAGGCTTCCTCCTCTGTTGAGTCCTCTGGGATCTCCTCCTCTACTGAGGAGTCTTCAACCTCTTCTGGAGCTTCTGAGTCTTCAAGTGCAACTGAGGACGGTGTCTCCACTACCAGCTTCACCACCACCACTTGCGATGCTTCTTCATGTTCCGAGAGCACAATCACCACTGGTGTCACTGTTGTTACTACTACTGTGTCCGGTGTTGTCACTGAATATACCACTTACTGCCCACTTACCGCTGAGGGCCCTGCTACCACCGTTATCACTACCACTTCTTGTGACAACATGACCTGTACCCCTGAAACGGTCACAACCGGTCTAACCGTCATCACCACCACGGAGTCTGGTGTGGTTACTGAGTACACCACTTACTGTCCACTCTCTTCTGAGGAGACTTCTGAGAATGAGGCATCCACCACTATTGTGACGGTTACTTCGTGTAACGAGGACGCATGTTCAGAAGTCGCAGTCACTACTGGCGTCACTGTCGTTACCACCACCTCCGAAGGTGTTGTCACTGAGTACACTACTTACTGTCCACTCTCCACTGAATCTCTTGCTGACTCCACTATCGATATTTCTTCCACCATATCTACTTCCTCTATTATCGAGTCCTCTATTATCGAGTCCTCTACTTCCTCTGTTATCGAGTCCTCCACTTCTACTGCTGCTGAAGTTTCTACTTACGAAGGTGCAGCTACTGTTGTCAATGCTGGCTTCGTCGTCTCGGCTATTGCTATGCTCTCCGTTCTCTTGATCTAGGGGAATTGAGGAATAAGTCAATTCTTTTTTCGAATATTGCTTCTGTGTCGTAATATATGGTTACCCGCATTCTATTAAGGCTCCCACCGCTCACTCATTAGGCATCCCATAATACTACACCAGTAAAAAAGAAGAACAGCTATATGAAAATCAGAATAAATAACCCGGATGATTGCTTTTCAAAGAATGGCGAACGGATACATACACCGGCTCTATAGTCATAGACACTCATACCATCCACCCACAAAACATCATACAATAATCGTAACGTTTGAAACTCAATAACAAGGAAGACATAACAGAGGCAAAATAAGTCATTAGCAAGAAATTAGGCACCCTTGACAAAGGAAACGCCCTTCTCGATAGATCCCTGAAGAGTTCCAAGTGCCTTCTGGAACAAAGCCCCTTCATTTTCATCCATCTTCCCCAGGATGCTGGCGTCGATACTTTCAATACCCCTCTTGCCAAGCATGACAGGCAATGAGATGAACTTGACGTCTCCCACAACCTTCTTAGCATCAGAAGCACCTGGAATCGAGTCATCCAAGAAGACGAAAGTTGATGAGAGTTTAGAATCCGTCAGCTCACCTGAGAGGGCCATCATGAGCTTCTCAGCAAGCTTGTAACCAGAGTATGCCATAGAGAGTGTTGCGGATCCCATGCCCTTCTTAGCCTGGACGACTTCGTCGCCACCGTACTGGACTCTGTGGACAAGTGCATCACGTTGCTCAGCGGAAAGAGATGAGTAGAAATCTGGAGCGCCAATAGAGAAAAGCGGCACAATAGTCTCACCAGAGTGACCACCAATTACTGGGATATTCATCTTGGAAGCATCGAGTTTGTCCCCCGAAAGCTGAGAAATGAAAGTGTTGGCTCTGACAAGGTCCAATGTGGTCACACCATAGAGGTGTCTGGCATCAAAAACACCGTTCTTCTTAAGCACTTCGGCAAAGATAGGAACGGTAGAGTTGACTGGATTGGAAATCACAAGGACGTGGGCCTTTGGACAGAAAGATGCAACGCCCTGGGCAAGATCACGCACGATTCCTGCATTGATAGCGAAGAGATCGTCTCTGGTCATGCCTGGCTTTCTTGGAACACCTGCAGGGATTACCACAATGTCTGAGTCCGTGAGGGCCTTCTCGAGACCGTTGTCATCCGGCAGGTACGAGTTGACGGTGGCGTCGGTGTCGATGTGGCTGAGGTCTGCACCAACTCCTGGAGCGTTAACGACATCGTACAGTGCGAGCTCAGTCACATAGGGGGAGAGCTTGAGGAGAAGGGAGAGAGGCTGGCCAATACCGCCAGCAGCACCACAAACAGTTACTTTCATCTTGCTGGAAACTTCTGCGTCTTTTTCTTGTGCTTGTGCTGAGCTGCTGCTTTCTTTTTGTGGGCGGTCCTGTGCTTTTATAGTTGCGCATTATTTTGGTCATGAGTCTGGATGACCTGGGTGACCATGGCTGTAGAGCGCCCAGCCAGCGCGTGGGGGTCCAATAGGAGGGCTCCTAGATGGTGTTTAAATGCGTTCTGATCGCCCTGTGTGGCACGAAGATCACTACATAAGGCTCTCTGGACGGCTCAGAGAACGCTCGCAGTCGCTGTGTGCTTGCGGTGAAGAGGCGTTTTGCAGCACTGCGGCATTGTTGGGCGCCTGCGAGCCGGAGAGCGAAAACACAAAGCGCTGCCACAGGACTGAAAGAAACTTGCAACACCACACAACTAGTAAATCCCAGATCGGGCTAGAGAGGGCGGATCTGGCGAGATGGGCAGCGACTTCCTCTTTCGCCCACTCCGTCGCTCTCTTCCTCCGCTCCGCCATTTAGACAGGCTCCTCCCCTCTTATCGCGACAATGAGGGGAGTACCACAGGACCTAATTCCCCGAGCTTTGAGCCAGAGTCGACACCATGCACTTCCTGTTTGGGTGTAGAGTCTCCTTGGTGCCGTGTTTGGTTTGGGCTCTTTGCTGAGGTCTTTTCTAGCGCGGCTGGTGGGTGTGGTTTCCTCTTGTATTAGGGGTGACCTCCCCCAGATCAGCACTTTTGACACAAAAGTCATCGTACATATAATGGGAATCGCGCAGAACAGCCAAAACAACAGTTGAGAAACTGCGCTTTGTTGTTGGTGTCTCTCTAAGGTGTTACAGTGCTCTTCACCTGTCCAACCATACGGCATCTGGGTGGCTCATCCTCTTTTTTGTGTGCCAGAGCTTCTCTTCTCGAGCGCTATCGGCATTCCTTCCTCGCCGATTCCGCTCGCGAACCCTTTGAGCGCTTGACACATTTTCAAGCCCACATGGGGCGGCATAGACTTCATCTCAACCTGGACCAGGCACAAAAACTCTGAGTGAAGCCCGCCTAGATCTCAATCCAAGCCTGAATGGAAATGGCTAGGTTGATATTATGTACCTGAGATGTGTCTCTAAACAAGAGTGCCTGATTTGGGACTCAGCCTCAAGTGAGAGGCGTTCCTAGGCGGAGGTGGGTTTCTTCTTAAATTCCTCACTTTCACTTTCTTTCACACTTAAAACACAAATTACGGCAACTTCAAGGGATGTGCAGCTCCCAGATCCCTTGGCCCACGGGGGCGTCTGTCTGTTTTTTTTTTCTGATCTGGCGCTTGATCTGACCTCATCTAGATCACGAAGATCGCCACAGGGACCTCTCCTTTTCTTGTTATTATATCACATGGACCTATGCATATTCACACGTGTGCCTCTCAAACTATCCTAATTGGCCTCTCTACCTACACTAGACGTCATTTCTTTTATAGTCTTACCCATATTTGCTACCAGAAGGGGTAATAGTTCGGCATACCCTGTTGCCGATGAGCAAGCCAATGCCTGTCTTCTTGTTGCAGGATCATACTTTCAGAAGATCGCCCATTGCCTTCGAAGACATTATAAGTTGAGGAAATATCTCTTTCTATTGACCAAAGAGTATCCGGTGAACTACAAATTCTCTCGAAGGATGCTTCTCTCTCATGCTAGTATTCTCGCTTTGGCAGCCTCTCTCGTTTCTGCAACTAGGATCCGTCTCCACAATTGGAATCTGCGTTATGACTCCAAGTCTGATGGTGTCTCTCTGAAGGACACCATGGACTCCCTCCAAAGTAGAGACATCCCAGATGAGACCAGCTTTTCCTACTACTCTAACTATACAGAGGAGACCTGGTCCAAGAGACGAATCGGTGTTGCCAATGAGGTCATCTTCAACAAAGACGATATCTTCTGTGTCAATGAAGCCCTCAACAGGCAGGTCACTGATCTCCAGACCTTGCTCTCTACTTACGATGACAGCGAATGGGGGTATGTTGGTGTTGGTCGTGATGATGGCAAAACCGCTGGTGAGTACGAGGCCATCTTCTACAAGAAGTCAACCATGTCTGTTGAGTCTTGGTACACCATCTGGCTTTCTGACACATATGATGTTCCCTCCAAGTACCCAGGTGCTGGATCCTACAGAACTGCTACTATTGCACATATGAAGAAGTCCGACGGTTCCAAGTTCACTCTGATCAACACTCACTTGGATGATCAGTCTGACGATCAGAGACGCCTTGGTGCTTCTATGTTAAGAATTGTTGGTGCTTATGAGTACATTGGCTCCGAAGGCCCCGTCTTCCTTGTTGGTGACTTCAACTCTCACTCTTCTGGCTCTAGCGATGGTGCTTACACCATTGCGACTGGCACTAATGATATGGTCTCTCTCAACTCTACCTTCGTCGACCACTTCAGCTCCTCTATTCAGGATTCCTTTTCCTGGTCTGACCTTTTGGGGGAAGTCCCAGAAATCTCCAGATCTGGTCACTGGGGTACTTGGGATGGCTTCTACGCTTGGGGTGATCATACTGCGCTCAGTGGAAGAATTGACTTTCAGTTCGGCGGAAACCCAAACTCAAACTCTGTAAAGAGTAAAAGTTACTCCGTGAAGCACTATAGAGTCTGTGAAACTTTCTACGATATGCAATTCCACATTTCTGATCACAGACCAGTTGTTACTGACCTTGAGTTCTGATGATGTTACAAAAGATTGTTTCTTATCTCTTCGACTTTGGCTTATATATTTTTCTGTAATCCACCTAAATTAATGCCGTGGAATAGACACTGGGTGGCGGAGTTTGGTCGCTCATGGGTAAGATGGATGCGGGCCCCTTTAATTGATGACGCAAGGGGAAACACCCAGACACCGCTGTTAGACTGTGCAGCCTCCGCGATATAGTATTTTAGGGTAACTTAATTTATGAGTTACCTCCCATTCATCTTTGAGAAGTTCATATGTATTTATCAAATAAATGGCTATAATTAGATGTCTAAATATGAGATCATGAGTTTAATTTATTAATATCGTCTAACGTTCGTCTTATAGTATTTGGTTTGAAAATTTCAGGAAACTAAGTGCATTCTTGACAATTCTTCAGAACTAGAATTTATCATTAAATCAGATAGGTAATCATAACTATGTTATCATAAAATACTTTGAAATGAATAGTTCAAGATCAGATGATTAAATAGAAAACACAGAAGCCTCATATAATTTTTAAGCACAGCTTGGAATATAAATGGTGCACGGGTGTTGTGCTTGCTGTCCGGATGCTACAGATGCCAGGCCAAGATTTTCGCGAAGTTCTTGGAGACCTGGTCGCGCTCTTCTAAGAGCCGACGGTGTCCGCGGGGAATGTTCGAAAAAATCCGGGCTGTCATGGCGGAAGCAGTGAGCTGCGGGGTTATTTTAATTGATGAGATCAAAGTTAAGGGCGAGCGCGAGTGAGTCGAGGAGACAGAGGGTTGACTAGATGACAACTAACGGGGTTAAGCTAAAGGTGTATGTCCATTGATCTCGTATCAGTAACAGACTATTGTTAAACCCAACAGGGGGGATGTTCAGGAAAGATAGGCAAGCTGCCGCAGCCTTATCTGCTTTTGCCGTTCCACAGCTGGAAAAACACCTTTGTGGAAAGACCATTGAGTTCAATCCCCGATTCCCGAGTCAAACATACCGAAAGAGTCAGCGGGGCTGTTGTCTTACATATCTTAGAACAGATAAGGGTACAGTGACTATCGATTGTGCGGTCAAGGGTGGTTCTTGATTCGGCCGGAGTCTCTCACGGTATGTAGGTATTCAGTACTAGAAGGTTACCCGCTGCGCTCTGGGTCTCGGTCGACGCCTTCGGATAAACTCCCAAAAAGGGTCGCACAATCTCGAAGCTACACAATCATGTTAGAAAGACCAACCAATACTCACGAATGTCTAGCGAATTGATTGTCGCAACTTTCCCCTCCCCATGAGCTGCCAAAAAGGCCGCGCTCGAGACGACCGCCTTGGCGTCGCCTGTGTTACCAGTACGCAAGGATTTCCTGCTTTCCAAGCACCACAGATGGATATATGAAAGGGTGATACCAAGAAGACAAGGGAAATATGGCGAAGAAGAAAAGTTAAATGCCTCAAACTGTAGATTCAACTGCCAGTCTCCTTACTCTCTCAATGCGTTTAGAGTGCTGCAAATAGGGATTTACTTTTAGTGCACTTACCGTTTTCAGGGTCCCTGTGAATTAGTCGCAGGGTCCTTGACAATAAGTCCAAACACCAAGGCAATTACATAGCGATGGCAGTGCTACGTTCTATGATAAGTAATAAATCACTAGTATGAGGAATACTTCTGCAATTGACTGTGTATAAAGAGGAGCCAAGACTTGGAGAGTGCCGTAATGTTGGACAATTTCTCCGATCCCTGATCTCCTGCCGAGACCTTTATCAGCAAAGATATCACTATCCCGCCTGGGGGCTGAATTGAGGGAAAATCATTATATAAGGCCCTTCTCTCCCAATCTATTGTACTACTATGATGGTAGTTCCCTCTCCAATTTCCTAGGCGAGAGCTCAAAGGCTATTTTGAACAATGGGTAAGTCCCCCCACAGAGTCATGCAGCCACAGTCTAACACATATTCAACAGCTATCACAGACTTCCTGAAGAACACTCTGAATGCCAATGTTTCCCCAGTGGACACTGAGTCCATGAACTTGGGCAGCAAGGAAGATCTAACTCACAAGTTTGACGAGCTTGCAGAGTACAATCAGAAGTATCCAGAGCCTACGGAGGAGGAGTATGCCACACTTCCTCACGTGATTGGGCACGCTCCATATGCCACTTACCTCATCTGTCTTATCGAGTTTGCAGAGAGAGCATCTTACTATGGTGTTAAGAACCGCTTGAACAACTTCATCCAGCTTCCACTCCCAGATGGTGGTAACGGTGCAGGTGCTCCACCGCCAGGAGACCAACAGAACGCTGGTGCGTTGGGTTTGGGTTTGCAAGTTGCTTCAGCGTTGACTCTGCTGTTGACCTTCCTCGCGTATCTGACTCCTTTGTGGGGTGGATATATCTCGGATAAGAGATGGGGTAGAGTCAAGACCATTTGGTTTGGTATTTGGATCGGCGCCATATCCCACATCGTTTTGATCATTGCTGCTATTCCGTCGGTCATCTCTGGTGGCAAGGCAATGGCTCCTACTATCATTGCTATTTTGTCTTTGGCAGTAGGTACTGGTATGATTAAGCCGAACCTGCTTCCTCTGTTGTTCGACCAGTATCCTCACAAACGTGATGTTGTTGAGACCAGAGATGATGGTTCTAGAGTTATCATCACGAGAGAGGCAACTCTTGAGAGAATGACTTTAGTGTTCTACTGGTCTATCAATGTTGGTGCCTTCTTGTCGCTCGCCACTTCCTACTGTGCTAAAAGAATTGGATTTTGGTTGGCATACTTAATTCCAGGTATCATTTACTTCCTCATGGTTCCAGTGTTGTTGCTTTTGGCCCCAAGATTGAGAAAAGAGAGACCAAACGGTATTTCTATCATTGAGGAAGCATTCAAGGTGCTGAGATATGCACTCAAAGGGTCGTTCCTCAAGAGACACAAGAATGGAACTTTCTGGGAGTATCCTAAGCCAACCCAGATCGTTGAGCGTGGTGAAGTTGAATCCTTGGATGCTGTGAACGGCAAGGGTAAAAAGAAACTCTCATGGACGGATCAGTTTGTTGAGGATGTCAGAGTCACCGTGGATGCCTGTAAGATCTTCTTGTTCTTTGTTGTCTACAATATCAACGATGGTGGAATTGGTGGTATCCAGAATTCCCAGGCTGCATCCATGACCACCAACGGTGTGCCAAATGACTTGATTGATAACTTCAATCCATTGACGATCATCATCCTCATTCCAATTCTGGACTACGGTGTCTATCCTATGCTCAGAAGACATAAGATTGAGTTTAGACCAGTGCAACGTATCTTCTTTGGCTTCATCCTTGCCTCTCTTTCTATGATGTGCGGCGCTATCATTCAGTGGAGAGTCTACGAGACTTCTCCCTGTGGATACTACGCTACTGACTGTGACGTTGGAACCAGGGTGTCTCCAATTACTGTGTGGGTCGAATGTGTTCTCTACGTGCTGCAGGCAGCTTCCGAATGTTTCGCCAACACCGCTGCCTACGAGATTGCCTACACCAGGGCACCCGACCATATGAAGGGTCTTGTGATGGCCCTGTTTTTGTTCACGCAGTCCCTTTCAGCCGCTATTTCCCAGGCGTGTGTCTCCGCGTTAATTGATCCATACCTGATTTGGCCATTCGTTGCGTGCTGCATTGCCGGCGTCTTGTTGGCCTTCTGGTTCATCTGGAAGTTCCGTAACTTACACAAAGTCATGGAACAGGAGCGTCTAGAGAAGGAGGAGAAGATCAGAAACGATTACATTGCCTATAGTTCCGAGAAGGCTGGTGGGTTGGTTGAGGTGACGGACATTGTTAGCGTTGTGTCTGACAAAAAGCAGGCCAAGGAGAGTGAGTTCACGGCAGTGCAGGCAGTTGCCAGTGCCTTGTCGATGAACAAGAAGTGAACTAGCGTTTTTACTATATCTAATAGCAAGATCCGGATTGGTAGCCAATCCTTGTGATACGGAACTCCGACGCGTTGACTAGTGGTGTCGAGGAGTCAGGAAGGAACTGTGGAGAGCACACAAACTGTAATCTCGGAGTGTTATCACTCCAGCTCATGAGATTATCGGACGGAAGCAAAAAGCCGTTTTAGCGTTTGTCCAGGGCCACTTTAGGTTAGCGGGGGAGAAGCGAGTGATGTCCCCGAGATTTGAGGTAGAAGCCGTTTAGGCATGCCAAGCAAAGATGGGGAGACGTTTAAAATTTTTTTGCTTGCCGAGGTTTTTCCGTATCGGTGCTGTAGCACCTACGTCACGAGAAAAAAGGGGACAATCTGAACTTCTGGTGCCACAGAAAGCGGATTTAGACAGGGGCGAGTGAGAGAAAAGGACAAAGAGAGAGAGAGAGAGATATGCTATCAGCGCTGACAAATTTCTCACCCTGTTCAGCCATCCGGGACCTATTTTTTCGGACAAAGACAGACTCACACAAGATGCGGGACTTCTCCGGACATCGTGTGAGGGCATGATACCTACGGCACTCCTTCTCCTCACATGCCAAGAAATGCCATTAGTGTCCACAATGGCGCCACAGTTTTCGCAGTAGCCCAGTGATCTCCGCTGGTAGCCGTTGTTGTATCTTTTTTTTTTTTTGTTTTGTGCCGTACAGTGAGCGACCCCAGTTTGTCCATAGTTTTTCCGGTTATCAGTGCGTCTCGTGCCTTTCGGACTGAGTGCGACTGCCATATATATCTGGGGCACAATCCGCAGTGGGCTTGGCTCTTTGCGTGTTTGGCAGTGACAAGACTTTTGCTACAATGGGTAAGTACCCTGCTACATGCTTGGCGTTGCCTGAGTACTAACACCGTCACAGCTATCACCAACTTCTTTGACCGCCTGAGCTCGCAGAGACAAAAGGCCGACTCCACAGAGAAGGGAGACGTCAACATTGAGATCGCGCCTCAAATGACGTATCAGGAGCTCGAGGAATACAACGAGAAATACCCAGAGCCAACAGAGGAAGAATATAACACCCTCCCTAAAACTCTCGGTTCTGCTCCGTTCGCTACCTACTGTGTCTGTCTTATCGAATTCGCAGAGAGAGCCTCGTACTACGGTGTGAAGGACCGTCTTTCCAACTTTATCCAGCTCCCTCTTCCAGCGGGCGGTAACGGTGCTGGTGCTCCAGCTGCGGGTACCCAGGATAACGCCGGTGCACTTGGTCTTGGTCTCCAGGTTGCAAACGCTGTCACTCTTTTACTTACTTTCCTGGCCTACCTCACTCCGCTTTGGGGTGGTTACATCTCCGATAAGAAATGGGGTAGAGTCAAGACCATCTGGTGGGGTATCTGGGCCGGCGCTATTGCCCACGTTGTTCTCATCATTGCCTCCATCCCGTCTGTTATCACCGGTGGTAAGGCTCTTGCTCCAACCATCATTGCCATTTTGACCCTTGCCCTTGGTACCGGTTTGATTAAGCCAAACTTGATGCCTCTGCTCTTCGATCAGTACCCACACAAGCGTGATGTTGTGGAGACTAGACCTGACGGATCTAGAGTTATTGTTATGAAAGAGGCTTCGTTGGAGAGAATGACTCTTGTCTTCTACTGGTCCATCAACGCTGGTGCTTTCTTGTCAGTTGCTACTTCCTACTCTGCTAAGAGAATTGGTTTCTGGTTGGCTTACCTCGTTCCAGGTATCATCTACTTCCTCATGGTTCCAGTTCTCTTGATTTTGGCTCCAAGATTGAAGAAGGAGGCACCATCCGGCGTTTCCATCATTGGCGAGTTCTTCAAGACCTTGAAGTACGCCTTGAGAACTGATGGCCTCCTCACCAGAATCAAGCAGCACATCTTCTGGGACTACGCCAGACCTTCTAATATGATTGCTAGAGGTGAGCTCTCTTCTATTGACGAACTTAAGCCAGACGGTACCAAGAAGATCTCCTGGACAGACCAGTTTGTTGAAGATGTCAAGGTCACTGTTGATGCTTGTAAGATCTTCCTCTTCTTCATCATCTACAACATTAACGATGGTGGTATTGGTTCTCTCCAGAACTCGCAATCCATCTCCATGACTACCAACGGCGTTCCAAACGATTTGATTAACAACTTCAACCCTTTGACCATTATTGTCTTCATCCCAATCTTGGACTACGGTGTCTACCCACTCTTGAGAAAGTGGAACATTCCATTCAGACCAGTTCACCGTATCTTCTTCGGTTTCATGGTTGCCGCTATTTCCCAGGCCGCTGGAGCCATCATTCAGTGGAAGGTTTACGAGACTTCTCCATGTGGTTACTACGCTACAGACTGTGACATTGGTGACGGTGTCTCCCCAATCACCGTTTGGGTCGAATGTGTCCTTTATATTCTCCAGGCTTCTTCTGAGTGTTTCGCCAACACTGCCGCTTACGAGATTGCATACACCAGAGCTCCACCAGCTATGAAGGGTCTCGTTATGGCTTTGTTCCTCTTCACCCAGTCCATCTCTGCTGCCATCTCCGAGGCTTGTACCTCTGCCCTCACCGATCCTAACTTGATCTGGCCATTCGTTGCCTGTTGTATTGCCGGTGTCTTGTCCGCCTTGCTCTTCTTGTGGATGTACCGTGACTTGCACATTGTTATGGAGCAGGAGCGTATTGAGAAGGAGGAGAAGATCAGAAGGGAGTACCTCGAGTATGTTGAGGCCAAGATCGCTTCTGGTGACCTTTCCGACACTGATGTGATCAGAGCCGAGAAGGAGGCCAACTTAGAGGCCGTTGTCAGCAGAGAAGTCTCTGTCAGAGAGGTTGAGACTAATGTCGATGCAAGTCTCACAGCCGCTATCTCTACTGCTCGCAACTAATCCCCACTTGTGGTTTTCATCCCTTTATAATTGTTTCAGTTTTGGTAAGAGTCATGTATTTTGTTTAGATTCGAATCCTATAGTCCATGCTTATGATATTTGGATTTCAAATGAGATTGTAGTGTCATTACCTCCTGAATACTAGGCGTATGTGGTCATGAACTAGTGCTCTCCCATAGTGAAGGAAAGAGAAATCAACTGGATTCGAAGATGAGGCTATCACTTCAAACCTAGAACATAAGTCTCTCTACTAGAGATAAGAGAACCAGTTTTAGGAGAAAATCCATGTCTAGAAATGGCTAAAGGTTATGAGCCCTTGAAATGATCACCGCCTTGATTTCCATTCAAAAGATCAACAACGCCAAACAAGACGCGGAATCCTCGGCGGCAACGACAAAACGAGGCTCGGAAGGTCAAAGCGATGGCGAATCTCAACGGTGGTGGTTTGAAGGACATGGCCTTCTTTAACGAGAACGACCCAATCACGCTTTTGAGCTCGAACAACTACTTGGACCAACTTGTACCCGTCATCAAGACACATCTCAAGACTGACTCTATTGGTGAGCTCTTGGAAAAGTTGAAAGTGGAAGGAGGAAAGAGAGATGATGAACTGGCACATATGGTTAATGAGAATGAAGACAGCATCGCCATGTCAGCAAGGGACATTGCTGAGATCTCTCGCAATGCATCCAGTATGAACGAACAGATCCTTGACATTAGTGACCACTTGTCTAAAACTTCAAATTTGACATTCAAGAAGAAGTTTCAGTTGCTCGAGTTGAAGAAGAATATCAACAAAATCAATGAGTCGGAAATTCTCATCAACAAAATCCTACAAGTGTTGGAACTCACAGATAAGACACATGAGTTGATCAAGAACAACAAGTTTTTCCAGGCACTGAAGAGCTTGAACGACTTGAACTCTCTGAACAAGGAGTTTGACAGGGATTTCATATTCATGAGTAACATCAATGCATCCATCCCAATTTTGAAGAGTTTGATCAGGGATGAATCTATTGGACTACTGAAGAGAAACTTGAGTGCTACAGACACCAAGTTTGAGCAATTGGGAGATGCATACCGTGAAAGTTTTGCCAGTATGGTTGTCAGATTCCAGCATTTTAAAACACAGAACAAGGAGTTTGCTGAGTATAAGGTCAATTCTCCAGTGGAGGTGAGTTTGAGAGGATCATACTTGCAAGAAGACTTACCCGATGTAAACATGTTCATCAATATCAACTTCATCTATGACACGATGTTGATCTTCAAGACTTTGGAACAGACGGAGTTCCTCAAGATGGAATTGAATAAGGAGATGGATATGAGACGAGACAAGGTCTTGTACCCGTTTGTTAACAATGACAGCAAGAACGAGGCATTTAGTCAGTTCATCAGATCAACAGAAAACCTACAGCAGTTTTTAAACAAGCTCACAGGGTATTTGGTGTTCTACAAATCCATTTATGATAAGCTTCCTTCAGTGATCAACAGAAAGCCAGGAGACTTGTGGGAGACGCTCTCAGCAAAGATCTGTCCACACTTGCGAAATCTTGTGCAGAATGAGATTCTTGAGCTCAGTAAAATTCAACAAATGACCAAAATCATTGGTAACTTCTACCTCACTCTTGAGCATTTTCAATTCCATACAGATGACTTATACAACGTGCTCACGCTTTCCTACAAGAAGTTCTCCAACATCACAATGCATCTGTTTGCCAAAGAATTCCAGAACACTGCAGACCAAGACGACGCAATGCCAATGCCCATCTACGAGATCGAGCTTTACAAAAAAATCACAAGAGTGTGCTGGTACAAAGATGACAGACCAGACAAGGAGATTAAGTTGCCATTGACATTACCGTTTAGTACAGTGTATCCAATGTCATGTGCCCAGATACGAAACTTCATCACACAGCAGACAGAGTTCCTGCAGGATTACTTCAAGTACGACTTGGACAAGTTGTACACACTGATAGTTGATGATGTGAACGATGTGCTGTTGAATGCTATCAACAAGTACTTCCAACTGAAGTTGAAAGATTCGGTGTCCACAGAGGAACTGGCGCAAAACTTGATCAATCTGGAGTACTTCCTCATCATGTCCAAGGAGATCTCAAACCTTTTATCCTCTAGGTATGGAGTGACAATCATCTTGAGGGCTGTGGAGGCATTTGCTGCTACAAGACAACAGACGGAGAAGAGATTGTTTGATGTGCTTGATGGTAAGATGTATGACTTGCTTGATTTGATTGATTGGGACTGGAACACAAGGAGCCAGAATCCAGAGACGACATTCTTTATCAGAGACATTGGTGAGTTCTTGAAAAACATGTTCAACTCTGCATTATCGAAGCTCCCACTCTCTGTAAAGTCACTGTTACTCTACAGAGTGTTTGACCTGTTGGCATCGGAATTCACAACGACTTTGAACCAACAGCCAGTCGTCACTAAGGCTGCACTCCTGAACTTTGATCAGGACATTTCATACATCGAAAAGGTGTCGAGAGATTTGAACCCCTCAAGGACTAACGACACGGGCAACGGCTCAGACAGAAACTCATTACAGTCCATGTTCTTGCAATTGAGACAAAGGATCAACTTGCTCAAGGCGGGAAGCCTGGAGGACTACAAAGACCCATCAGTCCGCATGAGACAATACGATCAGATCAAACCGGAGGAAGCATTCCAGTTGTTCAACAAGCTGCGCTGAATTAATGAACATTTGGTGTAATTTTGTTGTAGATGCCACTTAGTCGATCCCCCTTTTTATAGGCGCGAGTTCAATTTTTATGTCCTCATCGCCAAACCATCCTCAACACACAAACGACAAGAACGATGGGAGAGAAAAGAAAAGGCAACGAGGCTCATGGCCAGCAAAAGAAGAAGTACAAGTTGAACAACGGGATTATTGATCCGTCTACTTCAGGGATCTACGCTACATGTCACAGAAAAAGAGAAAAGAACTGTGCAAGTGAGCTCAAGGGCATCTTGGAGGATGTTGCAGAGGACATGTATGGTGATGCTCTGATTGATGAAAACGATGGTGAGAGTGAAGATGATGAAGATGGCACTGGTTTGAGCATTGAGGAGTCGCTGAAGAAAGAGGTGGACGGATTAAAGCAGAAGACGAAGAGTAAGAAACAGCCAATTCAGCTCATCGACTTGGGATGTGAGTGCGTGGTGTTCTTCAAGACAAGGAAGCCAATTATGCCAGAGGACATTGTTGCTAGGATATGCAAGGATGCAACTGAGGGAAAGATCAGGAACACAAGATTCACGCAGAAGTTGACACCAATCACATACAGTGTGAGTGCATCAATGGAAGAGGTTGAGAAACTGGCCAAGAAAGTACTTGCGCCACATTTTCACAAGGAAAAAGATCAGAAACCATATACTTTTGCTATTAAAGTGTCAGGCAGAAACTTCAATACGCTTGAGAAGAGTGAGATCTTGAAGAAAGTGGCCAGTTGTGTCGGGAGAGAAAACGGACATAAGGTCGATCTCAAGAACTATGACAAGCTGATTCTTGTGGAGTGCTTCAAGAACAATATCGGTATGGGCGTTGTGGATGACTACGACAGTTATCAGAAGTTCAATCTCCAACAGATCTTTGAGATCCAGGTTACGGGGAAGAAGACTGAGAACTCAAGGGTGAATGCGTCTGGAGCTGCGAAGAAGACAGATGAAGAAGCTTCGGAGACAAAGGAGAAGGAAGAGACTACAGAAGGCAAGTAATTACTAATATTATGGATTGAGTCATTGTAGGACACGGTACTTGTAGACCGTTGGATCCTCCCAGGAGAGCCAGTCGCCTGTTCTGTTTGGAATGAGTCCCATAGAGTTGAGCTTCCAGAGGCCAACTCCGATGATACACATCTGGAAGAAAAGATAGGTGAGCTTTGCGAGTCTGACATCG
This sequence comes from Petasospora hungchunana, assembly GCA_030563225.1. NCBI lineage: Eukaryota > Fungi > Ascomycota > Saccharomycetes > Phaffomycetales > Wickerhamomycetaceae > Petasospora > Petasospora hungchunana. The sequence goes on along the minus strand of JAKUBL010000002.1, from coordinate 473,895 downwards.
CTGGAAATACGCTTGGACTCGAGACCAGTGAAGGCGGTGTTGGTGCCGATGATAGCAGTAAATGTGTTGGAGAAGAGCATCAGCGTCATGGTGATCGGAATCATCTGGAGACTGTTACCGGACATGTAGCTCATGAAAAGGTTCATTGGAATCTGCTTGGCCGGACCCATGGCAATGTCCCATGCTTTAGACTTTTTAAGGGCATCAATCTGTTTCTGTTCTGGGCCCTTGATCAGTGTCCCCTTCTTGGCCTGTTCCTGGAAGCCATGAGGAGCTGTAATTTTGGCAACTGGAGATCCCTTTGAAGGCGACACAAGGTCTTCGTACCAGCTCATCGTGCTTGATTTTTTCTATTATTTTCTGGTGGTTGTGTGAAAGTGTGGTGCGAAGATAGTGTTTTCATTTTGTGTTCGGTGGAGTGAGAGGTGAGAGAGAAGGGGTGTCGTGTTTAAAGTATGAAAAAACCGGAGGTCATTAATTATAAATTGGATTGGAAAGTAGATACATTCACTGTAAATCACCAGATTAAACTGCCAATAACTCTGAATTTAGCTTTATCTATCTTGTTCCAAATTCTAAGTGGGGTTACCCGGTTCTTGAGTCGTCGGTTTTCCGCCAACTTTCCAACACCGCTGATTCCAAATTGATCTTGCTTGATCGGAAACACTTCAATTCACCGCAAACACCACAGAAATTCGAAGGTTGATATCTCTTTTCTGCGTATTCAAGCTTCGATATTGAATACTATACATCTTTTTTTTCCCACCTGCTCAAACACGTTCTCCTATCGAGTTCCTGATACAGATTCAAACAATGGCCTCCAACAACAGAAAGAACAACAAGAACACAGGCGCGCCTTCAACAGCCCCACAAAACACACAGAGGCAGGAGAAAGCAGTTGGTGAGACGAATGGTTACAAGAAACACCCCTCTATCCCAAGCGGACCAACAGGATGGGCTGCCATTGCTGCCTCGAAGGGATCGCCGCATGTGAACAAGGATAACAAGGAGAACAAGGAGAACAAGGAGAAGGAGAACAAAGAGAACATCCCACAGCCACAGGCTAGTGAGTCGAACAAACCAAAAACGTTGGTCATCTCAGGGACTACCACTTCCCCACCTACCCAACGATCAAAGAAGTCTCCTTCACCAATAAGGGAGCAGAAGGAGAAGCCCGCTACCGCACAAAAGGCAAAGATCAAGCCATCAGCCCCACTCAACAGTTTCAACAGAGACCAAATCCGAGACTTTTTGACTCAAAGATCCAAATCGTTTGAAGGAGTGCAGGTGCTCAAGGAGTCTGGTTCTGAGTGGACCACCAAGTCGAGTAACCACAAGAAGGTGGAGAAGCAGGACGTCGTTCTCTTCGAACTTTCCAAGTCGCTTAAACGCTAAAAGAAAGTCATCGCTGTAAATTGCTATATCAGCCAAAATTGCATATCCAAATTATGGAACAAGTGTAGAGTACCTTAGTATCTGGTGTTCAGGTGTTTATATTCCGGGAATATCACGTGATATGATAGTCGAAATGAATTTTGAAGACAATTTAATGATGTAAATGCTTAGCGAAAAGCGGAACGTTGTAGAGAAAAACACCGGTTTTCAAATGAGCCAATAAACAAGCATTTTTAGATTTTTGCCTAAGAAAATCTCAAATTGACCAAACTCCCCCTCAACGCTTGCCCGGAAGTAGCGGAGGCCCCCGGATATTACCCTTTTCGCAATAGCGAGCGCACGCCAAAGTTCACTATTGTGCCTTTTGTGTTACCTCGCTGAGCCACGTCGACAGATATCATAAGAAGACAACATGGCCACTTTCTCATACTCAAGCGACTGCGAGTTAGAGGTCCACTGTTCGCCTTTCGGGCTCTCAGGGATGTATATCAAGCTTGCTGGCTCTGATGCTGTTGGTATTGGTTCCACGATGGCACGTCTTTCTGGCGCCTCGACTGGGAAGTTACACTACAACTCCTCGGAAGACCTCATGAACTCGAAGTATAAGCTCTTCGGGCTCGTTGAAGAAGACGGGGAGACACTGCGAATTGATTTCATCAAGATCTTTGTTCGGACTGCTGCACAAGCGAAAGACGGTGAGTCCAACGGGCACGGAAGCGAGAGTGGGGCTCCACAGCAGGAACTTCCATTCGAGAACCCGGGTGATGAGGGATACGAGAAGCCAGATCTTGTCTTCAGAGGTAAGGTCCCTGCAGGGAAGCCAGATAAGGTTGAGGCGTTTATCGGTATTTTCAACTTTGAGAAGCCTTCTATTTCGTCCTAGATTGTGAAGATTTGGCTCATTGTTTTTTTTATTTCTTTGGTTTCCTACTTGTGTGTATTACTAGGTGACATTAACGATTCATGAATATTATGTTTCTTTTTTTTTTCAGGGGAAAAGAGACGTATCAGCTGAAGTAAATGTTGGTCATTGTCTTTGCGACGTTGAAGCCAAATAGCGAGATGAAGTAAAGCACAGCGAGAATGCCGATAGGGAAAAGGATCAACTGAGTGTGCTCAAGAAAGGGAAGAGCATTGTAGCCATAGAATGTGATCACGAAGTAGTAACTCACAGTGACAAAATACAGCGTGTTGCCAAGGAACAACCCAAACCAGTTGTTCATCGTCAACAATGGCAGAAGGATGAACTGAATCATGTACAATGCCACCCAAATAACCAAGAATGAGTTACAATGGACATCAAAGCAATAAGCCCACTCCAGATCACCTTCAGTAACTGCACCAATAGAACCATTAGAACCCTTTGCCTTGAAGAACTTGTTGGCCAAGACCCAACATATCGTCGAGATGAGAACACCAACGACAAAAAAATCCACAAACACCATGTAGATGATGAGTTTCAAAATGGACAATACGCCAGGAGAGTATGCAACTCCCCAAGCAATGGCACTCAGAGTCAAGAATAAGGAGAGCAATATCACAAAAGACGGATCGTCTCTTGCCCAGCGGTTTTTCGTTTGCTTGTGATAATAAAGAGATCTATAGACTCTCTTCGGAGATGCAATGAGGTAAAAGATTTCCCACATTGCCGTTTCAAAGTCGAGTGTTGGTGGCTTAAAGAATCTCTTGATCACAATAGGTACCCGGATCTGAGACCTTGATGAGAATTGGTTTGATCCACCACGTCCAAAAAAACGTCCACCACTAGTGCTTCCCTGACGTGAAAACATACCAGCTGAGCTCATCGTGTGTCCGGATTTGTAGGACAGGAGATCATCTGAGGTGATGTCGTTCATTGTTTGCGGCAGGACGTTGGTTTGAGGGGATCCAAGACCCGGAATTGTCGGTGTATACGATCTTCTTGTCATTTTGTGCCTCAAGATCAATGGAGAACAGAGGAAGATCGAGCTGTATCTAACACGAAAGTGCAAAACTTCTCTTGAAAAAGCAGAATCACTACTAGTAAGAAGCAGGTTACGTGTTGGGCTCTCGAGCTAAGCGAAAATGCTGTTGTAGCATGGTGTCCAGGTGTTTGGTGGAGCACTTACTTATAATGATATTTCTCTACAAAAAAAACTGTTGTTTTTCTTCATATAAGATACATTAACGGAGCGATGCAGATCATTAGAGTGGCATATCATCTGGATATATAGCGGAATGGCTCATCAGCGAAGCCAACAGAGAAAGAACAGTAATAGAAGTCGTCATCAGGGGATTTAAAGATCTCACCATGCAGCAAAAACCAACCAAGACTTAACGCAGGAAGTAGTTACGCTTACCTTTGCAGGCTCTGTAAGTGTCATCCGATGCCTTGAAGTCCCACTCGATCTCAATATCCAGCTCTCTTGGGTTGGTCTTATTAGGACGGGAAGCGAGCTGGATGTCAATGACCTCGCCCTTGTTAACGTCCAATACATCGTCCAAATAGAACACAGTCTGCTTCCAGTGAGTATAGGCAGCGTGTGGGCCGGTAGAGAAGAAGACCTCGCTCTTCTTGTCTGCACCGGGGAACCAGTTGTCGAACCAAGCAACAAGAGCGTGGATTCTGTCGTCTCTAGTCGCTGTCAGTTGAAGCTTCGTCACAAATGCCAAGTTCTCGACCTTGATAGTGTTGATGTCGATCTCATATAACTTTCCAACGGTGGTAGCAACATGTGCATTGTCAACAGTGTCGACCAATGGTTCGGCCATGGCGATCTCCTGGAATGGAGAGTAGTCGAAGCCGTAGACGTTCTCCCAGAAGTGGATCTTATCGTCCTTGTACTGGCCATCTTCGATACCAGCAACGTGCATAGTGACACGATCAGGGAAGATGAGACCACCCTCCTTCAAGTAGTGGTCTCTTGCCCAGAGGACAGTGTCGAGCATAGATTCATAGAGAAGGAAGTAACCCATCCACTCAGAAATGATGATATCTACCTTGTCGTAAGGCAACTTGACGTCTTCAAGCTTGCCTCTGACCAGTGTGATCTTCTCACTGAAGCCGTTGAGGTCAACGATCTTCTCAGCCATCTCGATGATGTTGGACATGTCGACAGCAATCACGTGCTTAGCGCCGGCTTGTGCTGCAAACATGGAGAGAACACCGGTACCACATCCAACATCAAGCACGATCTTGTCCTTGAAGAGAGCCTTGTTTTTGAGGATGGCTGAACGGTACGAAAGAGTACGCACTTCATCCTTGAGCATTTCCTCGTGGATACCGAAATGGTCGTAAGAGGAGAAATAGTGCTGCTCGGAGAACGGCAAAGTGGCCTTGTCAGTGGCAGAATGGGCTGCGTCGGTCATTTTCTTTGTTTTTGATGATTGGTGGGAAAGGGAGAGAATCAAGGAGGCTACCAAATTTCTTTTGTTTACTGTTCGAGGCATCTGAAATTTTTTTATTGTGGTGTGCACGTGACATATCAGCGCGCGGGGGTGGGGAGGGGGGCACATCGTTATACTCGTCAATTAAATCGTTAAATAGCTCACTTGACCTGGAGAATGGGGAGAAACTGTCCAACAATCAGCATCGGAATGTCAAAGACGTCGCGCTTGACAGTCCAGGTCGAGGCGCACCGGATCGGCTCACCGTTTGGGCTCACTAGCGTGCACTCGGTGATAATGACACCGTTGAGATCGCCAAATGCCACGCTCGAGAAGAGACGGAAGTAGTCCAATGCACTCGAGTCGTTCATGAGCTCAATGATAAATGTTCTCTTCGAAAGAAGCTCTGTATTTGTGTGGGATGTCAAGGAGGAGAACTCGGTGGAGACTGCCACAATTTCACCTGTACGTCTCCACATGATCGTTGGTGAGGAGGAGAGAGATGACATGGATTCATACTCCAAAAGAGAACGCTGGAAAGAGCGCTCGGCGAACAGAAGATCCATCTCGACCAAAGATCTCGTAGCGGCGATGAAACTTGGTCGGTACGCCGCCATGGTTTCGGCAATCTGCATCAGCTGTTCCTTGTTGAATCGTTTGCGAAGGTAGTCCAGCAATGCATGGTATGCCTTTGGATAGTTGTATGGATGGAGGTTAGATGTGTATACGTCTTCGGGTACTTTGATCAGATGCCTGAGGATGAGGGGAGATGTGTAGTCAGGAGCATGGGCGCTCAACATGAGATTTGGAACCGCATTGTTTGTTGCCGTTGAGTTGTCGGATAGAGAAATGTAGGGTCTGGTGTTGTTATCACTTTGGAAGGCAGTTTGGAATTCAGTGTTGTAAATGACTGAGCTCTGGCTGGGGGACTTTGCAGAGTCTGCGTCCAGTAAATCTGTGAGTTGTGCATACTCTTGGTTGACGAACAAGGAGGAGAAAACATCTGGAGAATCAACAGAGCTGACCATCCGATTCTGCTGGGGAATGGCATTTCTTTGTGACGAATTTTGTATCTGTTGCCTTGAAAGTGGCTGCTGAGGAGGCGTGAAAGCACCACGAATATCAGAGATCAACAAAGGGTCTTTAGATTCGGAGGCAATGTTGCCCATGAAGCCACCTATCGGAGCAGCTTGAGGAGTACTCCGAGAATGATTCGGGGTGGAATCAAATCCTTGTACCGATAAATTTGGTGAGCCATTTGCTGGTTCTGCTGAAGTTGAGCGGTCTGCCTTCTTGACGTACTTGGTTCTCCTACGCTGGACGTCCTCGCACTTTTCAGCAACGCCTCGTTTCACACAGTTCTTGCACGGCCTTGACTGGTCACATTGTAAGTGCTTTGTGTGGCAGAAGGTACAGGCGCGGCCGATGGGCTTTCTCGTGTTCTTTTCGCTTGGTGAAAGTTTCTTGGTCATTGTTGTGGTGAGGGGTTGGATAGTTGAGCGTGCTTCCGGAAATTATCAGTGGCGGGAGGAGGAGTAGAAGAGTGCAATTTGAGGGAAAAAAAGACCCAAATGAAGGAGAAGAGCTCCAAAAGAACACAAGAAAACACGCTTTTTGTGGGGCGACAGAGCAACAGGACCTTCTCCTCTTGGATCTTCTTTGTTTGGCGTTGCACAAAAAATCTCAACCTGGAGAAACCTGTTACGGCCACATATAGGAAGTGGGAAGTGTATATATTGATTGATATAGGCAAGGAATAGTACTAGCTCTTCCAAGTGCTCCTAATGCCAATTGACATGGAATTATAGATCAGAGGACAGCCACAAGAGCATCCAGGTCTGTATTGGCATCCTGGTTCTCTTGGACTCTCCCAGAGTCAAGTTCTGGGAACAGTGATTGTACCGAGGTTTCTGATGATTCATCCTCGGGGCCACCACGACCAATATACATTGGTTTTTCCCATTTGCTTTCGTACTTCTCAGGATCCCAGACATTTGAGTAATCTTCGCTCACTTTAGCAGCCTTCTGGGCCTTCAAGTCGCTTTCCAATTTGGCAATCTCCTCTCTGTCCTCCATATCACTTAGGTCATCATCGTCGTAGTCATCCGCGGCATTGGATGAGAGTGAAGTAGACGCAACCTGCCTCATCACAGCCTTACCGTTCTTTCCAATGGTAATGTCCAAAACGCGCTTGCCACGACCAGCTCTCTCTTTCACCTTCTTTTCCTGTCTGCGGAGTTGTCTTTGTTGCTTCTTCAATTGCAAGGCCTTCTCAACACCACTGCTCCAGATGCTCAGATTGGATCCTGACGGAAGCTCATAATCGGATGCTTGGTCAATAATTCGTGTACGCTCAGCGGAATTTGCCTGGAAGTTAAGTAAGTTGTCCAAATTCTGCTTTGCCTTTAACAAATCAGGATCCATCTCCTTCTGGTTTTCATAGTACTGAATTTCTTTGTTCTGTTCGTCGATTTGCTTTTGTTCCTCTTTCTGCTTCTTTTCAGTTTTATGAAGCTTCGCCAAATCACCTTCTAACTTGTTAAATAACTTCTCCTGCTCTTTCCACAAGTTGACACCGGCACCAGAAGAGATCGATACAAACTTCTTCTTACTCTTCACCTCAATAGTTTGGTTCTTACTTTCGGACTTGTCCTCAAGTTGTTGCTTTTCAGCTTCCAACACTGCAATGATCTGCTTTTTCTCGTTGGAATTAATGAGCTCGTGACCACAGAAAGAACATGGCCTGAGTCCTTCTTTAGCACAAATAATCTTGCCACAATTCAGACAGTTTGGTGCAATATCAAACAATGGGTGTCTTGTAGCCATGCAGTCACATTTGCTGGAGGCGTCTGAGGATTGGACTTCGAGCTTTCGAAGAATGTCATCAAGATCTTGGATAGTATCAAGCTTACGCTGCTTTTGGCGCTTAGCAGTCTGCCTTGAAGTCTTCTCAGAGGGCTGATTGAGAAGCTGTGAAGTTGTCGTAGAAGTTGAAGCATTTGCCAGTCTTGATTTGTTCGTGAGTTTTGCTGGTGTTGAAGCTGGTTGATTCCATGGGTTCTTCTCTGCTCGTTTTGGGACCACTGGAGAAACTGTTGGCTTTGGAGTTGGTGTCCTGGAGGGTACTCGAGAAGAAGCGGCCGAGGAAGCCCTCGTTGTGCGCGAAGAAGCCGTTGTAAAGTTGGTGATGAAGTCAAGGGCTGCCGGGCTCTCGCCTAGAAGACCGAGCCAGTACTCTGTGATTGCCGAGTGCGATGGCAGTTGGAGCGCATTATCAACCATTTGAGTGAGAGATTCATCATCAAGAGGAAGAATCTCAGAGAGTTCAGCAACAAGAGCAGCTCTGTTACTCATCTTTTGGGCAGATTTTTATCAAAACATCAAAGTGTGAGTGTGTGAGGGAGAAGGGGAAATTGTTGCCCATCACAAAAATCCAGAGGTAAAGGTAAAATCACTCTAAAACTAATGATCACCCCGCCACTGACGGCATAAAATGTCTGATTTGTTCGCCAAAATAGCTGAGCTGAAAGGTATGACTTCCTTCAAAGCGAATTATTCTGCAGTCAAGACTAACTTTTATCATACAGGTTCTATCAAGGACTTCAAAACCGAAGACAAAGAGCTGACATCAGCCCAACCGTATCCGGCCAGTTACACCTCTGGAAGACCACAGAGAGGATCATTCTTCCGCGGAAGAGGGAGGGGCCGTGGTCGTGGTCGTGGAGGATACAAAGGTCCTATCAGAAACAAGACCCTTGTAGTCAACAACAATGCTGATCCCAGTGGAGAGTACGTTTCAGTCAAGTCATCTGGAGGTTATAGCCTTGTCAACAAGGAGACTTATCAGAAGGAATTGGAGAAGGGCAACTTGAGTGCAGAAGAGTTGGCACAGAAACTCCAAAAGAAAAGAGACTTCCTGAAGAATAAGATGAAAGAGAAGAGATTATCAATGCTCAGAACGCGTTTGGACTCATGTGATCGATGTATCATCGACCGCCACATCTACGCCATTTCCAATTACGGTGCAAAGCTTGTACCTCTTGAGATCATTGATGCACCAACAGGAGAGCTTGTCCATTGGAACGGGTTCGAGTATTCCAGAAGTAAACATGGAAACCTCAGACTTATCAATCGACAAGTGTTCCTGAAAGAGCAGTGCCGTTTCTTTCAAAGGACTGGTGAATGTGGACGTGGAGCAGGATGCAGGTATACACATAATAAGAACAAAGTTGCTCTCTGTCCACAGTTCATGAAGGGGACATGTGAGGGCATCAATCGAGATGGAAGCATATGCCATTTATCTCATACACCTACAGAGTTCAACACTGCACTTTGTCGATTCTTCTTGCACGGTGCATGTCAAAATCCAGAGTGTGCATTCCTTCACAGTATACCAGAATTAGATCTTGTTTGCCGTCCTTTTTCAATCGGTGGATATTGTTCTCGTGGGAAACAGTGCAAATTCAGACACGTTTACCAATGTCCGGACTACCAGCTTACTGCTGAATGCTCAAGAGGCAAGAACTGTCGCTTGAGCCATGTGACTGGAGACAATTTGGATGCTAAGCTCCAGTTCAGCACAATCACGACGGATGTTTACCAGCTCCCTAACCCGACCAAGGCTGCAGGAATTGATGAGGATCCAAGAGTTCAGAAACAGGACATCATTGAAGATGTCAGTGAATTACCGGATGACTCTAGTGATGAAGATGAGGACAACGCTTTCTTGGAAGGTGACGAAACCTTGGAGGTTGATGCTGATTTTATCCACATCTAGTAGCTTCATATGGAGCTATGAATGCTATAATAAACATATCTAATTGAAGAATACAAGCGTTTGTGTAGAGTTTTATTGGTGTTTTTTTTTGTGAGAAATCATGGAATAATTGGTATATCTTCCCTTTGGTTCCCGCCGGTATGCCGCCGGCTTGGCTGTCGTGGCCGGCGCGATTTCTTGTCGTTTCTTTTCTTTGAGAAAGGAGGTCAGCAACCAGAAATCAGCCACCCTTTCAGACCAATACCTTTCACACATTCTTCAACAACAACAACAGAACATCATATAATGGTTTCCATCAAATCAGCATTCGTTTCAGCTCTCTATTGCTCAGCAGTCCTCACATCGTCCATCTTTGCCCGCGATGACCAGTCTCCACTGACGAGCAACACACTCCCGGGTGATAAGCCAGTTCCAGGTGACTCCCCTGTTGCCATTTGCGACTCTACTGAGAAGCAACTTTTGAAGATTGACCTCGTTGACCTCACACCAAACCCACCTGAGCGTGGTACCAACCTCACCGTTTCCGCCATCGGCCACCTCACAGAGATGATTGAGGAGGGCGCCTATGTTGATGTGGAGGTGAGATACGGTTACATTAAACTCCTTACACAGACCTACGACTTGTGTGATGAGGTTGGCGAGGTTGACCTTCAATGTCCATTGAACAAGGGTGAGTACAAGCTCTCGAAGACTGTTGAGATTCCTCAGGAGGTTCCACCTGGCAAGTACACCGTCTTTGCTAGAGCATACACAAAGGACGACGAATTCATCACTTGCATCACCGCTACTGTCGTCTTCAGCATTGAATCCTGGAAGATTATCGACTTCAGCTCTTGAAGGGAATTGTTTTCTTATCGCATAGTGCTTTTTTTTTTTTTCTTCCTTTTTATCTCGGTTCATCTCTTTGTCTAACGCACATGCACTCTACCTAAGTTATGGTGCACTATTCAAAGATCCACATCGCTAGAAAGCATCATATATGTCTTTTTCACAGGACTACGAAATCCCTTTTTGTCTGTTTTTCTTTTTGTCATCATTTGTTTAATTTTTCGGAGGGTTATTGGAGGGTATTTTGTCATCTAAGTACATTCGCATGATTTGAAGCCTATTTGCCTCTTGTCTGCTAATGTTTAATTGTAATTTTATGTCATGTATTGGAAGTCAGGAAAGCTTACTAGAAATCACTCAATGGGTTATAAGTCTCAAGTAGGCACGTCAAAGACGACGTCTTATCGTAGTAAAACCTGCCACAAAAGCTGGTGGTGCCCTAATAATGGTAGTGGCCGGGTAATACTTCCAATAAATCCGAGGGCGAAAAAAATTTCCAAATCCGAGGAGGGGTGAGTATAAAAATCTGTGTTGTCGCTCATTTCTCTGCGTTTGCCAGTTTTTAAAAAAGTCAACATCAGTAGTGGTTATTTACTATCTCAATAGTTATAACATTAACACTTCGGGGCAAGGGTCGCACCTTGCCCCTAGGAACCTAGCCGGGCTCGACATCCATTATTGGTATGCCGTGTCTTTTGTGCGCATCAGCTAAGTTTCCAACTGACTGTCTTAACAGGGCGGGCACAGTGGACACTTCGTTTCGGTTCCTTAGAATGAGTGCATTATGGGATAGTGAGATGGCAGCTGCTGCCTGCATGTAATGTGTCGGGCCATGGCAAGCTTGTCCTGTCTTCATTGTGCTACAGATCTTGACCTTTTATATAATCATTTAGTCATATTTTTTAGCTTTATAGAGAACAGGAATGATGATGCTCTTCCCATAAACGGACTACAAAGTAGCATCTAACTGACAGTGTATCATAATCTGTGTCTCGAAGTATATATACAATTATCAATGGAGACACCACCACCAGTTTGAATCATAACCATGCAAAAATAAAAACCACAAGATCCCTCAAGGTACTTGTCACTGTTTCGTCTCACCTTCTGTTCGCTGTGATTCTTCTTGTGTACTCGATTCTTCTTTTGCCGCTCTCTCTGCTTCTCTTGCCTTCATCTCACTTTTGAGCTTCTCAGCGGCCCAATACACCTTCGATTGGATATAGAAAGAATCGGCCTTCTCCTTAGAGTTGATATCGAAGAGCTTGTTATATCTCTCGTCGATACTATCGAGTGTCACGTTCTTGAGATCGATGTCAAGAATTTTAGCGGACTCATCAAGAGTGATACCAATGTCACGACCTCTAGCGGCCTGAGTAGCGGACTGTTTAGCACCCTGGGTGGCAGCCTGACGATAAGCCTCACTGAAGGCAGTACCGAAAACTTTTGCTCCTGTGAACAGGACTTGCACGATGAGTCTGTGAGCCTTGAAGTTGAGTTAGTATGAATCTTGGAGAAGAAGTGACTCTCGAGATGTGTTTAGAGAGGATCATCACCGCCAACAGTCACAAAAAGCGCTCATTTTCTCTAGCTTCAAAGAGCAAAAGTTGAGCAAAAGTCCAGGAGTACATACCATTGTAAAAAACGAATTGAAAGATTAGCCGTATATGCCAGTAGCACACAAATCACAAAAGGACAAAGACAAAAAAAACCTCCCCACAGATGACCTTTTAAAGTGTCCACAGTGGAGCTTCTTTTTTTCCCACACAACTGAGAACCGGCCAAAACTTCCGAGGGCGATTCTTCTTTTTTTTCTTTTCTGTGTCCGCGAATTTTGTGGAGGGGAGGAGGGAGGGGGGCGGCAAGTTCTCGTACAAAAGTTAAAACGTTAAACGAGACTTTCCCATCTTCTCTGTCATTCTTTTTATAAACACGCCATCTATCCAGCATTTTTTTGGGGGGAGACATTCTTACCATATCGAACTCCTGCTCTTCCATATCACTTGCTTGACCACACACTGCTATCTGATCTGACGCTGCTTGAATATCTGCTACCGCCTGGGATCACACCTACAGTTGGGAGGGAGCTATTCGATAATTTTTGACACAAATGACGGAGCCTAGAGAAGGCACCGCCACCACGAGCGATATGGAGACGTCTGCATCGCTTCTTGAAGATGCTTCTACTCTTTTGATGTTCCATAACACTGCAGTCACCTCCAAAGGCTCGGAACAGGACACAAATGTGCTTCAACCCAAGCCAGATGAAACACGACAACAACAACAACAACAACAACAGGAACCTCAGCAACTTCCGAATGTCCCAATCTCCAAAACATCACGAAAGTCACCATCACCCACATCTATGGGTGGAGGCCAATCCGTTCCCAAGTCACAGACCATCATTTCGCCTAGAATGAATGGTATCAGCTCACCAGGTCCTGCCATTGCGGCTCTTGCAGAATCTGATACAGATGACAAGGACAAAAGCCAGAAGGCAATAGTTGCCGCAGCAGCTCTAGCAGCAGCAGCTGGGATTCCTCTTCCGCTTTTCAGAAAAGGTGATATAGAGGTTGGCATTGACGAACGTCTCAGAGCCGTCATCACAGAAAAATCTCGAGAGTCATCAGAGGCTATTATGCAGACAGTAGAGACAGAGGTTACCAAAGAACAACTCGAGGCTCTAAGAGAGAAGGCTGCTATTGTAAGAGAGTCTCAGAACTATGTGATAAAGAAGACAGACGAGGAGATTCACAGTGATGCCACAACAGCAGAGATGAACCAAGATGAAGAAGACACACAAGGACCATCCAATGACACTACTGATGAAAAAGAAGGAGATGATGACACACAAGATGAAAAAGTCGAAACTGCAGAAAAGACTAAAAAACGTTCAAGAAAGGCAAAACCAGTTGCGGCCCCTAAGGGTTACAGAGTTGCAGCTGATGCAGGTTTAATTACATGTATTTGTGAAATGGATCATGATGATGGATTCACAATTCAGTGTGATGGATGCAACAGATGGCAACACTGCCTATGTATGGGCATTCACCCTGACAAGGTTCCTGACAGTTTCCTGTGTAACGTCTGCAGACCAAGAAGGCTGGATGTTAAGAAGGCAAAGGCTGTGCAACATGCCCATCTTGAGAGGGTCAGGAAGCGTGGATTGGAAGATGATGATGATGACGATGATGATGATGAGAAAGAGACCGGAGACGACCAAGGCCATGAGCAGGATTCTACCAAGCAAAGACAAAACTCCAAGCCGAAGCCAAAGCCTCAGGTAAATTATGGAAGGAACCTGGATGAGGTAGATATCCGAGCATTGGATTCAACCAAATCGCACCTGGTCACATATTATCATTTGAAGCAATGTGACTACCAAGACACCGATTCATTCGAATACGTGAAGGACACCATCTCAAATGCACCAGGCATTCTGCACTATAAACACTCGGAATATTCCCGTTACAAGTTCCCGAAGTTGGAAGCCAAGTCATACAGTGATGTAAACAACAAGAAGTTCAACGGTATCCTCAAAGTGGGCTTGTTCACTACAGAGGACATCCCCGAGAACTCCATGGCATGCGAATATCTAGGGGAGATTGGCTTGAAAGAAAAATACGTGTCAGATCCAATCAATCAGTATCGTATTTTTGGAGCTGAGAAGGCATACGTTACATTTGTTCCAGGGTTTCCAGTTGTGATTGATGCACGACTCTCCGGAAACCTCACACGATATGTCAGAAAAAGTTGCAGTCCAAACTGTGAGATTCGTTTTGCGGTCGTTGAGAACAACGGAAAAGAAGAGGTGAAGCCAATGCTCATGTCTCTCAAACCGATTAAGGCTGGTAATGAGCTCACTATCCAATGGGGTTGGGATCAGAACCATCCGATCAGAAAAATAATCGAGGGTAGCACATTTGACTCAACTCCTGACTCAGATAAGCCAATTTTGGTTCTATCTGTAGAGTCTATCCTCACTCATGTCGAGTGTGGATGCTCATCTGCTAATGAGTGTGCTCTTTCCAAGGTGAAGAAGGCCAGCGCTCATATCTATCGTGCCACAAGAAAGGGAAACTCCAAGTCAGGTCTGAAGCTGCTGCAAAAGGAATCCCAGTACAGCTCAGTTCAGGCACGTCTTCTGAAGAGGGCAAAAATCACATTTGGAGAATCCAAGGAGCCCTCCAAACTGGTGATGCCTTCGATTAATTCTACCGCCGTCACGAATGAAGCTGAGATCACCACAAGACCTTACCATTACAGATATCTGGCCAGACGCATTCAACACCCTGCCATTTCTTCTGTTACTGTGGAATCCTTTGCCACTCCCGTTGAACTGATTCCACAGGAGGAGAAGGTCAAGACTTCTTCTGCCCTTCCTGCACAGCCAATGAAGAAACTCAGCTTCGCTGACTATAAAAAGAAGAAGAAACCAACATGACAAGGTTGGTATACTTTGCATCGTATGATTTAATTCAATTCCTTGATTTCATGACATTTAACTACTAGATGTAATAGAAAGTGGCTTTAATATATATAGCATTTACTCAATCCCAGAAGGCGAATCAGACATATCCAGCATATGGGCCATCCGAACTAGGCCCTGTGGGCAGTTTTGAAGGGTGAATATGTTGTTCCAGACGGCGTAAGTCGTACTTGTCATACAAGCTCCTTGCAAAACTGTAGTCATAGTCGCATTCCGTATCTTCTTCACCATCTCTCACGTATGGCCGGTCGTCAGGGTTAGAACTCTCCCGGTCAAGGAAGTCAATGAAGTCGTTGTCAGCACCGCTGTAGGCAAAGCTTCTCTGCATGCTGCTCATGTCCCCATCCAAAATATTGCTTGGATGGCCATGAGTGTAGTTCATGATATCAACATCTGGTATCTGTGGTGAGTGATGTACTGAGGTCAGATCCACGCGAGTGATATCAATCAATGGATGATCGACTTGGCCATGAGCACGAACTCTTCTTGGATGAAAGTTCTGAAGCGAAGAAAGTTGCGGATCAATGAACTGTGCTGCTTCCTTCAATGCCAGAATATGCAATCCTTTATTGAACAGAGAACTCAGATCCCCATCACATGGCATGAATACAGAGCCATAGTTTTCATCATTAGCACCGTTATCATCCGCCAAGATATCATCGAGCCCTTGAGGTTCTGGCTCATAAGAATTTGCAGGATGAAGAGTATAAGCTGGTGTTTTATCAGAAGGGATGTTCAAGTCGTTCAAGAAGGAAAGGGGAAGTTCATCGCTTCGAAGTGGAGAGTCTCCCGTACCAATTGTTGCGAATTCAGTATCGTGAAGAGGTGTGATATCATCGCGTCCAGCGTTGCTTGTGCTGTGACCAACAGAAGGAATGCCATTGAGCCTTCCCGATTGGCGGTGATTGAACTGATCCATTCGCAGTTTCTTGGAGCTTGATTGTGTTGTTTGGGAATTGATGCACTCCGAAAGGGATTTTGAAGGTCCACGAGGAGGATAGTTCTCATCGACACAAGTACCGTGGAAGTACAGCATGCGACAGATACTCTCAGAAGTGGCACGATGCTCAGGGTTCCAAGCCAAACAAGATCTGATAACATCACAGAGTGGACCTAAGTTACTGTTTCTGATAATCTGTGAGATATCGATGGAACGATTTTGAGGAACATTGATTCCGAGGTCTCGGCATAAATCAACAGCCCCTTCCCAATACCCATAGGTTGGGTGGTAGTTCTCCAAGTGGTTTCTAAGGGTTGGCGTTCCCAAAACCTGGAATACCTTGAATGTTTGGTCCAACTCATCCGAACCCGGGAAAAGCGGTCTGAATGTGGCAACCTCGGAGGCAACTAACCCAAATGCCCAAACGTCAACCGGTCTCGAATACAGTCTATTTCTCAACAAGATCTCTGGCGCCCGATACCATCTTGTGGAGACATATGAAGTGTAAGGCCTCTTGTTGTGGATATGCCTTGCAAGTCCGAAGTCTGCAAGCTTGATCACAAAACTATCGTGGAAATTTGCGTTTTCCTTGAAATACTGAGGGTCGTAGAAGTCAACACTTGTGGACACCAAAATGTTTTCAGGTTTGATGTCACGATGGAAGAAGCCTTGTCTATGGATATGGCGCATTCCGTTGAGAATTTGTGACAAGATAGATTTCAAGGTCTGTTCAGAGAAGAACTGTGTTCTCCGGCTTTTCATCAATTGATAAAGATTCTGCTCCATGCACTCCATTGCAATATGTAATCTGAAATCCTGGTTGTCAATGAACATCTCGTATATCTGAACTAAGTTCAGGTGGTACGGGATTGCCAAAATGAACTTCACTTCCTTCACTCTGCAGTAGTCATTCAAAAGTTCCATGCGCTTGGTCATTGTTTTGATAGCCACAAGACCGTTCCTCTTGTTGTCGACGTTTTCAAACCGGTAGTCGTTATTCTTTTCCATTAAGGTTCTCGGGAAACCCTTGAAAGCAGAACCATCCTCCATGTTCTGTGTGAACTTCGCCAAAGTGACGTCGCCAAAGCTTCCGCTTCCCAAAATACTTACAGTGCGGTATCTCTTCTCTAAGGATCTGAGTGGAAGGAAGTAAGGCGGATGCTTAATATCATCCGGGACCTTCATTTCGTCAGGCTTCTGTTCTGGTGGGCGTTGCTGTGCTTGAGGCTGCACTTGTAGAGGCGCACGCAGAGGCGAAAACTGCTGTTGGCTGTTGTAAACCAACTGCTGTGAATTTCGTGCAGGTAATGACGACATGTTCAAGGCACTGTGATAGATGATATATCAGGGGCTTTGGACACGGATTCGGTTGAGATGTGATGGATACTCTGGCAGCAAAAACAACAGACCGCTCGTCTAACAAACTCAAAGAAAAAGACTGCTCCAATGTTCTTCGAAGCTGTAGTTAGTACACAGATCAACATATGGTTTACTCCACAGTGGTAAACCTCTCATCCTGACCACCAGCGATGAGCGGTTCTGGATTCACGGTGGGAAAGTACATGATGGGGCGGCTTGACTGAGACGATGTTTATCACACAGCACACAAAAACCAACGACAAAGACGAGGTGGATGAGCGAGAGAAGAAGCCGAAAAGTCAACTGGGCGGCTTTTTGCTCGGCGGCGGCGGTGTGTTCCTGTGTTTTGTTTTTGTGTCGTTTTTTTTTTTGGGCGACCCCAAACTTGACTAGATCGCCTTCGCGGGGTGTGGGGTAGGCATCTGGCAAAGTCTTGATGGAAAGTTAGGTGGAAAGGAAAGTCATTAGAAAGTCATTAAAACGATTAAATAGCTGTATCTGTGATGCAGTGTTTATATTTTCAAAGAGTGAACATACCTGTACTTCTCTTTCCGAATGGATAGACAACAATGGCGGATGCGAATAAACCAAATGCCATACCAAGACAAACATTCAGCAGGCTGATACCAACCGCGAGTGTACTAAATGCTTCATCAGTAGTAGGCAGTGTCGCATTGCTCACAATGTGGTCTGCACTTTGAACACCTGCGAGCAGCGATCCGGCCGATGCGATACTTGCTGGGATTTGGACAAAGACAGCCGGCAGCATTGTAGGGAAGGCCACACCTTGGAACATACGAGAGTATAAGTTTCCCATGACTCCGATGATGAAGGAAGCCAAGGCAGCAGTGAACTGAGTGGAGTTGTTGAAATGCTTAGCACCAAAGTAAGAAACCGCATGACCACACCCACCGAACAGAATAATCAAAGGAAGTTGGAAAAGTCTAGCTTGGCACACAAGAGCCAAGCCTGCTGTAAATCCAGGGACAAAGAGGAATCTGTACCCGTCACTCAATGACTCTGAACATGTCGTGGCAGATGTTGCATCCTTATCAATCCAACCATACAAAGCGGACCCCAAACTGATGCCATAACTGAGAAGCATAGAGTAAACCAGACCATAAAGCGTACGTACAGATCCTGAGACAATGTTACGTGACTGTATCTCCAATGCGCCGCATAGCATAATCCATCCTGGAAGAATTAAAGCTAATGATCCTTGGACAACAGAGGAGAAACACACCCCTGAACCTGAGATGGAGCCGAGCCACCTGCCCAAGAAGGATACAACAACAGACGCGGCAACTTCAAAGATATGTGCATATATCTGTGACTTTGGTGCAATCACATATTGCATCACACCAACTATAGAGCCAGCACCGAATGCAACGGGAAGATTAATCCAACCACCTCCGAAAGCAAATGGTGCAACCATTGCAGAGCTGAAACCGTAGATGAGGACACACCACCAGGGCGAGAATGTTGGTGGCATTGAAAGAACTTCAGCCAAAGCAGCAGATGCCTCATCAACACCAACGAGATCGTGGATCACTTGCTTGTAGATCTTGTGAATTCGGTGGAGTTTGTAAAGATCAATTCCTTGTGGAGTCTTCACGAGTTGCATCTCAGAAGTACGCGTCGTGGGATCACCAAAAGATACGACCATACAGCCTGGCAAGTAAATGAACTGGCCGTCAATCTCCAGGACACGCGCTGTCATAGTAAGATACTCTTCCAAACGATGAGACGGTGCGCCATATAACATTAGGGCTTTGCACATTCGAAGGATAAAACGCTGACGATTGAGGATGTCTGCGATGTGGACTGTGATTTTTGCCTTTGTGTGCTCTCTCTTGGCCTTCAAAATACCAGTAGTGGTTCTCTTTGGCTTTGGGCGTTGTGGCTTCTGTTGTTCGAAGGATGGGAGAGTCGAGAAGGAGTCCTTACGCCTCTGGGACAACTCTGACCAGCTCTCACTGCGCTTGTGCACGAATGAAGACTGTTCACTAGCAAGGTTGGTAAAAGACCTGAATTTTTCTGTGAGTGATCTGTTGTCAAAAGCATTATCTTTCTCATTAATAGGGGATGCAGCAGATGACAAAGCAGGTGTTGCAGTGGGAGAGTGGAGACGTGATCTCGTAGGTTCCAAGGCGTGTGTTTGGTAAAGTTTCAAGAGAGATGACAAGACACCGCCACGGATTTTATCTGGGGGTGAGACATAGTCATCATCCTCAATCCTGATATGCGGATCTTCAAAGTCAGGTGTATCATCACTTGTGTGCCAGTTGTGATTTGGCGCCAGGAAGAATCCAGATGATGTCCCTGAAGTGGACTCATCGGACTGTGACCCTTTGACTCTTGCAGAGGAAGAGGAAGTGGACGCTTGTGTAATTGTGTTGTGCATTTCAATGATCTCCAGTGCTTCTTGTTTGAAGTCTTGATCGTAATGATGAAGATTTGCGTTTGATGAGTTGAGACCAATCTTGGACTCTTCGTGCTGAAAGTTATCCTCATCACCAAGCGCAACACGGCGGAAGAAGTTGCGCTTGCGTGGAATTTCATTTTCACTCTCACCTCTCTCTCCGCCACCAAATATGCGAGAGAATTTGAACGTCCTTTCCGATTCCTCCTCTTGCGTTGATACACCAGTGACCACATGAGTAGTGACCATATCTCTCTTAAGATCATCGTCACTCTCAGAGTTGATATCAACATCACTATCCTCATCAGAACAGTTAAAGAACTCAGCAGCACCTTGTCTCTTACCTGTAATCTGAATTTTCTTTCTCTGGTACAGTTCATCATCAAATCCATCGAGTGTCTCATCCGCAAGATCAACGGTGTCATCATCGTCATCTTCAAGCTGTTTCATACGCCTCTCATAGATCTTTGAAGAGGATAAACTGCGGGAGCTCAACCCTGGGAGTGTATCTTCAAGCTCTCTTTGCAGTGATCCATGAGTCTGAAAGGAAGGCAAGCGTGGGGATGTCAGCGGACCAGGTGTTGAAGATATACCGGAGCTGCTGTCGCGGCTGTTGTTGGCATGCTCTTTAGAAAAGTAGTCATTCTCAGGGTTCTGCGACAGCACATGCTTCTGTAGAGATTTTGAGCTGTTTGTGTGGGTAACCAGCGATTTGACGCTGGAGATGCGTCTGTGTTGTAGGGGTGGTGAGAGATGAGTTTCCCGATGAGCTTGCTCTCGTTGCTTTTGCTCTTGGTACATCTTAGAGAGGGTCATAATGCTGGGCGACGAGTGGTGGGCTGCAGACGTCGACCTGAGTCTGGCGATAGACGGCCGCGTCGGAGGACGCTGCTCGGTCTGTAAAGGATCTGGCAGCTCATCGTTGTCCTCCGCCAGCGTGTTGATAGGGGTAGCGCCTGGCGGGGAGCGGGACGGTCTCCTGCTCATCGAAGGGCTGTGCTGTGCTGTACTGTGTATGAGGGAAGGTGACAGGTGTGTAGACTAAAGCACAGGGAGGCTGTTAGTGAGGAAAGAAGGGACAAGCCAGTGTTTAATTTGGGAGAAAGTCTGTTTCGTTTGGGAAGTCCTCAGGGAGAAAACAAGTGGAGATGATTTTCCTGTAATTCAACGGTGGGCTTACGCAGGGCGGAGAAGTGGATGACTGGGGAGCGCGTGGTGGGGCTTTACAGCGTTGGTAAGAAGGAAATGGAAAGAGGAATGACAGACAGTTCGCTTACTCAAGAGATGAAATTTGAGCCTTGCACAGACTTAGAAGTGTTCTAATTACGAAACTCAGTAGCTTAACCTAATTGCGCCTAACAATAGCCCACGCGCTTCTACAATAGGCTATTCTAGACAACGGATCAGAGTTACACGCGAGTCAATCACAGTGCCCACCCACTGATAAGACGGACAGCCAGAGATTTGCACTACGTTAATTCAAGACCCACTCCGACAGTGTATACACTCAACATACAACAACAGGGCAAATTCTCGCCAAAATTTCAACGCATGTATCGAGATGGCGGAGCCGCTAACATCCCCCACCAAGCGGTGGAGGGCGCGCTTTTTAAAGCGACTCAGACTCTACACAAGCGTCTGTCTAGAATATCTTTTTTTTGGTTCTTTTGAAGAACATGCTATATAGAAGATCACAGTGTGAAAACGGAAGTAGATCTCTTCCCGAATGGGTAGACCACAATAGCCGATGCGAAAAGACCAACGGTAATACCAATGCACACCTGGATCAACTGGAAACCAACAGCCATACCACTCAGAGCCTGGTCAGCGGATGAGGTGGTAGTAGTGTTACTCACAATCTGGTTGGCACTCTGAAGACCGGAAAGAAGCGCATCCTTGGCTGCCATACCACCAGGGATCTGCACAAACACCGCTGGCAGCATCGCGGATACCGCAATACCCTTGAAGATACGGGAGTAGAGATTACCCAGAATACCAATGACGAAACAGGCAATGGCAGCAGTGAACTCAGTGGAGTTGTAGAAGTGCTTGGATGCAAAGTATGATACAACAGCACCGCAACAAGAGATGAAGAGCATCACCGGAATCTGGAAAAGACGGGCCTGGTTAATGAGCGCGAGTCCGACTGTGAAGAGTGGCACAAAAAGAAATCTCCACCAGTCGCTGATGTTGGCAGAACATGTGGTGGAGTTGGTTGCATTGCTGTCGATCCAGCCATAGAGAGCAGCACCGAGTGTGATACCATAACCAAGCATCAGAGAGTAGATGACAGCGTAGAACATTCTGACAGCACCGGATACCATGTTACGAGACTGCAGTTCGAGGGACCCACAAAGAACGAGCCAACCAGGCAAGATGAGGGCAAGACATCCCTGGACAACAGCAGAGAAACAGATATCAACACCCGCGATCGAACCCAAAGCTCTTGCAATGAAGGAAACAACAATAGATGCTGCAACTTCAAACACATTCGAGTATAGGTTGGACTTTGGAGAGACAATAAATTGGAGGAAGCCAACAAGGAGTCCAATACCAAGCGAAATAGGTAAATTGATCCAACCACCACCGAAAGCCCAAGGGGTAACGGCAAGTGAGCTGATACCATAGATCAAAACACACATCCACGGAGAGAATGTGGGAGGCTGAGCCAACAACTCATCTAACGAATTGCTTGCATCATCAACACCAACCAGATCATGGACAACCTGTTTGTAAATTCTGTGAACACGGTGAAGTTTGTACAAGTTCAGGCCCTGGGCACATCTAACAATCTGCACTTCGGAAGTTCTTGTCGTAGGATCACCGAACGAAACAATCATAACCCCAGGGAAGTAGATGAACTGACCATCAATTTCCAAAACCCTGGCAGTCATGGTTAAGTATTCCTCGAGACGATGAGTTGGTGCGCCATACATCATCAATGCTCTGCACATTCTAAGGATGAATCTCTGTCTCTGCAAGAAATCAGCAATGTGAACAGTGATCTTGGCCTTGGCTTGATCTCTTTTAGTCTTTATCAAACCACTCGCACCCTTCATTAGGTGAGGCCTCGAGGAAGAACCCGGCGGTCTTGAAGTCTTGTTGAACGAAGGCAAGTTTGTGGCTGATCCAAATCTTTTTGACTTGACGTCCGGGGACAAGTAGTCTGTCATGGAAGCCATGTCGGTCATACTTGAGCCTCTCTTGTGAGAGTGAAGCATATCTTGCTGTTCTCCGACACTGGAGTCATCGATTGTGACTTTCTTCTTACCACCAGCAAAGTTTCTCAGCTTCTTACCAAACTTCTTGACGTCATATGGATTCTCATGCTCCTGAGTTGGAGTTGTGACACGAGACTGGATAGGGGATGTTCCTTCTTGATCAAAATGCAATCTTGAACGAGATGCTTCCATTGGGTTTTGGTAAAGCCTCAGAAGAGAAGAGAGAACACCACCACGAACACGATCCGGTGGGGCAATGTAAGCATCACCACCAGCATCAACGTTCACGTCATCATAGATGCTTCCGTCATCACGGAGATAGAGGTCTGGATTTGGAGCAAGGAAGCTGTCACCGTTAATAGATGGTGCACCGGAGTCAACTTTGGTCTTGGAAGACGATGCAGTTGAACTGGCATAGTGATTGCGATGAGCATCAAGCAGCTCCTTGGCTTCAACTTCCGGGTCAATAGTTTGGAGTGGAATGTCATTCTCTGCGTTTCCAAGTTGTGCTTCTTCATCATCTTGTTTCTGATTCTCTTCCTTCGAAGCACCAGGAACTAAACCACCACCACTCATGTTGACAAAACGAGCAAAGAAGTTATCTTCCGGAAGGTTATCAAACTCGTCCTCTTCACCAAGTGCAACACGTTTGAGAAAGTTACGCTTCTTGGTACTTTCAGATGTCATACTGTCAATGTCATTGGTGTGGGACTCTGTAACGGTCATCCGTCTGAAGAGATTCTTGATGGTGAATTTTTTCTCCTTCTCATCATCTGGGGTTGAACTGGAAGAAGACGCATCATGGCTATGGTAGCGATCATGGTCCGACTTTTTCTCTTTGGTATTGTCATCCTCAGAATGAATATCAACATCGTCACTTTCGGCATCACTATTAAAGAATTCTGCACGTCTATCACCCTTCATCTGGTTCAGCTTCTCTTGGTACTTGGTATCACATTCTTCATCAATAGGTTGGTCTGTGAGGTCAGCACCCGTGAAAATGTCTTCTTGAATAGTTTGTTCGGCGTCGTCTTCAATCTGCTTCATTCTTCTCTCGTAGATTTTGGAGGAACTAAGATTCGGCTTTGTCAGGTTTGGCTGTTGGATGGCTTGTGGAGTTTGGGGTTCAACTCGTTGAAATGTTGGTAAACGTGGACCTGGAGACACTCCTCTGTTTGGTAAGCTCCTGTCTTGGGTACGACCTCTTGGGGAAGTTGAACGAATGGACTCTGTGTCTGAGTGGAAGAAGTCTTTGGTGGAAGTGGAAGAGAGCACCCTCTTATGTAGCTTCTTGTCAGAGTTTGCCGAAGGAGACAAGGCCGCAAGACCCCTTAGAGGTGGGCTTCGTGTCGGCCGTAAGCTTGCAGGAGGAGAATGTGCCCGTTGTTGTTGTTGCTCCTTGTAGATCTTGGATAGCGTCATGATGCTGGAGGAAGAGAGTGAGTCCGAAGCATTACGCGCAAGCACCGGGCGCGGCGGGATGAGCTGACTACCAGAAGGAGCACTGGATTGTGGCGAGAGATCAGAGAAGTGTTCTCCTGGCGAGACGCTGTCGTTTTGTTTGCTCATGATAAAACCTCTGTGTTATCGGGATACTGAAATGACTGATGACAAGTGAGTGTTGCCGGCCTCGAATAGTAAACTGCGAAGGTACAGCGACGATCAGCAAACTCCAGCGGGTGCCTCTGTGGGATCTCTAGTTGACAGGTGGTGGAAATCGTTGGAAAGAAAGTGGCTTTTTTCTATGTGTATTTACACACAGTCGGTAGTAGGCGATGCCGCGCATCATTTGAGCTCGCACGATCCCCCATCCTGTCAGCCCTGCACAAAAAAGGGGAAACACCCCCCATTCAGCCACAGATGAGCACACAACATTCAGATAGAGCCAACTACAGGTATATTCGCCAAATCGTATGTATATTGAAGACCCTCTATTAGCATATGGAAATAACCGAATGAGATCTCCGTCTCAGGCAAGAATGGGCAACGGCTCAAAAAATGTAAGCGCAACACACGTCATCTCACACTTTGACGTCAACGTGAACCCCCCTTGCTTCTATATATAAATTAATCGAAAGCAAACATCGGCATTCACTAGATCGTGGATAACAAGACCGTGCAGAACTCCTTCGGTTCGGCTTTAGAGATTTGTTGTGGTTCAAGGGGGGGGGGTTCCAAAAGAGAGTTATTTTACGACAGATTTTCGCAACTACCGATTATGTCAATATTTCGCAAATGGGCAAAAACAATTGCGAAACTTTTGTGAAGTCTTGCGCGAATCGGCACAAAGGGATTGCCGCTTTGGGATAATTGGTGATGAGCAAAGAACAATAGGATTTTAAGCACTCTTCAGGGTCCATCTCTTGGATTTGCTAGTGCATTTTTGGGATATTTCATCACCAATTTTGACTGTATTCAAGCCCAATTAAAATCTACACAAACTGGACGTCATGCTCCCTCCCAAGGCAAATTATTTAGCTACGGACTACACGAGCATTACACGACACAACATGGGGATTGTAAAGGCCATTGGGTATATAACACCGCTTGCATGCTTCTCAAACTCACGTTTGTGATTTTTTTTGTGTGTGTGTAACGTTAAGGTGTATTCATGAGTGATACAATACCATGCGCTTAGTCGACCTGAGCGTCGAAGTTCTCACCCTCAACCAAGTCTGGGATGTCCTCCTCGTCAGCAGCTGGGGCACTCTGGGCACCGGCCTGCTGGCTCTGCAACTGAGCGGCGAGCTTGGAGAGAATCTCCAAGTTCTCAGCGCCCAACTGTGGGATGATGTTTGGGATCAACTCAGTGATCTCCTTCTCCTGTGGGATACCGTAGAAACCGTAGGTGTTGTGCTGGTTAGCGGCCTGGACACCGACTCTGTTGAAGTGCAAGACCTTACCGTCATCTCTGAAGAAGTTGGCCTCCTCAACACCCTCAAGGGTCTGAACGTTCAACTTCTGGAGGGTGGCCTGGAGCTTGGAGTCATCAGCAATTGGGGCAGCGTTAGACTTCTTAGCCTTTCTTCTGACACCACCAACCTTGTTGTTGCCCATCTTCTGGAGCTTGGCGAGTTTCTCTTGGTCGATTGGCATTGTGAATTAGAGATCTGTGTTGAGAGAGTCTTGTGAAGCTGTCAGCTCTTCGCCTCTTCGTCGACGTTTTTTTGGCCAAAGTGAAAAGTTTGAAAAATTCGCGGGGTGAGTGTGGTGTCCGGGTTTGGAGAGCTGAGTCTTGCAGACTCAACCCTCAGTTTAGTCTGGAGGTGAACAGAAGGTTAGAGGTGGTAAACAACGGACTGATGTTCTTTCAGAGGGTCCAGCTTCGAGGCTATGCAGACCTTGCCCACAGCTATTCGAAGACCCTTCGACTTCCAGTGACAAAGCTGCCCAAGAGAAGCTCATACGACAAGGCCATCCAAGATCTGATCCCACGCTCCTCTCAGGAAGTTTACAAAAAGCAGTTTGAGTCACGCCCGACCACAAACGATGTTTTCATCCTCCATGATGGGCCACCATATGCCAATGGAGACCTCCATCTTGGTCACGCCCTGAACAAGGTCCTCAAGGATATTATCAATAGATACAACGTGCTGAAGGGGAAAAAGATCTACTACAAGGCTGGATGGGACTGCCATGGTCTCCCCATTGAACTTAAGGCCCTCGAAAAGATCAACAAGAAGATGAAGACAGACTCATCGACCGTTCTTAATGCCACTGCCATCAGAAAGATTGCTAGAGAACACGCATTGAAAACAATCGAGAGACAAAAGGCAGAATTTAGAGAACTTGCTATACTCACGGATTGGGACACCAACTATAAGACACTCTCACATGACTTCGAAGTAAGACAGCTCCAGCTTTTCCAAGATGTGATGCGCAAGGGCCTCATAAAGAGACAGAAGAAGCCGGTTTATTGGGGATGCGAGACACATACCGCATTAGCAGAGAGTGAACTTGAGTACAATGACAAGCACAGATCAATTGCAGCATATGTCAAGTTTCCAATTGTCAAGGAAACCGAGGAGTTATCCGCGTTGCTCTCTTCGCATGGCATTAACAATGTTAAGGCCCTCATCTGGACATCCACACCATGGACTATTCCTTCCAACAGAGCCATTTGTATCAACGATTCCTTCTCATACACGATCATCAAATCTGAGAATGAGAGTCTTATTGTCCTAAAGGAACTACAAGAGTCTCTTCTGGCGCTGAATGAAGACTTCAAACCTACAGACATCATAATACCAGGCTCTGCCCTCGTGGGATCCCAATACACTAATATCCGAACTCCTGGTTCCACCTTCCCAATTTTGCACGGTGATCATGTGACCAGCACAGCCGGTACAGGTCTTGTTCACACCGCTCCTGGTCACGGTAATGACGATTACTTCATCTGTCTGGCCAACAATGTCGAAGTTCTATCCCCAGTGAATCAGTTCGGCGAGTACACTAACGAACTGCCAACTGGTTATACTGAGCTGGAAGGCTTGAAAGTTCTTGGAGAAGGAACTCCAAAGGTTCTGGAGATGATGACTTCCTCAGACATGATCTTCGCATTGGACAAAAACTACATCCACTCATACCCGTATGATTGGCGCTCTAAGAAGCCTGTCATCATCAGAGCCACACCACAGTGGTTTGCGAATGTCGGTGAGATCAAGGGTGATGCGATGTCTGCACTTGACAGTGTGCAGTTCGTTCCAGATAAGGGAAGAAATAGATTGACTGCATTTATTAAGAACAGAAACGAGTGGTGCATTTCCAGACAGAGAGCTTGGGGTGTTCCGATTCCCGCATTGTACTCCAAGACTGATGAGAATGTGGTTCTTATGGATGATGACTCTGTGACACATATAATTGGTAAGATCAACGAACTTGGTACTGATGCTTGGTTTGAAGAAGAGGAAGACGTCGAAAGATGGCTCCCTGAGAGTCATCGTGGCCAAGGAAAAGGGTTCTACAAAGGTAAGGACACTATGGATGTTTGGTTCGATTCAGGGTCATCTTGGAAGGAAATAAAGGAGTTCTGCGAGGAGAATGGGCTTGAGAGAGACGTGCTAGCTGACGTGTATCTTGAGGGATCCGATCAGCATAGAGGCTGGTTCCAATCCTCTATACTCACTAAGATTGCCACTGCTACAGAGTCCAAACCGGTTGCACCATACAAGACCATTGTTACACATGGATTCACATTGGACGAGAGAGGTGCCAAGATGTCCAAGTCTATTGGTAACATTATCACACCTACTTCACTCATTAAAGGCTCCAAGGATATCCCAGCTGTTGGTGTTGATGGTCTCAGATTGTGGGCCGCGCAGGCAGACTACACTAATGATATCAGTATCGGTCCAAATGTCTTGAAACATGTTGGGGATGCATTGAAAAAGCTTCGTGTTTCCTTTGCGTTTATGCTCGGTAACTTGAATGAATTCGAAGCCGACCATCTTGTACCATACAAGGACTTGAAGAAAATCGACCAGTACGCGTTGTCCAAGTTGTATGCTATGAATGATGAAGTCCTCGAACTTTATGACGAGTACAATTTCAGCAGAGCATTCAAGGTCTTGACCAACCATTTGAATGTTGAGGCCTCTGCTGTGTACTTTGATATCGTGAAGGACAGATTGTACACCGAAGACGCTAAGTCTATTTCTCGTCGCTCTGCTCAGACAGTCTTGCTTGAGTTTCTCAAAGTGTACACATCTCTTCTGTCTCCAGTGCTTCCACTTATTACACAAGAAGTCTGGGACCATGCACCAAAATGGGTTTCCGAGCAGCATATCAACCCTCTTCTTGCCGGTACTGTCAAATATGACCCTCAAATGAGAAACACCGAACTCGAGCAGGACTTTGCACTTTTATGGCAAATTAAGGACGAAATTCTCAAGCTCCAAGAAAAGGGGCGTAAAGATGATAAGACGATCAAGAGTGCATTGGAAACAGACGTTCACATCTTTGCCAAGCTTGACACATCCATCGGAAGAGTTCTCCGCAAGTACAAAAACGAACTAACGGAATGCTACCTAGCATCTCATGTCTTCCTGAACAAGGACATCCCAGAGACATTTGCATACAGATATTTCGGAAGAATGATGTTCCCTCCAGACCGTGCTTCTGTGGCATTGTCCGTTGTTCCTGCTTGTGAAGAGAAATGTCCAAGATGTTGGAAGTACACTTCGCCAAGTGCTGAAGAGCTCTGTGACAGATGTCTGGATGTTGTTGATCCAGAATAGTGAACTAAATAGAAACAGACCCATCTTGTATATAAAGTACGCCCAAGAAGATTACGACTCATGCTTTATTATTGGTAAGGGCCACATCAGAGCCAAATTGAGATTGAGTACTTGGGACTCTTGCTCAATTCAACTCGAACGAAGTAATCAGAAAAACCACAAAATACCAATATGTTCCTGACGAGGATCAGTACTCGTTCAATTGTATTCAGATCGGGTGGACTCGCAAGACCGGGTTTGAATCGTTGCTTCTACGTTTCAGCCTTCAGATTGAATCAGGCTTCCCCGCCTAAGAAGGATCTCTTCACAGAACTCGAGAACCAGCCTCGCAGACCGGCACCACCTGTTCCACCACAGCCAGAGAACAACAGTAGATCAAAAATTAGATCGATACTGGACAAGCTGCCAGCGCCGCTCAAGAAATATGGCGAACGAGTAGTTGATGCTCCATTCGCTCACGTTTCAGCATTCCTCGTTCTTCATGAGCTCACAGCAGTCGTTCCATTCCTTGGTCTCTGGTATCTCTTCCATGAATACCATTTCCTCCCTGCAGACATTCCATCATGGATGTTGATTAAGAGCACATCGGTGATAGAAAAGATTGTGAGTTGAGCGTTCATCTTTAACTGCCAGGAGTACTAACAAAGATACAACAGTTGGGCGACACAGTTGCCGACTACTCAATCCAGGATCGTACGAAGCTGATTATTGAAGGCGCTACGGCGTATGGAATTGTCAAGGCTACCTTCCCGGTGAGGGTTATGTTCAGTGTATTCATGACACCATGGTTTGCCAGAGTGTTTGTTCAACCAAGCTTGAATGGCCTCAAGAAAATCGCCTCAGTCTTCAAAGGTTCGAGAAAGGCATGAATAGATGGACTGGTATCCTTTTGTGGTTCATAGATGTACTTTAATCATGGGACTTACAGACTACGCCAACAATTGTCAAACAGGTTACCAACCCATGTACATATTTATATTTTTATATATGACAGGCTGTATGTTATACAGAGATAGTATTCAAGTCTTTCGGCAAGTATTCATCACGATTGCATTATTACACCGTGGTCTTATGATTGGGAGTAAGGGTAGAACCCATTTTCCAAGCACAAGTTAGTGACCCATCATCACGACAACAAGGATAAAGAAGAAAACAGAACGGAAGGAATAAAACGGAAATAAGCAGAAATGTGCATTAGAACCATCAATGCGGCTGCATTAACGGAGTCTTTACTCGTCGTCGTCGTCATCGTCATCCTCAGAATCCAAAGCGGCAAAGGCGTTGAAAGTGGACTTTGGCTTGTCGGAGGTGACGTCTCTGGCATCAGCTGGCTTGCTGGAGCCAATGTTTTTGTTGTTAGGGCGAGCCTTGTTGACAGTCTTGGTGGACTCTCTGAACTCGTCTCTTGAGGCTGTGGCTTCTTCACCGAAGGATGCCTTCTTCTTGGAGACTTCAAACCAACCATCCTCGTCTGGCACAGCAACCTCTTTGATTTTTGGCTTCATTCTCATGCCTCTGAAGACCGGTCTTGAACCGTGGTGCGAAGATCTTCTTCTACCGTGACCAAAGTCCTCATCAGTATGCTTCTCTTGGTAGAGTCTCTGCTCTTCGATGGCCTTGGTGAACTCCTCGAAGTCCACGCTGGTAGGCACAACAGCGGTGTCACGAAGACTGATGAGCTGCTCCACAGTGTACTTGACCATTTTCGAGCGGGTTTCCTTAGAAGTTGAAGAGTCGTACGCGTCTTGGTGGTCTTTCAAGCTCTTCGGCGGAGAAAAGTTTTTAAATCTCGATAAATCGCCGCAATAGGAAATTACCTGAGTAGGAAGGAGGGAGATGAGATAAAAATTTGGCAGTTCTCTTGTTTATTACCCTGCTTCATGATCAGCTTAAAAAGAGATGCCCATCCAACATTCCCTTTCGAAGGTACAGAAGACGATACAGAGGTCGAAGGGTGCCATGCATCCGAAGGGCCGTAAGTTCAAACAGCTCAACAGGGCCACTTTGAGAGAGCAGAAGATCCAGAACAAGAAGGCAGAGTACATGGAACGCAAGGAGATGGAAATGATGAGAATCAAGTTCCTCCAAGAGGCTGTTATCAATAGAGACGAGAAGGATACGTTCACGCTGGAAGATATGAAGCTCTTCATCGAGGCTTTCCTCACGAGAGACGATGAGGAATTGGAGCAGCTCAAGAAGGAGAGACGTAAGGGACGCCCGGCTTCCAACAGACAAATGCTCTTGGAGAACAAGCTGAAACACGAGACACACGAGTACGAGACCGGATACGAAATACCTGATCTGAGTGATAAGCTCACCGTTGAGCTCCTAAGAGGGTGGAACGGAACAACGGGGATGCTGAACAAGTTCAAGTATGTCTTCATTGCAAAAGGAACCACGGAACTCCCGATCAAGGAGGTTGAAATGGCAGAATGATATGATTATGTATATTAATTGCTATTTTTCATGAACTGTTATAGTCAAACGTTGATTGCCTTGCCGTCTGCCGACACATATTTGGACTTCCTCTGCTGAGTGTCCATGTAGAAACCGATTGAGTTTAAAGTTCCAAACACAACAAGAAAAACAGTAGCCCAAAACTTGAGTCTTTTAATACGGATATCCTTCTCGTGTTGTTTCTTGTCAATAAACCTTTCGAAGACCATGACTGTTGTGTCTACCATTGGTTTGGTACCAATGAGTCTCCACTTACCTTTCTCGAGTTTCGTTACCTTCTTCAAGTTTTCCTTGGAGTTTCCAATTTCCCTGAACATTGTGACCAGATCAGGAGATTGGTAATGTGGACCGAATGGGTTTTCAGCAGTGATGACTTCCTTGTCTTTGACTATAGTCAAAAACTCATGCTCGATATTACCTGAAACCTTAGGAAGAGCAGGAAACAGTAATCCATCTTCGTTATCCACGGCAAATCTTGGGACTGAGACCCTCTTGACTGTTTTTATGAGATTCTCATCGATCGGAGTAAAGAAGTTCCTCTTCCTCAGTGATCTTGAACTGTTGAGACTTTGAGACCATTCGTACCGCCTCTGTTCCCTGAAGTGATTCTCGTCATCTCGGTCCTTGGTCCGCTTGGCATCCTTTAGAAAATTTTCCAGGTGCTCCCTCTTGATTTTGAGAGTCACCTCACCTTCATCCTTTGTCTCAAGAAACTCTTCCATAGCTTTCTCTTCTTTCTTCTTTGCTTCCTCAATTCGGCTCTTTATTTCCTTCATCCTCTGAATATTACTGTCAATATCATTCACAAGCTTCGTAGCATCTTTCGACAGTAAAGGAACCTCCTGTGATACCAGCTTCAAGATATCGTCGATTTTATCTACTCGTTCACCCGGTTGCAATCCCGTCAGCTCGGACATAAGTCCTTTGTTGCGCTCTTTGATCACATCAAGTTCACTCAGCTTGGTAATCGGTGCTGGCTTCTGTAAATTGACAACATCATCATCGTATGTTAGCTTCTGTCTCTGCTCCTGAGATGATGGTGGCATTCGCACGTTGATAATTGGGTGTGCATCACTCTTCTCTTCCTTGAGCTTCCCATCGTCCTTCATAAATTCAGAAGAGGTACTGTCTATCTTCTTTGTCGAAATGACACTTGCAGATTGTGGATGTGCTGTCCCTTTTGGTCGTCTCTTAAGAGTGATCAAGTCGATTTCAAACTCCTCATCTTTTAGCAAAGGTCGAGACGAATGCATCAGTCGTACCACTGAGCAGGTGGCATGACGGTACACGACGCGTGCTGGGATCTGTGTAACAATCATAGTCCCCTTCTTTTATGACCCGTGATAAATGGCTGGATTTGAGCGTGTCGGAGGAAGACTATCGGTGGCAAATTGTTGAAGGGTCGTCTGATCTTATTTGTAAGGTGTCACTTTTGATGATCGGTGAGGGGAGACGGCTTTATTATGAGGGGGCGCCCCCCTCCGGTTAGAATGTCATTTACCCCCCTAGAATTCATAAATCGCAGTTGAAACTTTTTTTAAACAAGATTAGACATTCATACATATCACACATTGAGACTCTCTCATGATCAATTTCACTGTGTCAAGGCACCACGCATATCCAAGCCACCCTTCAAGTCTAACTCAGCCAACAAGGTCTGAGTATCTGTTACTTGCTTGGATGTAGCACTCTGGACACGAATGCCATTCCAGTTGGGATTAATACCATCAATACCCCCATTTCCATTACCATTTAGGGTACCCTTCGGTCTTAAGGAAGCCCCAGAGAGAACCTTTCTGAGGTCTTGCACCTTTGGGATCTGGACATTCGACATCATGAGTGATCTAGCAGACAGAGGAGCAGACATAAGACTGTTGGCATCCAATGGGAATGCACGGGTTGGCTGAAGCAGATTGGTGAAGGAGTTGTTTTGAGAAGCAGCGTTAGACAGCATAGAGGTCTCATGCTCATCATCCACGAGCTCGTCGTTTTTATTGACGTTATAGTTGTTATAACGATAATGCGTGTTGAACATGGTCTCATGATACTTTTGTAAGGTATCGTCGTGAATGGTAGTTTGGAGTTCTGTTTTAGTCAATGCAAACTCTGCAGGGAGAGAACTTTTTTCCAATGGGTGGTCATTTGCAACCAACCAGATACCTTTGTTCTTGCGGAAATCAACTCTTGCGAGTGTAGCCTGAAGTAAGTCACCATACTGCAGAGTCTTGGATGCAGCATAGAGTACATAGAAGCCAATATTGTCTCTGATGATCGCTGCACGTTCGTTGCCTTTAGGTTCAACCAACTGCCAGTCGAGCAGGAAAGCAATACAGTTTGCGAGGACGTTGGAACCGAACTTCTCAGACATGAGATCAACCATATTCAAGAGAGTTGTGTAATCTGTTCCAGCAGGGAGTGTGGCACTGTCACCAAGAGCTTCGTAAAACTGGTTGATGAAACTTTTGTCGGCAGAAGAAATGAGATTCTTGAAATTTGGAGAGAAGCAGTCACTGTTGGTGTACTCATTTTGAAGAATCTCCACAACCAAGTCTGAGTATGTATCTCTGATATGAACGTTTTCAGCATTTGATAATGACGCGCTGTTGAAGCTGAGAAGTTGGAAAGTCTCACCAAACATGTCTAAACCGATTGGAGCTCTCTGAATGGTGACATTTTGACGAGCAACGGAGATAATGCTTGTAATGTTGTCCAGCAACACCAATACAATGGTTTTCAAATGACTGGATGGTACGGTGATCTCCTCTTTCAACTTGATAAGAAGTTCAGCGACCATATCACCAACTTGTTCCTGATAGTAAGTATGAGTTGCAAGGGACGCAATGGCATCCGCATAAGATGTTATCAACTCTTGATGGACTGACTCACACGTGATCAGGTGAATTTGCAAGTCAAGGAGCTGACGCAAATGGTCAATCACAGAGAGGCCAATCAAAGTCACAGAAGAGGACAGGAGATGTGAGACCATGTGCACATAGACAGACTGCTCCTTGAACGGGCCATCCTTCTTGAGATGAGATATGAGAACACTGAATGCGATGAACCGCAACTGTATTGGAATCCAGTTGGAAACCAACTCAATAATACCCGAAGCCCATTCGTGGTCAATATTAGAGGTGGCCAAGTGCGTGCAAACAGCATCTGTTGCTGAGGAGAGCTGAGTTGATG
Organism: Petasospora hungchunana; assembly: GCA_030563225.1. Taxonomy (NCBI): domain Eukaryota; kingdom Fungi; phylum Ascomycota; class Saccharomycetes; order Phaffomycetales; family Wickerhamomycetaceae; genus Petasospora; species Petasospora hungchunana. The sequence goes on along the minus strand of JAKUBL010000002.1, from coordinate 439,219 downwards.
ACGTATTGTTGAAAAGTGTCTTCAATGCTATCATTGCAAGCTCATCTGTTTTAATTTCTTGAGGCGATGCTGGGTCTGCGGAAGCTTTGACGGTCTTGATGGTGTTGTATCTCGACAGCGAGTGCTGTTCAGAACCGTGGGATGCAATTTTCTTCAGTAAGTTCTGCTCTGAAATGGAGTCATATGCCTCACTGATAATGATAGGTACCGCTCTCTTCAATACATCTCTTCCCAAACCGAGGGAGATGAATTGTGATGAGGCAAAACTGTTTGCCGCTTGGAGAGCAATTGCTTTCCATTCTGTTGGATTGGCGCGTTGGTGTTCAATACCCAAGCTGAGGATCTTCTGTGTCAACTGAATAAACTCTGTAACAAATTGATGGTCACCAGTGATAAACTCACTGTTAAGTTTGGTGCAAAAGGTGTGATAAACTGGGACGGCATGCTGGCAGAGACCCAAATCACCAGAAGAAACAACGGAGAGCAAGACGACATTGACGTTGCCTGCAAAAATGTTCACACCATCAGAACACTCTTTGATCAAGCTCTCAATGATCTCCAGCGTCACTTGAACGTTTCCTGTCTTACCACGGGTGATATCAACGTGATTCCGCTTCTCGAGGTAACGACCAACCTTCTCGAGCTTCACTCTTCTCGTGCTCGCATAGTATAGCAAGTAACTCAACTCCGACGAGTTGGCCTTTTTGTCAAATGCTCTCCCAGATGGGTAGCATTGGTCAATCAACCTCTGGTGTTTCGCTTGGAAGATGGGCATTATTGTATGGAGGGGATTAACTCTATCTTGCGGGCGCTTCGGTTCCTCAGACAGGCCAGGCAGGTTCTCAAAAGAGAAGTTTGAATATTGAAGGTCAGGTGATTAAATGTAGTGCGTGAGAAGTTCTCGAACGCGTTGGTCTGTTGTGGCGCCGTGTTTCTGTAGCCCGTGTTTGTTCTGAAAGATCTTGTGTCCATTTTCATGTTCTCCGTTCCGGGGAGGGCCCTCTTTCAACATCTCTCCAAAAAAAAAAAAAAAAAGGGAGCAGTAGTAAGTGTTGTGGCATTTTGCGCTCCAAAGATCTTGCTTGATACACAAAAAAAATGGTTCCTGTGTATGTGAAAGGCGGTGCTTGGAGTAATACTGAAGATGAGGTCCTCAAGGCCGCCATTTCCAAGTACGGATTGAACCAGTGGGCTCGAGTCTCAACGCTCCTTCCCAAGAAGACTGCCAAACAATGCAGAGCAAGATGGCAAGAATATCTGGATCCACGCATTGTGAAGTCGGATTGGACACCGGAGGAGGATCAAAAGCTTCTGAATATGGCCCGTCTCTTACCCAATCAATGGCGATCAATCTCCTCTTCATTAGGGAGAACTGCTACGCAGTGTGTTGAGCGTTATCAGAAGCTCTTGGATGAAGCTGCTGGTGTTGACTCTACCGGTGACTTCGGTCTGGTTGGTCTTGGTGCGGAAACATTAAGGGCTGTTGGAGCAGCTACTGAGTCCAATATCGGCGATCTTAACGTTAATGCCGAGCACAGGGAAGCCATCCCAGATGGAGTGGATCTTGATGATGATGAGAAGGAGATGCTGTCTGAGGCCAGAGCAAGATTGGCGAACACAAAGGGGAAAAAAGCCACTCGTAAGGCACGTGAGAGAATGCTCGAGGAGAGTAAACGTGTCGCCCTTCTTCAGAAAAGACGTGATTTGAAGCAAGCTGGAATCACTACAAAGTTGAAACCACCACGGAAGAAATTCGCTACACAAGTGGATTACAATGCTGATATTCCATTCGAACACAAACCATCTGGTGGTATGTATGATACCACCGAGGAAACAGCGGAAAATGACCGGAATCTCCATAATTTCCAACGTCAAGTCGATCTTTCTGGTGTCAGAGATAGCAATAAGAATGAGAAGAGACCCAGAGATCGACAGAAACAACAAACTACAATTGAGAAAGAGGCCAAGCCTCAGGATGATGACATACAGTTGAAGAAGCGCAAGATTGAGATTCCAGCCCCTCTATTTGGGGAGACAGAGCAGAGTGAGTTAAGGAAACTCGACGATGAAGAGCTCCGTACTGTGCTCGAACAAAAATCTCTTATTGGTGGTCAGAGCATTGATCAGAGAATCAGCGAGACAGCCCAGCGTATACGAAACGAGAAAAAGATACAATCTGCACTTCTCGCTGAAGATGAAGATGTTGATTTAGATGAACTGCTGTATGTTTCAAAGGAGGAGAGTACAACGCAGGAGAGCAAGGAACCAACAGTTTCACTTCGTGAGAGATTGGCTGCTTTGCCTAAACCAAAGAACGACTATGAGATCATTGATGAAGATGACGAGCCATTTGAAGAGGAAACAGAGAAGGACTCTAGGGCTGCCGATTCTGTTAGAATTGCGGAAGACAAGGGCGAAATTGCTAGATTGGAAAAGATCCAAATTGAACAGGAGGAAAAGAAGAAACTTCTCTTACGATCCCAAGTACTTCAACAAGGTCTCCCACTTCCTAATTTGCCCAAATCTGTCAGTATCACACCATTTGACAAGAAAATTATCGATTCTCTGATTTCACTGGAAGTGGTCAAACTCATCCGTTCAGATTGCGCAAAAACTGCGAACATACCAGGAGTTCCACTCCTCACAGACCTTGATCAAGAGATGCGAGACTTGGTCGATATGGAAATAAAGCAGTTGACGCAGCCAATTTCCCCAGATGAGTTCTATGAACAGTTCTCAGTTGAGCACAAGGCCTCCTATAAGGCTGCTGTTGATACATCTTCTCTTATAATAGAATTACAGTCATTGGTGGAGAAGAGCAACAACCTCGAGAGGAGCTTAAAGCAACGCATCGCAGGGTACATGAAACGTAACGAGACTCTCTACAATGAGGCAATTATGTCTATCGAAGAGTTGAAGGAGACAGACAGAGTGCTGAGAGCGATGGAGATGCTACGTGAAAGTGAAGCCGTGACTGTGAACTACAGAGCTGAGGCTTTGAGAGAAGAGGTTGATACTCTTGTGCAGGCTGAGCAAAGAGCCCAGGAGCGCTACCTGGAGCTTACTCGCTCTTGATTAGGCCGGGCTAATGACATGTAATGGCGACTATGATCGTAGTTTGTACCCCGACCGCGATGTTTACATTTCCAAAAGTCGTTCCGAACGTTGTTTTGATTTCGATGACGATACCGCAACTCAGCTAAATTTCCCACAAGCTCCTTTGAACGACATGGAATCCAACCTCCTCTTTGTTCCATACAGAAAGACAAAGAGAATCGAACTAGGTGCCATCCTCCGCGATGTCATTGACAAGGAGTACTATCAGACCCCTTCTGCCTTTGAAGGCGATCTCCAGGAAGTTGACACCCTCAGAAATGACACCATCGATCTCGGTGTGACTTCTCATGACTTGGCTTTGCTCAAGAGATACTACATTCACTTGTCCACTCTCGAGTCCAAATTTCCGAAGGATGTAGCTGAGTTCCCGTGGTATGGCACACTGGGATACAGAGTAACTGGGCCTGTACAGCTCAAATCATTCCTCTTTGAGCGTGTCAACCTCGTGTACAACATGGCTGCTCTCTTTTCCCAGATGGGTGTGGAGAATGACAGATCATCAGACGAAGGGCTCAAGAAGGCGTGCCTCTACTTCCAGTATGCTGCAACCCATTTCGCATTCATTGCCAAGCTTGCCGCCGAAGACGAGACGTTGGTGTTACCACTGGACTTACAGAGTGGGACAGTTCACACATTGAGACTTTTATGTTTGGCTCAAGCACAAGAAGTGTTCTGGCAGAAGGCATTTTCTGATAAAGTCAAGGATTCGCTGATTTCGAGGTTGGCATGGCAAGTGTCGGACTACTACAACCAGGCCCTTCAGTCAGCCAATCGTAGTGAAGGTTTCAGAACCGAGTGGATTAGTCACATGACAGTCAAAATGTTCCACTTTGAGGCGGCGGCCGAGTACAGAGCTTCGCTTGTTTCAGTATCGTCGTCCAAATATGGTGAAGAAGTGTCACGTCTTCAGAAGGCACAGAGGGCGATTTCAAATGCATCCACACAACTCAAGTTCGTGAGTCAATCTGTGAAAAGAGACTTTGAAGGTCTCAGTAAAACTGTGGCAGAAGCTCTACGGAGATCCGAAAAAGATAACGACCTCATCTACTTGCAAGATGTTCCATCTACACCACCACCAATTGTCAAGGCACCAGTCACGAAGGATATGGCAATCGATGAACTAGAGAACCCATTTGAAGCACTAGGAACCAAAGATTATGGTAAACAGCTCTTCAAGGATCTCTTACCATTCTACGTCATCCAAGTGAGCCATGCATACAGGGAAAGACAGACAGAGTACGTCGAGAAACACCTTGTTGTCCCGGTCAAGTTCCTCAACAAGATCATGCAGACTTTCAGACTGGAGAGAAATCTCCCAGCAGCAATCGATGTGATTGACAAGCCATTGGCTCTCCCATCCTCGCTTCTTGAGCATCAACAAGATGTCAGAGCTAAAGGTGGACTCGCTAATCTCAGGCATGTGTTTGCTGATATTCAAGCGCTCTGCGTGGATGGTGAAAAGCTTCTAAAGGGAGCAAGAGAAAGACTTCAGATCGAGGAAAATGAAGACCAGTCTCTGAGATCGAAACAGGGTTTAAAGCACTGGACAAGATCTCCCTCTAAGGAGGCCGCTTCTGAGTTGTACGCTAGAATCAACGACCTTGAATCCTATTTGAATAGGGCTAAGGAGGGTGATCAGGTGGTGAAAGAGCGTATGGCGCAAATTGAAGTACACATTGAAATCCTCGGATCTGATGAGAGAACACTGCGCCAAAGTATCCCAAGCTCTGAAAGTCGGAGTATTGATCCTCCATTGAAACGTGTTGTGGCTGAAATGAAGGAATGCTTGGCACAGATGAGAAAGTTGGAGCTTCAGCGTGAGGAGTTCATTGATGTCATTGAAGTGAAAGCTCAGCAGTTCAACATATTACCAAAGATCATCTCAGAGTACAAATCTATTCAGCACAACTTCAAGAATCTGAAGGTCGATGAGGCTACATTTGAGCCAGTGTTTGCTAAGCACATTAAGAACTTCTCCTCTGATTTGGAGTTTGTCGAGAAACAGAAGGGTTTACAAAAGACACTTGAAGACAAGCTCGAAGGACTGAATGACAAGTTCAAGCATTTGAACGAATCAAAAGGCCCAAACACGGAAAGGGAGAAGGCTCTGAGAAACCTGGAGACAGTTTATGCTGTGTTTGTTGATCTTCTTGAGAACATGTCCCAGGGTCTCAAATTCTACAACGATCTTAACACCAAGGGCCAAGAGCTCTTGCAAGACGTCGACGCATTCATTTATAAAAGGAGACTTGAGGCTCGTGACCTGGAAGCCGAATTGAACTCCAAGTTCCGGGAGCTTGACCTCCAAGCCAGAACCAGATCGCCATCGCCTAAGAAGAAGTCATCCATTTCAGCGCTCGCAAATCCTGGTGAGATCCAAAGAACTTCATCCCCAGCACTGGTGGCACCAAGGGCCAAACCAGCCAAGCCAAATGCTGGTATTTGGCAACCTGAAAATGGTATCAAGTTTGGGTGAATGCTACGTGAATAGTCGTAATCAGCGTACAATTATATTGAATTCATCATGTTCTTCATTGGTCTGCATTTTTGTTTGCTAGCCACTCTTCGTACTCCCGTTTGCGCTTGCCTCTGTTCAAGTTGGATCGGTGACGATTGCTTTTGAGGTGTGCTTCACGCTGGTTTGGTCCAACAAGTACTAATGGATTGTCATCGTGGTCTCGACATATTTCACAGGTGAAATGCTTCCACTGCTCTGACTTGTCTTGCTGAGGGACATTTTTGGATGGAAGTAGGTCCTTGAGATTATCTGGGGCCTGTGAGATTTCTGGTGTTCTATTTTCCAAGAACTCACTCGTAATCAGTTGGCCTCTGTCTGAAACTGTCGTGTGCCAGTTATTCAGGTCAGTGGCATCAAGGAGATACATCCTTCCCCCGTTAATGTAATTGTGCTTCTCTTCCTTGAAAAGATCCACAGCGAGTAGGCCCTTGATCCACTTCACTTGCTTCTTGGCATACTGCCGAGTTCGTGTCTTCATGTCTTCAATGGACTTATGAAGTGCTCTAACATCAGATCTCCCTGCTTCCAGCCAAGGTAAGAACTCCTTGAAGCCGATAACTTGCCAAACACCCCTCTCACAATCAGGTCTTTCGTTGGCACTGGAATAGTGATCATAAAGCTCGTTGATCTCCTCAAGACCACCAATGTCCAACATCTTGTCTACTCGATCATCAAGTCTTTTATCAAGCACCTGTTTCTGTGCAAAAAGCCAAAAACAAAGTGTTCTGAATCTGAGTGATGATCGTTGCTGACCTGCTTCGACTTGTTCTGTGTAGTGTTCACTTGTCTTCTTGTTAGTGAGATAGAAGATCTCTAGCGCTCTTCTCACACGACGAGTATCATTAGGGTGGAATTTCTCGGCGACGCCAGGATCCATCGTTCGTAAAGCTTCAAAGACAAGATCAGCTGGACCATCAAGGATATCCTGTTGCTCTTGTGTAAGCGTTGGCTTTTCCATTCTAACCGCTGGCGAGGACTTTATCGTCTTGTTTTCAAACAAAAGGGAGTTAAGGTAGTAGTGTGTACCACCGACAATAATTGGTATTTTTCCTCTGTTGTGGATGTCTTCGATAGAGCTCAGTGCCTCCTTCTCAAAGCGATGGATAAAGTATTCTTCGTCCCATCCAATATGATTCATAACATGATGAGGAATCCCTTCACGTTCTTCAATCGGGTGCTTATTAGTAATGACAGGTACACCACGATACATCTGCATCGAGTCTGCATTGATGATTTCACCGTTGAACTTCTTTGCAATCTCTATACTGAACTGGGTTGGAGTTAGTACCTCGATGTATAAAGGACGAAACGAGGCCAATAGACATACCTGCGACTTTCCCACCCCGGTCGTTCCGACGATGACAATGACATTCTTTTTGGGACCCATTATAAGTCTGCGAAGAGCAGAGATCATCGACGTTTTTAAATACAGTAAGTCAGAGAGATGGGTTGAAATGGAAAAATACTAGATGACGTGCGTCCCCTACCGTGGTTAGGAAGCCCTTGAGCTATCCGATTGTTTTGTCCGCTTTCGGAACATTAGCTGTTTCTGAAACTATAGAGATTTGAGGCTCTCTGATCAGGAAGATTTGAGATTTCTATTAAAACGGGACGTTCTGTACACTCCAAAGAATTCTATTCAATGATCACAGCAATGGAGTTACACAACTATGACGACCTTGAACCGCTTCCTCTCAACCCAGAAGGAATTACCGTCGCTACCATCATGTACACGGAGGGGTACAAGAAGGTGATGGGGCTGATGCGGGCCCTCATGGCAAAGAATGAGTACTCTCAGCGTGCACTGGACCTCACGAAGGACGCAGTGAAGCTGAATGCTGCCCACTATACCATATGGCAATACAGATTCCACAACGTTGTGGAGTTGAAAAAGGATATCGATGAAGAGCTTGATTGGGTGGAGGAGATCGCCATTGACAACCCGAAGAACTACCAGATTTGGCCATACCGCCAGATGTTATTGGAATACAGCGGGAAGAAAGACGCCAAGAGAGAGTTCCCAATCATTGAAAATATGCTGGATGACGATACGAAGAACTACCACGTCTGGACATATCGTAAGTGGGTCGTCAAGTGGACTGGTGTGTGGGATCGCGAGCTTTCCTTTGTGGAGAATTTTATCGAGAGAGATGTCTACAACAATAGTGCCTGGTCGCATCGATTCTTTGCCGTCTTTGGCCTTGGAGTTGAGAATGTGAGTCGAGATGCATTTGAGAGAGAAGTACAGTACACAAAAGATCAGATTGAGATAGCACCGCATAATGTTAGTTCATGGAACTATCTCATTGGTGTTTATGATAAGATGGACAAGCCACTCTCTGAGCTTGAAGGCTTTGCTTCCAAGTTTGCTAGTATTGGAGAAGCTGAAGTCCAGGCCGTTCCTGCTCTCGAGCTCCTCACAAAAGTGTACAAGACGAAACAGCCAGACTTGGCAATCAGGGGATATGAGCTTCTCGGCTCCAGGTACGACACGATAAGAAAGAATTATTGGGACTATCAGAAGTCGTTGTTGGTTTAATGAAACAATCTATAGCTCATCTCTAAGGAATTGGAGTTTATCGTTAGCACCGCCGGGGTTGATGATCACGTAGTCGATAACCAGATCACCGTGCTCATCTGTTCCATCTCTCAAAGGCATTCCCTTGCCCTTCACCACCTCGACATCACCATGCATTACAGCTTCACCAACCTTCCTTGACAGAGTTATGTTTTCTTCGTCGAAGAATGGGATCTCAATCTTCCAACCCCCCTTGATGGCTTCCTTCAGTGTAAGGGCTTCTGTACGGTACAAGTTGTTTTGACGTCTTCTGAAGCCCAAGTTTCCAGAGTCTCTCTCCTGGATGCGGCAAATCATGTCCCCGGCAATCCACTCAGGACTCTGGTCACTCTCTCCTTCCATAACATGTCTAAAGTCTCTTGGGGTACCAGGCTCGACCCAGAAGTTGTAATCCCTCGTAATTCTCTCAACTCCGTTACCCTGGCACTTTCTGCAAGCGTGTTTATATGTCTTTCCCTTTCCATTACATTTGTCACATCTGGTTTGCATCTGTTGGAACATTCCTGGGCCAAGCTGTCTTCTCACCACTTTGGTACCGGAGCCTCCGCAGGATTGACAAGTGTGTTCTTTACCGTCATCAGAGCCTGTTCCTGTACAATGAGAGCAGATGTTTTGCATTTGCACCGAGAAGGACATCTCCTTTCCCTTGTAGAAGTCCCTGAGTGACATTTCCAGCTTCACTTCGGTATTCCTTCCTCTCGGCTTCCCACCGTGTCTCTGTCCGCCTCCTCCAAACATGTCGCCGAATGGGTTGAACCCACCAAATGGATCGTGATGAGCACCCTGTCCACCGTTCTTCAACCCTTCTGAGCCAAATCTATCGTAAGTTGCCTTCTTCTCGTCGTCGCTGAGGACATCGTAGGCTTCTCCGATCTCAATGAAGCGTTGGTGTGCCTCCTCGTCGCCTGGGTTCTTGTCTGGATGGTACTTCTTCGAGAGGGCCCTATAAGCGGACTTGATCTCCTTCTCCGACGCTCCCTTCTGGACACCGAGTACCTTGTAGTAGTCAATATCCGCCATGACAGAAGCAATACAGAGCGCAAATAGCGCAAAGAACCCCCACCTCATCGTGTTTTTGCGTGGTTTGGAGGAATTGAGAAAAGATGTAATGTGTCAACTTTGGGATTTTTTTGTTGTGGACCAACCGCTTTTCTTTCCCCTTCGCCATCTCTTGTAGTTGACGAATGCACGAGACGTTAACTCTTTCGCTTTCTCAGAGAGCAAACCATCTGACAGCTCACTTTTACAATGCCCAAGAATCTTATCTTGACTATACTCGCTCGGCTAAAGACACGCCAAACAACCCAGATGTCTTCTTCAAGCCGACTCGCCATGGAAACACTTTGACTTATACACCAAGAGCACATATCTGGGATCTTTCCGGTGGATTTGGAGCATTGGGTCAGTTTGAATACTTCCCTCAGTCTGCGGATGGCTCATCATCGAGTCAGATGATAAAGAAGGAAAGAGTGCTGAAGAGCAAGTACCAGCAGGCTCTTGATGAAGGGAAACCACTACCCAAATTGGAAGTGGCAAGTACCAGATATTGGTCTGATTACTCGCGTGTGATGTTTGAGCCGAAATCTTATAATGTGCTTCAGAACTGGGAGTTTGATCCAGTCAAATTTCCCAAAGGAAGGCTAACATTGGGCCAGGACAGAGAGTTTGTGGGTTATGAACTTGGTGTTGAAGAATGGGGGAACGTTGGGATTGAGTTTCTGGAAGAGAATTATCGTTTTAGTTTGGAGGAATGTGACTCACTGAACAGGATCAACATCGCCACTGAAGTGGACTCGGCGTGGGGCGGCTTTTCAAGCTCTTTACTATCAGAGCTTAGAGATGACTATAACCCAAAGAGCACGATATTCACCTGGGGACTTTACAACGGTAAAACTATCGACTCGCTATCTCCTCGTGAAACAATTGCCAGAATCAAAGCATTCCTTGAGCTCCAGAAGAACTCGTCATTGTTCATCCCGCTTGCATCTCCTTCCAATATTCCAACGAATTTCGATCCAACGAGTATGTGGCAGAATGCAGCACTACAGTCATTGGTATTCGAATCCGTTCAGGTCTTGAATTCACAAAGGTCTCATACTACTAGCTTCCAGACTCTGGAGTGCAATTTGACACTCGGCACCAACAGAAATGTTGTTAGTGGCATTACTGCCGCTACTGGCTCCACAACTTTTGACTTCTGTTCAACATTCTTCCCTTCAAAGAAAGACACACATGCTTTTTCCACGTCGGTCATTGAACGGCCACCAGGATCCTCAACTACCGAATCCAAGCCAGTCGAATCCAACAAAGATCGAACGCTCACCAAATACACAACTAGCATCCCCTTCCCCACGCCTGATTCCTTCCCGGAAGGCATAATCACCTCCCAGAACGGACTTGAAGTTACACTATCTACCACAACATCTTCACGCCAGACATTTAAGGATATGAAGACCTTTGTGTCGAAATTCGTCAGAGGTGATGAAAGGAGTGATATGATTAACGAGTTGGAGAATCTGGCTGGAGAGTACGAGAATGGATGGACTCATGATAGCGATGATAGTGATGACGACTATTAGATAATGTAATGGATGGCTCATCCACTAGATCAATAGTCATTTACAATATGGTCACGGTTATTTTCCCATGACTGAGAAGCTGAAGAAGACCACTTAATTGGTTAGACCATTAAAACCTTAGGCCCCAAAAAAGGGTATAATGGCTCGTAGACCTGAAACCCAAGGCGAATTAATCTTTAAACCAGCTAGATTTAAATATATACCGGGAAATGTTTCTGTAGTGGTTAATATTCAAATAATCATCAGAAGGTTATTTCTGCTAATGAGCAAAGTACAGCCAATCGCTATAAAAGGTTAAAAGTTAAAAGTTGATAGAAAGAGTGGATATAAATAACAGAAACAACTTCAATACTGCCAGCCAGTGACAGTCCAGAGTCTTTCAAAGTAAGAGATAATCACCAGTTCAGCTCATTGGCAAAAGTCTCAGGGTTTGCACCTTTACACTCCAAGTTTTTGCAAATCTCCTCCAGCTCATCAGTTTCTTCTCCACCTCTATCCTTACCGACCTTTGCTGGGTTAATTTCATGACCCGCCTCCTTCTCAAGTGCATAGTGTGCCTTGACCATGTCTTTAGCAACAGTCTGGTAGAACACAACACCCCTCTCCTTCTCAGGATGGAGGAAACCAGTCGAGTAGACACCTTGGTTCAAGTTCTTCTGTGTCTTTACGCAAAGATCAAAGTCTTCGATCTCAACCTGCTGGAGGAACTCCACAAACTCGTCCTTCTCCTCCTTTGGGAGCCCCTTCTTGGTGAAGATGTCATACTGGAGTATCGTGTGAGATGGAGACACTGGAAGAACACGAATAGAATACCAAGCTGGTGAGTAGCAGTTGATTCCGTTGGTTGGGAACAAATACATCCACAGACCATCAAACTCACCGCCAACATTCTTGTCCTTCTTCTCTTCAACTTCTTTAGGCTTACCGAATCCAAACCATCCCTTCGATTCGGTCTTTGGTTGTGGCTTTGGAACGTCCTCGTTTCTCTTGATGTCACAGTAGTGACGGGCATGTCTGGATCTTGGCTCAACTTTGTATGTGTTCATGATGAAAGCCTGGGACAAGCCAGGGTGAGCAGTAGGACAGTGGTAACACTCCATATATCCATCCATAAGTGTTTTCCAGTTGAACTCACCGTCAAGTTCATAGGACATGTGATACTCGTAGTCGGAGAAGTCAAACTCGTGGAACTCCTCCTCCAATCCCTTGAAGAATTCACCGAACGGCATTGGACCTTCTGGAGAGTTGTCAAAGTTGATGAAGATCAAACCTTGATCAGTAACATATGTATGAATAGGATACAATGAGTTCTGTGCCTTGTCAAAATCAGAAACATTGTCGAACTGTGGTGCCTTTGTGAGCTGACCATCAAGATTGTATGACCAGCCGTGATATAGACAACCAAGAACGACCGAGGAACCCTTCTGCTTTCTGACAACAGGATAAGCTCTGTGGCGACAGATGTTGTGGAAAGCCTTGATATCACCAGCTTTGTTCTTAATGAGGAAGAATTGCATACCCATGAAGTTGTATGCGTAGTAGTCACCAGCCTTCTTGAATGTGGATGTATGTGCGGTATAGAGCCATGACTTGGAGAAAATGGCCCTTTTCTCAAGCTCAAAGATTTCCTGGGAGAACCACCACGAAGCAGGTAGTGTGTGGGCACCTGCAACCAGCTTCTCTCCTTCTGGCTGTGGAACTGGAGCCGATTGGACCTTTGCTGACATTGCTGATGAAGTTACCTCTTACACTCCACACAAAAAGCAGGGGCAAGTGCACTAGTTAAATATCTCAACCACCCATTCAGATAAGACCGAAAAATTGGCTCTAACTAAGCAACACGGCTGTAATGCCGCTGGAGTTGAGTTATCATACAGCAATTTCAACGTCAAAGTTTACCTCTTTGGTAACAATAGCGAAATCGCGGGGGAATTTTGCTTTGTGGCAGGATTTTATCAGCTTATCAGCGAACAGGAAAATGGAAGGTTGGTCAGCAAAACCTGGGGATCTTTCGCTCTGATAGCGATCCAAGGGGATTCCTATTTAGTTTATCGAAGAACAGCTGCTAGAACTAAAATGAGTAACAAGAAGAACATGTCTTTAAATGCAAATAGGTGAAATCGATGATGAGAAGAGACGTTTAAGAAAACGAGTGTCAGTTAAACGTAAATCGTAAATGATATAACAAAATGATGATAAAATCCATGGAAAGATCCATAGCGATGCAGAATAATGCCCAACTCCGTACAAAAAGGCGGGGATGTACCAGGGACTTCGATGCCGGGAAATCAAAAGCCAAAAGTGAAATGTCCGTGTAGAGAATATGATAAAAGATCAAAACTTTGGCCTTTTTTCAGCTTTTGGATCCTCCAATCGTCTCTTCAAGGACCCTTCTTGCACCAATTCGTCGTCATCGGACGGTTCGGCAAAGGAAACCTGAAGCTTGGGCTTAGAACCGCGATCCTTCTTCTGATGCATAGACAACATCGGCATAGTCGGTGGGAATTTGTGAGGGATGGGCGAGGACACAGTGAATGCGTAGTCCTCTGGGATGTTGTGCAATGCAGCCTTTGATGAGGGAGAGAGCGGTTCTGATATTGTGGATTTGGCCGAAGGCGTTCTCTCGTCTTCACCTATCAGTTTGCCCTCTAGTTCAAGCTTCTTCAAAAGGGCCCAGTTCTCAACGTCACCACCGTTCTTGATAATATTGATAAGATCGTTGATGGCGTCAAGATAACCTTGGTGTTTAAGCACAGAGTTCTTCTGGAGGGAGAGCTTGTAGAGGCTTGCCACAGATTTGGCAGCGTTCTTGAACTCCGCAGCTAGCGCGCTCTGTATCTCTGCGACAGAAGAGTCGTCAATAGGTGCTGTGGGCGGGAGATTTGTGGAGAGGTTGGATATGTTGTCCATGAAGCTCTTTGAAGAGGGCGCTTTTTGGTTTCTGGCGGGGGGTGAAAGGCTCATCGTCTTTGTGAACGTCTCTAAACAAAATTGATAGTTGGTATGCGTGAGGGCTACGTAACCACAAAAAGTCGCGAATTCGCGAAAGCTGTCATGGTAAGTGCCACATTTCCCCTTTGGGCGAGCGTAAACAAAACACTGGACTTTGCAGTTTGCAGTTTCTCAGCTTCTGAACTTGGAGAGTTGGCAACAACATCAATTTGACAGAAAGAGGTGTTTTCATTGCCAAAACGATCTTTGTCGACTGTCTTCCGCACTCTCCTTAACACTCTCCTGAACACTCTTGTTATCCCCCTTCGACACTCTTCTCTGTCTTCACAACCAGCCACTCACTCATGCTCTTCCTCGACCACAGCTCTCCTCGTCCAGGGCACTTCCCGGAGACATGGCTGATAGAGAACTCTCCGTTGTTCAGCCCGACAGCACAACCTCCGTTTGCTCACGGTAACGCCTCAGTTATGCAGAGTCCATTGATGAAGAGATCCAAGAGAAGGCTCTCTGACGACTATGAGAGTTACAAAAAGACGTGTTCCAACCACAGAAACGCGTACGTACCACAGAATGACTGGCCTGTATTTGAGCATCCGGACGGTGGAATCATTCAACAGAGTCCATTTGGCAATATTCGTGTAATGAGAGTCGGAAATGCCGAGGTGTCGACGATTGAGAAGAAACCATCGTTGGAGTGCTTTACTAAACGGACAGACTCCCAAGAGAAAACAAGAAACACAAAATCACTATCAGCCCCATTATCAGTCAACATTTCTCCTTCTCCTTCGATGGAAGTTGAAGGGTACATGCTTGATGGCTACCGTGAGGTGAACAAGAGCTACACTGTCCACCAAGAGGAGATCATTAACGTGAATTACTCGCTGTATGATCAGTCTCCTGAAGATGCTATCATTGATGATGGCATGAATGATGATTATGAAATGTCCTAATGAATATTGTGATTCTTTCCCTGTTGCTTTGTTTGGTGAGTGGTGGGATGAGGTGTATGAGGGTGTCCAAAAACGGTTTGGTGTTTGCATTTTATCCAGTTATTATATATTTACTATAAGTTGGCTCATATATGAGAATTGAGCTTGATTAATTATTGCGTTGTAATTCATCTGTGCTCTGGATGGGAGGGGGGCCGGTCGTCCTTCTTGAAAAACAGTTACATCAGCGACACCATTACTGCCAATACTGCAAGAGCAAAAAAAATGTCCGAGCCGGCCACTCTTTTCGCCTCAATGGGGATGTTCATCATCGACGAGATCCACTTTCCTCCGGACTCGGGCAAGGAACCACACTATAATGTCATTGGTGGCGGAGGGACATACGCAGCGCTGGGTGCACGAATCATAACCACATCAAAACGATCCTCGGAGGTCGGATTGATTGTTGATCGTGGGTCTGATTTCCCCAGAGAAGTGCAGTCATATATTGAAAGTTGGGGAATTGGGACGGTATGGAGAGATACACCAGAGAGATTAACAACAAGGGGATGGAATATGTATGGTGATAGAGAGCTTCGTGCGTTCAAGTATATGACGGAGAAGAAGCGCATCAACGTGGATGATCTGATTGATAACAAAGCATTGCTGGTTTCGCAGTCCTACCATTTAATCTGTTCGCCTACGAGGTCCATTCAGATATTGGACTCATTAAAAAAGGAGAGAGGTGAAGCAGATGCGCCAGTTATAGTATGGGAACCGGTTCCAGATCTTTGCCAGCCGGAAAACCTCGCAGATGCACTCTCAGTACTTGACACAGTCAATGTATTGACACCCAACGCAGAGGAGGCTGCCAGATTTCTAGGGATGGAGGAACCAACAACGAAGCCAGAATTAGAAGCGCTCGCTGAGAAATTCATCACGAGTATTACTTCAAATTCGAAGTTCAACACTGGTGGGGGTATTGTTCTAAGATGTGGAGAAGTCGGGTCGTATACTCGAAGCTCCACAGGAGTGTCAATCTGGTTACCAGCCTACCACAATGAGAAGAATCCATATCGTAATGTTGTTGATCCAACTGGAGGAGGAAACACATTCATTGGTTCGTTCACGGCTGGCTTTGTCCTGAGTAGAGGTGACTGGATTGTGGGATCTATATGTGGCAATATTGGTGCTGGTGCTGCTATTGAACAGATTGGAATGCCAAAACTAGAGAACGATAGGTGGAATGGGTTGTCTTTGGAGGAAAGGATCAGGCGCTATGTTGAGTGGAATGATCTTGGTGTTGATGTTGAGGCACTTTTAGAGTCACTGAAATTATAAGTTGATAGATATAAATTACTTATTCAGTACCAATTACGAAAGTAATAGCTATAGACACACTCCTGACACAAAAAAACATCAGGACACCAGCATTGGTAAGCGCCACACTAGCCTTTTTTCCCACCCAGATGACGAGCAAAGACTTCAAAATCTAGCAGTAAAACACATAAAGGAGTGAGAGATGAGTGCAGTCCGTGTTCCAAAGCCACTCAGGCAGTTGTCTAAGCGTATACGGCAGAAAGAAATTACACCAGAAGCTAGAGTCAAGTCTCTACTGAGGCACATTGATCCTGTTCAGAAGGAAGTCGCACAGAGGAAGCTATTCGTGGAACAGTCGATGGAAGGGGTTAAGGCCAAGGATCTGTTAAGGAATATTGCTGTTGATCCGCTTCTGAGCAGAGAACTCGAGATTATTTATGACACACCTGCGAAGAGGCTGGATTACAAAGGTCATGGAATGGTGACGAACTTCGTTCCAGATAACATCAACGGACTCATCAACCAGCTCAAGTCACACGATATACGAAGAGCACACGAAGACTACTTGAAGAAGAACTCTGTGTTTATGCTCTTGTTAGACAAGTCGCACACAATGACGAACTCGATGTACAGGAACAACATTGTGTCCAAGATCAAGAAGCTCTCCAACCAAGCAGATACGATAACGACAAAGAACATTCATCCAGATACGCTGCTGTCCTTACTACCAGATAACGAGAATTTGAAGATAGAACTAGATGCAGCCAAATCACTCGAAGGAACTATACTAAAGGCCATTTGCATCCCACCACATGCCATTGAGCTCTCAGAGCAAATATTTGAAATTGTGAATGCCCAGTCCCCTATATTCCAAATTTTGAGTGTTATGTTCAACCTGCATTCGTCTTCTAGACTCAACATGGACCTCCGCAAGGCATTTGAACAAGAATCCGAGTCGTTCAAGGAGATCAACTACGACTCTCTGCTCCAGATTGCGCAGAAGTCTCATGAAAAGCGCATGAGCGTCACCACAGGCATCCTCAGGCGGATTGGACAAGCTGCATTTATCGATGTGAGCGTCTCTGACAGCTTCATCACTCTTACAAAACGCTGATAACGCTAATGTATTAATCTAGACACTAGCTGCCTAGTGTTCCATTTCCGAGGCTGGATGTTTCCTGTTCCGGTTCTTCGCGATGCCTAATCAGTTAAAGATTCATTAATATTGGGGAATTAATTATGTTTCAATTGATCATCATTCATAATAATCATGCTTTGATTCATTCTCATATTAGTGTAAATATTCGGCAATGTGTTTGAGAGATCAACTGACCGGGCTTGAACTAGAACTACTCTTGAGGAGCTCTGAACCCCCTTAAACAACACCCGAACACCTCTGCCGTACGAGTCTACGGAGACAGGAGGAACGACTTCTCACTTCCTCCCATGAATCCACTCATTTTAGGGAAGCAATGATGAAGCCCTACAAAGCGGTGGCCAAGGCACACCTCCGGAGAACGAAGCTGACTCGAGTTGGAATCGGGTTTGTGGTTGTTTTGATGCTGATTCTTCTTGTGCGTCAGATGGGCAATGATGAAGACGAGGACCTTCTCAACGCAAAGTTGGCACAGCTGTACAGCGTGGATCTTAACAAGCAGAAGGTAGTTTACGATGAAGGAATCTCTGCTGCGTCGCTGAAACAGGAGACGAAACGGAAGGGCAAGTCCCGCCACTTCTACTCCATGGGGGCGGGCCACTGCGAGCCATACAAGGAGTACTCGGAGGAATTCCACGAGCCGGCATCATCAGGGCCGTTGCAATTGCCATTCCAGAGGCCTCCGCGGGAGTGTCGTACCTTCTCGTCGAAGGCGGTGGAAACGGTAATCCAGGAGATGGTGGAGCGCATTGAAGACCCGGACTTGGCCCGACTCTTTGAGAACGCATTGCCAAACACATTGGACACCACCATTTTGTACCACACGAAGACGTCCAAGGAGAAGGAGTCGTTACCACAATCGTTTGTGGTAACAGGTGACATCCATGCTGAGTGGTTGCGAGACGCGGCTAGACAGTTGTCCGTGTATCAGGGACTCACAGCCTACGACGAAGGGCTGAAGGAGTTGATGAGAGGAGCCATAAACACACAGGCTTCATACGTCCTTGTGAGTCCGTATTGTAACGCGTTCCATCCTCCACCTGGATCTGGAATCAAGAAGGGAGAGACGGCGATGGACAAGGTGATCCCAACTCCACAATGGAAGTACGTCTTTGAGTGTAAGTGGGAAGTAGACTCGCTTGCTTCCTTTTTGACGTTGACAAACGAGTACTACAGTGTGACGAAGGATGCTACGATCTTCAACAAGCTCTGGGTGAGTGCAATGCAGAACATTTTGACTGTCATCAAGAGGGAATCAAGCCCAACCTTCTCAGAAGATGGTCAGGTCTTACCGATCTACTACACGTTCCAGAGAAACACCAACATCGGAACAGAGACGTTGCCATTAGCAGGTTCTGGTAATCCTGTGAATTACGGCATCGGATTGGTGCGTTCGGCGTTCAGACCTTCAGATGATGCTTGTATTTACCAATTCTTCATTCCTGGTAATGCGCATTTGGCCGTCGAGCTTGGAAGAATTGTCGACACATTGATGGAGGCAAAGGCAAACATTCCTAGGGAATTCTTGGAAAAAGTGTCAGTTATCATTGACAAATCCAAGTCTTACGCAAAGACTATCACCGACGCGATCTATGAGCACGCCGTTATTGACCATCCAACTTTCGGCAGGGTGTTCGCTTATGAGATTGATGGGTATGGTGGTACGTTATTCATGGATGATGCCAACATACCTTCTCTTTTGGCTCTTCCAGACTTGGGATTCGTCGATGTAGACGACACAGTCTACCAGAACACGAGGAAGATGATCTTGTCGAAGCAGGGCAATCCATTCTACCTAATTGGTAACTACTTCAAGGGGATCGGTGGGCCACACATTGGTATTCACAATGCATGGCCCATGAGCTTGATGCTCCAGATCAGAACTTCGGACGATGACGATGAGATCCTGGAGATGCTTGACATGATCTTAAAAACCACAGCCAATCTCGGTTTGGTCCACGAGAGTATTCACGTCAACTACCCAGAGGGTCTCAAGTACACACGCCCTTGGTTCGCCTGGGCCAATTCGGAGTTCGGCAAGACGATGTTGGATTTGGCAAAGAGGAAACCGCACTTGATCTTCAAGGAACAGTACAAGGACACACCTTATACTTTTGACTCTTTGACGTCCAAGCTCGTGTCGCAATGAAAGGCTTTTTATAGTATGGCTCATGTTATGATAACATTTAATTCAGTTTTAAAATCCCCTCTTCATCTTCTCATTAACGACATCCACTTTATCCTTTGCGGTCTGGACCTTGTCGATTCTGGTTCCGACTCTGATGTCGCTCTGGATTCTCAAGATCCCCTCGCCATGCAAATACTGATGTAGCTGTCCAATCAAGTTCATGACTTCGTCCCATTCACCCTCAATTGTCGTCCCTGCTGAGTGGAGTGTGTGTTTGAGCCCAGACTGCTGGATTTTAAGCTCAATCTTTGCAACTTCGTCAGAGACGGATGGTGTAGCTGTTCCAATGGGGACGAGACAAAGGTCAGCCAGACAGTGGATCTTAACTGGTTTTGACTGGAAAGTAGACATTGCTCTAATTGATTGTCTAGCGAAGAGTGAACCAATTCTCAGCATTTGGGTTTGAATAAATTGATGCAAACTTGCGATTTTTGCAGTTGCATGATGATTCCTAAGAGCATAATAAAGTCGCGCTGTATCCCGCAGAACTGTTTTGTGTCTACTTTCCAAATGAATGCAAAAAACGTCGTCTTCATATCAACTAATCAGTTCTTCTCTTCTTAGCTCTGTCCCACGCAGATTTCGGCTTTGATTTCTTTGACGAGGAACCGTGATCGTCTCTTTTACTGTTGAAAATACCAAAGTCCTCACCGAAGAACGTATCCTGTTGTCTTCTCTTTTGTGATTTTTTATCCTTCTTGGCCATCGTAGCACTCAGTCTAGTAAAGTTGGACTCCTCGTAACGTTTGATCTCCTCCTCCTTCTGACGGTCCTTTAGTGTCTTGACACCACCACGACCGTTGTTAATGATAGTGGATCCAATAGATGCTTCAACCATTGGTGCATCACCAGTCTCCATGAGGTATTCTTCCATGGACTGCAGTTTGGAAGTGTTCTTTGTCTTATTGGAAGTCTCTCTAAACTCCTGTGGCGGAAGAGCAGCGGAAATCTTTGGTGGTCTATATTTCTCCGTCTTTCCATCTTCAGTTGCCTTCGAACTTTTGCTCTCATTTTTGGACTTGGCGTTAATGATATCAGCAGGTACAGGTTTGAATGCCATTTCCTCTTCTTCACTGTCGTCTTCACTATCATCTTCACTACCCTCTCCACTGTTCTCCTCTTCTTCCTCCTTCATCTTTCTCTCAATGGCCTCGGCACTCGAGTCCTTCTCCATCCTGTTATAGTTTCTCACCATCTTATCCAACTGATACTGCAACTTCTTCTCTAGACTCTTGACACCCCTCTCCATCACAACTCTATGCGTTATCGAAGAATTGACGGCCTTCTCCTCCATCTCTTTGATCTTCTTTGTGTTATTCGTCTTTGTCATTTCCAAGCGTGCCAGGACGATAAGAACAAGCTCATTGATGTACCCAAGCATCGAATCGTTCTTTAAGTCCAACAGGGAAACACCCTCAGGGATGCCTTGACCCGTCTTTGTCATGAGGTCCTTCACGAGGTCGGGCACTTCTGGAGTCTCCAGCTGCGTTTCAAGCAGTTTGATGGCTTCCTGTGTTGCCTCTGATGATGCGATAATCGACTTGAGTGTGGTATTGAGTGACATTATTGGATTTGAAAGCCCAAAACTGATACTGTTAGATGAGCTCTCAAAATTTTTTTTTAACTGAGGAGAAACTAGTGTGTCCCCTTATCAAAAAAATAACAAAAAAAAAAGAGTTACCCGGCTCAAGCTCATCTGGTTTCTGCACATCGGAACAGGGCAAATTTTTTTGTTTTTAAAATCAGCCTGCCACAACTGCTCAGAAGCTCTCAAACCATAACACATTACACAGATTAGAAATGCCTCAGAACGAGTACATTGAGCAGCACATCAAGCAGCATGGTCGTCGTCTGGACCACGAAGAGAGAAAGAGAAAGAGACTGGCGCGTGAAGGCCACAAGATTGCCAAAGATGCACAGAACTTGAAGGGATGGAGAGGTAAACAGTTTGCAAAGAAGCGTTATGCAGAGAAGGTTGCTATGAAGAAGAAAATTAGAGCACATGAGGAGTCCAAGGTGAAGGGTCCACAGAAGCCAGTTGAGGATGACGGGGAGGCCCTGCCTACGTATTTGCTGGATCGTCAAGAGACAAACACAGCGAAGGCCATTTCGTCCTCGATCAAGCAGAAGAGATTGGAGAAGGCGGACAAGTTCTCCGTGCCGCTGCCGAAGGTGCGTGGTATCAGCGAGGAGGAAATGTTCAAGGTTGTCAAGACTGGTAAGTCCAAGTCCAAGGCGTGGAAGAGAATGATCACAAAGCATACGTTTGTGGGTGAGGGATTCACAAGAAGACCCGTCAAGATGGAGAGAATCATTAGACCTTCGGCGCTCAGACAGAAGAAGGCCAACGTGACACACCCAGAGCTTGGAGTCACGGTGTTCCTCCCGATTCTCAGCGTGAAGAAGAACCCACAGAGCCCGATGTACACGCAGCTCGGTGTTCTCACAAAGGGAACTATCATCGAGGTGAATGTGAGTGAGCTTGGTATGGTGACTGCGGGTGGTAAGGTTGTCTGGGGTAAGTACGCGCAGATCACCAACGAGCCGGATAGAGACGGCTGCGTCAACGCGGTACTGCTGGTTTGATGTGTGTTTTTTTACGATTGTTTATGCTTTGTCTTTTAATTGCATCTTGGTTCTGCCATATATCGAGTAGCTTAGCCCGATTGGGTATCTCCGGCCCCCGGGGAAGAAGCATCTGTGGAGTGCCCGCACCGACAAAAAATTATATAGGGCTCTAATCTCTAAACAAAGAGTAGTGAGACGCTCACGTCAAAAAAAAACCCGCAGGTAGTCACTGTGTGTGTTGTTTCCTTGTTTGACAGGGATCGGTATCGTGCTGACATATCAGTGGCCGTGAGAACCAGCGAATCGCAGCCAAGAATCCGCCCTTTACAGTAGGCGGTTTCAGCCCTTTGCGGAGATGATGCCGGGCACGTCGAGATCCCAGACGAAGATGCCCTCAGCCACAGAGACTCCAACCACGGGGGACATGGACACCACACTACACGAGCAGCGGCAGTCGAGCTCGTCGCTTCCGACAAGCTCCTCAGAGACAGTTGATACGCCGGAGGCACGCAAGCCAGTCAAGAAGAAGCGCAAGAGACGTCCTACTGGTGTCTACAACTGCGACTTTGAGGGCTGTGACAAGGTCTTTTCCCGCCAGGAGCATCTAGCTCGTCACAAACTCAACCACAACCCGACGGTGATCTATAAGTGTACCTGGGAAGGCTGTCCGAAGTCGTTTGTCCGCAGCGATCTCAAAGACCGCCACTTTAAGCGCCATGAGATGAGAAAGCTGAAGGAAGAAGCCAAAGCACGCAACCTGGCGCTCAATGGGAACAAACGGAGAAGAGCCAGAACACCAGCCAAGCAAGAAGAGGTCAAAAAACTCCCCATCAACGCCCTTGACTCGATCATTCTCCCCAATATTGAGGGCAGCGGGCCCATCAACATCCACAACTATGACAACAACACCCATCTGAGCGCAGCAAGAGGCGAAGTGGATGCACTGGAAGGAGGAGCACTCAGCGACTTCTCTGTATTTAAACAGCGTCCCAGACCGTTCCTTGCGAACTCGCCAACACCTGCGCCAATGACGCCGATGTTGGCCCAGAACGCCCCATCGCCGGCAAGGTTGATCAACTGGCTTTTTGACGAACAGACAGAGCTGCCACAGCCTGATTCAGTACCCCATATGAGCAGCGGTAACTTCTTTAACGCAGATGACGATCCATTTGGCTTGTCCTCAGACCTCCTCAACGACATCCTGGTCATCCCACCAAGCTTCCCTCACCCAACAGAACAGACATCCATCTCACCAGATGTGCTGGAGTCACTCACCAGCATCATCCCATCAATAGCGGGACATGAGCATCTCCAGCATCTCGATATGTTCCTGGAGTCATTTTGGACCTCTTTCCACACTCAATACCCAATCTTGCACAGACCGTCATTCTCCACCACAACCTGTCCACGGATTCTGCTCCTTGCGGTGATAATGACAGGTGCAGCGTACTACACATCCAACCCGGAGGTCTCGCTGACACATACCCGTGCGTTTGCTGATTTGATTGCAGAGCCATTACGTGGGATCATCTTCACTTCCAGAGAATTCCAACCACCAGCGAGACTGTGGGTCATTCAGAGTTTACTACTGCTAGAGCACTATGAGCGACTCTCTTCGAACAGAGCGCTCCATGAGCGTGCGTTCGTGCACCACGGAACAACAATCCAGCTGTTGAGACGAAGCCCGGGATTAGGCGGGAACCCACTGCACAACAAGACGGATTATGAGAGCAAGGAGAGTGCAACGATTTGGGAGAAGTGGATTGAGTATGAAACACTCAAGAGAGTTGCGCTATTTGCGTTCTATATCGATTCGACTCATGCAATTGTATTTGGATATCAGCTGATGTTGTTTACACACCAAATTCAGTTGGCATTGCCGTGCGATGAGGAGTTGTGGGAATCTTATCTCACGCCTAAGGAGATGCCAAACAAGAGTGAACAGCTCTCCTTCCTGGCAGGATTGAAGAAGATTTTAAACAGAGAGCCAGTCAATACCAGCAGATTTGGTAAGAAAATCCTGTTGACTGGCCTCCTCACGCTCATGTTCCAGATGCAGCAAAGAGACCTGCAAGGCTCCATTCTCGAGTTTGAAGAGTTGAGAGACACTTGGAAGGACTCCATCTCTCTTGCTTTTGACTACTGGAACTGTGAAATCATGAATGGGTGCTGCAACACTGAGGCAGGGATCTACTGGAAGGACCACGATCGGAAACACGGTCTCCCACTTTCCCTTCGTGAAGATGACACGAGGTGTAAATTTCCCGTGTATCATATGGCTCAGATCACGTTAAGAATTCAGCACTACGACTACTACATCTACGCTGGTGCCCCATGGCGTATGAACGTTGAGGCGGAGGCATCAGATTATGAACTTGTGGACCGCAAGATCAGGGAGTGGACGGGGTCAATGAGCGGGAAAATGTCGGTGGTGTATGCTTACATGTTTTTGTTCGAAATGTTTTTATCGCCACAGGACTCTCCACACCAATTTGAGTACAAGTTCCACTCAAACGAGGAGGCTATCTACGAGAGACTCAACGTCTTGGCTCTCGTGACGTTGCTAACGTGGTCGTACAACTACAGTGTGGACGGCCCGGAGTCGAGGATCCTTCTTCATGAGCCAACAGAAACGAGACTGACAGCCAAAGAAGGAGGTGCTGTCTACTTACGTCGCATCAGGGACGAGTTCACGCGGGCAGTCGGCGAATTTGTGCACACATCCCACCCTGGCGATTCCGTCAAGTACCACAACATGATCAAAACAATGGCGTCCAAGCTTCCACAGATTAAGAACAAACACCACATGACGGGTCTGCTGAAGATGATCTCGGAGGTGTTCACAGATAACTACTGGGAGGTGGGTGACGAGTTCTCGAGACTTATCCGCAATTGCTGCAGGAGAAGCTTCGGGAGCACAAAAATCCGGTGTGGTGATATGTATAAACACCACTATGTTTGAGTGTATTCTATCTAATTGCATGTCATGTTTTTTTCACTCACTAGACCGACGGCCCGCGGAGGGTTATCAGCCAAGATCACCCAAAAAATAGAAGAGTCATTGGTCTCCACCACACAAATCTCCAAAAGAGAAATGACTGGGCTCTTTGTCTCTCCCGAAGAAAGAGTCTCGTTGACTGTGAGAGACCTCAGGGTTGTTCTCAACACAAAGCCTACACAGCGGCAGAGACGATGGTGGGGGAAAGATGAGGAGATGGAAGTGGCACAACAGAAGGTCATCTTAAACGACATCAACCTCGATCTCCATGCAGGCTCTGTTCTTGCCATCATGGGATCCTCAGGCTCAGGAAAGACGACTTTACTGAACACACTGAGTTCAAGAATGTCTATTGCCAAAACGAGCGATAACCCTTTCACTTTTTCAGGAATGGTGCAGTACTCCCACAGCTGCCCCAACATCTCATACCTCCTCCAAGAGGACGTCTTCCTGCCGGGGCTTACAGTGCAGGAGACACTTCAATTTACCGCCGGACTAAGGCTAAGGACATCCAGAGCAGAAAAGCAAGACCTCATCGAATACCTCATCTCATCGCTGCGTCTCGAGAAAGTACGAGACACTATCATCTGTGACTTTGCATACAACACTACTCTCTCTGGTGGTGAACGCCGTCGTATATCACTCGCCATCCAACTCTTGACCAGGCCTTCGGTATTATTTCTAGATGAGCCTACTACAGGGCTGGACGCACATACGTCTATAGAGCTGGTTGAGACGGTAAAGAAGCTCGCTGTCGACTATGGTATCACTGTGATCCTCACTATCCATCAGCCGAGATTTGAGATTCTGCAAGTGGTGGACCAATTGTTCCTCTTGGCGAAAGGCGGGAACTTGATTTACTCTGGGTCGCTGGAGGAAGGCAAGTCATACTTCGAGCAGATGGGGATCCAGGGCAATGACACCAACTTCGCTGATTTTCTCCTGAATGTTTCCTCTGTGGAACGCACGCTCACTGAAGCTGAAGAGAAAGAGACGGAACAGAGAGTGCATAGACTCATCCTGGAGTGGAGACAGCATCATAAACTTGACGATGTTGAAGTCTTCGATAATTTCTCCTCAGGATCCGCCACGTTGTTCTCCATGCAGAAGCATGGCGTGCCACTATCGAAGGAGATCATTGTTCTTGCCCATAGATTCACACTGCTGACACTCCGGGACCACCAAAGTATGATTATGATGTTCTGTACCGTTGCGGTACTTTCCGCCGTTTGTGGCTGGGTCTTTTTCCTCCCCGGTGGATCGCTTGCTGGTATTCGTTCGGTTACATCTGCTATGTATGTTTGTTGCGAAGTCCTTGGGTTCACTCCAATGATGTATGAAATCGAGAGGCTTTGTTCTGTGGATGGAAAGTTTCTCGTGAAAGAGAAGAAAGAAGGTATGTATTCGATCACCGGTTGGTTCATTGGTCGTCGTTTGTCAAAAATGGTGCTTGAGGATATCCCATCTTGTATTGTGTGGTCTGTCATTACTTTCTACATGTGGGGATTGAATGGCAGCTCCAACTTTGGCATCTACTTCGCCAACAACCTCTTCATCTACATGATTGGTATTGCCTTTGCACACAGTTGTTTCATCCTTGGTGGGTACCAGTTTCCTACTTCTTCATTATGGTCTGGTGTGTTCTACCAAATCCAGAACTCGGCATGTGGATACTTCATCAATGCGAAGACGATGCCAGTCTATGTTCGTTGGACAAAGTACGTTGCCTCGTTCTGGTACTGCTTCGGGTCGCTTGTCTCGAACCAATTCACGGACTTTATGGGCGACTGTAATGGCTCTGCTGAAGAGTGTTTCGAGTTTTCAGGCGATGCCGTTTTGCAAAATTTGGGATACAGTCGTAATTGGTATACTGTTCCCCTTTGTGTTAGTTTGTGTTGGTTTATTGGATTCTATGCTGCCAGTGCACTTTTGTTCTGGTTCAAAGAACGTAACAACTCCGTCAAGATTGCCAAGGAGATACAGCCAAAGTTCACGCCACTTAACGTTGTGCCTAAGGAGATGCAGGTGATGAAACAAGAGTCAGCTCTCCAGAGCTACTCATACTTGTCAGCAATCTTATCGCTCAGGAATATCACACTTACGCTCAGGCCTGATACACTTAGAAACAAAATCTTGAGACGTCCGTTCACACCGAAGAAACTTCTGAACAACACATGTGTTACTTTCGGTCCTGGGGTTAATGCTATTATGGGTCCCTCTGGCTCGGGGAAGACAACACTTTTGAACTTCCTTGCAGGACGGACCTCTCAGTCGACCATCTCCATCTCTGGTGATCTCTTTTTCAACAGTGAACGCATTTCACCTTCAACACTTCCACTCCTTACATCGTACGTCGTTCAAGAAGACAGTGTCCTCATTCCATTTCTCACTGTGCGTGAGACACTGGAATTCCAAGCCCGCCTCCGTCTTACCAAATCTCAACATCCACAGATCCCACAAATCGTCGGTACACTAATGAAGAATATGGGACTCTCTGAAGTTGCAAATGTTCCTATTGGAGATGCTCAAACAAAGGGAATCTCTGGTGGTGAAAAGCGCCGAGTGTCCATTGCAATCCAGCTCTTGAATAACTCCAAGGTGTTGTTATTGGACGAGCCTACATCGGGGCTTGACTCTTTTACGTCTCAGCAGATCATATCCTTACTGGATGAACTCGCAAAGGAAGAAAACAAGACTATTATCTTCACTATCCATCAGCCAAAGTTTGAACTGTTCGAGAAGTTCAATAAGGTGTTATTGCTAGGGGATGGAAATGTCTTGTACGATGGTACTCCAGCCACGTTGTTAGAGTACTTTGAGCAACTTGGATTCAAACCGGACTATGAGGTGAACTTTGCAGATTTTGTGCTTGATACTATCGCACAGCGTGGAGATGGTGATATGATGGAGAAACTAATTGGAAGTTGGATCCAGAAGAAGGAAGAGACAACGCAAGAGGTATACCCGGTTGAGTCGGGGTCTAGTGCAAAGGCAGACTTCTCCTATCTTTACAAGAAGACACAACCACTGAGTGTCGTATTTCGGCCTGTGTTGGAACGTCAGATCAAGGTGTTGACACGCAGTACTGATGTCGTCTTTGCAAGA
Organism: Petasospora hungchunana; assembly: GCA_030563225.1. NCBI lineage: Eukaryota > Fungi > Ascomycota > Saccharomycetes > Phaffomycetales > Wickerhamomycetaceae > Petasospora > Petasospora hungchunana. The sequence goes on along the minus strand of JAKUBL010000002.1, from coordinate 411,211 downwards.
ATCGCTCAGCTGTTGTTGCTTGGTGTGATACATACACTCTACTTTGCACCATTGAAACATTCTTACGACTCAATTTCGAACAGGCTTGGTCTTGTTCAAGAGGTTCTGAATTTGTATTTCTCTGGTTTCTTCAACTGTGTCTCGTTCTACCCAGGTGAAAAATCTACTTTCTCACAGGAATACCAAGATCGTCTATACTCCCCAAGTGTCTTCATGTTGGTATACTTGATCACTGAGGTTCCATTTGAACTGGTTGCAACATTCATTTTCTCAATTCTTGTGGTTCTTGCGATTGGTCTGCCACGTACCGCTGCTATGTTCTTCACAATGTTCCACATGAGTTTCCTTACGCTCAATTGTGGTGAGTCTGTTGGGCTGATCTTCATCACAATCTTTGAACAGTTGGGAATTGCAGTTAACATCTTGGCAAACTTGCTTGTTGTTGGTATCTTCATGGCCGGTACGATGTCGTTGAACATGCCTGTCTTGTTTAGGGCCTTTAACTACATCTCCCCATTGAAGTGGGCAGTTCTTGCATTGGCAAAACTTGGGTTTGAAAACCAAACATTTGAATGTGTTGCTGGTGAGAGCTGTGATCTGAGTACGGGCGAAGCAGTGTTGAAGCAGTATAATTTGACTAGTAACTATGCTGTGGATATGGGTGTCATCACAGTAATCACTGTGGTGTATCGCCTCTTAGCGTGGATCATTCTGGAGTGGAAGGTTCGTCGAGACAGAAACTAAGCCTGTAAATACATGATACAGATACGTAAGCAATCTGTTAAAGACACGGGTATACATCCCAAAGTGTAAAAAAAATACGCGAAGTGGGGATGAGTTGATCAAAAGATGCACCCTTTTGATTCCGCTGAGATAGGGGGGTGAGCACAAAATTTGAAATAGTCTTCGCTCTACTCCTTGCAACATTAATCTACAAGCAGTACATGGCCAGAGTCAACGACACAGTAAATGTGAGAATGGAATGAGTAACCTGTAGTTTCACAGCTTGTATGTGTGTTGAGATAGCCGAGGTAGGGTCCCCACATGGTAACTAATATTCACTTTACGCAAAACAGATCGACGAAGAACCCGCAACGACGTACTTGAAAGAGCGCTTAAACACCGCACTATTTCCGAATCATAAAACAAAACACCCACGGCGCACAACCAATTCAAAGCTCTCTGAGTGGCGGGCGCGCTCAAAAGGTCGTGTGAATCTGCCGCTCCCCGCTATTGTTTGCGGGTGAAGACGGGTGGAGGAACCCCCAAAAGTTGGGGTAAACGCACGGTACGCGCAACACGTGTCCAGCCTGGCAAACAGCCGTCCGCCCAAATATAAACAAAACAATCCCGCCCATCTCGTCTTTAATCTCCCCAGTCCCTCCCCATCGAAGCCCTCAAGAGCCCCCGGCACACTCGCAACAGGTAGAGCTCCTCCTCCAAGACTCACCTGCTACACCCGCACACCACCCGCATCTCGTCTCCGCGCTCTGCGTTTCTGACATTTGTGTGGCTCCCATTGGCTAGGCCACACTCTGCACAAATTTTACTACGAAAACCTGTCTGGTGGACAACCGAAGTCTGCTCTTCGATCCAAGTCGAGTTCAGTGACTAAGAGTTAACTTTTAGACTCTGCCGCCAAGTCTGGCTTCTTTTATTGCTTCCATCCCCAGTTTTCAACCCGGTGATCCGCTGAAAAGAGCTGAAAAAAAAGAAACCCTCAAATCCTGGGGAAACGCCGCGAAGCCGAAGTTGAAGCCGAAGATCAGTCACATACAAAAACTGACTTGTCGCCCTTCTCATATTTTCGCAGCCTCGAGACACATCAAGAACTTCTCTATTTTTCTCTATAAGAGCAGTTGCATGGGCATCCAGCACTTTCGTTGATTCAGGCACACACACACACAACCTTATCCTCTCCCACGAAAAGAAACTCATCGCCTCAGCAAATCCACTCATCACACACTCATCACACTCCCAAGTCATAGAGACAATACACTTGATACATTCAGACGACACTCTAATATCACACTCACATTATGGAACTTCCAAGCTCGAGTTCGGAGACGAAGAAGCAACAGTTGGAGATATTCCGCAAGTATGCTCGCTATGACGAAGAGCAGGGGCAGCTTGTGCTTGATTACAGCAACTTTGTGGAACTCATCTCTTCTTCAACAAAACTATACACAAAGTTTACCGATCATGGGTATAACTACAATCAGATCGACCCTCAAACTTTTGGTTTGATCTTCCTTGCTGTGGATGAGAACACTAAGGGGTATTTAAGTGTCAGTGACTGGGTCTACTTTAACAACCTCTTGAACAATAAGAATTACCACTACATCATCCTCTATGAGTTTTTCCGCAAATTTGATTCGAACTCGAATGGTAAGGCTATCAACTTCAACGACAAGTTTGTCAGTTTTGATGAGCTCTTACTCACGGTCGATGACTTCAAGGGTACGATAAAAAAGGTACAGCAATACACCGATAATGACTTCGTGAAACGTACGGGGCTAGATCTTGACTGGGACACACTATCTTGGTTGAAGTTCTACATCACGGGACCTGGAAAGAACAATGAACTGAATCAGAACAGGAAGGCAAGCGATCAGTTCATCTCCTTGAATTCTGTTGCTTCCATTATCCAGACAGACTTGGCAAATGAGAAGCTTGTGCGTGCCTTTGACAAGCTATCGACCTATAATCCCTTGTCTGAGCGTCATGAGGTGTCCAAGAGTCAACTGATTTACATCTTGAAGTCTCTGTATTCTCACAAGATTTCCAATCAGGTGTTTGACTCGTTCAATCTGATGAATACTCAACTCATCAAATCTACAAATAACTCCATTGGATACTCTGTGCTCAAGGATCTCCATTACCTCTTTTCTAATTTTGATCTTGTGAACCAAGTGTTATTGAAGTACTGTCAAGTTGCCAATGCCACTTCACCTAATTTGGTCATCTCTAAGGAGGACTTCATTACCTTCCTGAATTATGAGTACAACAAGGTCAACAACATCATCCTCTTCTCCCCATCACAGATCAACTTACTTTTCTCCATTGTCTCGAACTTCAAAACAACCATGATCCAGAACCAGAAGAAGATTCAGCAACTCATTGACACTGGCCTGTCCGCTGATGCTGCTGCCAAGGTTGCACAGAGGGAGGAGCGCATCGACGACTTCATCAAGCATTATGACGAGTTGGCTACTCCAGATGCACCACAGTTCCTTCTTGAGGCGGCCAAGGCGGATGAGACTTTGACCATCCAAGACTTCATGAAAATCACGAATCCGAACTATCTAAACGATCTTGTTCATGAAGCTGAGGTTGCAAAATCTCCAAGAATTGACTCAAGTTTCTACTTCTACCCGGTGTTTGATTCTCTCTACAACTTCACCCTTGGTTCGATTGCTGGTGCATTTGGCGCTACCATCGTGTATCCTATTGACTTGATCAAAACCAGAATGCAGGCCCAGCGTGTTTTGATATATAAGAATTCTATTGACTGTTTCCTGAAGGTGTTATCGAAGGAAGGTATTCGTGGATTGTACTCAGGTCTTGGTCCACAGCTTGTCGGTGTTGCTCCAGAGAAAGCAATCAAGCTTACGGTCAACGACTTGGCTCGTTCATATTTCACGAACAAGATCACCAAGAAGATCACATGGTCAATGGAGGTCCTTTCCGGTGCTTGTGCAGGTGCTTGTCAGGTTGTGTTCACCAATCCTCTTGAGATTGTGAAGATCAGACTGCAAGTTCAAGGTGACTACGCCGCTTCCGAACGTACTTCTGCAATGGGTATCATTCGCAAGCTTGGTCTTCCAGGCTTGTACAAGGGTGCGTCCGCTTGCCTTCTCAGAGATGTTCCATTCAGTGCCATCTACTTCCCAACATATGCTCATATCAAGAAGGACGTCTTCAACTATGACCCATCTGACAAGGATCGGAGACATAAGCTCAAGACTTGGGAACTTTTGGTGTCTGGTGGTCTGGCTGGTATGCCTGCTGCTTTTCTCACTACACCGTGCGATGTGATAAAGACGAGACTTCAGGTCGATGCCAAGCAGGGCGAGACTCAGTACAAAGGTATCTTCCATGCATTCAAAACTATATTGAGAGAAGAATCTGCTAGATCCTTTTTCAAAGGTGGTGCTGCTCGTGTTTTGAGATCTTCTCCACAGTTTGGTTTCACATTGGCGGCCTATGAGATATTCCAGTCGTTGTTCCCATTACACGGCACTGGGTTGAAAAACATTGAACAAACACCAAAGTCCCCAGCACAGTTGGCTTCCAGTTTGGGGTCGAAGAGCAATATGACTTCGCAGCAGAATCAAGCCAGTGCTAAGATTCTCAATGACTCTGTTGCTGAGAACATGAAGAACAGATTCTACCTGAACTACTACTACAAGTCTTGCCAGGTGTCTAAGACCTTCATTGACTTGGATTCTAACTTCAAGGACTTCAATTACGAAGTGTACAAGAAGTTCTACAATGATTTGAAGATGAAGGAACACAGATGATTGCTATAGTTTTTTTTTTGCTTCTCTTGACTTATATACCTGATGACTTTACGAACCTGAGGCCTCAAACCTCTTATTTAATGAAGACTCAAATCTATTTATTATCTTACTCCTTTGAAGCCAAGTATTTAAGGAAGATATTTTCATCGACTTTGAATTTCCCACCAGAGACAGCCTCATTGAAGTTATTATCCTTGAATAAAAACCTCTGATCATGGAGCGCGGAGTACAACCTCTCATACGCCTCCTTCATCTTTCTAGCCCTTCCCTGTCTTCTATACTCCTCCTGCTGTTGAGTACTGGGGAAATCATACGCCCCAAACCCAATCGGCCTCTCCACTGACTTCCACAACTCACGGTGCCGAGACGTCGTCTTCACAATATCAAACTCCTTGTCTGAGTCATCCCACTGCGGGCCGTTATAGTTATCTTGAAGACCACCTTGGTGTTCAAAGAACTTGGCACAGTCATCGCATGTGGTTCCATGAACACAGCGACGTTTGACACCACGGAGAACAACATGGTATGCGTAAGTCAAGTTGTCGTTCTGGGTTGGATTAATTCGAAAGTCTTCGGGTATCCACTCTCGGTTCTTGGTAGGGTGGAATGAGAGATCAAGTGTGGCTTCATTCTGTTTCAGGTTCTTGTCGTCAGTCTGTAAGTGGGATGTTCCCTCGTCTTGGGTTGGCTCTGGTTCTTGCTTCACTTGCAGAAGTTGTGTTGATGGTTCTTGCTTGAATTTTGGCTTCTTTAGTGAAGTCAAGTCAGTGGGTGTCTGGATTCCCATTATACTGCGTTTGGTCTCTCGGTTGGAGATCTTTGGATTAAGTGGAGTTGCAAATTTGTTTGCAGTCTTTGGTGTTGGTAATAAAGCCGGGAACTCTTCATCGGAATTATATTGCGAGTCACGGATTTCACAAGTATCAGCCATTTCTTTTTTGACCTTCACGGGGGAAGACCCAATATTTGTGCTCTGTGACATCCTTCTTGTATCATATGGAAGTGATGAGCTCAGCTCAAAGTCGGCAGCAGCAAGATCCAGAGAGTCTCTTCTTCTATTCTGGACAAGGTCTTGAGTTTCGAACATCGTCTCATTTATAGATCCTTGTGACTGTGGAATGGTCTCCTGGGCTGCCACTGTGTACTGTGTTGGTACAAGCTCACTGCTATCACTTTTATGCCTCAGTGGTGAGTGCTCAAGTACAGGTTCATGGATCTCAATAACGTCTTTTTGTTGCTTAGCAGGTCTCATGAGTTCCAGAATGCTCCTTTCGCCGTTGTGTGAGTTCTGTATTGATTGGCGTTTATTAGAAAGTGTGTTCATTGGTCTCTTGAGTCTCTCGATCTCCTCCTTCAGTAAGTGGTTTTCTTTCATAAGGTCGTTGTACTTGATGTTGAGACTGTGATAATCTTTTTCGCCTCGAAATCTCTGCAATGATTCCAGTTCCTCCTCAACCCGCTCTAGTTCCTTCTTCTGCTGCTGTATTACCGTCAATGCCTCCGTGTAGGCTTCAAACAGCTCCTTCACCTCTATGCGCCCTCTGTTAGTACTTACTTTCCTTCAGTTGATCCGCGACCACGCACCTTTGTGAGACTTCGACGACTCCTCTTGCTGCTTCTTCAGCGTTTTGATTAGAAACTCAAACCGATTGACACTCTCCATCTTCCAGCTCTGCCCTTTTCAATCAGAATCTGGCCTTGAAGAGAGAGAGACGCGTCTCTCTACCTGTAACACAAAATTTCGCGAACATTTGTTTATCTGCTGCTGCCGGTGTGGAATTGAAACCAACCCCAACCTCCGCCAAATTCACCGGTTTTGACCAAGTCTTGACAACTTTCTGTTAACTAACTATGGAGCAACCACAACTTCTCAATGAGGCAGATAGCGACTCTGAGCGTGCCACGATCCTGCTGATGGGCCTGCGAAGGTATGTGTGTGTCCTCTCTGGTATCTCTCGCACTGGTACTAACATGATTATTCAGAGGAGGAAAGTCGTCTATTTGTAAAGTCGTGTTCCATAACATGCAAGCACTCGATACATTGTACTTAGAATCCACGTCCAAACCGACAACAGAACACTACTCGTCGCTTATTGACCTCGCGGTGATGGAGCTTCCGGGCCAGTTGAACTACTTTGAACCGAGTTATGATAGTGAAAAGCTCTTCAAGAGCGTGAGTGCGTTGGTGTATGTGATTGACTCGCAGGATGAGTATTTGAATGCGCTGACAAACCTTGCAATGATTATCGAGTATGCATACAAGGTCAACCCGGATATTCATATCGAGGTATTGATCCATAAAGTCGATGGACTGAGCGAGGACTTCAGGTTAGATACACAGAGAGATATTATGCAAAGAATTGGAGATGAGTTACTTGATTTGGGTATTGAAGGTGTCCAGGTGTCGTTCCATTTGACATCCATCTTTGACCATAGCATCTATGAGGCATTCTCGAGGATTGTGCAGAAACTCATCTTTGAGTTGCCATCTTTGGAGAATTTGTTGGATAATCTGGTACAGCACTCCAAGATCGAGAAGGCATTTTTGTTTGATGTGAACTCGAAGATATATGTTGCTACAGATTCCTCACCGGTGGACATTCAGACGTATGAAGTGTGTGCCGAGTTCATTGATGTTACCGTTGACTTGAATGACTTGTATGAAAGCAAGAATGATGAGAAAGCACCAGAACAACTGAAATGTTCATCTGTGCTACAGAATGGGTACATCCTCACTTTCCACAAAATGATCCGTGGGTTGGCACTTGTTGCACTCATCAAAGACACTGATGTGGACTCTGCAATGGCAATTGTGGACTATAACATTGATGTCTTCAACGCTGCCTTGAAGGAGATATGGAAGCGTTCCATTGTGGCGCACACTTAATTACTACTACTCTTAATCACAAAAAAAAACAAAGAAAAAGAACGCATTTAAACCTTTGAATCAACAGCAGACTCCGTATGATGGACTCTGGCCTTCTCGGACTCCATGTCGAAGGAACCAGCCTCCACAGATCCGTCTCTCTCCTCTACTTCGTCCAATCCAAGCTCATGGGCCTCCGCAGTTGCAGAGAAGTCACGGTGGAAACGCTCAGGGCCACAGATGATACAGATGATGAGGGAGCAGTTGACACCAACCATGAAAAGAGCCATGGACTTGGCGTAGTTGAATGTTCCACCTTCCAAGGGGAACGAATCCGAAATCTGGGATTCAATTGTGGAAGAGGCAGATGAAGCCAAATTTCCCAATTGGTAGGCGAGACCACCAAACAATGCTCTGAAGGCCGGTGGGGAAAGCTCCATGATGTACACCGAGGTAATACCCCAACAACCCATCACGAAGAACTGCATGAAGAAACCACCACACATGAGACCAGCCATGGAGGTAGAGAAGAAGGCAGGATAGATAAGTGCTGATGAACCAATTGCACAGACGAGCACACCGAGACGACGACCAATGTATTCGGTAATAGTGCCAACCACAAGACCCCCAACGACTGCGCCAGAATTAACGACAACCATGATTCCTGTTCTTGGATTGGCAGAGAAGCCGAGCTGGGTTTGGAGCATGGTTGGCATCAAGTCCTGGGATGCATGGGAGGAGAAGTTCATGAGAGAGAGGAAAACGACGAGGTAGATGAACATGAGCCAGTTGGAGGAAATGGCGATCTTAAGATCAGAGATGAATTGCTTTAGTGGAGAGTTTGCAGCCCCTTCGTTGCCCTCTTTCAAGGCCTTTTCCCTTTGGACTCTTTTGTGTTCAACGAAAATTGGATGCTCTGGGAAGAAGTATCTCCAGATGAAGAGGAGAAGAGGTGGAGCAGAAGAGAACCAGAAAAGAGCTCTCCAGCCATGTGGTGTGAACTCGAAAGCCCTGTAGAATGCAACAGCTAGGATGTAGCCGAGAGAGTAACCTGGGAGGAAGATTCCACCAAGGAAGGATCTGGCTTTAGCTGGTTGTGGTTCGAGAGCGGTAGCAGAGGCAGTTGTGTAACAACCACCCATACAGATACCAAAGATGAATCTGACCACCAGGAACTGAGCGTAGGTCTTGACGAAACCAGTACCGATCTCGATAATACAGAACAACGCCATGACCGTCATGTAAGTTGGCTTTCTTCCGTAAGTGTCAGAAAGGGAACCGAAGATCACAGCACCAAGGGAACGAGTCATAAGCACCAATGTGATACCCCAAGTAATGTCATGAACAGAAACACCAAAGGAAGCAGCGATATCAGGGGCACAGGCTGAGACACAGAAGAAATCAAATGCATCAATAGTCCAGGCAAGGTAGCCCATGAAGAAGTAGTTCCAGTCGGATCTGGTCAGGAGGGACAACGCAGGGACCGGGTTTAGGCAGCTGAGGGAGGTCCCTGGCAGCTGGAAAAGCGAGGGGATTCTCGTAGCGATGTAGCGAGTTGCACTGGTCTTTTCAGTAGACATTTGGCTTGCTGAAGGAGAAGGAACCACCCCACCAGGGGCGAAAGCGGTGCGCTTATATAGTCCACAGGGGGTGAGGAGTCGACCGCCCGCTACCCCAGATTTGCAGATCCGCAGTACCGGAAGCAAACGAATGCGGCAAAAGCAGCCTACGAACCCCGTGTGGGGCAACCCAAGAATTGAGGGCATGGGACCCCGCACAGAACGGCGCCCAGGACGACAATGACAGGCCAAATATTGACTCAAATCCCTTAATAACTCTCTAGATGACTCCTCGATCACCACCGCTCAGCCGGGCGTGGGGTTTGTTCAAAAAAAAATAAACTATCAGGCCAGATGTGACCGATTTGGAGATGCGAGCCGGTCACCCAGAAAAAAGCTGCTCTGCCAAGGTGGAAGTTTTACGAGCTCAGGGTCTGCGCTAGTATTTTTTCTCTGGTTTGCCGTGGTTTATTATTGGATTGAAAGAGCCGTTTAAATGTGTAATACAATGGGGGGCTCACCTTTTGGATAGCTTTAACAATAAGCTGGACTCCGATCTTCTCTCCATTGTTCGACAATCATTCCTTCATCGGTGAAAGCCCCTCCTATTCCCCAGAATTTATCCTGCAGCCGCCCCCACCATTTTATACATCCGGCCGTCCACACATCTAGACGTGACAGTTTAATCAGGTTCTGATAAAAAAAAAAGGTGGGAGTACAAGAGGGACCCCCACGATTACTATAAGCCCCGGAAACGGGTATCGACTGTACTCCGTAAACCTTCCTACACTCAAACAAAGAGAACCTAAAATACAGGCGTATCGTTATCATCATTCATGAGCGGGGCATCGATTCCAGTTCCGCAATCCTGGTCTCGGCCCTTAGCAGTTTGATCTCCAGCTCCAAGACCTTTTTTTCAAGTCTTTTGACAATGGAAGCAAGTGGCATGATATCAGAAGCTTGAGACGTGTCCGCTTGTTCCACTTCTTTGGCAGTCACATCTTGTACAATCCCATGCACATCTTGCACTATAGTATCACCATTCAGCTGAGATGAGTCCCGCTCCGATGAATTTGTTGACCCATGTTTCTTGATTTGCACATTGTCGTCTTCCTCCCCATAACTTCTCTTTCGAGGTACACTTGCTTCTGGTGTACCCGTAGACGGCGTCATAGACATAATATCTGCTGTGTGCTCCGGCCCACACCCGCTCTGGGAGCTGTGATGTCTCGCTAGCGAGTCCTGGCGGGAGAACTTTCGGCCACAGCCTTTACACAGATATGGTTTCTCACCAGTGTGTGATTTTGTATGTCTCTTCAAGTCGTGTAGTCTGCGGAAACGGGCAGGGCATAGCTCACACAAAAATGGCTTCTCCTCTGTATGCGTCAGGATGTGGGACTTCAAGTTGTGTTTCCGTGCAAAGGAATGGGTGCAGTGCGGACAGTGGTACACCTTTGGGGCTTCCTCGTCGTAGTTGGAGATCGAACCAACAGCGTCCCGCCCAGTGATTGAGGGTACAGTTCCAGTGCTGTGCACAAGGTCTTGAATTTCAGCCATTGCGAAAATGTCTTACAATTCTTCTTCACAAGGAATGGCCTGCTAAATCTGTTTTTGTGTCAAATGGTTAGTTTGGGGTTGTTGTTTGTTGTGGCGTTCGTTCACCCCTCAAGCCACGGGTGGCTGATAAATTTTGGCGGTTGGGGCAACATGCGCTTCTCCAAAGAAATCGGGTCTCTCGTTCCTTTCAGTGCTTGGTGATCCCATTGGACTCATCAAGATGTCCACTCTTCGCCGTGTCTCAAAATGGTCTGCTGCCCTTGGTGTTGTTGGCTCAGTTGTCCTTCACTACCAGCTAGAGAAAGTGTACCCAGACATCCCAATCTACACTCTCCCATCCTCCTCCAAGATCAAGAAATTCTTCCCTCAACAAGGTGCCAAAACACACATTGCCTACTGTGACACGTTTAAAACAACTGTACACTCAGATTGTGCCCCGAAAGTCCTCCACAAGATCATCCAATGGCCAACACTCCAGAACCTCGCCACAGAGGCGCAATCTTCTACTGGGACCGTTCAAGGAACAACTCTCTTAGAAAAGAGCAACAAGGACTCAGCTGACATTGTTCTCAAATGGTCATGGAGTCCAGCATCCCATTTGGTACAGACTTTTGAGTGGTTAGCCGAATATGGATACCCATGGAGACTCATGAACGGCGGATATCATGAGGTTCTTGTGGAGAAGGTCGGTGAAAGGACATATGATGTGTATTTCGCTACAGCACACGAGTACAACAACTTGAGAGACGGAAAGGTCATGCCAGGGCTGATCCAAGTGTTCCATCGTGACTTTGCTAGATTGGTGCTGTACTTTGGTACCAAAGATGGGTTTGATGTTTGACTTTTTTTAAAAAGAAAGAGGACAGTAACTCTAACGGTAAAATATGACGATACATACGACTTGTATATAGCTTGTTGATTCAAATGACACATATTCACACGTTCAGGCTATTAATTATGGTTGGATAATGGATCATTCGTCATCGCTTACATAAGCAACTTACTAACTTGGCCGAAAATTTTGTGCCACTCATGTTTTCCATCTCTTCTTGTACAACAAACAAACCTTTTAAATCCATTGACCATGGCCCCACAGACTGTTATTTGCATTGGTATGGCAGGTATGTGACATCCTCTGAAGTCCCATTTGAACAATCCTAACATCTAGACAGGGTCTGGTAAGACCACTTTTATGCAGAGACTTAACTCTCACCTCCACACCAAACAGACACCACCATACGTCATCAACCTTGATCCAGCTGTTTTGAAGGTGCCATTCGGTGCTAATATCGATATTCGTGATTCAGTGAAGTACAAGAAGGTCATGGAGAACTACAACCTTGGTCCAAACGGTGCCATTGTTACCTCTCTCAACCTCTTCTCCACCAAAATCGACCAAGTCATTCAACTTGTTGAGAAGAAGTCCGACAAGTATAAAAATGTTATTATTGACACACCAGGACAGATTGAGTGTTTCATCTGGTCCGCATCGGGTGCTATCATCACAGAGGCGTTCGCTTCCACTTTCCCCACAGTCATTGCTTACATTGTCGACACACCACGTAATACTTCGCCTACAACATTTATGTCCAACATGCTCTACGCCTGTTCCATTCTCTATAAGACAAAGCTTCCGATGATTATCGTTTTCAACAAGACAGACGTTAAAAAGGCGGATTTCGCAAAGGAGTGGATGACAGACTTTGAGGCGTTCCAGGAGTCTTTGAGAACTGATGAGGAGTTGAACTCGGAGACGAGCTCCGGAAGCGGATATATGAACTCACTAGTGAACTCCATGTCGTTGATGCTGGAGGAATTTTACTCACAGTTGGACATTGTTGGAGTGTCCAGTTTCACAGGAGAAGGATTTGATGAGTTCCTCGATGCCGTGGATAACAAGGTGGATGAATATGAGAAGTACTATAAAGCCGAGAGGGAGAGAATCCTCAAAGAAAAAGAAGAGAAAGAGAAGAAGAGAAAGGAGAAGAGCTTATCAAACCTGATGAACGATCTTGGTATTGATGGTGCAGCTAAATCTAAGTCTAAGGATGATGTTGATGTCATCTCAGATACAGAGAGTTTTGAGGAAGGGGAGAACGATGGTCTTGTCCTACATGATGGCGATGAGGGTATTACCAGTGGAAGAGAGTATACATTCCCAGAGGACAGAAACGGTGAGGTAACAGAGAAGTCGAACGCTGCTCTCCAATCTCGTTACCAGCAGGCATACGAGAGGACGGCTAAGGAAGCATCGAGCCAAACAGCCGAGAGCATTGCTAAGTACATAAGTGGAACTCAGGGTTAAATGCATGGTAACTACGTTGGAATTAAGAAAAATTTAAATGTCGTGTACTAACAAGTACCAACCCCACAACGTACCAAGGTACGTCAATTGGTCTTGAAGAAAAAAAAGGAGAAGAGAATATGTGAAGACATCAATAAGGATACACCGCACTTAGGCAATGGTGCAGACGGAACAGCAGTCACCCCACATGAGCAAGCTGTCCGAGTTCTCAGTGTTGTCCTTTGGAACCCCGGAAGCCATAGTAGTGGGCTACATTATAAACAAGTGTATGTTGATGATGAAAGGAAACAAGAGTGGGCGTTTGGTGCAGCTTCACAGCTCTGTTAGAGATCAAGCAGCTACAAGCCCACGAAACTCATGAAGCCACTAGTTCCATTCAATTAACCGAATCGGGAAGTGCGCGGTGTGTCAAGCATCCATCGGATTTCCGTTTTGAGTTGAGATTCTAATATCTCACAGAAACGCCATATAATCAGCACCGTATTTAAAGCGTGTTAAATACGCTTCGGGTAAGAATTTCTTTACTTTGGGGTGATTGCATGCATGCGCTTAATCATTGCACAGAGAGTTGAACCCAATTTGTACGGGTTTGTTTGTCTATGGAGATGATGAACTATAGGGTTAGATTCAGCCTACAGTCGTGCTTGTCCACAATGTGCTTCATTTATGATGATCCAGCATATTTACAAAGTTTCAATTCCTAAGGAATCCGCAAGCTCGATGTGGAGAGTCTTAGGGGTCCTAACTTCTCAGCCGTAGATACCCAAATCCAAACCAATTGGTACTGGTCTGTCACCGTATGCTCCACCCCACGAAACTGGCTGCTTCCACTGCTTAGGTTCTTTGATCTCCAATATTTCAATGGCTTCTTCGCTTAAGACTAGAGCGTCGTGGAAGTTGTCACCCTCATACACAAAGATCACAAGGGCAAACACTATCAAGTCTGGAATCTGTTCGAGCTCCTTGACAAACGCATTAGCAAATGATGTAAATGTGCTCTCCAGCATATGCTGGTCTGTCGAGCTATTCGATACCTTGAGGGACTTGAAGTTCTCTGTGAGATTGTTCGAATATAACTCGATTGGTCTCTCGGTGTTGATGTGCTCTTTCAGCCCACAATCATTGGAATCCAACGCCACCACGGTGCCAAATTCTGCTGTCTTGATCAGCTCGACGAGGTAGTCAACGAAGTTTTTGGCTAATCCTGGCAAGACCGGAGATCTTTGCTGAATTATTGCAAGCCTCTCATTTGCGTTATAGTACAACTCGAGACCGGTGCTTACTTCCCCATCTTTTGGAAGGTCATCACTCAAAATATAGTCAACCGGTGATGTGAATGGGAAAAGTAATGAAGAGTCAAGTCTTGCAATGAGCCGTGTTCCAAGATTGTGGAGAAGAAGGTCTGAGGAAAGCTGAGGCACGTTCCCGATCGAAATGATAGGTATCACGAGCTTGGACCCTTTCAATTGGGCAATGATATCGTTTTCTGATTTTTGTGAGTCCACTGGGCGTAAATTCATCGTACTTTATGGTTCTTCTGGTGTGATTGGTGTTGTAATGAACGTTATAGAAAATCGCTTGGGAGTTCACACTGGGTGCGAGAACGGTTTCGCCTCCTGGAGTGGCCTTACCAGATGGTTTAGATAACAATTCTCTGCATTTGACAGTTACTCCACTAGCAGTGGATAGCACGTGATTTGAGACCCCACTGAAAGATTCAATAGGAGCAAAATAATCTATGCCCCCGATTTTTAAAGGCCAGTCGACTTTGCTTAGAAGGTTTGGGGGTGTCTTTACTGTCAAATCGTGCTGAACTTTACGCTGGCACCCGCCTTTTGTCGCCTACTGGTCCCAGATGTACGCATGAAAATTAGAGCGATGAGCTCGCTTTAGTTTTTTTTTTTTTTTTTCATCTTATGGCCTTAGTTGATATGAAAAAAAAAAGTCAATTGCACCTCTTTTCTCTCCCCACAGAAGAAGACTTCCTTCGCACCAAAAGTCACAATATGAGCGTAGAACAGGACGTCGACAACGCTACACTGGAGCAGCTTCGTGATATTCTCATCAACAAGACCGGTGATGTGAAGCTCGCTGTCAGATTTAGAGCTCTCTTCAATCTTAAGTCCATCGGTTCTGAGTTCAAGGAGGATGCCGAAAGAGCCAACACAGCTGTCAGATATATCGGTGAATGTTTCAGGGACGATTCGGAGTTGCTTAAGCATGAGGTTGCTTATGTCCTTGGTCAGACCAAGAACTTGGCTGGTGCTTCAATTCTCAGAGATGTTCTCTGCGATGAGCAGGGTCAACAGTGTATGGTCAGACACGAGGCTGCTGAGGCCCTCGGGGCCTTGAACGATGTTGACTCTCTTCCTCTTCTCCAGGACTACCTGAAGAACGATCCTCTTCTCGAGATCAGACAGACATGTGAGCTTGCTATCGAAAGAATCAACTGGGAGACTTCGGAGAAGGCCAAGACAGAGAAGCTGCAGGAGAGTGCTTACTCATCTATCGATCCAGCTCCACCTCTGGCCTTGGATCAGGACTACAAGATTGAGAAGCTCACCAAGATCCTTAACAACCAGGAGACGCCGTTGTTTGAGCGTTACAGAGCCATGTTCAGACTCAGAGACATTGGTACCGATGAGGCATGTCTCGCTCTGGCGACCGGTTTCGCTGACCCATCTGCTCTTTTCAAGCATGAGATTGCCTATGTCTTCGGTCAGCTCAGTAATCCAGTCACCGTTCCTTCTTTGATTGAGGTTTTGAAGAACGAGTCTGAGGCCCCAATGGTCAGACACGAGGCCGCCGAAGCTTTGGGTTCTATTGCCACTGATGAGGTTCTCCCTGTCCTCAAGGACTTCGCTAAGGACAGCGATGAGGTCGTTAGAGACTCTGCTATTGTCGCTTTGGACATGTACGAGTACGAGAACTCTAACGAGCTTGAGTATGCTACTGCTGCCTAAAGCGTATTTTGTGGTTTGTTTGATTTCTTTTTTTTTGGGTCTGTCATTCTTTTTATAACTTGTTTCTTCTGTGTTTTTGGTCATATTTACGTTTATTGAAGAGTTCTCTATGGTGTTGAAGGTGTTCATGCCCCCTGGTCGTGCCGAATGTTTAATTGAATTCTCTCCAATTGAATGTATTCATATATAGTATTGTTTTGTAGTCTACATTACATGTATCCACTAGTTATTCAGTGATATGAGATTCTGTAAAATACAATCAGCCAGCAAGCCTAAACAGAAAAAGAGAAAAAAATATGCAACATATAAAAGGCAAAACATGAGACCCGTAAAAACCGTAAAACAAAATGAAACTTTTTTTGAAGCAACGTGCGACTTCAGTTGTTAGTTCTGAAACGGTAACCACAGCCTGTACACGTGTAAAAGACAGTAGCACCTTCATCGGCGGAACGAAGCTGGAGTGTATGATACTGCATCTCTTCGTTACCACACTGTGGACATTTCTCCTTGATTGTGGCACCTTCTTCGAGCTCATCGTTCTTCAGTGTGGTCTTGACGGCAGACTTCTTCAGTTTGAGAGCAGATGGGAAGGCGTCATCAGCAGATTTAGTAACGACCTTGAGGCCAGAGAAGTCACTGGCCTTGTAAGATCTGCTGCAATCGCCACATGTAATAGTCTTCTGGTTAGCAGCAGAGTCCAGTAGGTTACCACAATCTAGACAGAAAATGAGAGATCCAACGGCACTCATGTTTGTTTGGTATTGAACGAGAGTGAATAGCCAAAGGCAGATGTATCAAACGCATCGCCAAAGACTCAAAAATTTCATATAGTGTGGCCCCTATCGGCTGCGGCCGCGCTGCCCATGGCGGGCTCATAACCAAAAGAACCGAGGGTTACCCTACTGACCCTCCGGCTAGTCTCATCACGAACGCCTTTTTTCTCGTCGAGGACGCGTCGAAGGCGACGTTGATCTCTTGTTGTTAGAATCTTCCTTCAATCATCGACTCCAAGATGGCCCAACCACAGATGATGGAGATGCCAGACATGTCCAACGCCATCGTGACCCAGGACGAGATGGGCAGACCGCTCATCATCGTCAGGGACCAGGGCAAGAAGCAGAGTGCCCACGGCATTGAGGCTAAAAGATCACACATCCTCGCTGCCCGTTCGGTGGCCTCAATCGTAAAGACATCTCTTGGTCCAAGAGGCCTCGACAAGATCCTCATCTCCCCAGACGGTGAGATCACAATCACAAACGATGGCGCCACTATTCTCTCACAGATGGAGCTGGACAATGAGATCGCCAAACTCCTCGTTGAGCTCTCCAAGTCCCAAGATGACGAGATCGGTGACGGTACTACAGGTGTCGTTGTACTTGCTGGTGCTCTTCTTGACCAGGCCCTTGAGCTGATCAACAAGGGTATCCACCCAATTAAGATTGCCAACGGTTTCGATGAGGCATGTAAAGTGGCCATCGAGCAGCTTGATAAAACCGCTGACAACATTGAGAACAACGTGGACGTGCTATTGAAAGCAGCTAAAACCTCCCTCGGCTCTAAGATTGTGTCCAAAGCGCATGAGCAGTTTGCACAGATGGCTGTTGATGCTGTTCTCACTGTTGCTGACAAGGAGAGAAAGGATGTTGACTTTGAGCTTATCAAGGTTGACGGCAAAGTCGGTGGTTCCCTAGAAGATTCCCGACTCATCAAGGGTGTGATTCTGGATAAGGATTTCTCTCATCCACAAATGCCGAAGAGAATTGAAGATGTGAAGATTGCCATATTGACGTGTCCATTCGAGCCTCCAAAGCCAAAGACAAAGCACAAACTCGATATTTCCACCGTTGAGGAATTCAAGAACTTGCAAGACTACGAACAGAATAAATTTAAGGAGATGGTACAACAGGTCAAGGACTCCGGTGCAAACCTTGTCATCTGTCAGTGGGGTTTCGACGATGAAGCTAACCACTTGCTTTTACAGAATAAGCTCCCAGCTGTCCGTTGGGTCGGTGGCAGTGAGTTGGAGCTGGTTGCCATTGCCACAAATGGTCGTATTGTTCCACGTTTCGAAGACCTGAGCTCCGAGAAGCTCGGTTCTGCTGGTAAAGTGTACGAATTGGAGTTTGGTACCACCAGAGATCGTATGCTCGTCATTGAGGAGTGTTCCAACTCCAGAGCCGTCACCTGTTTCTTGAGAGGTTCCAACAGAATGATTGTCGATGAGGCTAAGAGGGCTCTACATGACTCCCTTTGTGTCGTGCGTAACTTGATCCGTGACTCGAGAGTGGTGTACGGTGGTGGTGCTGCTGAGATTACATGCTCTCTGGCTGTCTCTGAGGCTGCTGATAAGCAGAAGGGCATTGACCAGTATGCATTCAGAGCATTTGCTAATGCTTTGGACCAGATTCCTATGACTCTCGCTGAGAACTCTGGTTTGGACCCAATTGAAACGTTGGCCAACGTCAAGAGTAAGCAAGTGAAGGAGAAGAACTCGCATTTGGGTATTGACTGTTTAGGCAAGGGCTCCAATGATATGAAGGACCTCTTTGTTGTTGATCCACTCATTGGTAAAAAGCAGCAGCTCTTGCTTGCCACTCAACTGACAAGAATGATCTTGAAGATTAACAACGTCATCATCAGCGGAAAGGATGAGTACTAGATTTAACACTAATACCAGAACTTGTTCATCGTACATGTAGGTTATCATAATATAGGATCATTGGGATTCTTCTTGTTAAAAAGAAATATTGGGGGTGCTTTTTAGTATACGCTTGTCTATCATCTCCAACTTCGCTTTTTCACTAGCATCATGGCAAACCAAACAACGAGAAGTTACGGACGATGTTTGGACCATACTCATCGTAGTCCTGCTTAGTGTGACAGTAAGACTGGAACTCTGATGTCTGTGCAAGAAGAGAACCACCGAACCAGACTGCGTTTCGTTGCTTTGTGTGAGAAATCACTTCTACGTCAACACCACTAGACCTGGTACCACCGCTCTGCTGCTCCGAAACAGAGATTCTCTCATTGACAATGGACTTTAGATCTCTCTGGAGACGACGGCCAAAGTTACTGAACATAGTGGAACCACCTGAGAGGACAATGTTCTTGTAGAGCCCCTTTCTGACATCAATTGGACAAGCGGTGATGGTCTGGTCAACTAGCACTGGGAGAGGCGTGAGGAAGTCTGAGGAGGCAATTTCTGGATTGAAGAAGATCTCTGGTGCAAGGAAACGTTCGTATCCAACATCAACAACGCTCTTTGATCTGGCAGTCTCAACAATGTACTGAGCGAATTTCTCTGGTTCACGGTCAAACTTGTTGAACTCCTTCACGATATCAGGACAGACGTAACAGAACTCCTGCTTGATTTTCTCTGCTGTTCTGAGTGATGTGTCCGCCTCACCACGATCTCTAAGAAGAGACTGGATGAAGAGAGTAATGTCACGACCAGCGAGTGGGACGTTTTTGATAGCAGAGCCGATAACGTAACCTTCGGCAACTGGAATAACGTGTGTGACACCGTCACCAGAGTCGATCACGGTTCCTGTAAGGGAACGGTCAACAGCCTTTGAAGATGTCCAGGAGGCTGCGAGGGCAAGCACAGCCTGGACGGCAATGTAGAGACCGGCACAGTTGAACGACTCAAACATAATTTCGGCGGTGTTCTCTCTATTTTCCGGTGGGTTCAGAGGAGGCTCAGTTAATAGGAAGTAATGGTCTTCTGGTTCACAGCGAAGGTACTTAAAGATGGAGTTCTCCCAGAAACGCTCCATGTGATCCCAATTCTCAATCTGGCCGTGCTTGATAGGGTAGGACAGCGAGTAAGCTTGTGTGTTAGAAGCATCAATGGCCTCGTCTCCGATAAAGAAGTCAAGGTCCTCGGTTCCACGCTTCGACGCAAGGAAAGAGGCCTGAGAGTTAGAGGAAGCGGATCCACCGAGGAAGGACGGTTTAGCGGCTGGAGCTGGTTTTCCGCCAGCAGCCGAACGTGTGGCAATTGCAGTAGGGAAGATAAAAGATGGCGAGTCATTACCTGCGAATCCCAGTTTTGTCAGACCGGTACCGCTAGAATTGAAGTTAGTATCGATTGATTATGATTGTTCAGGGTGGTCAGAAGCATTGCCGACTTACTTGTCTGGGTTTAGATGTTAGTAATCAGGGACAGAAGATAGAAAGTCCACCAAGAAAGGAGGCAGCACAGGAGAACATACCCATAACAACGGCGGGCGTAGAGGAGAACGACATCGTGTGCTGTGTGGGGGCCCAATTGTATGATGTTTCTGTTCGATCCAAGAAGGCTATGAGGGGGATTGGGGCCACAACTCACCGATCGTTGGTTAGCACCGCGCTTTCCGTGGAGGCCGGGTAACTCTTATTTTCGCGAAAATGCGTCCCTTACCGTCATCGAAAATCCACAGTGTGATAAGTCCTCTCCATCAATTAGCCCGCTGAGGGGACATTGAAATCACCACTAAAAGGCCGCTTGCTGAGCGCCTCTCCTGACAATGTCGCAACCAGCTGACACTTTTGCGCTCCAGCATATATTCCAGGGCCTCCGGAGCTCTCAACCCGCTGAGCGCGCTGCCGCTGTTGTGGAGCTTCAGGCTCACCTTGTTACCACTGCTAGAGAAGTGTCGTCAGAGCAGTTCACACGCTACAACAACGAAATCAACAACAAGATCTTCGAGCTGATACATGGCAATGATCCGTCTGAGAACATCGGTGGTATTCTCGCTGTCGATACGCTTATAGAATTCTTCGGGGGTGAAGATCTACCCAACCAAACATCGCGTCTGGCCAACTATCTTCGGTCTCTCATTCCATCGCCCAACGTGGAGATCATGAAGATGGCTGCTAAGACATTGGGAAAGTTGGCTATTCCTGGAGGATCCAGAGCCTCTGATTTTGTCGAACACGAGGCAAGAATGTCAATTGAGCTTCTACAGACCGAGAAGAACGAGTCAAAAAGACATGCTGCTGTTCTTGTCATTGCTGCCATCGCAGAGAACTCGCCCACGTTGTTCTACAGTTATGTAAATACCATTTTGGAGAACATCTGGTCGGCACTTCGAGACTCAAAGCTCGTCATCAGAATCGACGCCGCATACGCTTTGGAGAAATGCCTTGACGTGATCTACGAGCGTGACCTCAATCTCAAGAAAAGTTGGTTCACAAAATTGATCGAAGGTGCATCCAACGGCTTCAAGATCAACACAAGTGAGTCTATCCATGGATCACTACTGGTTTTCAAGGAACTAGTCAAAAAAGGAGGAATGTTCATACAGGACAAGTACGATGCTATTTTCGAAGCATCATTTAAATATCGAGAACACAAGTACAACATTATCAGACAAGAAGTCACATCCATCATTCCATTATTGGCTTCTTATAACTCTCAGAAATTCGTTGATCACTACTTACATCGTACCCTTCTGTTTTATCTTTCGCAGTTGAAGGAGGACACTGAAAGAGGCTCGATTCTGGTGTCAATTGGTGACATTGCGTTCGAGGTGGAAGGTCAAATAACTACTTACTTGGATGCTATTCTTGACAATATCAGAGATGGCCTCAATTCCAGAGCCAAGGTACGCCGTGATGTTGAGCCTGCCATCTTCTACTGTGTTGGTAAGTTAGCATTTGCAGTTGGACCCGCGCTCACGAAACACTTGCAAAGAGACATTCTTGATATGCTTTTATCATGTTCATTGAGTGATCATATGAGAGAGTGCCTTCTCACACTCTCGCAACGCATACCACCACTTGAACCTGTGATCAACCAGAAGGTATTGACCCTCCTCAGTTATTGCTTATCTGGTTATCCGTTCTCACAGCCTGGCGCTCCAAACTCCA
This sequence comes from Petasospora hungchunana, assembly GCA_030563225.1. Taxonomy (NCBI): domain Eukaryota; kingdom Fungi; phylum Ascomycota; class Saccharomycetes; order Phaffomycetales; family Wickerhamomycetaceae; genus Petasospora; species Petasospora hungchunana. Next base: position 389,585 of record JAKUBL010000002.1, on the reverse strand, counting down.
AGAACAAGACAAATCCACAGCAAGCACGTCATTACAGAGATACCATGGTCTCTAGAAGTGGTGTCTCCAACGATGATATGATCATCATCCAGTCCATGAAGATGCTCAGTTTCTTCACTTTCAAGAACGAGTCCTTGTTCGAGTTTGTGAGGTATTGTACTATAACTTACATAGAGCATGAGAACCCAGAAGTGAGGAAAATCTCCGCATTGACATCTTGTGAGTTGTTCCTCAAAGATTCAGTGTGTTTCCAGACATCAAGCTACTCCTTGAATGCTGTCTCTGAAGTTCTTGACAAATTATTGACGATTGCCATCACTGACCCCATTCCTGAAATCAGACTTGAAGTACTGAATTCCCTGGGCAAGAACTTTGATCCACAACTATCTCAAGCAGATAACGTCAAGCTTCTCTTCATGGCACTCAACGATGAAGTCTTTGCTATTCAGAAGGTTGCCATTCAAATAATTGGAAGGTTGTCTACTATCAACCCAGCATACATTGTCCCATATCTCAGAAAGACACTCATCCAGTTGCTGACCAAGCTTGAGTACTCTGCAGCCACACGGAAGAAGGAAGAGAGTGCGATCTTGCTCTCACTTCTCATTAACTCATCAAAGAATGTGGCTAAGCCATACGTGAAACCGATCATTGACATCCTCTTGCCTAAATCCAAGGACAAGTCTGCTTCTGTTGCTTCAAGTTCCATTTCTGCTCTCGGTGAACTATCTGTTGTTGCAGGTGAAGATATTACCCCATTCATCCCAGAACTGATGCCTTTGATTCTGGAAACGTTCCAGGATCAGAGTTCCTCTTTCAAGAGAGATGCTGCTTTGAAAACTCTGGGCCAGCTTGCTGGGTCATCAGGATATGTTATACAGCCATTGCTTGATTACCCACAACTTCTTGGTATCCTCATCAACATCCTCAAGTCTGAGAATTCCCCATCGATACGCAGAGAGACGGTCAGACTTATGGGTATATTGGGTGCGTTGGATCCGTACAAGCACAAGGAAGTTGAAAGAAACTCTAAAAACATTGCTGTTGAAGGGCCTCCTACCGATGTGGCTCTTCTAATGCAAGGTATGAGCCCTTCCAATGAGGAGTACTACCCAACTGTTGTAATAAGTACTCTGATGAAAATCCTCAAAGATACCTCCCTGGCGGCTTACCACTCTTCGTGTATCCAGACGATTGTTTTGATCTTTAAGACAATTACAATTACTTGTTTGAAGTTCACAGGATCCACCATCAGTGCTATCATCAATGTCATGCACAATTGTCCTCCATCCATGCTTGAATTCTACTTCCAACAGCTTAGTGCTTTGATCAGCATTGTGAAACAACATATTAGACCTCATCTTCGCGAGGTTTTTGATGTCATCAAGGAGTTCTTCCACCTCCAGAACCTGCAGGTAACCATTGTTTCGCTGGTTGAGTCCATTGCCAAAGCTCTTGGTGGTGAGTTCAAGATGCACTTGACTGCCGTCTTACCGTTGCTGCTTGATGCCTTAGGTAATGAGAAGGTCCCAAATGTTTCCCTCCGGGTCCTCAAGGCAATTGTTGTCTTTGGATCCAACATTGAGGAGTATATTCATCTAATCATTCCAAATATTGTACGACTATTTGAGTATGGTGCTCAAAATGTGAGGAAGGCTGCTATTGTGACCGTTGGTAAGCTCTCAAGAAATGTCAACCTCAACGATATGTCCTCAAGAATCGTCCATGCGCTAATAAGAGTGCTGTCTTCGCGCAATGATGAACTCACCAAGGCCTCTATGAATACATTGTGTTTCATGTTGTTGCAGATGGGTACTGAGTTCTCTGTGTTCATTCCAGTGATCAATAAGGTTCTTGTGAGAGAAAAGGTACATGCGTCTATCTACGATCAGCTTGTCAACAAGTTGCTAAATGACGAACCTCTTCCTCCAAATCTTATTATTGACAAGGAGTCAGAGGCGCATGATGCTGCTGAGCCTATTGAGCAGCCATCGAAGAAGCTTCCAGTGAATCAGCAGGTTCTGAAAAACTCGTGGCAGTGTTCCCAGTGTCGTACCAAAGAGGACTGGCAGGAGTGGAACAGACGTCTTAGTGTGCAGTTGTTGAAAGAGTCTCCATCACACGCACTCAGAGCATGTTCTGCGTTGGCAAGCAGCTACTATCCATTGGCCAGAGATTTGTTCAACGCCAGTTTTGCAAGCTGTTGGAGTGAGCTTTATACGCAACACCAAGAAGAGCTTGTTCAGTCCCTTTGTGTCGCTTTATCGTCGCCAAACAATCCTCCTGAGATCTATCAGACTTTGCTTAATCTCGCTGAGTTCATGGAGCACGATGACAAGCCACTGCCGATCCACATATCTACACTGGGTCAATACGCCCAAAGGTGTCATGCATATGCCAAGGCTCTGCATTACAAGGAACTTGAGTTCAGTTCAGAGCCATCAACACCAACTATTGAGGCCCTCATCAGCATCAACAACCAATTGCAACAATCTGACGCTGCCATTGGTATCTTGAAGCATGCTCAACAGCATCATGATCTGCAATTGAAGGAGACGTGGTATGAGAAGCTCCAGAGATGGGAAGATGCATTGGATGCATACAACGAGAGAAGAGATGATACCATTGAGACAACGATGGGTAAGATGCGTTGTTTGCATGCTTTGGGTGAATGGGATCAGTTGTCTCAGCTGGCTCAAGAGAAGTGGACCAACTCCTCGACAGATATCAAGAGAGCCGTTGCGCCATTGGCTGCGGCTGCTGCTTGGGGTCTGGGTCAATGGGAGAGAATGGATTCTTATATCACCGTGATGAAGGCTGAGTCTCCAGATAAGGCTTTCTTCAATGCCATCCTATCCCTGCATCGCAACAACTTCGATGAGGCATCAAGATACATCATACAAGCCAGAGACCTGCTGGTCACTGAGATAACAGCTTTGGTGAGTGAGAGCTACAGTCGTGCTTATGGTGTTGTTGTGAGAGTGCAGATGTTGGCTGAGCTGGAAGAGATCATCAAGTACAAGAATCTCCCACAAGTTTGTGAGGCACGCTCAGTCATGAGAAAGACTTGGAACTCAAGAATTCTTGGGTCTCAGAGAAACGTTGACATTTGGCAGAGAATGTTGAAAGTGCGTACACTTGTCATCAAACCAAAGCAAGATATGGAGATCTGGATTAAGTTTGCCAATTTGTGCAGAAAGTCAGGTAGATTGGGATTGGCTGAGAAGGCTCTGAACTCTTTGCTGGAGGAAGGTGATGATCCAAACACATCCAAGGCTCCACCACAGGTCGTTTATGCTCAGTTGAAGTACATGTGGGCCACAGGCTCTAGAAGAGAGGCTTTGAGTCACTTGATTGACTTCACCTCACGCATGTCTCACGATCTGGGCCTCAATCCTGAGGATCTTATCACTCAGCCTCTCCCATCACATACCAGCATCAAGAACGTTGAAGAATACACCAAGCTCCTTGCAAGATGTTTCTTGAAACAAGGTGAGTGGCAAGTTTCCCTCCAGATGAACTGGAGAACGGAGAACTCAGAGACCATTTTGGGTTCGTTCCTCTTGGCTACGCATTTCGATCCGAAGTGGTACAAGGCATGGCACAATTGGGCTCTGGCTAATTTTGAAGTGATCTCGCTTCTGACGTCGCAAACTACTATTAGTGAGTCAAACGCTGAGCCTGATTCTCAATATTCCCCAGAGTTGATCCAACAACATGTTATTCCTGCGATCAAGGGTTTCTTCCACTCGATCTCACTCTCTGCCGCAAATCCCTTGCAAGATACGTTGAGATTGCTGACTCTTTGGTTCACTTTTGGTGGTGTTCCTGAGGCTGCTCAGGCAATGACAGAGGGGTTCAACATGGTAAAGATTGATACTTGGCTGGAGGTGATTCCTCAGTTGATCTCTCGTATTCATCAGCCAAACCAGACAGTCAGTAGATCACTTCATGGATTGTTGACAGGTTTGGGCAAGGTTCATCCACAGGCTTTGGTTTATCCTTTGGCAGTTGCCGTGAAGTCAGATTCGGTTTCCAGACAGAGAGCTGCACAGACCATCATTGACAAAATGAGACTCCACAGTCCTACTTTGATTGCTCAGAGTGAGTTGGTGAGTAATGAGCTCATTAGGGTAGCTGTTTTGTGGCACGAACTGTGGTATGAAGGCTTGGAAGATGCTTCTAGATTGTTTTTTGGTGAACACAACACGGACAAGATGTTTGCTGTTTTGGATCCATTGCATAAGATGCTTGAGAGAGGTGCGGAGACGTTGCGGGAAGTATCCTTCCAGAACACTTTTGGCAGAGATTTGGCCAGTGCGTATGAGTGGGGTCTTGCGTTCAAGAGAACCAAGGATATTGCTAAGTTGAACCAGGCGTGGGATATCTACTACAACGTCTTCCGTCGTATCAACAGACAGCTTCCTCAGTTGCAGCAGTTGGAGTTGCAGTATGTTTCGCCTAAATTGTTGGCTGTGAATGATCTGGAGTTGGCAATTCCGGGAACTTACAAGCCAGGAAAGCCTATTGTCAGAATTGCCAGCTTTGAACCAATCTTCACTGTGATCTCTTCCAAACAGAGACCGCGTCGTTGTGGTGTCAAGGGAAGTGATGGTAAGGAGTACTACTACCTATTGAAGGGTCACGAGGATATTCGTCAGGATAACCTGGTCATGCAATTATTCGGTCTCGTCAACACTTTGTTGCTGAACGATCCTGAGTGCTTCAAGAGACATCTTGACATTCAACAATTCCCTGCCATCCCATTGTCTCCAAAGTCTGGTCTTCTTGGTTGGGTTCCTAACTCTGATACATTCCACGTTCTTATCAGAGAATACCGTGAATCAAGAAATATCATCCTCAACATTGAACACAGAATCATGTTGCAGATGGCTCCAGATTACGACAATCTCACATTGCTTCAGAAAGTGGAAGTGTTTACTTACGCTTTGGACAACACGAGAGGACAAGATTTGTACAAGGTTCTCTGGCTGAAATCTAGATCATCGGAGTCGTGGTTGGACAGAAGAACGACATACACGAGATCGCTTGCCGTGATGTCTATGGTTGGCTACATTTTGGGTCTTGGTGATCGTCATCCATCCAACTTGATGTTGGACAGAATAACTGGAAAGGTGATTCATATTGACTTTGGTGACTGTTTTGAGGCTGCTATCTTGCGTGAGAAGTATCCAGAGAAAGTTCCATTCAGACTTACAAGAATGTTGACTTACGCTATGGAGGTCAGTGGTATTGAAGGCTCTTTCAGAATCACTTGTGAGCATGTCATGACTGTGCTGCGTGATAACAAGGAGTCATTGATGGCTATCTTGGAAGCTTTCGCCTATGATCCGTTGATCAATTGGGGATTTGACTTGCCAGCCCAGACTATTGCTGATGCCACTGGTATCAAGCTTCATCAGGTGAACACTGTGGAACTTCTTCGTCGTGGTCAGATTGATGAGCAGGAGGCGGCCAGGATGGAGGTCCAGCAAAAGGTGGAGATCAGAAACGCAAGAGCCAAACTTGTGCTTAAGAGAATCACAGACAAGTTGACTGGAAATGACTTCCGCCGTTTCAAGGACTTGACTGTCCAACCTCAAGTTGACAAGCTGATTCAACAGGCTACTTCTGTGGAGAACTTATGTCAGCATTACATCGGATGGTGTTCTTTCTGGTGATTACAAAGGTTCTTGTATTATGGTGTATTTAAATGTTAATTCAGTTGTTTTCGTTAAATGGTCATTACTAATAGTCCCTGGATCTCGCCCTTCCACTTGTTCAACAAGACGTGACCAGAAGCTGGTATCTCCAGGTTGTCATCGAAATACTTTCTATGGAGTACTTTCTTGATGTGTAGTTCTTCAATTGCTGATTTCAAGAGCTTTTTGGCCTTTTGCCCCCTCTCGTCATCAAATGAAGCAAGGAGTTGCAATGTGCCCAGAATCTTACCAATTTCCAACCCCAAAGCAGCACCCGAAGGGTATCCATGGTCAAATCCTTGTTGCAATCTCTCTTCCTTTCCTTGACTGAGTCCGTCCAAGTAGCCCTGTTTAGCGTGTATTCTCCTCAGTGCTGCCGTCTCTGCGTTCTCTGGATGTGACCCTCTCTCGCCGTAGAAGTCACATTGTGCCACTTCTGGGAAAAACTCGTCTCCATCACTCGCCCAGATGTCGTCACTCTCCAGTTCCGTCTCGTCCATCTTGGATTTCTTCAGTGTTCTATCAATCTCGCCCATGAATTTGAAGATAAGTGTTTGTGAGGAAAGAGACAGTCGAGAAGTTGGATGTGGGTTACATAATCCTCATGTACAAGTCTCAGTTAGCCGATGAGAAGAACTTCCGTTTCTCTTTTTATTCCATTCAAACAAGCAGTCCAAAGATGGAAGAACATCTCCGACTCATGAGATGCGCTCTTAGACTTGCTAACTACGCTCTCCACACGGGCGAAGTGCCCGTTGCGTGTGTATTTGTACACCAAGGTCAGATCATCAGCTATGGCGCTAATGACACCAACGACTCCCTCAGTGGTATAACACATGCTGAGTTCCGTGGAATCAACACAATATTAAAGAAGGTGGAAGATTGCGAGGGATGGTCAGAAGTCTACGATAAGCCAGCTGATATTTTCAAGGAAATTGATCTTTACGTCACGGTTGAGCCATGCGTGATGTGTGCTAGTGCATTGAAGCAGATCGGCATCAGAAGTGTTTACTTTGGCTGCGGAAACGAGAGATTTGGGGGAAATGGCTCTGTCTTAAGAGTCAACACTGATAGAACGACGCCTCAGAATAACTACCGATCTTGTCCTGGAATTCTACGACGTGAAGCCGTCCTGTTACTACGAGAGTTCTATACACACGAGAACACAAAAGCACCGGAGCCAAGAAACAAGAAAAATCGAAACCTCAACCTGGAGACGTTCCCTGAGCTCATATGGAAGAATTATTTGTCAAAAGATGAGTTTGTGGAGGTTTTCGGGAAAGGGAAGCTTCTGTGTTACGAAACTAATTCCGATGTCTTTGAAGGTGTTGACTGGTCCATGATGGATGCAGAAAACATTGATATATCAGACATTCAGCGCTCTTCCAATGCCCCTCTTGTTCTCGACAAGATGAAGCCGAAAAGGAGACGCCTTACGTGAGCTACAAATACGCATGTGTATAAAATTCCCCCCAATAATCATTTGTACATTGTCAGAACTCTGGCATTGACATTCTCAAGGACATGCTTGTATGGAATAATTTGGATGTCGTTGGCTTCAGCCTTCATCAACTTGTCTGGCTTTGGGCCCGAGCCTCCAGGCATAGCAGCACCGCCCATTGGTTGCTGTTGTTGCATCATCTGGTTCGCCACATCACCATCTCCCAGAATCACATTGAAAACAGAGTTCAAGCCGAGCATGGCAATAACGTAGCACGAAATCGAGGAGACCCATCTCACATTTAGATCGCTCGTTGCAACTCCAGATTGTAACATCTGCTTGAATCTAAGTGTCAAGGGGAACGGTAATTTCATGAGTACGAATCCAGCGAAGAAGAAATTAACCCATCCCATCATGGCTGTCTGCGCAAACATGTTACCAAATGAGTTCTTGGCCATGTCAAACATAGCTTCTGAAGCGTTTGGATCCGTGAATGGGTTTTGAGTGATGTCAACCTCACCGGTTGGTTTCTCCGCAACGTAGTCACCATTGTTCAGTTTCTCGGCTAAGTAGAATTGTCTGTTGAGGAATTCTGACTTTGGGATGTTCCAGAAGTTGGCTTTAAACAATTGGGCCTTTTTCAAATGCTGCTGTTCCCTCAACTTGGAGAGCTGTGTGAGACGTGGCACAGGACCTACCAGAGTATTGATGGTCTGTCTGAGGATACCGAAAAGCACAAGTGCTAGCGATATAGGTATCAGCACCCAGTACTTGAGACTGGGGTCGATTATTAGATCAGGAGCAGCCATTATTTGAATGGGGGGCAATTTGTGGCTCAATTGATAAGGTGTTGAGAGAGTTTGTGCTTCCCTATAACAGCGTGCCTCGGAAGTCCAAAAGATCCGGCCAGTCTTCGCGAATTTTCGCGAAGGAAAAATTGTGCTGAGGAACCGCAGAAACGGGAAATCATATCTCCACAGAAAGACAAAAGAAAGAGCACTGGCACTTCAACCCTTTTGGATAGCCACAGAGAGAACAACAGTCCTTTCATTGTGTGTTGGTCACTTGGTGTCCCTCCCTTCACGACTTTTTTTTCCTGATCCGTCTACAGCAACCCCGCATCATCGCTATCGAAAGAGGACAGGTCAGATATACACAATGTCCCAAGAGAACAAGAGCTTTCTCACACCGAGCTCCCCGTCACGGTCAACCGCAGCTCTCAGCACATCCTCGCTTCTTCAGCAGTCTCCACGTCGGAAGAAGATCGTATATAGCGATCGCTACATCCCAAACCGAAGCGGCGTTGACCTCCAAGCCGCATTCAGTTTGAGCAACAACGACATTTTGAGAAAGCCACCCTCCTCCGGCGATGCCTCGGATATTGAATACCGTAAGGAAGCTGAAGCAAATCACACCTTTTCAACTGTGTTGCGCAATGAGTTGTTTGGTGACAATATACCTCTGTCTGCTGGAAACAATGGAGCCCCTTCCAATATGGCAAGAAGCAAAAGCGCTGGTGATGGCGATCAACAGATAACACCACCACGTTCATCATCAGAAAACACATCAGTTCGTGTGGCAGCATTACAGAAGACCCCCAGACATGCCACAAATCTCTTCTCCTATCAGTCGCCCAACAAAAGCAGGCCTACATCCACATCCATTGAAAATGATCTGTACTCCTTGTCCCCCGTACGAGTTGACTCCCAGAAATTGCTTCTCTCACCTTCCAAGAAACCAAGAGCAATCTCAAAGGTTCCATACCGTGTCCTCGATGCTCCAGAACTCGTTGATGACTTTTATTTGAACTTGTTGGATTGGGGGTCTCAAGACATTTTGAGCGTGGGTCTTGGATCCTGTGTGTATCTTTGGAACGCTGCTTCAGGCTCAGTTGATAAACTCTGTGACCTTGGAAGTTCTGACAGTATCACCAGCTTGTCGTGGATTGGTGCAGGCACCCATCTTGCAGTTGGTACAAACAACGGCGCTGTTCAGATTTGGGATGCCACAACCTCCAAGTGTACCAGAACAATGACTGGACATACAGCAAGGGCCTCTTCACTCGCATGGAACGAGCACATCTTGACATCAGGGTCCCGAGACAGGACGATATTACACCGAGATGTGAGACAGCCAGAGCACTACATGAAAGTGATCAACTACCACAAGCAAGAAGTTTGTGGTTTGAAGTGGAACGTTGAAGAGAACAAGTTGGCTTCTGGTGGTAATGACAATAAACTTTATGTTTGGGATGGTTTGAATGATACCCCTTTACACAGATTTGAGCACAATGCGGCTATTAAGGCCATCAGTTGGTCTCCTCACCAACGAGGAGTTTTGGCATCGGGAGGTGGTACTACGGATCGCCGAATTAAGATTTGGAACACACTCAACGGAAACAAGTTGAGTGACATTGATACGGGATCTCAGGTGTGCAACTTGTGCTGGTCGGTGAACTCTGTTGAGCTCGTGTCGACACATGGATACTCTCGTAATCAGATCATGGTCTGGAAGTATCCCCAAATGTCACAAGTTGCTTCTCTCACCGGCCACACATACAGAGTTCTGTATTTGTCTTTGAGCCCCGATGGTCAGACAGTGGTTACTGGATCGGGTGATGAGACTTTACGTTTCTGGAACGTTTTTGAGAAGAATAGGCATGATGCAGGCCCGCAATCGGTTTTGCTTGACGCTTTCACGCAATTGAGATGAGCCCATGAGTTTCGATATGCGATGATAAAGTTACACTTACGGTAATAGATCACAGGTGGTCTACAATGAACTTGAATGATAAATATTTTTTTTTTCGTTTTTGGCTTTGAGTAGTGATTGGTTCGTAAAAAGGGCAATGTGATTGGACTGTGTTCACTGCAACTGGCGTCCTCTCTGTACTGTTGCATCATAAACCCTTTGGGGCTTTTGGACTTCTGGTGAATTGTTTTGAGGGACATACCGTTGTTCAGCTCTTGATGGTGTATGCGGGGGTATTGTATTAGTTCCAGCTCGTGAGTTCAATTGTGTCGGTGGAGTTGCGCGTTGTGTTTCTGCTTCGTGTTCTTCTCTTTGCTTCTTCATCTCTCTCTTTACAAGATAAGTGTGTACCATTGCTGCGTTTCTGGTAGAGCATGCGTTGATCCAAGAGAAGAAGCATCCAAGCAGAGGAACAAGTGAGATCAAGAGATCAAAGAAGATATTAGCATGCATTTTTGCAATAAGTTGGGTTGGGAGATGGAGCCTCTGATCTGCGATTGTAACCAGACGGCCATGTACTGCATACATCAACAATGGGCCAATGACAGGAATAAGTGCTGCAACTGGCGCTAAACCAACCCCAAAATCAACAGGATAACAACCAAAGAAATTTCTGTCATCGAGCCAGGCACGCTTCTTTATGGTCTTCCAATACTTTTGTTCTTCAGCCGTACACGTCTCTGGTGCCTTACGACGCTTCTTCTTGCCATGTATCTCGGCGTAGAATGGGTCTTTGGTTTGGTATTTCTCCTCTGCCTTCTCGTTGAACCAGCCCATGGCCAGGTCGTAGCCCGGAAGACCCTCGAGTTGTTCTGTGAGTTGATTGAGGGTGTCCATGATGAGTCCCTGAACTGGTTAATATGTCACTTGGAGACTGTTGCGCTTTGATACGATGCAGTGAAGGAGCTTTGCTTTAGCGCTTAAATGGAGATGATGAGCGGTGTAGAGAATCACAGCTGTGAGAGGGAGGGGACAAGCAGTTGAAAAGTGTTCGCCAGGTACAAACTCTGCTTTCTTCTGGGAGAAGTAAAATGTGTCACAGAGTAGATCACGTCCATGTAGAACTTTATTGGGGAATGCACCGGGAAGGAGTTGCTCCCGGTTGAACCGTGCAACGGCTGCAGCACAACTGTTAATCGCTGATGTCGCAAAGAGCTCTATTTTGAGACTTTGAAAGGGGTGATTGATATCTGACGTCCCCACAATTCTTCCACCCTCTCTCAATTACCGGGTAACGTATCACAATGGTGACGGGCTTTGTTAAGAGATTCCCCCACCATGAGAAGATCATAAGTGCGAGAAAAACCGCAGGGCTCTGTAACCACAGTATGCGGTATGCGCACGCTATTCAAATTTTTATAGTCACCGTGGTAACGACATTCGCGCTGGTCCTTCCAAGTAGGCAGACAACTTCAACAAGAACCAGCCCGTTAAACGCCATTAAACTTACTGTTGTTTTGGTCTATTGGCCTAAATTGTTTCATTTTACTTGTTAAGCCCGTTTTCCCCGGGCAATTGCGTGTGTTTTCGGGCTTTTTGAGACCATCTCTACAGAAGCCAGCCAGTCGTCGCAAAACGACACACTCTGAAATATTACCAAAGACGACAATAAACTCATTGAAATTCCAAATGCCTCAATCTACCGGTGAGATTAAAACAACGAAAGATCTTTTGAGAATGAGTGAAGACAACAACGCTGTGGATAATGCGCAGGATGTACAATCCAAACAATCACAACTCACATCGGAGATTAAGGACAACAAAGAACGGACAAATTCACCCGATACAGCTGTTAAGAAGACTTCATTTGCTAATTATCTCTCAAAAAAGCAACGACAAGAACAAGAAGACAACAAACGCAAGGAAGAGTCGAAGAAGGATGACTTGAAAATCGAGCCTGTTTCAGAGGCTACACAACAAACGCCCAGTGCCGTCTCAGATACTACTATAACACGAAGTGGACCACATGTCGACGAAAAAGCTCCTGTTGAGCGTCAGTCCGGTGTTTATAATCAACCACCTGCTGTATCTTCGACCAAGAAGGAAGAGGTCCAAAATGAACCACATACACCCAATGTGACATCGTCCGTTCTCTCTTCTGAGCTCTCTCCAATTTCCTCAAGTGACGGATTGGCCCTGAAAGAACGAATTGACCTGGGAACAATCTCGGAGGGGAGCCCGTCCGAAGCTACGCCTAAGAAACCAGGGAAGACGGAAAATGAAATGTCTGGAGATGATTCTGATACAGAGACCGTTGTGGGTTCACCAATTATCAAGCGCAGGTTTAAGCACCGTGTGAATCCAAAAATTGTTAAGAAGGTTGATTTCGATGATGAAGACGATGAAGATGAGGATATGGAAGACCAGTACGACGATCAAGATCATGATGAGGACGAAGACGACGATGAAGATGAAGAAAGCAATGGCATCACCCTACCCAAGAGAAAGAGGATATCACATGATGATCGTCAACATAAGCACTCAATGCCTTCATCACCAGGAAGGGCATACATCAAGAAACCGAAAGGTGGAAGAGATCCATCTGGTCGCCTCATGCTTCAAAGAGTCTGTGAAAAGGGAGACTACGAACATGCAAAGTCGCTCATTGAAGACGGTGCTGATGTCAATGATCAGGATAATGCCGGTAATACAGCACTCCATGAAGCTGCACTGATGGGACATACGGATATCGTCAGGTTGCTCTTGAGATGCGGCGCTATTGTTGACATCCAGAATGGCGAGGACGACTACGACACCCCACTGATCGATGCCGCCGCTAATGGTCACATTGACACAGTTCGTGTCCTGCTAGACCATGATGCTGACCCAAGAATTGAGAACGCAAGATGTGAGAATGCACTCGATTCGGTCGATGACTCTAATTCTGCTGCTTCGGAAATGAAAGACCTCCTTCGTGCTGCTGCTCAACGCCTTCTAGAAAGAGGTGCTACTCATAACTCTGATTCGGAGGACCGTCCACGTTCCAGGTCAAGATCAAGGGGTACTCGCCGCAAGACTAGTGGAAGATCAGACAATACATGGACAGACTTCACAAGCAAAAGGGGCCGGGAGGAAGTCAACAGAAGATGTGCTGACGGCGATAAGGAGTTTGTTGGTTCCTACTTACAGAATGTTAACCCACCAGGCCGTGAGCCTTTCGGAATAATTGCAAAGCATGGCTATGCGGATCTCGTTGATCTCTTCGTTGCATTTGGTGCTTCTGTGAACGAACCTGACCGTAATGGCCTCACTCCACTTATGCAGACTGTTGGAAGAGGTCATTTGGAAACTGTGAAGGCCCTCTTGTCTCTTGGAGCGAATGTTGAACTACGAGACAAGAACAATAGGACTGCCATTAACATTGCTCGTCACTCTTTGATTGTCGATCAAACTGAATTGGATATGCTGCATTGGGCTCGTGATGGGAACGACATTAACAAATTCCCTATGCCAACCAAAAAGCCATCTGTTCGTGCTTCTTCTCCACCGCCTGCCCTTGAAGTTGATTCGAAGGTTGGAGTAAAGAAGGAACAGCTGAAGAAGCGCAGGATGTCTCCCAGACCTGATAACGGTGACCAGAGTCCTGAACTCAAGAAGAATAAAATTCCGAGAATTGAGCCTGAGAGCGAGATCAAAAACAAACATACCGAGCGTAAGGTATCTACTGCTTCAAGTTCCACTGCTTCCAAGCCAGAACCAAAAACGCTGATCACTCCGCCAACAAAACCGGAGCCAAAGAGAGTGTTCAGTGGTCCGAAGCCTGAGAGGAAGGTCGAACAACCTGCAACACCACCTCCAGAAACCGAAGAAAATAGGCAAGCCCGGCTTGAGAAGGAGAAGGAAGATCAAAAACGTCGTGAGCAGTTCGAGGCTGAGATTCTGGCGAAGAAGAAGGCTCGTGAGCAGCAGTTCTTGATCAGCATTGCCACCGAAGAAAAGAAAAAGGAGGAGAAATTGTTACAGATTACGCAGATTGAGGAGGAAAAGAGACAGGAGGAAGAGAAGGCTCGCAATGCCTTGCTGAGAGAAAAAGAGAGAGAGAAGGAGAAGCAACTGGAGAGTAAAGAGCAAGAGAAGAAGAAGCTTATCCGTGAGGCGTACCCAAGGGGATTGAAAGTAGCTTCATTTGGTTCTGAACCACGATCCAAGGAAGCTGCATTGGTCTTCCTTCCTCTCTATAAGGTGGATATCGGTGGCTCTGAATATTGTCTCGACCTTCAAGTCATTATGACTATTGGGCTTGAAGATTTCCACAAAAGGTATGCCACTTCGCTGTTCGAGAAGTCTATATCGCTCAGCAAAGACGAGAAGACCAAGATGTTCACATTTTTATACCCTACTCTTGGTGACACACGTGAGTACTCCATCATGAAACGTCTGGAGCATCGCAATGAAGACTTGGCGAAGTTTGTTCATCTCAAACTTTCCTGGATCAGATACGATTCACTTCTTGACCTAGTGAGAACGGACTTACCCGATCTTGCACCACTCTTTGAAAACCGTACGAACAAGGTTGATCTCTCTGGTCTACGAAGCATGGTGAAGCAAGATTCTCAGCATCCCGATTTGGCATTACAAAGTACACAGAGAAGCGCAGAGCGTAACGCCTCTGTCTTGGAACTCAAGAAGGTACTCCCGCTAAGCTTGAGGCTACGTCCATCCGTCATGAAAGCGCTCAGTAGAACGAAAAAGATGTGGTGAGTACGTTTTGATGGCTATTTATATGATATTTCTTGACTATAATAACGACGCTTATGAAGTAAGATAAAGGTGATCCTCATATTAAAGCATGATTTGAGGTCAACATGGTGTCCGGGTGTTTCCGAACTCCTGTAAGCTATATGGCAGGATAGACTTGTTCTGCTCTTATCCTTGTCTTATACGTCGGCTCAAGCATAAAAATAAATGCTTTACGTAATATATATAATATTAATTTTGTGATGATCGTAATATTTATATTATACTATAATATAATTGATTAATTAAAATAACTTTAATTGGAGCAGCGGCTGGCGGGGGCTGCCATGAGATGTGAAGTCGACTTCAAATGTCGAATAGTTCATCTTTAAAATGCTAAATCCACTTTTTTGGGTGGATGAGATTTACCATTTAATTATTTGCCAATTGCTGTTCCACACTAGCCCCTATAGGCGCATATAAACTACATACTACGAGCCGCAATCGCTAGCGCCGCACAGGGGCAGCTGTTATAAAAGTACCTGCAACATTAATAACATCGAGTTGCAAGCTGGGCGCAATAATTGATATCGCCGATATCCAGAGCTCGGGCAGAGGCTTTGATCATAATGGAGCCTGATCATGATCCTGTAATATAGGAGCGGACTGATCAGTAGTTCATATCCAGCATTGTACATCGCGATTAAACAATAAAAGGGGGTATTATACTATATAGATACCAGAACTATAGCATTAGTAGTAAAGAGAAGAGATATAGCTACCAGCTTAGAACATCAAGAAGGACAGAACCAAACCGAAGACCGATGTACCGACAAGAGCGGCCTTACCCTCAAATGTGGAGACAATAGCTTCAGAGGAAGCAGCAATTGTAGAGGTGACGGACTTAGTCTGTGTGGAGGTGGTGTCCTGCGAAGCGACAGAAGACTTAGCAGCCTCGGTGGTGGTAGCAGAGGTCTTGGCGGTAGCAGAAGAGGACTCAGCAGTCAATGGGCAGTAAGTGGTGTACTCAGTAACGACACCCTCAGATGTGACAGTAACAACAGTGACACCGGTGGTGACAGGAACCTCAGAGCAGGCGTTGTCGGAACAAGATGTGACAGTGACGACGGTCGTAGAAATGTCGTCCTCAGTGACAACAGAGGTAGAGAGAGCAGCCTCAGAAGAGACGGCATCCGAAGAAACATCAGAAGCTTCAGATGCAACAGAGGACTCAGCAGCAGAGGACTCAGCAGCAGAAGACTCAGCGGCAGAAGACTCAGCAGCAGAAGACTCAGCAGCAGAAGACTCAGCAGCAGAAGACTCAGCGGCAGAAGACTCAGCAGCAGAAGACTCAGCAGCAGAAGACTCAGCGGCAGAAGTCTCAGCAGCAGAAGTCTCAGAAGAAATAGCAGACTCAGTAGAAGCGGTAGAAGAAATGGAAGCCTCAGTAGAAGCAGCGGCACCGGAAGAAGAAGCGGCCTCGGAAGAGGAAGCATCAGCTGAAGAAGAAGCAGCGGTGGTAGCGGTAGTAGCAGCACAGATCGAGGTTGGACCAGTTGGCTCAGTGGACAAAGTAGAACAAGCCTCCAGAGCAGAGGTCAAGTAGGTTGCGTAGTACTGCCACAAGGACCAACCACACTCCAAACAAGCGTCGTACTGGCCCATGAAGGCAGAGTCGGAGGAACAGAGACAGGTGGTGTTCCATGGACCAGAGTCCTGAGTGGCCTCACCAGCAGTGTCGGAACACTGACGAGCGTAGATGATCATGTAACCACAGTCAGCGTGACAAGAGGTGGCATCGGCACAGTCACTGTCAGCAGCGGCAGCCATGGCCCAGGCGTAGGAGACTGGATCTGGGTGGGCGATAGCAATGGCCTCAGCGTAGGCATCAGCATAGGCGTCAGCGACTGCTCTGGCCATTGGGTTGGCATCAGCCCAAGCAAGGGCGTTTGGGGAACCAACGGCAACAGCGCGGGCCTGGGAGGCGACAGCGGCAATAAGGGCGAAGCGAGTGAACTGCATTATTTGCGAGTAAGGGAGGAGGAAGAGGGATAGATGGATCTGATAAGCGGGCGGTGCGGACCCTTATATAGTCCGGTGCGGAGGGCTTGGGAGAGTCACAGAAGAAGGCTGCGTTTGTTTACATGAAAGCGCATGTTTCTGCACATGGACTTTTCCGGTGCTGGCTTTTGGGGCCACCTTTATTCCGAAAACGTCGCCAGTGATGCAAGATTCCAATAAGACCCCGAGAGTCGGTCACAGTCGTAGCGCACTTTTATGGCCAGGTAGAGTGAGCAGTAAACAGGGTGTGTCGCGGGTGTGACGGGAGATATCTGAGCTAGCTTTGTATAGACTCATTTTTTGAGCGCTTGATCTGAGTTTGAGTGGGAGCTTGACAGTCAACCCGTGTTCGTCCAAGAGAGGTTTCATCCCGAAGAGTTGTCTATTTCGGCCAGGTGCCAACGGAGGGCTCCGAGGAATCGGGAGCCCAAGAAGAGAGGCAGGTCAGGGGCATCTCATACGGCCAACGCATTTGCCTGACAGGAATCGATTATCAGGTCTGCATTGATGGCCTTTTGTGTCACGTTTCCTGAGAGAGCACATTCACCACTCCCACACCGTGACACCAGAAAGCAAAGCTGAGCTGCTGGGAGATTTGGTACCTCTTCAGACGTAGTTGCAATAAAACATTTGGCATAAACTCAAATTCCATTACGGGAAAGCTTGACACAGCCAGCCGCTGATGTTTCTCTAAACTTTCAGGAAAAACAGTACTTTGGGCGATATTAGAGACGAAAGAGAAGATATAGCACAGATTCCTACACCACACTATAAGAGTCATAGTAAAAGTCTCCTACTCGCACAGAAGTACATCGGCGAGCTATGCTGCGCCGTGTACCCAAAGCTGATTTTTTCTGCGCCGACACACAGCATGCCACATGCTGAGACAATATTGAAAGTCTGATATATTGACTGATGAGCGAGACGGCTGCAAACAGGACTTTTTTGAGTAGTGCAATATACCTACCTACTCGGTGCCTGGTAAACAAGCACTGAGATGGACTTGTACCATATGCGGCGGATCTGCCCGCGCTTTTGGTTTCGCCCAAATTTTGAAGAAGCGCCATACACAAAAAGGGGCACGTACGAACACCCGAAACAGCGAGAAACTAGCCTGCTTTGTAGGTTTCTCAGGAAGCCAGACAGGCAAAACGCTCGAATTCTGTATCCGAGTGTGACTCGCGTGTGTTTGTTTGTGATTTAGAAAGGAGGCCTGGGCAGTTGTCATCGCATTTTTTCAGGGGGTACATAAAGACCGTTATGCCCGGCGCTGCGGGGGTGTTTTCTATTCTGTTCGATTCGGAGGTCAGTTCGTGTGCTTTCTACATGCTGTTAGAAGAATTTCGTCATAAGGATTAGAATAGTGTTGTTAGACGTTTAGCCACAAGTGCTTACAAAACCCCGAAGTCATGGAGACGACGTTCAGAACAACAAGAAGGACAAAGCCAAACCAGCAAAGGAGGAACCGATAAGAGCGGCCTTACCCTCGAAGGTAGAGATCTCAGCGGTAGTGGACTCAGCGGCAGCAGAAGAAGCCTGAGTGGAAGCCTGAGAAGAAACCTGTGTAGAAACAGCAGCGGAAGCTTCGGTTGTGCCAGCGGCAGCCTCAGTGGACCCAGCAGCGGCCTCAGTAGCCTCAGTAGTGGCAGCGGCAGCCTCAGTGGTGGCAGCGGCTTCAGTAGACTCAGCAGCAGCAGTGGTCTCAGCGGCGGCAGAAGTCTCGGCGACAGCCTCAGTAGAGGTGGTCTCAGCAGCGGCAGAAGTCTCCTCAGCGGCGGTGGTGGAAGTGGTTTCAGCAGCCTCAGAAGAGGTGGTCTCAGCAGCAGTGGTAGTAGCAGCAGTGGTAGTAGCCTCAGTAGTAGCATCCTCAGTGGTAGTGCAGCCACCGGTGTACTCACAGGCCTGGAGACCGGTGTCAACAACGTAAGAGTCGGTCAAGGTAGTTGAACATCTCAAGGTACCAGTTGGTTCAGTAGACAAGGTACCACAAGCAGCAAGAGCAGAGGTAATGTAACCAGAGTAGTATTTCCACAAAGTCCAGCCACACTCCATACAAGCTGGGTACTGATTGATGAAGTCGGAGCCCTCAGAACAGAGACAGGTGGTGTTGTATGGACCAGCGTAGGAGTTCTCAGTGTTTTCAGTACAGTCAGAACCGTAGATGATGAGCATACCACAGGCGGCGTGACAAGCGATAGAAGCACAGTCATCAGAGGACTGAGCAAGAGCATAAGCCTCAGGGTCTGGGTGAGCGATAGCGATGGCCTCAGCGTAGGCATCAGCGAAGGCATCGGCGGCAGCAGCAGCTTGCGGGTTGGCAGAACCCCATGGAAGACCCTCTGGAGAGGCAGCAGCGGAGACGGCCTTAGCGGCGACGGCGGCAAGAGCAAAGCGAGTGAATTGCATTGTTGGTGTGCTAGGGGCTTTGTTTACTAGTGCTTCGTAAGAGCGGGAGTATCAGCCAATTTATAGCTGTGGGCTGGGTGTGCTTTGTGGTGCGCACGCTCCCGTTAATGCATGGAGGTTTGCACCCTTTTTGGGCGATGAATGCACCAACCCACAGTGTTGCGCAGGTGACTGGATTGTTGGAGTTTCATGGAAGCTCTGGCCAGGGGGACTTGGGCCGCGTAGAGAGCAGGCTTGGCTTACTCTTTGATTGTTGCATAGGCTCGTGTATCCGTGGCTGTCCCACTGGTGGAGTTTCAATCTTTGGCTCTGACATGGGCGCGGGTCCTATTTGTTTATGGGTGAGCTAACTAGTACCAAAACTCAGGTAGCCACTTAATATCTAGGACTTACAAGGATGTGGATGCCTCGGGTGTGCAAGGTGGGAGATGTTTACGGTAGATAGCGGCGTTTCTGGGCCTAGAGAAGCGTCCACACTCCAAGAATATACGGCTGTCACAGGTGCCAATTTGGTTCCCTTTCTACCATTGGCCGTACATCACAAAAGTTGGTCTACCAGTCCTCGTAGATCCGCAGCGTCAGTAGCTGCATCTGGGAGAAATCTGGCTCAAAATAGCAATAGCACCTAGTAGAGGAAATTATCGTGTGCGTAACAAGTTTTTTATCAGATGGCTCTGCGAAGAGACCCCAATTACCGAAAAATCCCGCCGCGCGAAAGAGTTAGCTCATCACCTTCTCTCTGTATTTTCCTTAAACACACTAATTTGGGCCAAATTGAGGATCAAAAGGGGAAACACACACCCTAGCTTCCCCACATTTTACCTTTTTCGCATAATAAAGACTCACGACAACCAACACACCATCTGAGAGGCATGACGTGCTTGTGCCCTTGTACACCCACGTTATGCAAGTGCCTGCACGTTCTCAGCTACTTTACTCACCCAGCTCTGTGTCAAGGGAGGCCTTATCGGGGATAGAGTAAAAAGCCTATAGGTTGGGATTTATATGGAAAATATTGAAGCTGTGGTTAAGCTGTGGTTGTGATATCGGGAGTTTCTTACTTATGAAATATGTCAATGGCTAAAGAATAGGGTGGCACGCTGCTTGTTGCGACTCGTTCTTGGGGCGTTTTCCATAAAGCCCCATGATTGTGGGAACAACCACGGCTGACATTTCTACGGCAGTCTCGATTATATCGAAGACCTAAATTGATTCGGGAGCTCACGCTGTGTTGTTGTAGGTCCCTCGTGTTGAGCGACGAGGAGCATCAAACACCCAGCCTTGCACTTGGATACATCAAAACTGCGGCTGACAGTTTCATGCTACACTACCACAGGCCGGAGCTAAAGCTACCAGACACATGCCTATACTGGCTTACAAGAAGCTAGCCACTTCCTGGTAAAGAGCAAAGTGTCTGAAAAGATTTCATCAGATGCTTCACAATCTCATCGAGTAGTCGGTCTTGAGTCTCGCGCAGGAAGGATATGGAATCCTTATACCGGTCTCAGGGTACACAAGTTGCACCCTATTATCTTCATCTGGCTTGCATTCCACAATGAGAGCACAGGTGGAAGAACTAAATTTCGTCTTGACGTACTCATGTACCAAAGACATCATGCAAACGCTTCCATAGCGAATACAAGAAACAACGTCGTATTAATTGATGAAAAGAATACCAGTCTCATACATGGATAATAATAACACAATTCAGAACAACAGGAAGGACAAAGCCAATCCGAAAAGGGAAGAGCCGACCAACGCAGCCTTGCCCTCAAAGGTGGTGACACCAGGAACAGAAGAAGCTGTAGCAGTTGTCTGGGTTCCAGCTGAAGCCTTAGTGGTGGTAACTAGAGCCTCGGTGGTAGCCTCAGTGGTCAATGGGCAGTAGGTAGTGTATTCGGTAACGACACCCTCAGAGGTAACAGTGACGACAGTAACACCGGTGGTGACTGGGATCTCAGAACAGACTTTATCGGAGCAAGAAGTGACTATGAGAACAGTCGTGGATAAGTCACCTACAGTAGTACTGGTAGCGTTGAAGTAACCGACGACCTCAGAGGGAGTGACGGAGGAAACGACAGCCTCAGTAGACTCAGCCGCGGCATCAGCGACAGCTTCAGTAGAGGTCTCCTTGGCGGTGGTTGGAGTGGTTCCTGCGGCTTCAGGAGAGGTAGTCTCAACAGCAGTGGTAGTAGCAGCCTCAGTAGTAGCCTCAGTAGTAGCCCCAGTGGTAACCCCAGTAGTAGCCCCAGTAGTAGCATCCTCAGTGGTAGTGCAGCCACCGGTGTACTCACAGGCCTGGAGACCGGTGTCAACAACGTAAGAGTCGGTCAAGGTAGTTGAACATCTCAAGGTACCAGTTGGTTCAGTAGACAAGGTACCACAAGCAGCAAGAGCAGAGGTAATGTAACCAGAGTAGTATTTCCACAAAGTCCAGCCACACTCCATACAAGCTGGGTACTGATTGATGAAGTCGGAGCCCTCAGAACAGAGACAGGTGGTGTTGTATGGACCAGCGTAGGAGTTCTCAGTGTTTTCAGTACAGTCAGAACCGTAGATGATGAGCATACCACAGGCGGCGTGACAAGCGATAGAAGCACAGTCATCAGAGGACTGAGCAAGAGCATAAGCCTCAGGGTCTGGGTGAGCGATAGCGATGGCCTCAGCGTAGGCATCAGCGAAGGCATCGGCGGCGGCAGCGGCTTGTGGGTTGGCAGAACCCCATGGAAGACCTTCAGAGAGAACTGGAGTGACGATAGCAGCGACAGCAGACAAACGAGTAAAAAGCATCTCGATCTGTTGTTTGGAGCATGAAAGGTGGAGCAGGTGAAAGAAGGGACTTTATATTCTGCAAACCACGATTCACATCTGGCCAGACTGTATAAGCACTCTTAAAATAACGGGGGCAATCACTGCTTGGACCGCAAAATCGCTGCAACCAATTTTGATATGCCGCGTTGTGCATGTTGATGCTAGTTGAGTTACAGGGACGGGATTGTCATTTCCTTCCCTTGTTGATGAAGTAGGCTCCTTTTGCTGAGACATGGAACAGAAAATCCAACCGCCTTCAATTGAGTAGGCAAAAGTTCAGCCATTCACCCTAAGAGCTTCGCTAAAGCATGAGCTGTCGTAGATTTTATTTAAGGTTCGCGGATGTATCGGTCTGCATACTGATCCTTTAGATAACCCCAAACCAAGTGCGCTTCCTCGAAAGCGTCACAAATTGCAGACAACAAAAAAGAGCTTATCTTTACTTAGACATGACCGCCTACTGCTGGCCAGCAGTGACAATGCGGAACAATTCCCCACGCCTATGATACAAATCACTGAAGAGGCCCTCTTCTGCTACCGAGCCTTCTCTCATCACCACAACACGATCTGCCGACTTCATCATCTCCTCTGAGTGTGTGATCATCAAGATGCTCATCTTAGAGTTCTTGAGGTTCTGTGTGATCAGCTCGGCAATCTTCTGCGTACTCTCAGCATCTAGAGCTGATGTACACTCGTCCAAGATCAAGAGATCCGGCTTCCTCAACAAGGCTCTGGCGATAGAGAGACGCTGTGCTTGACCACCAGACATCAGGGATGTATCAATTCTTGTAAAAAGACCCTCAGGTAGAGAGACAACAAATTCATAGATGTTGGAAAGCTTCAGGACATCGTAAATGTCCTCATCAGAGACACCAACACGGCCATATGCGATGTTCTCTCTAATAGTACCGTCGAAGAAGCTGGCCTTCTGATCAACCAGGGCAATGCGCGATCTCAACCACTGAATATCAACATCGTTCACATCAAGACCTTCGTAGAATACAGTTCCAGGTTCAGTACGGAACAATCTTGTGATCAGAAGCGTCAAGGTGGACTTACCGGAGCCAGACTCTCCTATGACAGCAACGTGCTCACCTCTTTGGACAGATAGGTCAACATTCTTCAGAACACGATGATCAGGCATAGATGGATAGCTGAAGCTGGAATCCTTGAAACTCACAACGGCATTGGAAATAACGTCGGGGACAGTGCCGCCTCTAGTCTCAACTTGATCAGCTTTAAGATCCAAGATCCGAAAAGCGTAGGATCCAGCTCTCTGGCCTCTACTGATATCTGGGACTTGACTCATGAGCGATACACAGTTGGTGATGGAGAAAATGAGTAGCACGAACGTCTCCATGAGCTGCATCGATGTGTACTCTTGCTCACCAACCAATTTCATGCCATAGTAGAGAAGAACACCTTGAACAACGAAGGTCAGCATGTTTGTAACTGCGACACCCATTCCAGTAAAAATAGCACGTCTCATAGCAGCGGCCTTTAGAGGATCCACTTTCTCTTGGTATTTGTTCTGGAAGTAAAACTCCAATCTTAAAGTTCTGATAGTCTTGAACCCTCTGACAACCTCATACAATTCATTCTCCAAGTCAGCAACAGAGTTTTTGTACTCGTTCTCGCATCTCTGTAATAAACCAGCATATATACCGGAAGTCAAGACAAAAGCTGGAAGTAAAGCGATGCAAACCAAAGACAGCTTCCAACCTTCAATCAAAGCCCATATGAGACCCATACTTCCAAGAACAATCATAGTAGTGAACACGCCAAAGAAGTGAGAAATGAGAGACCTCAAGTCTCTAGCATCATTCATCAAAAGAGCACTCACCTCAGAACTAGAATTGGTCTTCTGAGAGAACCAGGTGAGACCCTGTTGAGAGATCTTGAGGAACGCCTTCTTTCTCAAGCCATAAACCCAGAGCTCTGCGGAATAGTTTAAGAGGAACTCTTTGCAAAAGAGAGAAACACCATCAAACAATGCCAATGCAAGAACAATCATAGACCACTTGAGAAGGTATTCTGAACTACCAACATCGTCGTTGTCGGGGACAATACCACCCAGAAGCTTCGAGAAACAATAAGAGAAAATTGGCCCAACTGCGCCGTTCAAAATGGCCATCAGCAGGCCAAGCACGAGAATACCCTTCTTGTCCACTGAGTTCACCATACTCTTGACAATCTGTGTGATTGGAGCGAGATCAGGTCTCTTATCCTTGGTGGCTTCAACAATTGTCTTCTCACTATCCACTTCTCGATCAACTCTTCTTGCTCTTCTTCCAACGGGTTTCTGAAGCAACACGGGATCGACTTCGAAATCGACGTTCTTGTTCTGGAAGTAGCTGAGTGGATTCACAGTGGACAACAGCTGAGAAGACAACCTGTTTCCTACCATGCTCAAAACTGGGACCTCAATAGCCTTCTCTAGATGCCAATCCTCTTCAAGTCCATCCACGGCCTCATGATCGAAGACCTGAAGAGATTCCAGATGGTTAAACAAACCATCCGTTTTCAAATTTTTTCTAAACCCATGTTCAGCAATAATACCATTGTCCATGAGATACACGTAGTCATCCTCTCCAATATGGGTGAGCTCATGAGTCAAAATGATTGTGGTCTTTCCTTGTCTCCACTTTCTAATAGCGGCAATGATCAAACCCCTCATAACAATATCCAGGGCAGAAAGTGACTCATCAAGGATCAAGATAGGCGTATCTCTCAATCTAGCCCGAGCTATAGCGACTCTCTGCTGTTGGCCACCACTTAGTGTGATTCCAGTTGGTCCGATAACAGTATCAACACCATCATCAAGATCACGAATGACTTCCTCAAGAAGTGACATTTGGATGGCCTCCTTAAGCTCAGAGTCAGTGACTTTGTCAACGCCTGAAGCAACGCGACCCATGACAATGTTGTTCTTGATGGTGTCTTTGAACAACGTACAAGTCTGTTCTACGAGTGTGATGTTGTCAGTCAACCAAGTTGAGCTAACAGAACTGACACTGAATCCATCAATCTCAACTCTTCCTTTGTTTGGGGTATAAAAGTTGAGCAAAAGAGAGCCAAGTGTAGACTTACCAGAACCTGATCTTCCCACAAGGAATGTTGTCTGACCAGCTGGGAAATGAGCGGAGACGTTCTTGAGGACCTGGCAGTCAGGTCTCATATGGTAGGAGAACTGAATGTTCTTGAATTTAACGTCACCAGTGCAGGACTGAGGGTAAAGCAAAATCCTCTTTGCATCTTCCTTGTTGAACCTCTTGTTGAACTTGTTCTTTCCTATCTTGGACTCGCGGAGCTGAACAAATGCCTGGATCTTTCTGATCGCAACGTTGGCTTTCTGGATAGTGACAATCTGAGGGAGAGCACCTCTCAAGACTTCACCAGTCATCAAACAGGAGGTGAAACAAGTAAGCACATCACCAGATGCAACTTTGCCCTTGCGAACCTCAGAAGAACCAAACCAGAAACCCTGGACGAACATGCAGAGGATGATGAATCTCAGAATACCCATATTGGTGCTAGAAACAAAGGCAAGTCTTGCGAATGCCCGTTTACAGTTCTTGACAGCATCGGAGAATTTAAGGTACTCAGTCTGTTGAGTGGAGAACAATCTCACGATTTTGGCAGACGCAAGAGACCAGTCAAGGACTTTGGCAGCCTCAGCTGATGCATCGTTCTCAAGCTTGGTATACTTCTCTGTAAGCTTAGCAAAGACAAACGATAGCACGACAATGATAGGAGAAGAACAAAGCATGACCAAAGTGACAGACCATGAATAGTAGAAAGAAGTACCCAATAGCGCACCAACGGAGATAACGCTCTGCAAAGTAAGAGCAGTTGCCTCAGAAGTCCCACTTCTGAGCTCTTCCACACATCGGTTAGTCTGTGTCAAGTCACCCATCACCTTGTCGTTCTCTTCATACCATGAGATTGGCTTTGTGAGGAAAGTCTTCAGCATGTTGCTTCTAGCACGAAGACCCTGTCTCTCACCAATATGCATCCAACACGTGATTGTGACCCAAATACATGCTATGGAGCCAGCTCCAAGTGCCAATAGAGCCATAGTGGAGAGTCTGATGGCTCGCATGTAATCATCAAAGGTTTCGTAGTCACCTACGATGAAGCTCGAGAGAACGTTGAAGACTCTTCCCATCAAAATGGAGGAGATGGCCGGACACAGTGCACCAGCTATAGTTGCGATACATCCCAGGCAAAGGATTAGAATGTCTGACCTGTTGAAAAGCATGAACAGGTTTGGCTTCCGTACTCTAGCGTAGTATTCGTCATTCTTGATATCCCCCGTGTCTTCGTTAATGTCGAGCTCGAAGAGCTCACGAGGACTCTCCAGATCAAAATTCTTCGAATTATGCTCCTCGAAGGCTGATATACCGAGTGTGCTTTCTGAAGCAACCGTTGCAGGCGAAGTCGTACTTGTGTTCATTGTATGAGAGAAGACCGTGCGAATGGACAACCAAAAGAGTGGCAAGAACTCCTACAGAGCAAATCAGTGTTTTTGCCCTGGCTCATATAGAAAAATCTCCTGAAAAACAAAGTGTCATATTGCTCTTGTGGTGCCTCATCTCGTGTTTACAAGAGCTGTTTCGTATCGATGATTGCCTAATACGGAGGAGACAATAGTGCTCCGCGTTTTTTTCTTTTGTGACGATTTTGTTTTTGTGCCATTCTCGTTACCTGTTGTGGAGGTAAGAAAGAATGACTTGGTGAGACAAGCAATCGCTACCTACGTGGCCATTTGTTTCCGGGAGAAAGGTCATTAAAGTTTAAAATTAGCTATAAGCTGGCAACATATAACCATGGCCTTCAGCACGTCACTCTCACCAACGTATCGAAGATTGCCGCAATATTAGCACAGGCTACGATTGAAGTTTGGGGCGCAAGTTCAATCCCCGGTCCCTGCATCTATTTACTCCTCTCCATTGTCCGATCACTCTGCTGATAACTTCAAAAACTCGTTTTCTTCAGCCCTTCTCTCCCAATGTCTCTCTTATCACCTTTGTTTGTCTCCGCAACAATTGTGTATGAGTCAGCAAACTACCGTGCTGTGAATTTCCTTTTTGGGACCGCCCTGGTGGAGGCAAGTTACAGCCCCTGAGCTTATCGATAGGAGTCAACAAAGGTGCGATCGACGCACATTTCCTTGTTGGGGTTCATCGCGTGGCGGTCAACACTTTCATGCGGAGTGAAGTTGAAGTGCTCCTCCTCCACCACCTATAAAGTCAATGCTACATCCCGGCGGTGCCAGTCGATCTGTGATACTTCGTTTCAAGGTGCAGGACACATAACAACCATGAAGAGCTTTAACGTCAAGGAGTACTACGATGACCTCTGGATTAAGCGGGTCATCACAAACCCAGAAAACTTGCCTCTCTCAGAACTTCTTGCTGTGAGAAAGGAGGATCATGATGACTTCGAGGAGACCCGATGGACAAACAGAGACCTGATTCCTACTCCTAAGGACAGACAGACTTGGACTGCTATTTCTTACTTCGGCTACTGGGCTGTCGCTGGTATGGGTATTCCTACTTGGTCTATGGGATCGAGTGCGCTGGCCTATGGGCTGAACTGCAAAATGGCATTGGTTGCCATGGCTGTTGGCTGGTCTCTTGTTGGTATCTTGTGTTGTGCCATTGGTGCCATCGGGCAGAAGTGGCGAATCGGATACACCGTAGCATCCCGAGCCGCCTTTGGGTTCTATGGATGCTACCTTCCCATTGCCATCAAATCTTTTGTTGCCTGCATCTGGCAGGGCTCCCACTTCTACTATATCGGCCAGGGCTTCGTTGGCACATTCGCTAGTATGTCCCCATCTGCCATCACTGGGTCCATGGGCCAGCCATTCTCCGACTGGTCTCCACTTCTCAGAATTGAACTCGTTGGCGTTTTTGTGGGTTTGATCTTGTTCTGTATTGTAATGCTTACTCCACCAGAGAAGATGCAGACAATGGTTCACATCTCGTTTTTCCTTCAGTGTGGTTCCTTCTTTGGCCTTCTTGGTTGGGCTGTCCATGCTAACGGTGGTAAGCTCGGTCCATTGTGGGACCAACCAAGCAGCACTGCCAACGGTATCAGTCCAATCTGGGGTGTTTTCTTCATGATCACCAACGTGTGTGGTTCTAACTCTGGTATTCTTGGGCAAGCTGACTGGACTCGTTACGCCAAGACCAAGTTTGCTCCAAACTATTCCCAAATCATCAGTGCTCCAATCACCGGTTTTGTCACTGGTGCGATGGGTATCTTCTGTTCTGCTGCCATGCAGCCAGTTCTTGGTGACATCTACTGGAACCCAGTCGCTGCCCTTCCTGCCATTCTTGAACACTACGAGTTCAGTCCGGCTTCAAGAGCTGCTGTCTTCTTTGCATCCTTCGGTATCATCTCAGGTCAGCTCTGGCAGGCCGTCTTGCTCACTGCATGCTCGACTGGTATGGATATTGCTGGATTTTGGCCAAAGTACATCAACATTAGAAGAGGTTCCTACATCATGTCCGTAATTGGCATCGCATGTCAGCCATGGAAGTTACTCTCGACATCTGGTGTCTTTCTCACTGTCATCTCCGGTTTTGCAGTGTTTGTCGGCCCATTGGTCGGTGCTGCCGTTGCCGACTACTTCTTTGTCAGAAAGATGAAATATAGACTTCCAGATCTCTACCGTACAGAGAATTCGATCTACAACTTCAAGTATGGGTTCAACTGGAGAGGTATGGCTTCCATCACGATTGGGTCTCTTCCTACTTTCCCTGGTTTGATCTGCAGTGCTGGTGGATACCATATGAGTAAGAACTATGAGAAGTTGTATAACCTGACTTATCTCTTTGGTATGTTCACCACTATGATCGTGCACGTTGTTATCAATTACTTTTTCCCACCAGCAGGTCTTGGCGAGGAGGCACAGTACTTTGAAGAGAAACTGCCGGAGGAGTTTGAAGGCGAAGAAGCGGAATTGTACTCTTCGGGTGGAAGTGCTGATATTGAGGAGCTCAAGGCTGGTCCTCATGTTAGTACTAAGGCTGTTGATGCTTGAGCGGGTCTCACTATACATTCTTTAGATGGCGTTGATTGGTATCTTTTACTTTACTTTACTTTACTCTAATTTACTTTTATTTGAATTCAAATAGCACCAGCTAGTGATAATATTCCATTTGTTAGCGTTGCATCCGCATCTCCACGATTACCATTCTCCTTGAGGATGACCATAATATAGAGCACCAAGCACCTCAGCAGCTCTGATCTATTTTCAACTTCGTGTAACAGAGGCGTACTTACCTCGAGCTCATCGTCAGCGTCCAGCACTAATGATAGGAACTTCACTGCCCCTGCTTTCGTCTGCTCTGTTACAGCCAAGTCTGTAGAGGACTCCGTAGGAGTCCCGACCTCCCTTATCTCTGAGTTGTGATAATATGCCCAACAAACAAGAACAGCGAGGTACATGGTCATTGGGAGATGTGGGACCTTAGAAATCATGGTATCGTCACTCAACACTGTGCGTAATAACAAACATGCCTGCACAACGGAGTAATCGCCATCCTTTGACCGAGCCCACGACTTTACCAAGAGTTTCGTCTTGGCAGTCTCTATGGAGTCGAACTTGAACTTCCCTGGAGAATCCACGGGCATGTGTGAAGTTGGGTTCTGTGCTTTTATGACCAGGTTGCAATAGTGCACGATCATGACCAGATTACAATATAACCCGAGTAGACTGGCATGGTGGAGCGTGATGTTTGACCAGAAGATCGGGGATGTGTCATATACGTTCAACGTTGCCTCGCCATGTGTGATAGACTCTGTGTTGGACTTGACGATGTTTACTTCAAAGTTTGCACGCCAGAGCATGAGTCCCTGCTCGAGTCTTGCTGCGACGGAGTTGATTTTCCCAGTGCTCATGATGCCTTTTAGGTCTGCAAAGACGAAGTTCGAGGACCTGAGCTCTCGGATTAGCGAGATAACACTGTGCAAGAGGATGAAGCGAGAGAATTGCGAGAAACAGTTGTAGTGATACTCCAAGTCCAGATTCTCAAGGTGGGACTGTAGGAGGCGCTTTAAACTCCAGAGAAAGTTGGGCCATTTACCTTCGGGCTTCACATTGGGCACCAGTGTACCATTGGAAAAGACATCCACTGCACTGACTTCATACCTCGTGTTCTGGAACACACCCCTCGCTTCTCGTGGGACAAAGTCCCTTGGCAATTTCTTGTACTCCTCTATGAATCTCATCGGATCGTCCGCCATCCATACTGAGTCAGCATATGGCATCTCCAACTGTATCTCAAGAACTGGAATTGATGGGGTACTGAGTAAGATGAAGGCAGACTGTGTGTCAAGGGAATACGCGAGGAGAGCTAGTCTCTTGAGTGTTTCATAGCGGATCCAGAGACACCAGGAGGTGTAAGTGAAATGGTCGTGATTGAATTGAGGTTCGACAATGTCGACAAAGAGACGCATCTGTTTGAACACGTTTATGGAGACGGGATGATAGATGTGAAATTTGGTTCTCTGGGTCTGGTCACCGTAATACATGTGAAAGATAGAGCACAGGATGAGTGATTGGAGGAGTTTGAGCGGAGTGAAGGATGGATTATAGTCGATAGAGTCCAGGAGGGTGTTGATGTGAACACGAAGGCGTCGCTGAATCTGAATAGCGATACAATGCTGTCCTGGTGTGCTCTTCGAATTACACACCATGCCCAGAGTGACCATCGAAAGGAGGAAAACCTCATTGAGGACCACCTTTTCCAAGGAGTTGACGTCGAATGTTGGTCTGTGAATGATGGGATAGGTAGGATCAAGATCGTTCCAGTACGTGGTAAGAAACAGCTCAACTTTCTGCTTAGGAAACATAGAGATGACCACTTCATTTGGGACTTTAACATCATCTAGCAGGAAAGAGTGAAGTTTCATCATTGTGTCATCTGTGAAACCAAAGTCGATGGTGGATTGATCAAGAGATGCTGGCTCATCAGATTCAACTGCAGTGTGAGGCGTGTAATTGCCATTAGAGTGTTGCATGTTTTCCAGCTGTTCCAGAAAAGAATCGTTGCCAAAAAGCCAAACAAACGAATCCTCTACCGAGTTTGACACATTGGAAAACCTCCCAGAAGCCATCATTGAGCTCAACTTTCCCTGTTGTGGTGCATTCTTCTTCTTGCTCTTTTTCAACGGGTACTCATCTCTAGCTGTGTTGATAAAGATCTTGTGCTTCTCCGCATCTGGTACACTCTTCAAATGCTGCTTTGACTTGTTGTGCTTGAGTAGTAAGTCCCTGCGTGTGAAAGAGGCATTACACTGTCTGCACACATGAGGCTTCGACACAGCGTGAGACACAGCATGTCTAGTGAGATAATCCGTCCGCTTGAAGGATTTCCCACACCCGGGGTGTTCACAAATGTGTTTGCGCTCCATTGGAAGGAAGAGTGGCGGTGGGCGGTGGAGTGCACAGAGAGCTCTTTTGAGTTTGTGCTTATCTCTGTGCGTCTTCCCCTGATAGATCTGCCTCCACCTGATACCCGCCACCGCGACACTTCCCGATTCGGTGAGAGACAGTATAAAGAAACTAGCAATTTTCTTTTCTCTTCCACAAACTTTCTGAACCAAAGCAAATGACCTTCGACGTGCCTACAGTGACTATTGCAAAGGGGGTTGATATGCCTCTCTTTGGCCTTGGGACGTGGCAGTCCCCTCCAGACGCTGTCAGAAAGGCTACAGAGCACGCGTTGAAGAGCGGGTATAAGCTCATTGATACCGCCGCCATCTATGGGAACGAGCGTGAAGTCGGCGATGGGATTGCAGCTGCTGCATTGCCGAGAGAATCCTTTTTCGTCACCACCAAGCTGTGGAACACGCACCACGCACCATCAGATGTGCCATTGGCGCTCAATGAGTCTCTTGAGAAGCTCGGACTGGAGTACGTTGATCTCTACTTGATGCACTACCCTTCTGCGCACGAGAAGAGCGCATTTGCTAAGGGAAAGATGGTGGTGGAGGATATCTCGTACAACGACACCTGGGCTGCGATGGAGAAGCTTTTGGATACAGGCAAAGTGCGTGCGATTGGGATCTCCAACTTTGCGCAATGTGAGCTCGAGGACCTCCTCAGCCACTGCACTGTGGTTCCTGCTGTTCACCAGATGGAGATGCATCCGTACTTGAAGCAGGAGGAGTTCCTCAAGTTGCATGACAAAAGGGGTATTCACGTCACGGCTTACTCTGCGTTCGGCAACCAAAACCCTTCGTACCAGCTTGCTGGTGAGCCAAGGGTGCTTTCCCATCCTACTGTTGTGAGTATTGCAGAGAGGATGGGCAAGACTCCGGCTCAGGTCATCGTGGCTTGGGCGATGAAGAGGGGCACTTCTGTGATTCCAAAGTCTGTTACGCCGGAGAGAATTGAGGAGAATTTGGTGGGACAAAACTTGCAGTTGAGCGACGAGGACTTTATAGAAATCTCTGATCTGGGCCATTCGTTCAGATATTGTGACTTTGGGGATGTCAATGGGTATCAGTTCTATAGAGACTTGGAGTGCCCTGGTAAGATGCCATTGGAGGTCTCTGCTTGAATAAATAACCATTATATTTTCATTTTACGTAAAAGAGAAGAAATATTCTAGATCTACAACTAATGAAGTACAAAAGTCATGTATCACTAAAAAAACTCAATTGTAGGTGGCATTCATTCGCATGGCGAGCCACTCCCCCGAGTTAATAGGGCCATACTTCTTTGGATTCTCATCGGAGTAAGTTCCCTCCAGCGCTTCGATGGTGCTGTCTTTGTTCGCAGAAATGAAAAACGGAATAGAGTATCTTGCCTTCGAGATACCTGTCTCAGAGTCGATAGGAGGGGCAGTGACTCTGTGGAGGGTCGACTTGAGCGCATCATTGGACCATCTCTGCAAGAAATCCCCAGTGTTAACGACGAGAGACTCCGGGACAAAAGGAGCTGGGAGGAAGACACCTTTCTCGTACGGATTCTCCACCTGTAGGCCACCACACTCGTCTTGCAACAACATCGTAAGAGTACCGTGGTCTGTGTGTGCAGCGATACGCTCTGCCTTGCCAGTCTTAAGGTTGGACTCGTCTGTTGGTGGATAGTGCAATAGACGCAGCTGGTTATCCGACTTGTCGTGGTAAGGGAGGAAGAACTCTTCGTCAAGGTCCATACCCAGCGCAATTGCTCTGAGGAAGCGCTTTCCAGTAACATCACACATCTTCCAGAAGTACAAACACCACTCCTTGAAGCCAGGGATGTCAGACTCATCAGGCCAGATGTTGTAGTAGCGGCCCACCTCGTTTCCAAGGTCGAACGACTCCTTCACGTCCGGTGTCTTTCTGAGTCTCTCGAGCTCGGTCTCGTCATACACCATCTGTGATACCTTCTCCTTGCCCACCGAGGAGTATCCTCTGTGGTGAGCTCCTTCTTTCGGGTGTGGACATTTCATCTTCTGCTCCTCCTTCAGCTCGAAGAATGCTCTGCTCCACTCGAACATCCGTTGCTGGTCGTGGATTGGCACACCGTGGTTGATGATGTACATGAAGCCGTACTCTCGCATCACATTCACCATCGCACGCCCAGTCTCGAGCTTTCCCTCAGCAGTCCCAGTGAGGAACGGTGCAAAGTCCACAATAGGCACCTCGGCAACTGTGGATGGCATCTTGTTGAGAGCCTGCTACCATGTGGGGATCAGATATTGCAACAGCTTTTAATACTCACAGATCGCACACCCCCTGAAAAGATAAGGGTTGGTGGCGGATGTGGGGGGAAACCGTGGAAAACCGGCCCGCCACCAATCCGCCACCACACACAAACTACAACAGGGGAAGCGACTCTTCCTATACAAAGACCCACCAGCTCCCTCCACAGAGCTGTGTGTGGAAATGGCATTGCAATGACCAGAACACTGCTAATTGGCGTCGATGTTGGCGGCACAAACACCGACTCTGTGCTCGTCGACCCGCAACTGATCGCAGAACCAGAGAAGGGTTTACTGGCTTGGAATAAGGCCGTCACCACCAGCGACGTCTCTGATGGTATTCAAGAAGGAATATCTGGCTTGTTTGCAGACCGTCCAGATCTACAAAAAGAGAACGTCGCATCGGTCACCATCGGAACTACACACTTCATCAACGCTGTCATCGAGCAGGACCAGGCAAGACTCGCCAGTGTCGCTGTCCTAAGACTGTGTGGACCGTACTCCACCTCGATTCCGCCCTTCTCAGACTTCCCACCCGGACTGAAGAGAATAATGGAGGGTCACGTTGGGTTTCTCCAGGGTGGACACCACGTTGACGGCCGTGAGATCAGGCCTGTGAATGAGGAGGAGATGCTCACACACATCAAAGAGATCAAGAGCAAGGGGATCATTTCTATTGCGCTCGTTGGCGTGTTTGCATCTCTCATGCCGCAGCAAGAGACTCAAGCTCGTGAGCTCATCTTGAAGCACTACCCACAAGCCAAGGTCGTAATGTCTCACAACATCTCCGGCGTGGGCTTCATTGAGCGTGAGAATGCCACCATCCTCAACGCTGCGATTCTTCCCTTCGCAGAGAAGATCATCCACTCCTTTACTGCTGCGGTGGGAGCAATGGGGCTTCAATGCCCCGTTCTCTTGACCCAGAACGACGGCACCGTCCTCTCTGCGTACGAATCCCTCGAGTGTCCCATCAGAACATTCTCCTCCGGCACAACAAACTCAATGCGCGGTGCGTCCTTCCTTGGAAACGTCGTTGGTGAGACTGCTATTGTTGTTGATGTTGGTGGAACGACTGCTGATGTCGGACTTCTCCTTCCCACAGGCTTCCCACGCCAGTCCTCCTCGTACTGCACTGTCGGTGGCGTGCGTATCAACTTCTCCATGCCACACGTTGAAAGCATGGGGCTTGGTGGTGGATCCCTCGTCAGCGAGGTCGACGGGGACGTCTTTGTCGGGCCAGAGTCAGTTGGTGCTGAGATCTTGCAAAGGGCTATTGTATTCGGTGGTGATGGTTCTGAGATCACTGCCTCTGATGTTGCAGTCTCCTATGACGATGCGCTAGATATTGGTGACCGTGCCAAAGTCGCTAATAAGTTCACTGACGAGTTTACAAGCAAGTTCAAGTCACGCGTCAAGCTCATGCTCGAAAGCGCTGTGGATCGCATGAAGACAAACCCAGAGGATATAACTGTGTTGGCGGTTGGAGGTGGGTCCTTCATTGTCCCAGAGAACCTCAGGGGCGCGTCCAAGGTGATCAGACCCCAATTCTACAACGTCGCTAATGCAATTGGTGCTGCAATGGGCAAGATCTCAACTGAAATCCGGTGCTTCAAACTAATATCTGATGTCAGCAAGGAAGAGGTCTTGGAATCAATGAAGAAAGAGGCGATAGCCAAGGCTGTTTCGAAGGGTGCTCTGGCTTCCAGCGTTCAGATCGTTTTTGTGTCCGCAGAGCCTATCCCATATGTCGATAAGACCTACGAGTTTGTCGTTAAGACCATTTCTGATGTTGATTATGAGAAGCTGAAAGTCACTGCTTCAAAGGTCCCATCATTTGCCCCTGACACAAACTCAAAGATTGTTAAAAAGGCCTCTGCTCTCCCGAAGGAAATCGGCATCAACTTAGACCAAGTCGACTACTTATCTTACAAACCAACCATCAACGAGAAGAGACAGTGGATCATTTCCGAAGTGGATTTGGAATTGTTGAGAATCGGTACGTACATCCTTGGTTGTGGAGGTGGTGGTGAGCCCTACCCGCTCTTCCTTGCTGCCCGGAATCAGTTGAGACTCGGTGAAGAACTATTGGTCATCGATCCAACAGATGTTAAGGCCTATACTGGTGAAGACGGATGTGTTGGCTCGGTGTGCTCAGCAGGCTCGCCTACCGTCTCGAATGAACAGCTCGAAGGCCCGGGAATGGTGAAGGCGGTGGAAGTGATTGATCGCTATGTGGGTAAGAAGTCACAATGTGTTTTCCCAGTGGAAATTGGCGGTGCTAATGGATTTGCACCGTTCAGAGTATCCTCCAAGCTCGGGATACCAGTGGTAGACTGTGACTTGATGGGAAGAGCATACCCTACACACTGGCAAACGATCCCAACTGCTGTGAGCTCCGATGATGAGCCAGTCTATCCACCAACCGTCATCTGCAATGGTAATGGCAACACTATCATCGTTGCCGAGTCCAAGAGTGACTTTCTGCTTGAGAAGGTGATGCGTGCTTCGCTTTCTGAGATTGGATGCATCGTTGACTTGGTGAACCCACCAATGTCGTTTCAGGATGTCCAGGATAAGACCATTCACGGATCCATCTCCCTTGCTTGGAGGATCGGGCGCGCTGTCAGAGTCGCCAGACAGAAGTCAGAGATATACCGCATGCCTGAGATCATTCTTGAATCTGTGAACAACTCCGGTGTGTTGCTATTCAAGGGCAAGATCGTAGGTGTGGAGAGAAAGTTGTTTAAGGGTCATGTCTGGGGTGAAGTTGCCATTGAGGAGCTCGAGGCCACAAAGCGCAAGATGTACATCCCATTCAAGAACGAGAACATCGTCGCTCGTATCGAAGAAGAAGTCGTATGCGCCGTTCCAGACCTCATTGCAGTTATTGATGCCGACACTGGTGAAGCGGTGGGTACTCCCGACTACAGATACGGTCTTATTGTCTTTGTTCTTGGTATCGCTCCTAGCAACAGATGGACCGATACAGAGAGGGCAGTCACGATTGGTGGACCGAAGGGGTTCGATCTGGATGATGTTGAATACGTCCCAGTCAGCACCTATTCTAAACCGAAGTCGGTTATTGAGGAGTTCATTTCTGTATAGAGCTTATTGTTAGATCTGATTCTTTTGACGTCATGCGCGATTCGCTTCGCTCGTAAATCACCGGGACAACGACGACGCTTCAGACTACTTTAGTCGAAAGCAGGAGCAGTGCAAATGATAATATATTCTTGGGTTTGTTTGAGTTATGGTGTTCTCAAACCACTCCAATTGATAGCACTTGAAGCACCGCGACTTTGAGGGTGGATGCGTGCCCAGTTTCGTGCCGCACACCAGCACCATCAACAGCCAGAGAAGATTCTTCCTTCCGAAATCTCCCCTGTCTACAGCTCTGCAAGTGAAGAGCAACGATCACGCTAAAATCTTGCAGTGCAAGATGCAACGCCGAACCCATCGATTGTCTCTCAGTTAGAGCGGAGCCGCCGAAAGTTTTAATAATTTTATTAATCATGCCCGCGCTTGGAAGAGGTCTGCTCGGCTTGGACATTAACGCTCTACGTCAAGCTCAACTCTAGTGAACCATAAAATATAGCATGAGCAATCCGGCGAAGTTTGCATATATTATCGAAGAATGTATTGGCTGAATCTTAGACAACATTACGTAACTTAGCTGGGAGCTAGTTTTTACGGAAGTGAGATCTTAGAATCTATAGGTGTACCACACCTGTCCTCTCGAGTTACGTCGTCCGCGGATGTCCCATTAAGCTGTCAAAGCATCACAGCCCCTGTCCTTCTAGAATCGCGGAGAGGTTGGACAGGATCTCCACTTTTGAATCAATTGGTAGGCACTAGTGCTCTTCTAGTATTTGCCATTAGACAATTTACATCATTTGATCGAACACCGAAAATATATTCTGGTGTACTGAATCGGTATATGACCAAAAAGAGAAGACTAAATATAATTGAGTTCGACCGTCGAGGTGCCCCACCCGACACACCAAAAAGGGGCATATACGAGTGCTTGACTCTGAAACTTCGGCCCAACACTGGCAAAGGCTGATATTTCTGCTCCTCAGATAGCATCAATTCCATCACAGTGTATCTTGCCCACCTAGTTTTCTTCATTTTCCTGCGGTCCCAATCTCTGATTTTGTGGCAAGCCCACAATTCTGTGTCCCAGGCACCGCGAGCTTCTGTCTCGAGACAGATCGAAATTTGTCCCCAAACCTAAAATAGCGATGATGACGAGACGATTTTCAACACTGAAATGCCTTTTCCTCCCACCTTCCACTTTCAGCTTCACAACCAACGGGCTTCACCAGAAACCACAAACACACGCCCAGATAACCGCACCTAGTGCCTGCCCTTGAAATTGCCGCGTTTACCGCCACACTCTACGCACTCGCACATTGCTCTTTGTCCGGACTTGCCACGAGAAAGCCTTCTTTCCCACTTGCTCTTCCCACGCCCAACACAAATCTGACCTGACAAAGCGGTTCACAACTACCGCTCTGTCGCTTCTGTTTCCGTTTGTTTCGTGTTTCCCCTGCTTTCAAACGTACTTGTTTTTCTTATCCCTGTCTTTTGTCTATCTGAGCTAGCCGCCCATCGCAACGGACCGACAAGCAACCACTGTCCAACACACACAGATCTGTAACTGACCTTCACTTTTTCTCTGTCTTACAGACCCAATTGACTTTGCTATTTGAGCTGTGAACCTATATTGGCTCCAATTACTTTGACTTGTACGTCCTGCTTCATCTCATAGTTATTGAGCACTACTGCATAATCGCATCATGTCAGCACCAATGACTTTTGAGGGTAGTCAGTCCTCTCCAGCTCCAAGAGTCCCAGATCAGCAACAGCAGCCTCTTCAACAGCCACAGCTGGCTCCTCAGCCAGTAGCACAGCTTGGTAGCAACGACTACCTTGCTCCCCTTCCGATTCCAAACCCACCAAATGCTACGGCCTCCACTTCCTCCTCCCCTCCAAAGACCCTCTGGATGGGCGACCTGGACCCATGGTCTGAAGAAACTGCCATTGAGAACCTGTGGGAGTCGCTTGGGAAGCGAGTCCTTGTGAAGCTCATTAAGGCCAAGAGAGGAACCCCAGCTGCTAACCTCAACACAGGACATGCCGGTTACTGCTTTGTTGAATTTGAGAACTACGAGGAAGCCAAGTCCGCATTGGCACTCAATGGCTCAATGATCCCCAACACAACAAGAGCATTTAGACTCAACTGGGCTTCCGGTGCCACTCTGTCATCGCCTATTCCACAGTCTCCCGAATATTCCCTCTTTGTCGGAGATCTCTCTCCTTCTACCACTGAGGCGCACCTACTGGCACTTTTCCAGACGCATTTCAAGTCTGTCAAGACTGTCCGTGTTATGACCGATCCAGTGAGTGGCACATCCAGATGTTTCGGCTTTGTTCGCTTTAGTGATGAGGAGGAACGTCGTCGCGCCCTCACGGAGATGTCTGGTGTTTGGTGTGCAGGTAGACCACTCAGAGTCGCCCTTGCTACCCCAAGAAATCAATCCAATAATGGCGTTCTCGGTGGGATGAACGCCATGGGTGGTCAATTTCCAGGTCAGTTTCAAGGACAGTTCCAACAACAACAGCAGCAGCCAGACATGGTGATGTATCCATACCAGCAGGTGCCATCGATGCAGTTCTTTGACCAAGAGCAGACAGGTGGTGCTCCAGCGGTAAGCCCAGTACAGCCAGGTCCAGGTGGCATCGCAATTCCATACTCTGATCCAAACAACACCACAGTGTTCGTTGGTGGTCTTGCTGCTTCTGTCACTGAACAGGTACTTGCAACCCTCTTCCAACCATTTGGTCCAATCATTCACATCAAGATCCCAGCCAACAAGGGCTGTGGTTTCATTCGTTTCGAGAGCCGCGATGATGCTGTCAGTGCCATCAACGCCATGCAAGGTTTTGCCGTTGGTGGATCCCGTATTCGTCTCAGTTGGGGTCGTCAACAGAACCAGCAACGTATGCAGATGGCTATGGCTGCTGCTATGCAAGGAACTGGCATGGCACCAGCTCCACCAGGCGCGGCTGCTGTCCCAGCATCTACCATCCATGGTACTATCCCAACGAATGGGTTTTCCGGTCAGATGGTTCCACCTGTGAACAACATGTACTACATGCCTTCTGACGCTAAACAGTTTGGTTATGATCAGTATGCGCCGATGCAGGGTACATCCTATCCACCACAGCCGATGTATGATGAGAGAGTTCAACCAGACAACAACAGAGATTCTACTCCAGAGAGCTCTGGTGAAGCTCAAGATGGATCGAAGCTGCAGGATATATACAGAGCTACAGTTACTGGCAAGTTGGATTCTTTGAACTGAGTTTTTCGAAGACTATCTTTTTTGTCTGGTAATTCCACTTCCCCCGACCGAGAAGGCTGTGTCATCACATGGATACGTTTTGGAGTGTTCCCTTTCATTGTGCTATTCTTCTCCCAATATCTGTTCTGGTGATTAATGTGTAATACCGCCTTTATGAATTTGCTCAACTGGGTCTCATTGATTTCTGTTTGTTATCAATTGGTTGTTTTTCACTCTTGGGATACTGTGCCTTTCTGACAAATTGCTGTTTTGTTGTCCTTTCGATCTTTACATCTCAAAAGCTTCGTTACCTTTATTTTATCTTTTGTCTTTTGTTATACACATATGTTATGCTTTTAATTCTCTTTCCACACATACATGCGTTTCCTAGCTGATGTAGATCAGAGTTTGTCAAATGCTGGTGGGATGTGAGGGAAGTATGCAATGATTGTTTTTGGATTCATCACACTCCATTGTTTGAAAGTATAGATATCTGTTACTTTGGTCATCCAATCCATTCTAGTTTTAATATCCTCCAGCTCACTCCCAGGACAAACCTTTCTCAACAACTTCCTCACCTCTCCAATGTTCTCGACTGTCTTATCAATTTCGTAATCGGCAAACAAGTGTCCAATCTTATCCTTGATCAGCTTCGCCATTCTGGGGCCTTTACCATTAGTGCTGACCATCACTTGCAAATCACCCTTTCTGAAAATAGCCCCAAAATAGAAGTCGCAAAGAGGGGGAACATCAGCAATGTTGACGTTCATGTTTCGAGCTTTGCATTGGTAGTAGATCTTCTTACTCTCCACTGGGTCATCGATTGCAACAAGAACCATTTCAAACCTGGTAGAAGCAAGATATTCATCCATTGAATTGTATTCTTCCTCGGTATAGTTTTTGAGTTCTGGAGGGGGTATGGAACGCGCATATAAGTCCAAATCATCTTCCTTGAAAGCACGTCTGTGGACCGCATGCAACAGTCCCTGTTGTTCTCTACATGCGATCTCGTTATTCAAACTTTGGGATATGACGGTGACCTTAGCATTAGCGTTCAAAAGGTGATATATCCTCCCTGCTGCGACTTCACCACCACCGACAACGAGAACATGACGGTCTAGATTGGGTTAGTATCGGACAAATGTGGCATTATGTGGGGATTTTACATACTTCTCACTTGCCATGCGAGGAGGAGAGATCCGTTGGGTTGAATTTCAGGAAAGATCTCATTCTGTGGCATGTTCGTCTTAGCCCGTGTGAGAGTTTCTGGGGTCTAATGTGTCATTTGTTGGTTTTCTGATGAGCAAAACTGTGGTAGTTGACAGATTCGTCATCGCAGAAGGACATGGGGAAATTGACCCGGGATGGATGACAGATCAGAAATCCGAGTCATGGTTCTTCATATTTGGCATTTTTCATCTGACATTTAGGGACATTTTAGTGTCAACTTGAAGGGTTACGTAAAATATTTTATACAACTCATTTGATTACTAGTTTTAATGGTAAACGAGGGTCCTCTAAGCGAGTTCCCTACTGTTTGCACCCGTGTGGCTATGACGTCGCATCCTGGGATCAACAATAATACACAAACACTTTTGGCACACCCGGAAAGATCACAAAGGGTGTTTGTAGTGACTCCCAGTCCCCCATGTGAGTCCCCATGAAACACTTAGAGCGCACACCCGGGTGATTTTCGCCTTTCTTGATACCAACTCGTTCCTGCTCTTCCGAAAAAGGGGTAAGTAAGACAAAGGGTAAAGAGGCTACGGATCTGGATATCAGATGATGTATGAGAGATCAATAGCAATAGTAAATTGGATATCGTTCTATAGAATGTTCCCAGAGATTCATATCAACCAAGCAAAAGCAAGCATGTTTGTAGCCAGTGTAGAAATGAGATGTTTTGTTGTTTATACCGTAAAAAGCCCAGTGCAAAAAGAAGAAACCGAAGAAGTGAAGATAGCGTGAAGGTCGTCATTGGAAGGAGATACTGCAGTATCCAAGTGTGAGAGGATCAATGTGACGAGAGCCATATCTTGTAGTTGTTCTTGAGTGCGTTTGTTCCCTTAGTGATGGTTTCCTCAATCACGTCGGGTTGTGTGAGGGACTCCATGATAGGCGTCTTCTTTGCAAACGCGGGCGACAGAATGACAGTCTGTGTGTTCTGGAGCCAGAGGGAAGAAGACTCGGTCAGGTCCAATTGGTCAATGAGGTGCTCCTCCACTGAGGGCACGAGGGATCCGTTGCGGGAGGAGATTCTGGAGTCGTAGAGGAGAGGTGTCTGGGCCTCGTCCACTTCAGGAAGCGATGACGTTGTAGAATCGAGGGAGCAGGAGTAGATCTCCATCTCTGGTTGTTCGAGTTCAAGGCAGAAGACGTCCATTATTGTTGTTTGTGGCTGTTGGTTGTTGGTTGTCAAAATTGGGAGGAGGAAGAACGACGGATGGAACGCGTTTATATATCTCCACCCCCTCTCTTGAGCTGTCATCGAAGTCGAGTCACAGGCGCATACTGAGAGAAAATTGCGCAATTGCGTGTTTGCGCCACGCCTGATCCAAAACAATAGCCCAGACTAAGCGCGCGCCCACGCCCACTCTTTTCAAGTTACTGTGGTGGTTACA
Source organism: Petasospora hungchunana (assembly GCA_030563225.1). Lineage (NCBI taxonomy): Eukaryota > Fungi > Ascomycota > Saccharomycetes > Phaffomycetales > Wickerhamomycetaceae > Petasospora > Petasospora hungchunana. The sequence continues at coordinate 347,057 of JAKUBL010000002.1, read as the reverse complement.
CAGAGCGCCACCAAGGTGAGAAGTGTGGTTGTGGCATATGGAAATACTATTCGCTGGCTTCCATGACGAAGGTTATTGCGATGGAAACCCGTGTGGTGGTGCTCTCTAGAGGGCGGGTGTCAACACCTCTTTGCCAGCATATGCCGTCAGCGAGTGACTGGGTTTTTTCGCCAATTTGCGCGCCCTATCCCAGATAAGAGTCAGCGTTTTGGTGTGTTTTTCCGCAAATTTTTTTTATTCCAATGACGATGATAACGAGCCGCTGACTCTACGCTGGGAAGTTGCTTCCCGTCAGAGTCACAGCTCTACGTTGAGCCAATTGGATACATCACTACCGTCTTCTGTTCTTGTTGCTTCCAATAGTAGCGTCTTCTCTTTTCACTGGCTCAGACTGAGCTCCCAGGTGTCTTTTCGCAATAACACCCAATAGAGTAATGTGCCCCTGGTGCTCCACCCAGACTCTAAATCGATAATTTTAGAGTGCTCCTATTGTTTCAGTGAAAATAACTTTGGGGCATGGGGCCATGGGCCACATGGGCTTATTCAAATAGCCCACAATTTATGCTACACTGTGGTGGAAGAAGTAGTATTTTTGGGTATATTGCCACACTGAGCAATAGACAAACAAAGGGGGGACTCGCTATCTTTGGAGTTCAGCGTTTCTTGCCCATCGCTTCCCCACACAACCCGATCGACCGCGCTTTTGGAAAATACTCTTCTAGACAATGCGCAACCAAACAATGCAGGCGGCGCGAGATTTTTTTGCAGGCGAGAACCCGATGCCGAGTAGTTCTAGAGTTCATTTGTAAGAGGCTCCGTGTTCTTCGGAAATTTTTGTGTAGAGGGGTTCCCGTCTCAAGCAGAGCCCTTGGGCCGGCCTGGGGAACTCCGAATCACTCCCCGCTAGCATTTGTGTCAACCTTTCACACAATCATTCGACCGGTTTCACATACAAACGATGTTGGGCCAACAATTTCGAACACTCGTTTATTGCTCAGTTGCTTGGCTCTATTTTTGGGGGTTGTCGTCTTTCAAGGTGGCCCTTTATCTGCACTATGCACGGATCCCTTGTCTCTTACCAGGGTACTAGAGGGTGACCTCAAGAAATTACCAAGAATTATATTCAAAGACGATTCAATAGAGATATTCTTCAATTGATACGATCCAAAGGGAAGTGAAATATTATCCTAATTATAATTATATTATAAATATAAATATAATGTCGTCGATGTTGATTAATTATAAGACAAATATTGCCATTAAGATTTCCTATTTGAACTTATTTTGAACTTATCCAATATTGAATGATGAATAAAAAAAATTCCGAAATAACAAAACAACTCCAAATAAATACAATAGGTCAATCTATTGAACTCTTGCGACACCAAATATAACATTTATTCCACGTTTTATGTCCTTAACTTGATTTTTAGTGCCTATAATTATAACATGAAGATTTCTCAAGCGTTCCGCTTACATCCGCACCGCACCATGGAAACCCCAGATCCGGATCATCACTTCGCCAAATTCAACCTTTCTATTGATCACCGGGCCCAAAGATACAATGCACCCAAATCTACTTTCATCCTTTTCTGCAGCTTGGACAGAGCAAGGATATGAGTCTTTGCGCGAAGCTGAAGAGTTCAGTTTGTCCGCCCTTCAACAAGATCTGGACTTCACTGAGGTTCCCCTGTTGGAGCCATCCTACTTCAGAGACACCGTGTTGGAATTCGCCAGCGTGTTGTACACCGCTTACGCGCCTCTTAAGCTCATCAGTGATGCTTGTGCCTTTGCTATCCAGGCAGTCTCACCATCCAGACTCTACGAACTTAACGAGGTTTCCGATTCTGTTGGGTTCCTTGCTGAATCCCCAACCCCTGCTACAATAGTCAAGCTCTCCCTAATCTGTCTTTCGAACCATGTAACAAAACTAACGGTATTCACTGATTCGGACAAGGACCGCACACAGATTTTGGTTCCATGGCTCTTGAGAGAAGTTAAAGGTTTATATCCTGCTGAACGTGTCTTTGTGGAGTCTGATAGGAACGGCATTGATATCACAGTGGAGACCTTCAGCGCTACAGCGGAGCGCAACTCTCTACTCCTTGTCCATTTCCGCCACGTTTCAGATATTGAGTCCACGAAGCCTGATATAGTTGTTCTGGGCCAGAACATAGCGGCTCCTGACGGAATTGAGGCAGTGCGCATCCAGACTCTAATGGTCGGCCGCTGAAGCTTGTAAGCGGGGCACAAAACATCAACATTTGCACTTTTCGACATCTCATGCACTTTTGCTAGAAGTTTGAATACACTTCCTGCGATTCACACAAAATTGTTATGTCTGATCCTTGTAAAGGTCAGGCCTGTGCCATCCAGGGTAGGTAGCTTGTGATGTATCACTTAATGCTAGTCGGATAACTAACTTTTGGATAGATTGCCTCAAGCAGTGGAACTACAACGAGGCAAAATGCACAAAGGTCATTGACCTGCTTTACGAATGCTGTGCAAAATTCTACCAAGAGAACGGTACAGAAGCAAGATCACCGTGTTGTCCAACGCCATCACTCTTAACTCTCAAAATCAATCAACGACAGCAGGAACAGCTGGACGCACAACTAATTCACAAGGGTCGTTGAAATCTACAAGAGAAACTTCAAGAGAAGGCCTTCTTGACATATACACACTATGGAATGATTAAAATGTGCGTTTAGAACTGCGTAGTTTCCCCACAAGAAGAAGCACGACATCAAGAGTTGGGCAAAACCGGATCGTCCTCGTGAGGACAGATCCACTCTATCTAAGGCTACCGCGAGCACGAAAAACAGTGAGCCGAAGCCCAAAGCTTGTCCGACCAAGGAAGAAAGAATCCGAACCGTGACTCTGGGTGCCTATGTAAAAGACATTGTAAAGAAAGAAGAGAAGGAGAGAGAAGAGTCCTGGAACTGAAAGAATTTTCTTTGTCCAGAGCCGAGAGTACACCCGGACACCACATATTTTTGAGGGCTTCACTACATTTTGATAAGTGCATGGAATATAGAGGTTCTGATGTTCTCATCGGTCTGTAATATATGGCAGTCATTTGGTTTGTGTGTCGTAATCGTGTGTGTTAGGAACGTATGGTTTCATTGCTGTTGTGTTGGTGTCAGTAATGGATCCAGCGGCCTGCTATAGAATGGAGACTTACGTGACTCGTCAATTACCCAGAGTGCGGTTCCCGAGACATTGCTGATTGAGGTCTCCATCTTCACATTCTTCTCAAAGTCTTTGATCACCTCCTCAATTTCCACTGTCTGTACGTTAGTAGCAATTCGAATAGGCGTGATTAGGTACTAACCTGGCTTCAATCCGGCATCCACCAGTTGCTTTCTCAGCATTGCAATATGATACACCATCTTCATCTCCCTTTTCTGTGCCAGACGACGCTCGCTCAATACGGACAAGTCCTTCTTTTTTCTTTGTGCATTGAAGTTGCTCTGCGTCATGGCGATAGCCTTCATATGAGCCACAGATTGCTCCATCACCTTCTGTTCGAGCAGGGCACGAGCCCTATAGTTATCCACAGCAAAGTATGCTAGTGCAATGATTCCAATGACGATGGAAATGTCTCTCATCCCTGTAGATCGTGGGGGCGTTGTTGTGGCCGGTGTGGCCGTGGCATGTGTGTCGACTCCATTCGAAGGGTCCGAGAATAGTGGACGAGGGGCGTTAAGGTTTGGTAATGGTGGCTGGTGAAGATGGTCAGAGAAATAGGAAGGTGGCTTTGTCGAATATGATCTGATAGTGGCGAGACATGGCCCGAGGCTTCGTGTTGGGTGGAGCATTGTTGGTCAGATTTTGCCCAGGCGAAATAGCAAGCTGTTGAAGTTCAAAAACAGATGATACAGGAACAAGTGCTCGATATATTTTTGACTTCAAGGAGTGGATGAGTTGCCTTATATGTGTTTGAGGATATGTTGAATTGTTTTGACGTTGGGGAAGATTTCCTGTCCATCGCGAGCCCTATACTATTACTACAGTAGTATAATTCGTGAGACCAGTAAATGTACATTAAAAAGTCAACAGAGCACCCACATTTTCAAGTGAATGCGTTTAGTGACGACGGGACTGAGCAATGATGTTGTTAACCTCCTCAACTTTAGCCTTAGCACGGGAGAAGGTACCCAATCTCTTCTTAGCGACCTTTCTGGCTCTCTTCTCACCAGCGTTTCTGATCAACTCCATCAATCTTCTCTCATATGGAGCCAAACCAGCAACCTCTCTGACAATAGAGCGGACGAAGGTGGTTCTCTTGGAAGCAGCACCCTTTCTGTAGGAGATCTTTGGGATCTTCTCGAGGGACTCGACCTTTCTACCCTTGTTGAGACCAGTAGCAATACCTGTGGATGTTGTTAGTATGATGCTCCTAGTATTCCTTTCTTTCGTAAGTGACGTTGGGACATTTGTTCCATTTGCAGACCTCAGGTGGGACGGGTGACTTCTGTAAGTGATTTTGTACACTAAAGCATGGCCTCAGTAAGGTAAATCTTGGTGCAAACAACTGGGACTTCAAACAGTAGCTTTGTATCTTCTATAGGCTGGAATTTTGAATCTGTTCTTTTTTTTTGTAGTGTGATTGCCTCTGTCTCCATTTCATTCCCTGACCTCCTTCTGAAAATCTTCAAGACCTTTCGGTATAACAATCTGCTTTCTCCTGAACCATAAACGAATACTCTCCAACGTCAATACTTCCGCTTCGTGCTTTACATACCAGACTTAGCAGCCATTTTGATGTAGTAGTTGAGCTCCTAAAAGTCTATGTAGTTGATGGGACTGTGACGATATTTTTCACCAGAGTCCTCCCACACAGGCTGATCGCGAAGGCCCAGCCTTTGACTGAAAAAAGAAATTTTCGCGCAGATTTGGTATGCAATTGCCATGGCAATCGTTAAACGAGTCTGTGGTGTGCGGGTGATTCCACTAAATCGCAGATAATTTTAGGGCTTATGTTTATATCACGTGACTAAGAAATGTTGCCCTAGAGTATTAAGATGTGTCAAGTGTCAGAGTACATGTTTCCACACAGGGGCCGACCCATTCATAAGAACACTAAATGACGGCTACTCATAACCAGTTTAATCATATTCTTCGTACTTTATGAACAAAATGTTCCTATATACAGTGTGAGGCACAGATCAGTGGTGAAGGATGACCTTAGAGAAGTCGAAACCGTGGTTAGCAAGTTTCTGGAGGATTTCTGAAGCAGGGAGCTCTCTCGAGGAGTCAAAGAACTGTCTCCCTGTCAACGTTTCACCGATTGCAGATTTCTCCTTTTTTTCTGCCTCGTAGAGCTCCTTTAACAGTTTTCTTCTACCAACAACGACATCAATTGGCTTCTCCACACCGTCAAGTTGAACAGAGGGGTAGAATATAGTACCAGTCTGTCCATTGGCTTTTGTGTATAGCTTGGCGTTCTTATGTGGAGGGTTCTCAGCTTCAGCCTTCTTCTTGAGCACTTCATAACGGAGTTTCCAACCAAATGGACCCAGCTCTTTAATTCGAGCAGACTTCTCCTTGATGAGGTAGTTATCCAGACCACCTTCTCTGTCAATGGTCTTCAACACTTTAGCTGTGACCTGGAATGACAGGGACTTGTTTAAGGTCTCACTCCAGAGACTCTTCTTGTGCGCGTTTGGTCTCCAGAATCTTCTGCTTTTGTTACCCATTTCGGAGATTCTGTTACCAGATTTGACAAAGGAGCCACCAAACAATCCACGGTTACTTCTAGGGAAAAAGGCAGAGTCACCCCATTTGTAATCAGGTGTGGTCTGTCTATGTGGAATGTGCTTTGGTCTTTCATCACCAACTTCGTACGTCGGTCTCTGCGCGACATTACGTGTCACGACGTGCTTCCACTCTCTAGTCACTGGAGCAGAGGAGGCAAAGCCTCTTGAGAAGTTGAGTCGTTTCAGCATCTGAAAGGCCTTCCGATGCTTATTTTTCAAACGTTCGACAATTGTAATCTTGATGTTGTTGATGTTGAAAGTTCAACGATCTCGAAAATTTCGAGCGGTACGCGACACACGATAGTAAGGGGGCACCTATGGCATCATAAAATACTGGTTAGCTGAATATATAGTCCTCACTTGAAGAGTTTCTTTCCCCACAGGCCACTAGAAGACTTCATGTGTTGTTCCTCTATCTTCTCTGGCTCGTTTTTGAGTTTTTCAGCAGCGAGTTCAGCCTTCAAAGCATCAACCTCCTGTAACAACTCCTGGACTTGGTCATCAAGTTCTTGGTTCTTTGTCATGACTTCAAAGTTACGCTCCATCGTGTTTTTGAGATCTTCTTCCAGAGAAGCAGGAATATCAGTTGCTTCTGGTTTCTGCAAGTTGATAATTCTCTCACGAAGAGAAGCGTTCTGATCTTGGAGATCCTTCTTCTCATCCTCCAACTCGGCGATTCTCATTCTACCAGCAATCATCTCGTTGGCAATCTGGATATGCTCTCTGTTCAGGGTGGTGTAGCTTGCTTCCACTTTTCTGATCTCCCTCTTCATCTGGCTATTTCTCAGTTTGAGCTCGTCAATTTCCTCACGTCTCTCTTTTTCCTCACGGTGGATCTCTTCCCACTCGCTTTCATATCTATTGAGTGTGATCGGTAGCAGCTTGACCTCAGTGGCATCTTTAACCAATTGGTCGACATCAAACTTTTCAACATCAATCGTACGGGAAACAGGAACAGGTGGATAGGGTGTCGAGTCGTCACTAGCAAGAGCATGTGGCACTTTCAGGTAGGCATAAAAGAGCTGGTCCTTCAGGAAGTCAAGCAGATCTTCAAATTTCAAAGACAAAAGGGTCTCCTCATTCTTTTGCACCAAGGCAACGGCAAACTTTAAAATGGATTCAATACCCTCCGTGATCACCAAATCAAAGATTCGCAGCACGATCTGCAATGGAAACTTATAGGCGAAGAAAGTCAAGAACCACTGTGACGCATACATAGAAGATCTGATCCCTTGCCTTAGGAAATGTGCATGAAGAGATGGCAGTAAATCTTCAACAAGACGGTCAAACTGGTATACCTTCAACAACAAACCATCCATCTCAGGCAAGAAGAGGGATCTGAGGTTATAACCGTACATCAACTTATGAAGCATGGTGAAAGCCTGAATTTCGTTCATGTTGATGAGTATAGGTACAACTATGAAAGCCATACCTTGGGTATATCCCACTTCGGTGTCCAAGTTAGAGTAAGCTCTGATAACGCGATGAAGTGCTTCCCTGTCAATCTCAGAATTACTAGCGAAGCTCGTACGAGACAGATCCTTGACGATGTTCTTCTCCAGAAGGGATTCCTGGGTCGACAATTCTTCATATCTGGACTCAAACTCCTTTGGATTCGTGTTGGAGATCAATTGCCATACAATTCCTCTGATCGGGCTTGGAATACCAGACGCAAGTTCCTTTGAGAGTTTGGAGGGGTCCTTCTTGGCAATAGAGGAGTAATCGTCAACTACCTGCGACCAGAATGACCAGTCAATATCCAACTGTGATACACCCTCAGAGGTGTCATTTTCAGCAGATGTAGTATCCTCAAAGTGCGAGACCTTCTCGGCAAAAGAGGACTTGAGGGTGTCGTGGGTCGAGTTGATTTGCTCCTTGGTGACATCATCCTTAGAAGAGAAATCATTCGAGTTCTCATTGAGTCGGCTGAGCAAAAGATCGTAGTTCTCGTCATAGGTAATCTCTTTTTCGCTGATCGAGGAAGTGGATGCTTTCGTTGAGCCTCCACCTGAGAACCATGATTGGAAGATCGAGCCTCTCTGATGCTGCTGTTTCTGTCTGTCACTGAGCTGAGGAGGAAGAGGAGGCGGAGCAAATTCAGCAGCTGTTTTCAACAGATCTGACTGGTTCGTGATGTTTCTAGCTGGTGTACTTGGGGTTGGTGAACCAGGGCCGAGGTCTCTTGGTGGAAGAGCCGGAGCAGACAGACTAGCTGGGCTGCGCTCAGGAAGAGCCGGTGGCAGCACACTGGTGGTGCCAATGTGGTCTCTTGGTGGGAGAACAGGCTTGGCTGGAGCCTCTCTGTCTGGCAATTGCGGTGGCTCAGGTTTGACAGGCATCACATTCTCACTGTGTGAAGGATCTTCCACTATAGGATCAACAGGCTCATTCTTTGGTTCCTCAGCAACAGGCTCATCCTCCTCCTCATCAGCATAAATCTTCAGCATATCGAGCTTCTCTTCTAGGGACTTGTTTGACTCCTTCAAGTCCTGCTCGCTAACGTCAAAGTGCTGGGTCGACTCGCCCAGGGGCTCTTCAGGCGCGTTTGAAGTCTCAACCGATACCTCAGCGTTGTCTTCGATAGCTCCAGAATCTGTTTGCGCCATCTCTGACTGTGATTCTTGGTTGTTTTTCTCCAATTGAGCTATGAGGTCTGTGATATTGTTGGCGGGTGGCTGGAGCGGAACTTCGGATGGCGTGTCTGGCACAGTCGCCGGGTCTGAATCCAGTTCCGTATTATCAACTGGGGCTTCATCTTCTGCGGCTTTCTTCTTATTGGACTTCTTCTTTTTCTTTTTTGGAGAGGTAGTTACAGGGGTCTCTATGATGGTGGCGGCCTCAGGCTGTGCAGCGTCAACAGCTTTTGGCTGTGGGGCAGGGGTCGTGTGATCAGGTGTGTCCATTGCGTCCTGGAAGTCTTCGGTGGAGGTATTGTCGACAGGCTCCATGCTTTGTGTAGCTTATAGTCTTGAACTCCGTTTGAATTGCACCTCGTGTGTCGCAAGTACATCCAATTCGACACATTAATTCGCACACCTCGATGTCTCACCTACCACTTCCGACCTCCAAACATTCTCCAGCTTGGCAATTTTTGCTCTACAAAAACTCTGTTTAGTATTTAGTATAATCGTGTATGCTCATAAAATTCAGAAACTCATTCAAGAATATGTGTGGAAGTCCAAACCAAAAATATAACCAATAAAACCCAACCATTTCGTACCTCATCAACCATTGCGCCGCAATGCCCATTCACACCATTGATGTTTGCGAGAAACCCTCATCGCTGTGTGCAATCACAACGGGAATGGAAGCTTCAGACATGTCAATCGGAGTTGCGTAGTAGTGGCCACTCGATGATGACATGACAGGGAAGTACTCGTTGGAAGACAGGCTCTCAGAGTCACAATCGCTGTCGGACAAAAGTCCTGGTGCATTGTTCTCAAGAAGGTCAGAAAGATCGGTCGATGACGAAGTCAGGTATTCCTCCTCAGCATCAAGAGTGCCCTGCACATCTTCGTTAGTGAAGACCATTCCCTCATCTATACCAAGGTCGATCAAGAGCTTCTCGAGCTCATCAGCATCCAAGTTAGGAAAATGGATTCTCACAGAGTTCGCTGTTCTTTCCATAGGCAAAGAGCCATATGCATCAAAAATCATTTGAACAGTCTGGTTAGTTTTGTCGATCTGGGCCTTGACCTTCTCAAAGTCAGCCTCGAGGGAGTTCAAGATTTCAGAGTTCATAAAAGTCATGGATGGAATATTTAACTCCATCTTTGGGAAATCAAACTCCACAAACGAACCACATCTCTCAACACCAGTAGACTCGGATCTGGCCAACTTGAACGTCTGTTCGGCCTCTCGTTGGCTCATACTGCCATGGTAGGACAACCCAGTGGAGTTCTGAGACTTCTTCATCTTGAGACTCACAAGCGTGTCGCCTCCGTTGTTGAACATGCATCTTAAACTTGCAGTCAGGTTCTGAACAGCCTCACGCGAAGCTGAGCCACCATATGTGCTAAAGTTTCTTGCATTGAGGTTCACAAAGTTGCGATATAACCCATTAGGGAAGGGACCACCACAGCCAAAAGAGACTCTGAAGGCAGAATAGGGCCACAGCTTGCTTGCCAAGCTTGAGTTGATTCGGAAGAACTTTGGTTTAAATTTCAAGTTGTGTAAAATGTTCCCCTGAGCAGCGTAGCGGAACGAGCTTGAGCTGAAGTGTCTCACGCTACTCGAATATGGGGATCTCAGCACGTTGCGTGACTTAGCGCCCTGTCTGACGGGGACTCTCACAAGCGACGGATGTGGTCTTGGGGTAAGCACTTCAACCAGCTCGTTCACCGCCTGGCGGACATCACGGACGGCTCCTCTGGCAAGCTGCGCCAGGTTTTTCAACTGATTAGCCGCCATGGATCACGGGTGGCAAAAGACGCTGCAGGTGAGAGGGAGGCCAGACAAGCGTAGATAGGCCCGTAGAAGGAAAGTTTGTGCGGAAAAGAGGCCCAAAAGAGGTGAGCAATCGTCTCTGGAACCAGACACAGAACGTGGTTAAAACAGGTGTCAACAGATTTTGAATATCTGCCGGGTGTTTTGAGTGAGCAATTTTCGCCCTGACTGTGGTGTCAGGGTGTATACGTCATCTCCCAAATCCCAGGCCGGCCATGTTTACGTTACGCGCGCTTGACACAAAAAAGGTTCACAGCTAGGAGTTGAGATCATTAGAATCGTTATGCATTTGTAGAGAGCATCTGATGACAGAAACAGCTCACATTATCTATAATCTATGAATAATAACATTGCCTGGAAAATTTCATAATTCTAAGGCTTATAGCCCCACACGTCAGCGTTGTCGGTAAACATCATCGAGTAGAACTCATTTGGAGTTACCTGTGTAGAAGGGGACTGAGCTCCGTTGTGGTGTGCTTTCAGTTGGTCAAGGGTCTTGGCCATTACCTGTTCTTCTTCTTCTTTAACAGCACCATAAGTTGGACTGTTCTGTGGCGCATGTGAAAACAACGAACTGATCTGTGGGTTGAATGAGGTGTTCTGGGCGAAGGAGAAAGACTCATCAACTTTGGAAGGAGATGGAACGCTCGGAGCAGCACCCTCAATATTGATAATATCAGATGGGAGAAGATTTAACATATCGTTGATGTTGCGGTTATTAGAGATATCATTGAAGTCAAATTCTGGGATCATCTCATCAGCATCTTCAACCTTCACTCGGGAAGTCGCATGCTTTCCCTTCTGAGATCGAGGACGTGGAATAGATGCAGACATGGTGTTGAGAGTCTGTTCGCCGAGGTACTTTCCACAGAGATTGTTGATTTGAGTGATAAACTTGTCAGCTAGTGAGTTGCCCTTGGAGAGTCTGGTCAGAACCTGTTTGGACAAGATGATATCAGCCTTCCATGTGACAGCATGCTTGGAAGCAGGATCAGAACACAGACAGACCACCGATATCAAGCATGCGTGAAACAAAAAGAAAGTAGCATACCAAGATGCAATGACTGTCGCCTCGTGGTTGTTCACAAAATTGGAAACAGACACAATTGTCTCATGAGCACAGTCAAGACAGATGCGTCTACACTGCTTACCTTCAGGAGATGAAGATAACTCCAAAATCGCTGGGTTCTTGACACCGATAACCCTCTGCCAGATGAAAGCACGAAGAAGAATGATCTGCAGGTTCTTATATCTCCAAATAAGTCTGTAGCGTGTGAACGCGAGCCATTCTGGCGTCTTTGGTTCTCCTGGGATATGTGAAGCACGCTCGGCAATCCCATTGTCTTCCGAGAAGAAATCTGGGAGTTGCATGATGAACTCCCTGATCTTACTGTTCATGATAAGACAATCCTGTGCCGATGGTGGTGGATTTGAGATGAGTTTGTTATACACCTCTGTTGAGATGATAGTGAACTTGGCCTGCCATATCAGACCGGAGTATATCGTAGGATATGACACAGGCTCCAGAGGCTTGTTGACAGTGTTCATCTTTAAGTAAAATTCATCGTTGATATTCGACACTTCGTTGATATCCATCATCTTGGCGTCTGGCAAGTTCACAGGTCTTCCGAATGTGATGGCCGCACCTCCATCAAAGATATAGAGACCCCACCAGAGTCTGCGGCGCATCTCGAGTTGAAGTTGATTCTTTGAGCTTGTCCAATTGGAGAATTCTTTATAGAGACCAAGACCCATAGCCATGCGCACAGCGAGGCCGAGGTAGTTCCATCCGGTATTAGGCTTGTTGCGCTTCTGTGCGTAGTTACTGAGTAGTGTTAGCGCTTGAAGAAGAGGGATGGAGCCACTTTCAAAGACATATGACGAGAGGTATGATTTAGCATTCTGGTAGTAGTAAAGGTCAAAGTTGGAGGTTTCACCATGGAGACACCAGGCTCCAAGTGCAAGAACTGTATTCAAAAGAATCTGCCAGATTTCGTGGTTAGGTGTCGGAATTTCATCGCGATATTGGGCCATGAATGTTTCTTTGTGGATGAAAGGGTATGATGTGTGGTAGTTGTTGAAATACGACTCGATGAATTCATTAGTCAGATATTTTGCAGTGAGAGATAGCGTGGAGTCAAGATCCAAGACCCTGGAGTTGTTTCGTGATTCGTTGTTCGTTGGCGACATTGATTCATCGGTTTCCTTCTCAGCAGGTTTCTGAAGAGCTCTGAGAATAGCAGCACTTGAAGCCACACCAAAGTATCCCTTGTTGGAAGGGTTGACACTTAACGCAGCCATACCGTCATTGAGGTCATCGACATCCTCTTCAACCCAATCGAATCCATAAATGGCGTCATCTGGAACATCGTCTTCGGGAACCTCGGGATAATGTCCAGCTGACTCCGATTCCGTGGAGGGGACGGTGTTAAGAGCGAAGGATGGAGAGTCGTTCATTATGGGTGATCCAGCTTCTGAGCCTTCTGCTGATACAGAACCATACATCGGAGTTGACATTCCCGTGAGATGGGGCATGCTTCGAGCCAACAACTTATCAACGTCTTGGTCAGGAACAAGTTCGTGTAGCAGAGCCTCGAGATCTCTCACCCTGTTCTCAACTTTTGTCAGGTGTACACGAGTCAACGGAGAGCGCACTACACGGGGAGAGTAGGTGCAGTCCCATCCGTGCTGAATACATTTCGTACACTTGGGTAGGTCCTTCGAGCACTTGAGCTTTCTCTTACGACATGAGTCGCACTGTGTGAGTTGTTAGTCATATGTCCTTATTTCTAGGGTGCCAAAGATAATTTTAGGCTCAGCAGAGCACTAAAGACCTGATAATAGCAAGTTGTAGAGAACTTACAGCCTGCTCGATGAAGACGGCCTTCATACTGCGATATCAGAGGACGAAGGTATTGCCCAGTAAGCAACAAGGTCCCGAAAAGATGTTCGTAGAGAGAGAAAGAGCGGACGCCGGAGAGGACAAAAAGCAAATGAGATCCGACCACCCTCGGAGATGTGCTGTACACGCTAGGCCCCTGGACTTGTTGGCATAAACTTGTAGTCAGTGAAAGGAAGGTAACATTACGAGAGGGAGAGACATAGAGACATCTTACCAAAGGAGAAGAGACAGTTGGCAAAAAAACATATCAAGACACGATGACATGCCTGCGACGCTTGATCGTGCTTATGCTCGGCACAGCCACAGCTCAGCACGATCTCGAGTATGATCCTTTCGGTGAACATGCGATACAGGGAATGGAAGCAGGAGTACGTGTGCTGAACTCCCACTACGAGTTCTACGAGCGAGATCTATCACATAAGGACGAGATCAGCTACTCCAGTGCGATTGAGATCGCAGATAAGGACGTCCAAAGCATCACGTTGGAGCCAGGCAGTGGATCCCAGATCTACGCGTACCACTTCACCACTGACGAGACTGACTTCCTCAGCACATACTACTTTTCTGCAAATGTTCAGCAGTATCCGACGGCGGGATCCAAAGGTTTTACACCGAGGGAGATGTCACAGTATTTTGGTGTGAGGTTCTATCCGAACAGCACTCGTGGTGCATACGTGGAGACATTTACTGAAGGCTACGCTTCAGATATTGCATACTTCACAAACAAACTTGAGTCGTTGGAAGGGGTAATCTACATTGAACCCTATTTTAACGCCAACTCCTCGATGTTTAACGACACTGATAAGTTTGTTCTAGACTTTGCTATATCTGATACCGAACTTGTATTCCAATGGGATAACAAGACATTCGTTAGTTTGGTTGACACCGACGACGATTCAGCATTCTTCTTGAGTTCGGTGTTCAATACGACTGTGGAGTCAGAGGAAAGCTGGATAAACGATACCAAGGAGCTCAACATTCATGTCTTCGACCAGGACGGCTATGCTCAATTGGAAGGGCTCACGAGGAGTTGGCTCGCCGTGTCCCGTGCTGGAACTTCTTTAAGCTCGTCAAATATTGAGAAGATTTATGCAAATGTCACTGGCGGAATCAAAGAACAGTTTTACATCTCCGGTCTGAACAGTTCAACTATCTACTATGCCATTGTGACCAATGACTACGGGGCAGATGAACCTGGTGGAACAGTCTATTTTGAGATCGAGTTCATTACACAGAAAGCAGGCGCATGTGAGTTAATCTTCGGCCTGGAGTTTTGTGAGGATGTCGAGTACTCTGTTCCACAATCATCAACGTTCGAGTCGAATAAGAACAAAACAGCACTCAAGCACCTTTATGATGACTACGCACGGGACGCATACCAGAACTTCTCATATGCCATGCAGCAGATTCCATGCGATGCTGGCCTGGATTCACGCTACTCCCCAATTGCCACATGTGAGGACTGTATGACGAGTTACAAGAACTGGCTGTGTGGGGTTTTAATCCCACGTTGCGCTACCCAAGAGAACGACATCTTCAAATTGAGAGCTGCTGGAGAGATGAGAACACCCGAACTGAGCTCACGGATCGACCCTCCAGAGTCGTGGTACGAAGTGCTACCGTGTATTGACATGTGTTATGCTATCGTGCGAGACTGTCCTTCAGACTTGTCATTCTCGTGTCCGGAGAACAACCTCCTTAATGCTAGCTATGAGTATTGGAACAGCTCTTCTGAGTACGCTACTTGCAATAACCTTGGTGAGGCAAAGGCAACAGCGAAGAAGAATGCAGCTGGAAAAATCTCTGGCATGAACCTACTCGGACTTTTTTTCGTTACGTGGATTTTGGTCTAGATGCAATTATTTTGATGCTCACTGTTTGTAGTAGTGACTCGGCCCTGGTTCGCTTTGGGCCGGACCGACTCCGATCGCTGACTCCGCGCGATGATAAGACTCCGCTCCACTGTCACATGGCCAGAGTCACATAAGGTAGTTTATCTACTGGGGCCACCTCTCTCGGGCCGAATAAAACCAATCCTATTCGAAAACTCTCTCCTCAACACACTCAGATCAACAAATCCAATGCTCAGACTCAGATCGGTGGCAAGTGCTGCTCGCGCTGCTCGTACCTCCTGTGATCTGCGTTCTGCCCCTGTCTCTCTCGTTTACTCAAGAACCGCTCAGATTCGTCGCCAAAGCACAGATGTTTCCTCCTACAAGTTCAACACCCTCTATGATCCGTCCATACAGTCAGATCGCACGGTTCAAGATCGAATTCAGCCACTGGACACCTTCCAGCGCCGTCATCTGGGTCCAAACCCTTCAGATGTCTCTCACATGCTCAAGAGCCTGGGCTATGCTGATCTTGACGAGTTCATCTCAGCAGTGATCCCAGAGCAGATTCTTGTCAAGAGACAGCTCAAAGTTCAGCCAGCAAAGGGGTACACAGAAATGCAGATGATTGACCGTCTCCAGGAGATTGCGAAGAAGAACAAGGTCTTCAGATCCTTCATCGGCCGTGGATACTACAACACTATTACACCACCAGTCGTGAAGCGTAACATCCTCGAAAAGCCAGAGTGGTACACGTCATACACTCCATACCAGCCAGAGATCTCCCAGGGTCGTCTTGAGTCGTTGTTGAACTTCCAGACCGTGATTTCTGATTTGACAGGATTGCCAGTTTCTAATGCTTCCTTGCTCGATGAGGCAACCGCTGCTGCAGAGGCAATGGCCCTTTCCTTCTCCCACTCCAAGAAAAGGAAGAATATCTATGTTGTGGATAAAGACATTCATCCACAGACGCTCTCCGTTGTGAAGACAAGAGCCATCCCACTGAATGTGGAACTCATCACCCTTGATCTTTCTTCCGAGGCTGGTGTTGCGGAGCTAGAAAAGATACAGTCCACAGTCTGTGGTGTTCTTGTTCAGTACCCAGGATCCTCTGGTGCTATCACCGATTATACCATCCTATCCAAGATCTCCGAGATTACACACGCCAATAAGGGTCTCTTTGCAGTTGCTACCGACCTGCTTGCTCTCACATTGCTGAAGCCACCTTCCACATTCGGTGCAGACATTGCTCTAGGTTCTTCCCAGCGTTTTGGTGTCCCAATGGGTTATGGTGGTCCACACGCTGGATTTTTTGCTGTGATCCAGTCACTGAACAGAAAGATCCCAGGTCGTATTGTTGGTATTTCCAGGGACAGACTTGGTGGCCAAGCATTGAGACTTGCACTCCAGACACGAGAGCAGCATATCAAGCGTGACAAGGCTACGAGTAACATTTGTACCGCCCAGGCTTTGTTGGCTAATATGGCTGCTAACTATGCCGTATATCATGGACCACAGAATTTGAAAGAAACCGCATCTAGAGTTCATGGATTGACGGCCCTTCTTGCTGGTGAAATCTCTAAGAAGCACACTGTCGTAAATGAGAAGTACTTCGACACTTTGACGGTGAAGCTGGAGGGTATTTCTGCCGATGAATTGCTGAAGGTTGCCGTTGACCAATACCAAATCAACTTGTTTAAGGTTGACAATGAAACTGTTTCTTTCTCCTTGGATGAAACTGTTACAGAGAACGACTTGACTGATCTGGTTTCTCTGTTCACTGGCTCCTCGTTTTCTGTCTCCACCGTCAGTGCATTCCCAAAGCTCCCAGAGCTCCTGACCAGAACGGATGAGATTCTCGTCAACCCTGTTTTCCACAACAATCACTCTGAGACCGCAATGCTTCGTTACCTTCACACACTTCAGTCTAAGGATATCTCTCTTGCTGATTCTATGATATCTCTTGGATCATGTACCATGAAGCTCAACGGTACGGTTGAGATGCTTCCCCTTTCATGGCCAGAGTTTGGTTCCCTTCATCCGTTTGTCCCTCTCAATCAAGCTGAAGGCTACGCTGAGCTCATTGCCGAGCTTCAGCAAGACCTGGCTGATATCACTGGATTTGCTGGTACTACACTCCAGCCTAACTCTGGTGCTCAGGGTGAATTCTCTGGATTAAAGGTCATCAAGGCCTACTTGGACTCTAATGGCCAGTCTGAGAGGAACATCTGTCTTATTCCAGTTTCTGCACACGGAACTAATCCTGCTTCTGCCGCAATGGCCAACTTCAAAGTTGTCCCAGTCAAATGTCTAGCAAATGGTTCTCTTGATCTCGAAGATCTCCAAGCCAAGATCTCACAGCACAAGGAGAAACTTGCCGCCATCATGATCACATATCCATCCACGTATGGTCTCTTTGAAGCCGGCGTGAAGACTGCCATTGACCTTGTTCATTCTGCCGGAGGTCAAGTCTACCTCGATGGTGCCAACATGAATGCCCAAGTGGGTCTCACGTCCCCTGGTGATTTGGGGGCTGATGTTTGTCACTTGAACCTGCACAAAACGTTCGCTATCCCACACGGGGGTGGTGGCCCTGGTGTTGGCCCAATCTGTGTTGCAGAGCACCTGGTTCCATTCCTCCCAAGCCATGATGTCGTTGGTGTTGTTGGGCAAACTGAGAAATCTATTGATGCGGTTTCTGCTGCTCCATATGGTTCCGCTTCCATCCTCCCAATCTCTTACTCGTACATTAAGTTGCTTGGTGCAGAGGGATTGCCTATGGCTACGTCTATTGCTATCTTGAACGCTAACTACATGATGAACAGACTCAAGCCATACTATGAGATAGCATTTGTTGGATCTTCTGCGGAGTTCCAGTTCTGTGGTCACGAGTTCATCCTGGATCTCAGACACTACAAGAAGGATGGGGTCGAAGCTATTGATGTTGCAAAGAGACTTCAAGATTACGGATTCCATCCACCCACCTTGGCATTCCCTATCCCTGGTACTTTGATGATCGAGCCCACGGAATCTGAGAACCTTCAAGAACTGGACCGTTTCTGCGATTCATTGATCCAGATCAAAAAGGAAATTGATGCTCTTATTGCCGGTGAGCCATTGGGTCAGGTGTTGAAGAACGCTCCACATTCCATGAGCGATGTGGTGGAGTCGCATGACTGGGAGGCTAGAGGCTATACCAGAGAACAGGCTGCTTTCCCTCTGCCATTCCTTAAGAAGAACAAGTTCTGGCCGACAGTAGCCAGACTCGATGATACCTACGGTGACTTGAACCTCATGTGTACTTGTCCTTCTGTGGAGGAGGTTGCCTCCGAGAACTGATATATAATAGAGTGATATAAAGAATGCTGTCAATGGCGATTGAGAAATATAGGAACGTGTGGCACAAAGGAATCCTATTTGTGTGCTTTATCTGGGGACCCACGGGCAGCTTTTCAAACAAACTAAATGATATTCCACGGATCCTGAATACGATATGATACGCATCACACGCCTCACCAAACGCCTCAAAAACTCCAAATATGTAGCGGCGAAGCGTCAGAATGTCATTGTAATGAGCAGAGTGTAGCTCCTTGTGCGGCGCGAACCGGTCGTGTGAATAGAAGAATAGAAGGGGTCGTGCTAAAGACTACGCTAAACACCGCGAATACATCTTGTAGAAACAAGCGTAAATTTCAGAACGCGAAGTGCCAATTGTTCAGCGTGTGGGAAAATGACGATGTGAAACTGGCATACAACTACGCTAAGGGGCAACAGAACGAACCTCAAAAGCAGAGACACAAAACGGTCCTCTCCGCCTTTCATCCAGATATCGCCCTCAAAACCGCTGGCACAACTCTTGTTAAATAAGAGCACACACCCTTACAATGATTAAGGTGCGTACTAGTCCTGTTTATCACTAGGACGCATGATGAGAAACAGCATTCCTAGTGTCCCTGACAACCATACTAACTATTCCCAGGGGCTAAGAAAGTCCCTCAGGGACAAGAAGTCCTCACACTCGTCCATATCTTCTCCCATTTCTGAACGCATGGCTTCCATTACCTCAGTCCAGGACATCCAGTTCCAAGGTAACCTCCTTCAATCCCCAAAAAAGGTCATCAAGGCGCTTTTCGACTATAAACCACAAGGTCCTGGAGAACTCGAGTTCGCTAAGGGTGACTTCTTCCATGTGATTGGCAATGAAGACGATCCCGAGTGGTACGAAGCATGTGACCCTAGAAAGAACATCAGAGGTATGGTCCCTGTTCCTTACTTTGAGGTGTTTGGCAAGACAAGACCAATTGCCCCATCTGCTCCAACTCCTCAGCGGTCGTCTCCACAGAGTAAGAAATTATCTACCGATTCAATGCCGACTTCAGTGTCATCCAAATCGTCTTCTTCCTCAACGCTATACGCTATTGTACTTTATGAGTTCAGCGCCGAGCGTTCAGATGAGCTCGACGTACATGCTGGCGAGAATATTATCCTCTGTGCACACCACAACTACGAATGGTTTATTGCGAAACCCATCGACAGGCTGGGAGGTCCAGGTCTCGTACCGGTATCATACGTCTCTGTGATTGATATCTTAACGGGCCAATCCACAGGAAATGATGTGATGGACGACATCACCAATGCCAACTTACCTACTGTTGACGAATGGAAGAAAAAGAATGCCAAATACAAAGCAAGCTCCATCCCACTAGGTAATGTTGATGAATACGGTATTTCCACGAGTGCTTCAGGCAGTCTCATGGATACTCCTGTCACCGGCAGGGACAGAACGAGTCATTACCAGGACAGAGTATCATCTCGTTTGTCATCTGCCGGACGTGCTCCCTCACAAGCTACCTTGGAGCACGATGTTGAAGTGGATCAGTCTGCACCGTATGTTCTCGATGCTACTGTGGACTCCTTCCATGTTGACAATGGCCGTTATTGGTTTCACATTGCGTGTGGGCTAAGTAATGGTGAACAGAGATCTTTATGCCGCTACTATGAAGACTTCTATGACTTCCAGATCCGTCTGCTTGAACTTTTCCCTGCAGAGGCTGGTCGGTCTTCACAGAGTCACAAACGCATCTTACCATTCATTCCGGGTCCGTTGACATATGTTACAGACAAGATCACAAAGAAGAGACAGATCGATCTTAATGATTATGTGAAGGAGCTTATTGAACTTCCTGTCTACATTTCACATTCCAATTACGTGAAGAAACTCTTTTCGATGCATAACGACTTTGATCAAGTGGTGGATACGCAACCACAACACCAGCAGAAATTCGTGCAACAACCTAACCGTGTTCCAATTGGCGCTCTTCCAACCTTTGATGAGGACCATGATGCTACTATTGTCAAGGAGGAATCAGTGCAAACATTCAACACTATTCAACCACAGACTCTCACTGCTGCTGCTGCTTCTGTGGGATCAGTAAAGCTGAAGTTCTTCTACCGCGATGATATCTTTGCACTGTTACTCCCAAGAGACATTACAGTGGAGAATCTCAGAACGAAGGTGAAGACGAGGATCTCTGACGATAGTGGAAGTGATGATTTCAAGATCTACGTGAAGGACGGCGACGCTGCTGGAGAAGAAGTCTCGTCCGAGGATGTCATTGCAAAGGTATTTGCCAACAAGTTGAAGCTGATAATTGATGATGAGTGATCGCTGAAAATAATGTTTTAAGAGACTCTTGTAATGCTATACTTGTGGCTATGTAATCCTCTTTTGCGCCATATATGCTTGATGACTTTTTCTTTTATTCATGAAGTCAATCAATATCCATAGCATCGTCATCGTAATTATCAGTATACCTGACATTGTCATAATCATCAATCATTATATCCTCATCGTCCATCTGTCTCATGAACTCGTTTAGCTGATGAACATTCATCCACCACTTCTCCCATTGCTCATAGACAACCTGTTCTGGAGGTCGATACTTGACCAAGCTCCAGTTGGTACGTATCTCATAGTCCAACAGAATATCTTCCTCTGTGATCTCAAAATGGGGAAGTCTTTTCCCGAGCATCTTGTATACTCGTCTCTTACCCAAGAGTCTCTCCATGGATACCTTTTCATCGTGCTCTGAGATCCCTCTAATGCGTGTGATCCTCTCCGGGATGACGATGTTATCCACTTGTGTCTTCTGAAAGTCCGGGATGTGGCGTGAAGAATCCAAAACGTCTTGATCATCTTGGTTCATCAACAGAAACTCTTCAATATCAGGAATGTACTCGACATTCGGTGAGCTCTGCGGTTGTATCGTCTCATAGTGCTTGGTCTGCGGTATTGAAGATAAGCTGAGCGAGTCAAGGTCGTCCAACAACCGCTGCCGTTTGATGTTGTACTGTCGCAGATCATCGATAGTGGGTGAGAACGACCGCTTATGAACTCGCATCATTACTCTTGAACAAACAAACCAAAACGATAATACGAGACAGCTGCCCAATATATACGAAACAAGACAAGCGTTCTGGAAGGTTCGCTAAGCTGCTGCCCATATCGAACACCCGAACACCAAGTATATCGTCGATTCATATCAGACCCCAGACAGCTCAATGATCCCTGAGGATGGTAAGAGAGCACCCGAATGTTCCATACACCGCCAATCAAAGCTTCATTTACCACAACAACCACAACAGATGATCCTTTGCTGTCAGCAGAAATTCTGGGGAGAGAGGAAGAGTCAGACGTATCTCTAGATGAGCTACCCAAGTCACTACCTCCTCAACTCTCTCTCCTTGTTGAAGGGTTCTGGAATGATCTCCAACAACCAAAATACGCCACTCCACCTACAGCCGAAGATCTAAGTGCTCTATTTCAGGATTTCTATGAGATGTTTCGGTATAAAGCAGACTCATTTGTGAAGGGATCCGTATTTTACAAGACGCGCGTTCAGAAGATTGAGCTCTTGACGAAGGAGGAGCAAGCCGAGAAAAAGAAGATGCTTGATCTCTTTGATGCCAGGGTAAAACAGTATGTGGAGCTAGCTGAGCGTGACATCACCACAGGATTGTTTGATGTCATATTCCAGAAGTTTGAAGAGGACGGTCCCATCAATGACTACATCAAAAAGAAGATAAAAGCATTACAAAAAGTAAATCTAATTGACTATGAGAATTTCATTGACGTCAAAGGCGTCGATCTGAAACTTCCAACTTTCCGAGTGTTATCTCACAAACTGTCAGAACTTTCTGCATTGAAAACACCAGCATCCAAGCTTGACGTGCTGCTTAATATTCACGCGGAGTTGAATCGTCTTGTAAAGGATCAGTTACCATCGCAATCAGCATCTGGAGACCATTTCTTACCGTTGCTCATATACATTCTTCTTATTCACAGGGATGATACGGACCTCTACTTGGAATTTCTCTTTATTTCCCGTTTCCGCAACTCTCTCTATCTGAACTCGGAGCCTTTATACTGTCTCACCAACTTCGAAGCAGCTCTCACATACATCCGCACGCTCATCCTCACTGAGACCTCATTGGACTTCTCAGCACTTGACGAGGACGAATATTGGATTCTCTCTGAACCAGCAAATCTTCCTGTTCGTAAGCCATCCATCGCCCAAGTTGCTCCAGGTACGTCTGTTAGTGTATTGCAATCTCCACTCCCCATGACCGCAGAAGGGATCAGATACATTGGATCAGCATTGGACACGAGTCTCAAGACTATTGTGAACAGACTGGGAACAGATGGAGTTGTTGATTCACCATACAATCCACTCAAGGGGCTTGCTGCCGGTGTCATGAGATGGAGATCACACACTGATACGCCTGTGAGTGTAAAGTCGCAGAGCCATGAGGGCCCGCAAGCTAAGATCATGACTCCTAATGTCAACCTCTCTAAATTCAAAGGCCGTGCCTTCAAAGAGTTGACCATCTCTGAGATGGAGGAGATGTGGAGAGACTACACCAAACTCGCCGAATGGGCTGAGTCTCTGTGAATCTTTCAAATGCACTTCATATTACACACACTCAACTACCCACCTTAACAGCTTGGAACCCTTTCCCACTAACACACCCAAACCAATCACCCTGTGGAGCCCAGGATGCCTGATTGATCTCCATAGTATCAGCATATGCAAAGTCGGGATATGATAGTGTGTCAAATCCAAACTTCTTATGCTGTGAAATCTCTTTAGCTCTCCGGAAGTCCCAGATGAGTGCTTGACAGTCATCACCAGAGGAAAGAAGAAGTGGTTGCGTAGGGTGCCATTGAATCGAGTTCACTGTTCCACTGTGTGCTGTCAGCCCAACAACGGGGACACCGGGGTTACGTACATCCATGACCATGATACTGCGGGACTTGTAAGCAAATGTAGCCAGGACGTTTGCGTCTGTGTTGGAAGTGGCAATGCGTAGAAGTGCAGGTGCCTCATTTGTGACTGAGTTGTTTGCAAGTACAGCCGTCTTCCCAGAACTAGCTGTTGGTGGTTCATATATGATTGTAGAATGGTCAAGACATCTCATGTCAAATACACGAACAGATCCATCACACCCAACACTGACGAATATATCTGCACTTCCCTTGATGAATTGGACGTCAAACACCTCAGAGTCATGTGCAATGAGTTGCGTTTTTGGAACGTTTGGTCTCATGAGGTCCCATACCGTACATGTCGTATCAATAGAGGACGTGATGACGATGTTTGGATTCACTTTACTCCAATCAAAACTCGTCAGTGGCGGATACGAAGACGCTGCTGATCTTTGCGACACAAATGCTTTGTTGGATAATGTAGCACGTTTGATCAACATCGGATCATCACGCCCATCAAGCTCCCAAAGCCGGAGTTTCTCGTTCGTAGTAAGCAGCCTTAGCGATTGACCAGATGGGTCCCATTGAAGCTTCGTCGTCGGAAGGGCAACAGTCTCATCACATAATTTGTGAAATGTGATTCCTTCACTCATGGATCCATTCGGATGCTCAACAGGAGTTGGTACGCCCTGGATGATCTCAACCTTGTTCTTGGTGTCCTCCTTATAGGTACTCACAGCGACGGTGTGTAGACCCTGACTTGCAGCAGCTCCACTCCAGGCAGAGCAAGAAAGTGGGTAATGCGATTCATAGTATCCTGAACGAACAGGGAGCTGAGCCTGTAAAACTTGCTGGTGCGTTGGGGATGATGTGATCTGAGGATATCGCTCGTAATCGATGTAGTTATCTTGACAGGTGTTTGTTAGTTGATGTCCAGAATTTCAGGTGGATTGGATACGAACTCGGTTGATAGCCTGACCCCACAGAGAACGAGCTTCTCTTCTGCTTCGTCCAGTCCATTTCTTCTTATGCGCTTTAAAAGGGATTGTGTCTGTTTGTGTTTGGCTGCCGCTTTGGAGCAGAAGGGGGAGTGAGCGAGCGACCGAGCGAGCGTATGGGTGCTCATAACCGCCCCAATGGTTAAGAGCGCTTCTCATCTTGGTTAGGGTGCCCTGTTATCCTCCTAGAATTCAACATTGGACTATGTCACACAAAGTGACAAATCAAACCCTATTCTATGAGGGATTATGAGATCATCGTTATATGTTCCGAAAGTTACATCGGAATTGGGCCAAATCATTACAAGTCCGACTTTTGTGATGCGGACAAAGGGAAGCAGACTAGGAAACTCACCTTTACGCACCTACTCCCCTTGAAAGGTGACCCAACTTTAGACATCCTAAGCACGGATGAGCGGTTAGCAAGCATGTACATTGTGGCACTAAAGGTAGCGTGATGTGGTCACTTTCTTTTCGTAAAAATGCAAGAGAGAGAAAGAGAGACGCAAGTACTGGCTTAAGCGTTAGGTTTGCGGATACGGCAGTGCCGCACAACGGGAGACAGACGAGCATTACAAGCGGATACCTATTCCAGGAATTAGATGCAGTGTTTGAATTTGAGCTGGTGAACCAGTGTATATCAACAGTGCAATTATCCTTCCGGAGGCTCTAAGGCGGAATGTGACCCTTTCCGGAATATATGAGCCCCCTTCAACGAACGAGGAGCGCCTGTCACCTGCAGGCTAGGCATGAAGTGCAACAATGATTTTTCTAGCAAGTTTTCTTCCCGTGTGTCGCCCGTTTTGTCTTGTGTGCGGGGGGGCTGAAGCCACCAAGTCCACTGAAACAGCCATGCCAGTGGTTCTACGCCGTATCAACGCGCCATATCAATCAGTGTGTTTCAATAACCAAAAGAGGCAGGAACTGTACATATCTCTTGGCTAAGAGTGGTTGGAGTGCAATATGTCAGCCTTCAGCGGCCCGACAAAACTGTATTGATCTCCTTACTCAGCAAAGGACCGAATCGCCCTTCTCAACAGCCTGGATGACACAAAAAATTGGTCCATGGACCATTGTGCAGATGGCCTAGATCGGGGATAATGACGCGGCGTAGTTAACGGATACGGAAGCTCAACCCGGCAAAAAGAGATGACAGATGTCTGTTAGTGGTCACATACTCTGAACTCACTTTGGACATATATAGCAGGGTTATTTTCCCCTCCACTGTTTGTCCTCCCGTCATGGCCCGCGCAATTTGTGTCACACTCCTTTTGAGAAAAACGGAAAAAAGAAAGCCAATTGAAAAATGTCATATTACGCCACTACAAGCATCCAGCCCACCAGCTCGGTCTCTCAATCCCAAAGCTACTTCCAGAAGATCCTTACAAACGTCTCGTCACAATATAGCCTGATGACTGCCAAATTGAGATTGATGAAAGAACTCCGTTGCCTTGAGAGTGATCCCAAGGGGCTCCCAGACATTGACTTGATTCTCACGGATAACATCCATTTGATCTATGCTGACATCAAGATCATTGATAATCCACTCTACGCGAATGCAAAGTATCGCGTCAAGGTAATGCCTACAGAGGAATATCCATTTACAGCTCCAGTGTGCATGTTTATCGCAACAGACGATTCAGAGATTCCTATTCACCCCCACATATACTCAAATGGGCACATTTGCTTGGATCTTCTTGGATCAGGATGGACACCTATTCACACAATTCAGAGTTTGTTGTTGTCTTTACAGAGCTTCCTTGCTTCCAATACCCGTAATGAGAGACCGCCAGACGATACTGCCTATGTCACACATGCTCCCAAAAACCCAAAGAAGACAGCATTCGTTTACCATGATGATGAGGTGTGACATAAACAACTCCTTACAG
Organism: Petasospora hungchunana; assembly: GCA_030563225.1. NCBI lineage: Eukaryota > Fungi > Ascomycota > Saccharomycetes > Phaffomycetales > Wickerhamomycetaceae > Petasospora > Petasospora hungchunana. Next base: position 320,962 of record JAKUBL010000002.1, on the reverse strand, counting down.
ATATTTCATCCGTTTTCTATCGTTTGCTTTTTGGCTCCTTTTTCCTCTTGCAGCTGGCCAGCGCCTGCTATACCAACATTTCAGAGGGATTCTGCCTCTGCTGGGAAGGCTTTATCGATTGTACGTCTACATTACACCATACAAATTCATGAAATGCACTATTAATGATCTTTGCTTAAATACTTTGTCGTAACTCATAGAGGCATAGCGGCGTGTGCACGCTTAGCTGACGCTTTTGATATTGGTTTTTTGGCTTTCCGTGATACTCCTCTTTGAGACCCGTTCCTGAATCTCCTACCGCCCCTTCCTCCTCTACCACCGCGGTATCCCCCCTGTGATCTTTGCGATTTCTGGGATCTTGTACCAGCAGATGATTGTGAAGCACTCTGCGATGCCCTGATAGTATCGATCACGGCTTTGTTCTCATTTTGTTCTTGCTTGTCCCAGAACTTGGAAGTTGCACCAGTAGTTCCACCAGCGGCGTCTCTTTTCAACTGTGTCAGCAATGCAGCGAAGTGATGGAAATACCCAGGCTGCTTGTCATTGTTGAATCCTTTCAGCTTGCGGAAGTCAGCATCGGTTTGAGGAAGTCTCAGTGCCATATCCTTCAGTGTATCTGGTGTACAGACAGAGGAGCTCCGCTTGAACCCGAGACGATTCATGACCTCACCTTGACGATCTTTCAACTTGTTATGAGCTTCCACAAACTGATATCTCTCCTCATCACTTCCAAATCTAGCAACCCCAAGTGTAATTCGGGAGGGTGGAGGTGCAGCTAGAGATGATGGTATATGTGGAGGTACAAATCCTGAAGACGCTCTCTGCATTTCCGTGCGGGCGCTGACAATACGCGGAGTGGAAGGAAACACGAACTCATCAAACTGACGAGTAGGCAATGGCGCATCATTGGTGTTCGCCCTTGAAGATCCCGTAGCTCCTTTCTTCCCTGTTGGTGCTCGAGAGGCAGTTGAGGTTGAAAACTGCATTACAATCTTCTTGCTGTTTTTCAAGAGGTCTCTGGACTTTGGACCAAGCTTAATGTAACTTGAGGAGAAACCAGCTCCATTCATCAGATGGTATTCCACAAGAATTTTTTCCGCAATCAATTGATAAGCCATGCGATCCAATGAGTTTCGTTCTAAATCCTTCCCACCTCCATGATGCTGGAGTTGATCATGGCCCGCCTGAACAATCTTCTGCGACTTAGAGCCACGAAACACATCCTTACAGTATGAGAGAGTGACTTTCTGGTTCTCAAGACTCTCAACCAACTTTGTGAGTTTAAGGGCATAATCAGTGACATCCTTCTGTGTGGTAGTGGAGGTACCATATTTAGAACAATTATCACATTGCTTCTGACAATCATTCTTGTTGAACTGCTCACTGAAATATCTGAGTACTTGCTGACGACGACAATCAGTGACATTCTCACAGTATTCAGTTACCTTTCTCAATTTGTCTTGATGTTTCTCCTTACCAGCACGATCCAAATCTTGGTCTTTGGCAATCATCTTCTGCAATAACATGGCATCAGCGATGCTATAGTAGAGCGTACACCACGAGTCTTTCCCATCTCTTCCTGCTCTTCCAGTCTCTTGATAATACCCTTCCAAAGTTCTCGGCAATGTCAAATGGATCACAAAACGAACATCAGGTTTGTCAATACCCATACCAAAAGCGATGGTGGCACAAATGACTTTGATTTCGCCAGATTGCCACTTTTTCTGTATGGAAAGTCTGTCATCAGGATCCATACCAGCATGATAGAAAGCAGCATGTATACCCGCATTCCTCAACTGACCCGAGGTCTTCTCGCATGAGTTCTTGGAGTGGCAGTAGATGATACCAGTCTGGTCATGAAATCTCCCCTTGATGTTGCGCTCGATGTCCTTCATGCAATCCTTTTTTGGTAGTACCTCATAGAATAAGTTGGTTCTGTTGAAGCTCTGTCGCAAGAACACAGGATCATTCAACTTGAGGTTATGGATAATGTCCATTCTGACTTGATCATTAGCTGTGGCAGTCAAAGCCATCAATGGAATATCGGGATAAGTGTCTTTGAAGAAGGAGAGGGCGGTGTAGTCAGGTCTGAAATCGTGTCCCCAACTGCTCACGCAATGAGCTTCATCAACGACAATTCTGGCCAACTTCTTATCTCTGTACAATTTTGCAATGGCATTTTGAGCCTGCTTGGAGGCACTGATCATCTCAGGTGAGAGATACACCAAATCTAACAGTCCATTGACAAACAAATTGAAAGTTGTTCTTCTCTCATCAGCCGACCCCTTACTGCTGATCATACCTGCAGTGACATTTTTCTCCCACAAATGTTCAACCTGATCCTGCATCAAGGAGATCAACGGCGAAATCACTATTGTTGTACCTTTGGTCTTGCCGGATCTGACAATGGCTGGAAGCTGATAGCACAATGATTTACCACCACCAGTTGGCATCAACACGAAGACATCCTTTCCAGCAAGTGTGGAATTCACGGCCTCCGCTTGATTTGGTCTGAATGAGGCCAACTTGAATACGTCCGTCAACTTCGCAAAAACTTCCCTTGTCCATGGATGCTGTTCACGTGGCTGTGGTGGATGTGCCAAAATCTCATCGAGTTCAGTGTCAGGGAACTGAGAATCAGAAACTTCTCTCATTGGTGAGCTTGGAGCTTGAACAGCTTCCTGAGGGACCTCTCTTTTCTGGGACATCGCTTTCAATACTGGTAAAGGGATATCAAAATCGTCAAAGTCACTGTCACTCAATATCTCAATGGTTTCAGACTGAGTTACGCCAACCTCTCTCTCATAATCGAACCCGCCTTCGTCAATCAAGTCAACAACTTCCACATCATTCTTTCCTTGGTCTTCATAGTTGTCGTGATAGTAGTTATCACTGCCGTTCATGTTGTTGTGAATACGAGAACGTGATACACTTTCATTAACTTCATCCTCCTCGCTTGAAAAATCAAACGCACGATCTGAATCATCCTGATGAATTTCTTCCGCATCGGACATATCACTCAGATTTCGCAAGTTCTTAACTTCACTTTGAGACACCTTCAATGGCACATTATCATAATCAGACTCTTCATCATCGCCACTAGGAATAGGTCCTTCCGAAGCATTAACAAACTCCTCGTCTTCAGAGACGTCTTCATCAACGATAAAGTCAGCTAGCTCCTCACGAATGGCTTGTGAGTCTTCTGGCTGGCTTGTTAAGAGACCATCCATGGTGTGAACTCCTTCGTCGTAGTCATCCTCTTCCTCCTCGTCCTCTTCGAGCTCATCGTCCATATTAGATTCTTGGGCTGGTGAGTTATTTGTGGCAATCGTAGCAGAGCCAGTTGGTCGATTTCTAACTTCTTGTACCGGTTCTTCATCAATCATTTCCACATCCTCCAATGTGACTTCTTCGTGTGCTGGGCTTGATATGCTTCTGTTTGGATGTGACTGTAGTACACTCGACGAGTCTGGTACTTGCGTGTGTGTTGCTGGCTCAATCACTCTTGTTGTAGAGCCTGAAGCATCTCTGCATCCTGTGAGATCAGCTGTGGATCTGATGGTTTCCTGCTCAGCAGACTCCTGGACGTTTGTCAGTTGTTTCTTGAGACCATTTTGTACCCTCTCAATTGACATAAGACGCGCACCGATTTCTGTTCGTTTTTGTCTCTTTGCATCCTCCGATAATGCTGTCGAGGATTCAATGGTGACTCTTTCCACTAGCATGGCAATGCGCTTCTCGCACACTTCGATGTACCTCTTCTGAAGATTGACCAACTCTGGAGACGCCGAAAGCTTTGTAGCCGTAATCGACGTCAACCGTGTTGCTGGCCCAGACGGTGGAACTATACTGGCAGGAGATCTCTTGTTGAGCTCATATTTGTCCAGATCATCATTAAGTGCAGAAGCATCATCCGAACCATCAAGGTCGGCACCACTGATGGCATTCACCATGCGATGTTCGGTATTTTGTGTACGTCGCTTCTTTGTAGATATACTTTGCTCAGATATCATATTGATTCTCTTTCTTACCGTAGAGGAGTCTTCTGAATCATCAAACGTAAGATCAATTACTGCCGCTGATGCTGGAGTTGATTGTAGATGAGATCGCGTTGGGATGTCAGGTTGCTTGGACGGTTCAGGGGATTGTGACATCCCCTTTGTGGGACTTCCCGATGACCTCAGATTTCCAGAGTCACGCTTTGCAAGTCGTAGGCCTGAAAGCTTGTTTGGCTTCTCAATGTTACGCATGAGAGAAGTAATGTTGATCCCAGCAGGTCGTTCGGATTGAGACGCGGAACCATCTTGGATAGACGCCGGCGCTAACTCGGGTACTTTCTCATTTCGGTGTGGTATGTTTGTAATATTTCGAAGTGCCACTGTGATATTGGCAAATGCGTCCCGCTTGGATGGAATATTTGCCCCTGACTTCTCAAGCCATTCCATATGGGCCTTCAAGTTATTTCTCACTGCCATACTCTGCTATACGAGTATGGGACTGTAAAAGGGACAGTATGTGATGAGTGTGAAAGAACAGTTTCACAGTATGTGCTTGGAGGCTTATAATGATGATAAGCGACAATGAAAGAAGAGCGTTCGCCACTTTTGAGGGAATCTCCTAGAACATCAACCGCTTTGTTTACATCCCTCGCTAGGCCGAAATAGCAGGGCGACTAACCATAATGTCGGTGCTGAGAAGTTCTATAACGCGCGTAAATCACAGCACAGTATGGGGTCGCGTTCGGATCGCGTCGGATGTCACTGAGCTTCCTCACGCGTTCAGAATGAGACTTCAGTCTATTCATTCAGAGCCATCTAACCCGTATAATGACCAGAGAACGGACAATCGAAAATCTTCCATGGTAAGTTACAGTCAACAGATTATAAGATATCAGAGAACGACGCTAACATGATGACAGGGTTGAGAAGTACCGTCCCAGCTCCCTCGATGATGTCTACGGTCAGCCTGAAGTTGTCAGCACAGTTCGTCGTTTCGTTCACGATGGACGCCTTCCGCATCTTCTATTCTATGGACCGCCTGGTACTGGTAAGACCTCGACAATCATCGCACTCGCCAGAGAGATATATGGTTCGAACTATAAAAATATGGTACTAGAGCTCAACGCTTCTGATGATCGTGGTATTGACGTTGTGCGAAACCAGATCAAGGACTTTGCTTCCACGATGCAGATCTTTAGCAAGGGATTCAAACTTATTATCTTGGATGAGGCAGACGCAATGACCAATGTGGCACAGAATGCACTGAGAAGAATCATTGAGAAGTATACTAAAAACACAAGATTCTGCATTTTGGCCAACTATGCACACAAGCTGAACCCTGCTCTTCTTTCTCGCTGTACGCGGTTCAGATTCTCTCCGCTGACTGAAGATTCGATTAAAGATAACATCCAGAAGGTTATCATTAGAGAGCATTTGAACCTTGGGGAGGATGCACAAAAGGCACTCCTGAGGTTGTCCAAGGGCGATATGAGAAAGGCATTAAATGTTTTGCAAGCTTGTAAGGCCGCTGCTGATGAAAATGAAATTACAGAAGAAATGATCTATGAGAGTGTGGGTGCTCCGCATCCAAAGGACATTGAGACGATCTTGGACTCCATCCTCAAAGATGACTGGAGCACAGCTGTCGCTACTCTTCAGAAGGTGAAACAAAGCAAGGGTCTTGCCTTGATTGATTTACTTCAAGGGTTTGCTGAGATTTTGGATAACTATGACCTAAAGACAGCGACAAGGGCTTCCATTCTCAAAGGATTAGGTGATATTGAGTATGCCATCTCAAAGGGTGGAAATGAAAAGGTTCAGTGCAGTGCCAGTATCGGTGTGATTAAGGAGAGTCTTGAGCTTGAAGTCTAAGTTTCCCATTTATAAGATCGCACTCAGAAAAATCAACAGTTCTTTCACCTTACAAAAGTCGTAGCACATATAAGACAATGCCCGTTATTAACTACATCAAAGGTAATCTCTTCAAATCCACACGTCCAGTAATTCTTGCACACTCGTGCAACTGCTTCGGGGTCTGGGGTGGTGGGGTTGCCTATCAGTTTGCTAAGTTATTTCCGCAAGCTGAGCAGAAGTATATGGCTCATTGTGACAAATACACACCGGAACAACTTTTAGGCACCACTTTACTGATACAAACAGAGCAGAATGAGATTGGAAACAAAGGATTGGAGCCATGTGTGATTGCGTGCCTGTTCACGAGTGCGGGAGGTGGTGGGGATGCAGATTGCGTTGAAGCCATTGTGAAGAACACGCGTCTAGCTATTCAAGACATGGAAAGGCAATTGGAGAATACAGGTAATTCTCTCCTAAAAAGAGTCCAGGAATCACACAATGGTAAATGGATGATTAATATGCCAAAGATCAATGCGGGTATCTTTCGAGTTCCTTGGGAAAAGACCGAAGCAGTCTTGAAAGAAAGCGCATTGATCTACAATGTGTACGTGATTTAACGAACAAAAGAAAGTATATATATATGAGCGTATACCAGTATACTTCACAAAACTCATGTGTAGAAGTGAATATAATCAATAAAAATGCAAAATGACCATAACCGATATGTCATATCCAAACTAAGCCGCTGGTGGACCTTTACTCAAAAAGTCCATCAGGTCCATCTCACCTTCCTCTTCCTCAATTTCATTACTCGAGCTCACAATAGAGAAGTTCCGCTTATAACTTGCAGTTCCACTTCCTGTATTAGTCGATTGAGTCACCGCCTCCGAGGATGACGTGGTTGGAGTACGCAAGAACTCATCCGGGTTGATTGACGCCATGAGTCCGTTCGTGTTGATGTTCAATGCTTTGACTTCCAGAGGGTGCACCATTGAGGCGTTATAGTCAACGTTGTCTGTCTTTGGTATACTGAAGAGAGGTAGGAACTGAATGCGTCTTCTCCATTCGTGGATGTGCTCTTCCTGTGTGAAGGGGGAACGTGGTGTGTTGGAGTATGTGAGCGTCCATGGCTTTTCTCTGTAGAGCCACACAGTGGTATCAATGACACCATTGAAAGGTTGTATGAAGGCGACAATCAATGTAATGGCATAGCTTGACTGACCTTCCAGCTGCAGAGAGTTGTTAATTAGCGGAATGATCCAGAGGATGAAGTATGCTATCGGATATAAAAACACAATCTTCATCTGACGAGCAATGACTTTGTACCGAGTGCGCAAACGGTGGGCATTCTCCATTTGGAGTTCCAAGTTAATGTTTGTGTCAGCCCGCTTGTCACCGAATGAAGTGGTCACAGGGCTCGTGAGCGTTTCCTTGTTGGTTTGTGCCTTGAGGGTGTTCAAGAGAAACTTGCCAAGACCGAAGCCGGAGAAAAAGCGGTGGGCTTTGGATTTTGACTCTGCCGGTTCGATCACCGCGTGGTTCTGTTCCATCCGTTTCAGTTGGTTAATGACATAGAAGTATATCGTGCAGTATATGATCACGACCGCCACCATGATGAAGTAGCGTGGGCCCCAAGAGAGAACCAACCTGTACCAGATCGGAGTCTCCGGAAGGTAGCAAAACACATCGAGCGCCTGATAACCAACATTGTTGATGAATGCAAGACTAGCCAGAAACGCCGGAAGAAGAACAGATAGAACGTAGACATAGTATCTGATGAAGTAGAGGCCTCCTGTCCGTTCTGGATAAAAGATTGTGAGGAGCGTGTGGATTGCGAAGGAGAGAATGGCCAAATCACCGCCTTCTATAGAAAAGGCAGTGAAGAAGCCCAGAAAGTTGATAGTCTTCTGTCCAACTTCTTGGGGATTCAGGTAGGTGAGGATTGGGAAAACGATCATGGCAATTGCCTTGAGGAAGTCGAATGTGAGGAGGACGAAGATGAGTTGATGTCTGAACTTTCGCCTTGACGGGTGGACTGCGAGGTATGTGTAGTAGAAGATGAAAACAAAGAAGAGCGAGGCAGAGCACGACGATATGGAAATGATTCGAAGGGCATTCGACTCTGAATCCGAATATTGACTAAGATCGAGCCTTCGAGGGGCAAGCTCGGGTATAATATCTGTGGCCGGCATGTTTAGTTTGTGTAGTTGCTTCGGGATGGTGTTCTGTTGGCAGTGTAGCAGGTGAAGACTGGGAATATAGGGTGTTTAAAAGCACAAGGAGAGGGGCAGCATGTGGTTTGACGAGTGTGAGACTGCGTCTGCGTATAGACGGTGACCAGCTTGCAAATTCCAGGACGCGGGCCGAAGCCCAAGAACAGTACGAGGCGCGAAAATTTGATGTCCCGGGCGCGGGCGATTTCCAGCATCCCTGATAGATTTGAATGCCCAACCTGCTTGAAGGAGTGTTTTTCGGTCTCTTCGTAAAGAATCTGAAATAGGTACCTGATTAAATCTATTTTTGTTTGCTTGTTTGTCTTTTCAACTCCAAGCATCCTTATTTGACCATAATGCCCTGTTTTTAGCCACGATAATGCTTATCTTCTTTGCCTCCGCAAATTAGGGGAAACTTCTAGAAGGATGCCCCAACAATCATAGAGTGAACCCCATGACGCCATCTATACTAGTGTACGTGTAATAAACATGGGTCGAAATAATTAGGCCTCACAATCAGCTCACTTCGCATCCACTATCTGCGCCCTGTTAGTGACTTTTTCGGTGCGGCCTAAATGACGTAGTGTGAGTGATTGTGCTGTCACATCTGCGTTCCAAATGACTGCGTCTTGCCTTCCTTGGAGGTTGTTCAGTTCTCAAAGAATGCTTCCCTGCGCAATAGAAAAGAATATATGCGGTCTGATGAGCGACTAGGAAGCTCGCTTCAGTCATGTGTATATAATATATATGTCGAATGGAAAATTACCCTTCGGAAGTCGTCCCTTCTACACCTTTATGGACCTGAGTTAATTATCGGGTGATAGATATCGATCTAGAGGAAAGATGCATATTTACTCACTTCAACAGACACTTAGATTTGATTCACAACTCAAAAAAACAAATAATCAAGCTCTCATCCCGATTACACTATCGCAAGACCTTGTCTAAAATTGAAGGTCTATTAGTAGTAGCTATGGCAACGCTTCTAGATATAGATCTTCGCGATATTTTCCCTTTCAGGAACTCACCAGAAAATCCTTTTTGACACATAGGAAACGAAACGTGAAGAGAGAACTTAATTCTCAGGGTCCATCAGTTTGTTTTCATTTTGTTCTCTTCTCGGTTTGGAACTATACGTTCCTGTCTGGTTTTTGTTTCACTCACCGCTTTCCCGTTCCTGAAGAATCAAGTCTAATTATGCCTCACAGAAACATTGACGTCTTCGTCTCCGACGCGGAGGCTGATTACTCTTCACACATATCACACCACATATCTCCACCAAATCACCGTCGTCGAAGCTCCGTGCGCTCTCGTCTCTCTTTCTCCCAACCCGCAGAAGAGACAGATGATGTGCTGTTTAGAGAAGACTACACATACAAGCAGAAGAAAGTCGCACGAGTGCTGGGTGATTTCAAGTTCGTCAAGAACATCGGAGTCGGTTCATTTGGGCATGTCTCGCTCGTAAAGGACCGTCACTCGGGCAGACTTTTTGCCCACAAATCCGTCAAGAAGGCGAAGCTCACTTTTGAGAAAGACGCTGGTACCTTCAGAAACGAGAGAGACATCCTGGCGATGATCTCACATGAATCCATCGTCAAATTATTCTACACATTCCATGATAATGAGGCCATAAACTTCATACTCGAGTTCCTTCCCGGTGGGGACTTGTTCTTTCATCAGCAACAACGCAGGAGTAATATCTTCAACGAAACAGATGCTGCCTTCTATATATCCCAAATTGCTGATGCACTCCACCATCTACACCAAACAGGCATCATTTACAGGGACCTAAAGCCGGAGAACTGTATGCTGGATGCAAGAGGCCATGTTGTCTTGACTGACTTTGGTCTCTCTTCCACAGAAGAGCGTTGTCGTTCTCTACTAGGTACCCCAGAGTTTACTGCCCCGGAGGCAATCACCCCAGGTATGACTTATACAGCCCTTGCTGACTGGTGGTCACTCGGCATCATGCTTCATGACTTTCTGGTGGGTAAAACGCCATTCCAGGGAAAAACTCAGGCCATCATAGCTCACAAAATTCGATCCAAGAAGATTGACTGGGGAATGCTCCATATGTCACTTTACGCTAAAGAGCTTCTCCGTGGTTTACTTCAGAAGTCTCCGGAGAAGAGATTTGATGTGGATTCACAATATGAGAAGTTCAAGAAGATGAGATTTTTCAGAAAGATCAATTGGGATGATCTCCGTTCCAATACTCCACCAATTGTTCCTACTATCACGGACCCAGAAAAGTGTGAAAACTTTAATCTCACAGAGGTGCAAGAAGATTTGAAATCTCATGAAGCTGATTTGGAGAAGCTCATCAAGAATGCTGAGATGTTCAGTATTACCGAAGAAGATGGTGATGGTACACCTGGGGCTATTGACATCCCAGGAAGACCAGAAGCAAAAACCGACGATATATTCAAAAATTTCAGTTATATAGCTGACCACAGCGTGATCACGAACTATTTAGAAATGCAAAAGCTTTAATTTAATGATATCCAGCCTAAAAATAGTATACACACTGTGGGGATTTGGTTTTGAGCACTTCGCCGTTCGCTGGAGTTCTTTTCTGCAAGGAATCTCCCGGGTTCGACTTGGCCCCAACAGCCTCCAATGGCGCTGCGACTGAAACAGGTAGTCGGACACATCGCACCAATCATGGATGAATCAATCTTCTTTGGTAAAGAATGTGTTAACAGGGTCAGCTTTCTACGCGAGGATTCTGAGTTCATCTCCAAGGCGGCAACACACCCAACAACTAAGTTTGTTGTCCTAAAGAACGGTGTTGTCTATGGGCACAACGATAGCGATGCGCCATCTCTGTGGTATCCCGGGTATGAAGATCTGAAAACCACAGTTGATGAATGGGTCTGTGGTAACTCTGGTGCTGGTGTTCCTCTAGACTCCACACAAATCACATTTATGGGTCTTGATGAGCAGCAACAGGGGATGACATATAAGAAGTACTCGGGCGTCGCATACTTTGGAATTGAAGCAGGATCTTCTTCTATCTGTGTTTCTAACGACTCTCTGAAGCTCTATGAGAACCGCAATGTCATCTTCAAGCTCAATAACTTCGACGCTTCCAACTACAGTCACGCTAAGATGTACCTTGATTGGCTCAATAGAAACAGGTTCTGTGCTGGTTGTGGGTCAAAGAACGTTGCCATCAACGCTGGAACAAAACTACGATGCACATCTTCCAAGGACCAGCCCAACCCTTGTCCTGTAAGAACTGCAACAGTCTCCAATGTCTCCTTCCCCCGGACCGACTCTGTTGTGATTACTGCTGTCACAACGAAGAGCTACGACAAAATTCTCCTTGCTCGTGGTAAGAGATTCCCTGGACCGATGTACAGCTGTGTTGCTGGCTTCATGGAGCCATCTGAGACCGTCGAAGCCGCGTCCCTTCGTGAATTATGGGAAGAGACGGGCGTCAAGGGCCATTGCGTGGATATTATCCAGACCCAACCTTGGCCATATCCCGCAAACATGATGATTGGGTGCGTTGTTTTCGTGGATATGAACGGTAAGAATGAAGTAATTGATCTTGGACATGACCCGGAGTTGGCTGATGCGATGTGGGTGGACACGGCGGAGGCAAAGAGAGTCCTTGATGGTGGGAAGGCAGACTGGTTCCTCCCTCCGTCTACGGCAATTGCACATTCTCTCATCAGTTACTGTGTGTGGAAACATAGTACTGGTGCTACGAGATGAACATAATCTAAATTCATACATTATCGATGTTCAAAGAGAAAGAACTTCTTGTAGGAATGGACTTGCAGCGACTTGGTCTTTGTATTCTTCCTCCACCATCTTTTTGAGCATTCCAGCAGCCTCATCCGCAGAAGTTTCATCCAAGCTGATTTTTGCCTTCCAGTTCTTCAAAATTGTCTTCAGCAGCGCTGAGCCTTCCTCGATCTGTTCAGGCGAGCACTTTGTACGTTTATATTCCTCCTCGTGATCATCAAGTTCGGCAGCTTTACGCTTGGCCATGTTGACGATTTTGCTTGGGAACCCCACGACCTCAGCAACATGAATACCAAACGACTGATCAGACACACCAGCCTCCACCTTGTATAGAAGAGTGATATCATCAGACTTGTCCTCAACATGAGCGACAACATGCAAGTTCTTCACGGTTGAGATCTTGTCAGCCAAGTTTGTCAATTCATGGAAGTGTGTAGCAAAGAGTGTGAAACAATGTAGCTTAGATGCAATATGCTCTGCAATAGCCCAAGCCAGACCAAAACCATCGTAAGTACTTGTTCCTCTTCCAAGTTCATCAATAATGATTAAAGAGTCCTGAGAAGCCGTCTTGAGGATAGAAGCTGTCTCCAACATCTCAACCATAAAGGTAGAAACGCCCTTCAACTGAGAATCACCAGCACCAACACGAGCCAAAATGGCATCAAACACGGTCAATTCAGCATGTGAAGCAGGAACAAAACAGCCGATTTGCGCCATCAATGCAATACATCCCAACTGACGGATGAAAGTGGACTTACCACCCATGTTTGGGCCAGTAAGTACTAAGAACTCTGACTCACCCTTGACTAATTCGACATCATTAGCAATGAAAGCCACACCATCTTGGGCTTCAACGCAAGGATGACGAGCCTCTTTCAAAACAGTTCTTCCCTCCCCTGATCCAAGACCATGCATATAGGGTTTGACGTAAGCAACAGGAGCATAAGCAGAAACATGTGCAAACGATACCAATACGTCAAGATGAGCCAACACCATTGACAACTTCTCCAACACTGGGGCATATGTACCAGCAATAGACACAATTTCACGGACAAGCGTAGATTGTTGACGAGAATACTTTGCCTGGATCTCTGCACTCTCCTGTGCGATCTCACGCATTTGTTCAGTAGTGAAGAAGACACCAGCCTTGACTGTTTGGAGCTCAATGAACTGCTTCTTCCCTCTGATAGCACGCTCCTCAGTACGTGTAACGCGCATACACCAGCCATGGTTGGAGTGGAGTTCCAACTTGAGCTTCTTCTCAGGATCAAGACCAAGCGTGTCTGCTGCCTGGTGGTGAATGGAGCGGATCTCATCTTCAATTTCATCAAGACGAGCACGGTACCCTTGAAGTACCTCATCGTAGTCTGGCTTTATGACAAATTCGTGGCGGTCGAGAGCATCAAGGTCAACAGTAGTCTCGACGAGCTCTTGTAGTTTGGTCAATGGGGCGAACGCTTCTTGGATTGGGGCAGTCCAGGTTCCTTCCACTAGAAGCTTGAGATGAGCATCATCTTCAAGTTCTAACTGTTTTGACTCCAGCAGTTCGATGATATCAGGAACCTTCAGAAGGAACTGGTAGATTCTGACAACATCTTCAAGAGAGCCAGAGTTAGCCTTGAGCAGCTTCTTGTTCAATCTGCGAACATCTGGGGCGGCAGGCAGCAAATCATCCTGTAATGTCGTACGTGTCTGTGTATCATTGACCAGGAGCTCCAGCAAATCATGACGTGCCCTGATTTCCTCGAGATCAACGAGTGGTTGTTTGATCCACTGGTGCAGAAGTCTGACACCTCCAGCTGTCTTACAGTGGTTCAACAGACCAAAGATGGAGGTATTCTTAGCACCAGACGAGTTCGTAGCGGTAGGGAACAAGTTCAAAGCCTTTAAAGCTGCGGAGTCTAGTTTCATGAATTGATTGAGTCCATGCTGTTTGAGTTTGAATGAGCCAAAGCCAGAGTCATCGGTGACGAGGCCCAAATAATGGACAACAGCAGAAGCAGCACTGAGGCCAGCAGTTGAAGTAGAAATATCACCAACGGAGAGTGCAAGATCATCACCAACAAGACGAGTCAAATCTTGTTCGATGTCTTTGTTGTTGAAGGCAGAACCCGGCAGTTCGGAAACGACTATTCCGCAACGATCAATGACACCAGTCAGCTTTGTGAAATCGGCATCTTCACCATTCGGGGACTGCACGAGCACTTCCTTGGCATCAATCTGAATTAGCAAGGATTCCAAGTTGGAATGGACTTCATTGTCCAGGAACTCAGCGACACAGATCTCCTTTGCAGTAGTATCAACAAAGCAGAACCCAATGGATTTTCCTTCACTCTTGTTGACGACTTTAATGGCAACGACAACCAGTGCACCGCCGTTAGCGTCTCCGCCACTGGCACCTCCTTGGATGAGATCTTCGACTTGTTCAATATTACCTGGGGATGCAAACCTGATTAGCTCCCAAGTGCGATCATACACTTCGACCTTCATTCCCTTCTCAAAGAGGCACTGACCCAATAGCTGGCCAACCACTGAGATAGACATAGTGACATATCCTACGCTCTGTGATTGTTTCAGGACGGATGTGGTTCTGTAGATGTTTTCAGCGACAAAGTTTGCATCTTCGCCTAGAGCAGTGTAGTAGTCGCCCTTATCGACGATACGCAGCAGGTTGGAAGTACGGGATGGTAATTTCTGGAATTTGCGATAGAAAGACCGCTCATCTGATGTATCAGAGAACTTGAGCTCGGGACGACTGCTCATTGTTTGGGTTGCGGTGTATTGTGGTTTGAAGGAGAGACGCGTAGTACTAAGGAAAAGACGCGTCAAGTGCGTTCTTCGCGACACGGGCGCCTACATAAAGCAGTTTGAATTTGACATTTATCACCAAAGGAAATAAAAATTTAGAGTTCCACCGACCAATCAATATCAGTGTTTCCGCCTGTTTTTTCTCTGGCCTCTGCGGTTAGGGCATCTTGGCGATAGATACTTGGCTCTGTGAGTTTTGGCTTGCAATTGCTTGTCTCTGCTGACCAGGTATCAATGCGCTTTGCCAGCTTGTTAGGAGGTGTCTGAGCTTGTGGCGTACGGGCTCCTTGAGGGCGTTGGCCTAATAATTCTTCCAACGGACGCATTAAAGGGTTGGCCGAAGGGGGAATCGCCTGCTGTACTGGGTAGTAGTTCTGAGGCTGCGTTGGTGGTGGCTGTTGTTGTTGAGGTGGTGGTGGCTGTTGTGATGGCTGTTGTTGCTGTTGCTGTTGTTGCTGTTGCTGTTGTTGTTGTTGTTGCTGTTGCTGTTGTTGTTGTTGTCCTTGTTCCTCTCTGCTTTTGTCCTCAAGCTGAACCTGGCCATTCTTCTGGTTCATCTGCTGTTGCTTCTGAATCGACCAGTCAAAGATGTAGTCGTATTTGTATCCCTCTCTAATAAAGAGGTCTCTGAAAAGTCGTCTCAAATACATGTAGTCTGGCTTGTCTTCGAATCTCAAAGACTTGGTGTAATTCAAATAGTGCACAAACTCGATTGGAAGGCCACTGCACAACGTCTCTGACGAGGTACTCATCTTCTTCTCCATGATGCGGTCGTACTTCTGTCTCTTTGTGGCAGCTTTCAAACCTTGCCAAGGCAAAGATCCTCGGCAGAAGTATATCAAAACATAACCTAAACTTTCCAAGTCATCTCTTCTTGACTGCTCAATACCCAAATGGGTATTGACACTGGCATATCTCGCAGTGCCTGTCAAGTTTTTGTTTTCTCTGTACGGAATGTGGTAGTGCGTTCTTGGGTCTCTGTACTTCTTGGCCAAACCAAAGTCAATAAGGTTGACCTGGGACCCTCTCTTACCAATACCCATGAGGAAGTTGTCTGGTTTGATATCTCTATGAATAAAACATCTGGCGTGAATAAACTCGATACGACACAACAGCTGGTCTGCAAGCTGGAGCACCGTCTTGTAACTGAATTTTCTCCCACAGTAGTTGAACAAGTCCTCCAATGACGGGCCCAAAAGATCCATCACCATGGCGTTGTAGTCGCATTCAGGGCCGTACCATCTTACAAAAGGAATTCCAAGACCTCCACTGAGGGCCTTGTAGACACGGGCCTCGTACTCCAACTGTGGGTGACGAGCTGCGACGGATTCAAGCTTGATGGCAACCAGCTCACCAGAAATGATGTTTGTGCCTAGGTAGATGTCACCAAATGAACCACTTCCGATCTTGCGGCCGATTCTGAACTTTCGGCCGACCCGAAGGTCCATGTTGGCACTAGCGTTGGCATTGGCATTGGCGTTGGCGTCAGCCATCGTTGATAAGAAACGTGTTATGGATTAAAACGTGTCAGGTGAGGGGCAGTTGGGCTGATGTTGAGCCGTTGTGGGTCTTGACACTGCGTCGAAGTAAAATATTCGAACGAGTGTGTCAGAGATGTGAGACCGGCGTTCCGTCTGGGGATCTGATAATGAATCGCCTAAAACCAGTGTGTTATGGCTAGACGGGTCAAAGGGTGTTTGTGGCTTCGCTTCCAAAGGGCGCTTTCCAGGCGGGATAAGACGCGATTGTTAAATCTGTGTATCGATAAAGTGAAGAAGAACCTCTGAAGAGCGACAACAGGGGAAACCAGCGCGCGGTGCTTTGTTGGGTGGATTGGCTTGCTGAGGGGGGGGGCGGTCCACAAACAGGGAAAAAAAAGGAAATTCCCAGGAATTCGCGGTGGTTGTTGAATCATTGGAATCATAATAATTTGGGCGTCTGGTGGTGTTCGGGTGTGTAAGACCTTATTCCCATGATTTGGAGGGGTTAGCCGTCCGGAGATTGATACTCATCATGCCGATCATTGCCAGTGCCAGCTCTACACTAATAAACATGGATTAAGGGCGGTAGCGTTATTGTGAAGCCAGCCAAAGCTTCCCCCGTTTTATCGGATACCCCTCCTCCATCCAAAGCCGGGTAATCTCGCGAAAACTGCAGAAAGCGGAGGACTATCATAGTTCAGTCTTGTTACTTTACGAGAGACTGTGTTTTAAAAAGAACCACCTCCCCTCCCCTACCCTCACCCTCCTGATCAGTATTATGACTGAGCAATCAGACTTGGAAGACTACGCACCGCTTTTAGAGCAAAACTTCAACGCAGCCTCCTTTGCCAATGACCTTCTACTGGCCACGAATGCCTCACACAATGAGCTTGACATCTCTACCGCTATCAAGCGTGTAAAATTTGACGTCAACAACATCAATTTGCATCTGGAGAAGATTTCATCAGAGAATCATGAGGCCCTTATCAATGAGATTCACAACGATCAAAGCACGAAGGCACTCTTCACCGAACTGGGTCAGCCATTAGATCACATTAATACATCATACCAAAGATTGGACAAGGATCTTTTACAGCCATACTCACAGGCACTGAAGACACAAGATGCATTGAAGAAGATCCATTCGACATCTTACCTTCTGAGATCTGTTGCATACTTCCTCTACCTTATTAATCAGATTGATGAAATCCAATCAAACCCATCTTTCGAAGAAACGATCTCTAAGAACTCAAAGTCACTCATCAAAGTATGCAACCTCCACAACCATTTGAGATCTCATGTCAGTCAAAATGAGAACCTCAAATCTTTGAGAATCATCCGTGAATATGAATCAATTGGACTCCAGAGGCAACAGAAGCTTCAGGACTACATTCAGACCCAGATCAAGTCGCTCACGGATAAGTCCCTCCCAATGTATCCGGAATCTACAATCAAAGGATACTTCCAGGCGCTCCATACGATCAACCCAACTGCGCTTACCGGCACAATACAAACACTGCTGGCAAATAATGTCGTGATGTCAGTCAACCAACTTACTCGTGTTCTGACATCACCACGCAGTTTCGAAATGACAATGAGTGATGTCCTCAAGAAGGCTCAGCTCATAAATAAAATCAGCAGTTTGTTAGAGAGTACTAAGACGCTACATAACACTACACTTCTCTTGGAGGTGCTTCAAAAGCTCGAACTCACGTCATTATTATCGACCTTCTGGAGGGATGTCGCAAAGATGTTCGAAGTCAAATTCAAGGAGACAATGATGCGTGGTGGACCAGTGGCCAAGTCTCTTGTCAGTTACAAGGACCAGATACGAACAGCTATCAAAAGGTCAGTTATGGCTAGTGATGAGAATGGTAACATCAAGAGTGAAGGCGTCGAGGTGAAGATGATGCTGAACAGTGTTGCCAGTTTAGACAGAGCTACTAGATACTGATATGCATATGAACCATTAATGTGTGTAAACTTTAGTCCGAGATCTCGTCCACAGAGTCATCGTCAGTTCCCTTGTTATACATGAAGAACTGGATGAAGATGACAAAGTCCATCGACAGTGTTCCGATGGAGCCAGCCAACCAGGACGATTGGACAGCCAAGTATGCAGGGTCGATCGAGATGGCAAGAATCGAAACGACATATGTGAGGTTACCCAAGCATGCACAGAGGAAGAAAAGGAAGGAAACACCCTCACATGACTTACGTCTATAGTTGAGTAGAATCTGTGGAAGACGAGATCCCAAATAGAGAGCCGCACTGAGCCAACCAAAGAACTGCGCAGTTGGGTCCCACTCGAGATCAGGTGGACTTGGGTCAGACTTTGGATCATATGTCATGTACCACCCACCAATACCTGAGAATATCACAAGGGCAATCAATGAGGATTCTAACAGCGTCTTAGAATGCGATGACTTATGTCCTCTGTTTCCTGCCTCAACATCAGATGAGCAAATGGAGGTGTATTCAGATTCAGACTCACCGAGAACGTCGTGTCTGATTTCATCGAAGATATTCTCGGAGAGTGGGTTTGCTGGGGAAAGATGTACGGGGTCAACTTGAGAGCCATCGCCATAGAGAAAAATTTGGCCCAACAGAATAAGGTCAGCTGCTGTGTAATAAACAGCCAGAATGATCATAGTCGGTAGCACATGCTGAAGTACAGCACCAAGAACATTGAACACATCACCCGCCAGCCAAAGAACCACAAAGAGGAATGACAGACCCTCAGAGCTCTTTCTCACGTACTATGTATGACTCACGTTAGTAGTTGTGCCAGAAAAAAAAAAGACATCCATCACATACGTTTTCGTAGATCTGTGGCATGAAGACAATAATCCAGAAGGAAATGGAAATTGATCTGAAGGTGAGAGCGTTAGTTTTATTATCCCTGGTGTCGTCTGCTCTCCATGGATACTTACCCCATCACTCCCGAGATGGCTCTGTTATCCAGCACGACATGAGCAAAGTGCTGTGATGTAGAGAGATCAGACATGTCTAGTATGTGCTTTGTCTCCCTCTTTTGAACACAACGAACGAATTTTCTTGGTGTCGAAGGTTTTTCAGTTCGATGAGATGTCTGCCGTGACGGCCTAACTGACGTTCGCTCATGCGTCGCGAACTCTTTTGGCACGAAAAAAAAAAAGAAATGGCAGTCTAATTTTATGAAAAACTTCCAATTCTGGAAGGCGCGAATTTTTTGCATCACCGCACACCACGAGAAAAGTAACTTATCGCGCCAAAACTCTCCGTCACCGGCGCAGTGCTTATACTCTAGTTGCTAACAAAGCTCCATTAAAGTTTGGTTTCCCAACGCTAGTTTCCAAGCAGATAGCGGTTCGCTAATTTGATAATCCTGGACTCCTGCGATTCACACCAACCTACCAAAAATCCTCATAAATGCCGCGTACCGAAACCGGCGAACGTCAAACTCGAACTGGGGAAATTGTGGCAAATATAGTGCCCAAACCATGCCGTTTCGGGCTTCGGCCCTCGTTCCTCTTTCTCGACAAGCCGCCCACGGGGACGACTGGCGATGTCTCCATAGCTTCACAAAATCGTTATCATCTCGAAATTTGGCACCCTTCCCGCTCCTTTGCACACTTCTACTCTATTAAATCCTTGGTTTCTATTGCTATGCCATTCAATCCTCAGATTGCTGCACACAGGGGGTAAGTATCGGTGGCGACGGCAATAGCGACAACTTCCTCTGTCTTTCCATGCATTGAACAATAGAGGAGCTTTCAGCGTGACACATCCTAACATACATTGCAGATACAAGGCGAAGTATGCTGAGAACACCATGGCTGCTTTCCAGGCCGCCGTGGACATCGGTGTCGACTGTATCGAGACTGATGTACAGACCAGTGCTGATGGCATCTGCATGGTGAATCATGATCCAAGCACTGGCCGTGTCTACTCCAAGAACGTCCTCATTTCAGAGTCGACTGCCCATGACTTACAGCTTCTCACACATTTACAGGATCCTACACAAAGAATGCTCACTTTGAAACAGTTCTTCCAGTGGTTCGCCGACAGTACACCGGAGACAATGAAAGTTATGTTGGACATCAAGGTCCAGAACAACGTCATTGTGTTGACAAAGATTGTTCGTGATATGTTGGATGTTAATCCAGATCTTGCTTACTGGCAGAAGAAGGTGATATTTGGGCTATGGAGATTGGATTTTTACGAGTTTGGTGTTGAGAAGGGGCTGATCAAGGGGTTCGAAATCATCAACATCACCATCTCTCCTACTATTGCCCGCGTCTTCCTGAACTACTCCAATAGTCTCCCGAAAGAATATCAGCTGAAAGCAGTCTCCTTCCTTCTGATGGCCACATTCACTCCTGAGTTCAAAACCCTTCGTAAAGAGGTGATGGAACCAAACAACATTGACCTGTACCTCTGGACTCTGAACTCTCAGGAAGACTTCAACATCGGTTACACTCTGGGTTGTAAGAGTTTCATCACTGACAAAGTCGACGATGCCACTGCGGCAGTCCGTGAATTTAAGGCTGGTAAGGTTGGAAAATATAGTGAGCCAACTATCTACTCAATCGATGGTGTTAATCATATGTTGAGATACAGACTATATCGTGTCTTCGAATGGAGTCTTCTTAATGGGTGGAGTCAATATAAGGTGGTTCAGCTTTTCATGATGGCCACCATGAAATTAATTGCCAAGGGACAGAAGTGAAGCTCGTTTTAGGTGTCCTCTCGATACTGATTATCCTACAATATACTAAATAAACATTCTACTGTAAAAGTAGTAGATAAATTTACCAAACCCATTAAATCGTAAGTTGAGCTCTAGTGCACTGTAAGCCACCGTTACAACATAATGTTCACGAATGGAACCTCAACATCTTCACCATTTGCATCGTCAGTACAGATTTCCAAGATCAAGGTCTTGACATGGGAAGGAAGTGGCTTCTTGGTGACCAACTCGATCAACTGAGTTAATGGCATGTTCTCTCTCTCCTTGAGCTTCTTAGGCGGGAAGAAAGATGCGTATAACAGAGAAACCTCGTAAGAAGCCATGGTAATTTCCAAACCCTCATTCTCCTGGAAGTGGGTCAAGAGCTTCTTCAAAGTGATGTCTCCCTTGAGGGTGAATCTATCCCAGATCTTGTCAAACTCCTTGTCGTTGTACTTGCTCTTTGGAGAAGCAATTGGCTCAGAGAAGCCAAAGAATGGCAATGCTAAATTGACAAATCCGTTCTTGTAGTCCTCAATGACAGTTCTCTTGTCAACAACTTTGTACAACTCTAACTGCACAAGACCAGACACCAGAGCAGTGGTGGTAGCAATGGCTGGAATGATTCTGCCAGCGATGAACTTGGTTTTGTGACGGTCGGCAACATCTATCTGGTAGTTCAAGGCACGAGCATTGGAGGCAGCAGTGATGAACTCAATATGGTGGTTGGTGTCATCATCCTTCTCAAAGTCAACAGGGTTTAATCTGTAGCCCGCAAGACTAGACGGCTCTGGTAACGATGTAGCAAGAGCAGTCAGTTCGTCCTTCTCCAGCTTGTGCTGAGCATTTGGATCTGGCTCGTCATCGTTGGCTTGGATTTTGACATCAGAGCGTGGGGAGAATGGTTCAATCGTGATTGTGGAGAGAACCTTGGCGTAGTACTCCTTGTCCGGAGCACCCTGGTCACCCTTGAGGCCATAGTTGAAAGCTTTCAAGTTAGCACCACCAACAACGAAGTGGAAGTGCTCAGGGTTGGAGATGTCAAACTCCAACGGCTTTGGAGCACGCTTGGCACCAGACCAGAATGGAGCACCAGATGATGTAGTAGCATCAGGTGGGAAGTTGTACAACAACTGCTGAATGTCATGATTGAACTTCTTCTCAAACTCAAGTCTTGCCCACTTAATACAGTCATCGAAAGAGTATGGTCTGTTGTTCAAAGATTCCGCAATCGACTCCAAGGTGGTCTTCACATCACCGCTTTGTTTCAGAGTGTTCTCAACATAGTTTGGTTGGCTCAAGTACTGATTGACATTCTCAGCATTTTCAGTGAAGTAACCCTGGAACAAACTCTTGGCCCATGCAATAGTGTGATCGATCTTGTTTGGGAAAGAACGCAAGGTACAGAGTGGGATGGACTTTTCAGGTGGGTCCTGGGAGGATGAGTAAGACTCAGTGAGTCTTGGGATGACAACCTGAGTATTACCCTTGGTACCCAAAGTTCCAGACTCGAGCAATGCCTTCTTGAAGAAAACACAACGACGGTCAACATATGTACGAGCATCAACGTTGTCCAAGGCATTCGTAACGAAGTCCAACTTCTCCCAGAATTCGTTATCATAGATGTTCTCCGTTTCTGCACCCACCTTCTCGTTTTTAGCATCGATGTGGCCCTTCAAGTCAGGGTTAATTGCAACGACGGCGGCGGCCGCAACCTCGGACTTGTCATTACCAACGTCCTTTGGTCTGAACAAGAACTGTCTATTCAAGTTGGATTTCTCAATTGTGTCGTTATCAGTGACAATAATCTTACCCTCTGGTCCTGAACCAAGACCCATCAAGGCCCAGTTCTTTAACATCTCACACCCAATAGCACCAGATCCGACCAAGAAAGTCTTACTGTTGGCAATAGCCTGCTGGAAGTCCAGCCCAAAGACGGCAATCTGAGAGTCGTAACGGGAGTTGATTGGCTTGGTGTTTTCAGCGTTTCTCGGGAAAGTAGTTGGCAATGACTCCAAAGAGTCGAAGTACATAAACTGCTTGATTGGAACAAACTTACCAGAACAAGCTTTCAAAACCTCCTGAGCGACCAGACCACCGAGTACTGCAGTCATACCAGGGATGTCACCTTGCGATTGGTACGCAAGCTCGGTGAGCAACTTTTCATCGAGGTCGCCTTCAAACTTCGTGCGCTCGGCAAAATTCTTAGCCAAGTGCATGAACTGGTTCAAATCTTCCTCGCTGAATGGTCTTGGAAGGTGTCCGGTCTGTTCCTTGAACAGGTGGAGCACTTGGAATCCCAAGTGCAATTGCGGAGGACGGTCGAACTTTGCGAAATCGGAGAAGAAGTACTCCGGACTGACCAATTGCTCTGAGAGAGACTGGTACGAGACCTGGAATGGAACCTTGACCTGCGTGTAAATACCACCCTTCTTATATGTACCAAACTTGGTCACATCTCCAATCTTGAAGGCATATGGTCCAAGAACTTCAACCTTAAACAACTGGTCATCATTGATTGCAAGACCGTCGACCTCGGTGAACTTAACATAGTTGCCATCTTCAAGACCGTGACGAGAATCCTCAAGAGTAGAGACAGTTCCATCTGCCTCAATGTCAGAGACAATACCAGACACTGGCTCCTCTCCTGTAGGGTCGATGATAGTAAAGTCTGTTCCGAAGTCTGTGAAGACAGTACCAAAGAGACCTCTGGCATCTGTGGAGATGAACTTGATGTTCTTGGCGTGTGTGAAGTTGTTGATCTTGACCTGCTGCTCAAGACTCAGCTCAGTGGCAACAATAACCTGGAACTTCCCCAAAATCTCTTCTGAAATCTCATTCACAACAGAAATTGGAACGTAAGAGTTCAACTCTGCCAATCGTGGAGCAGAAGCAGTAGCGCGTGGCTTACCAATATCACTCTCCGTGAGGAAGAACTGAGTGGAAAGGTCCTTGAGCTCTACTGCGCCAGTGTCGTACAAGGAGAGGGATTTGACACCAGCGAGTGCCACATTCTTAGCAATCTCGACACCAAGACCCTTGAGACCAATCACGAGGACGTTAGAGTGTTGCATCTTAAGCATGGCCTCCTTGCCAAGAACGTAGAGCTGGCGAGAGTAGAGAGACTCATCAATCTCTTCCGGCGCCGGTGAGGGCGTGTCAATCTGCATTTTGTCCGGCATTGTGGGGAGAAAAGTTTAAAAGCGTGTGCTAGAGTACGATATGTTCAAGGCGGTACGTTCAGAAGAGTTCGAATGTCGAATATGTCTTCTTTGCGGTGCCAATCGCCGTTCGTTGCGCTTCTACGGCCTGTTGAAGTGAGTAGTTGTAAGGAGAGAGGGCGGCTAATTTGGTGCTGGTGGCGATTCCGCGCTCTCGCGAAATTTTCGCGCTGATTACGTCAGCATGCAACCTTCAAACCCTGGGATAACTGAATCTTCCTTCATGTTCTTTGTTGCCGTGAATTGGTGCATTTAGTATGGTGAATTACGCAAATCAAGACCTTTGGGGTGGTGCTATCAAATGTGACCTTCCTGCAGGTCTTCTTGATGCTTCGACATTGAGAGATGTCCCAGATACACAAGAGGTATTCCTTGTGCCCATGGAGAACACCGAAGACTACACAAACATGAACAAGAATGACTCATTGATATTCGATCTTCTGGAGGCTGTTGATGGTACCGCTGATGAGGCGATCTGTGAGCATTTCGAAGGCATCGCCATCCTGAACGACTCTCAAATATATGAACTTCTGGGATCTGAAGAGGCACCAAACAGTATCGGGAAAGGATGCAAGTCTTATATTTCCATTGGTACAGAGCCCGCAAAGAAATGGGGGAGAGATGAGTCGAAAGGTAAGGACTTCACGCCCACTCTCGTTGTAGTCTTTGCACTTGTGAGATTGGCAAATGTTGAAACTGACCTAGTCATCTCGTACAACGTTCCGTTGGAATCGCTTGATGAACTCAATGACCTCTTGAATGTCAAGGGCCCTGGTGCGCTTCTTTCACAAGTCTCTGCTGGAGACGGTCCCGCCCAGAAGAGAATCCATCTCGCCATTGACATAATGAGGACGATCGTTGGAACGTTGAAGGTGGAAAACTGGGCACTTTTCGGGTAATCTTCCCAGGCATTTGTATATTTAATGACAATAAAGGGGCTATCCTCACCCCATCCCCTCTTTAAAACAACAATCATTCGCAATTGCCATAACATCCAAGTCCCGTAATCTGCTGGCCCAACCAGGTCTTTTTGTGTTGTGGCGATCTGCGAAAAATGAACACTGAAATTGATCTCTCTTGATATCACTCAGCAGCCCACATTTGTTCAAGTTACGATTCGTGGCACTCGTGATTCATTTGCTCTGTGTCTGGTTGGTTATACACTGAGATACGGTACGAACCCGCAACTCTCCTCAGAATTGTCGACCTCTAAACGCGTGAAGTTATTGTCCTTCAAACCCCCAAGAAACGAACGCTAAGCGTGTCGATAAGATGGCCGGGAGATCGAATGGTTTGAGACGTATCATCGTAATCGCGGCGTCCATCATTGCTCTGTTGGTAGTTCTTTACAAACTGTCACCAAACAAAGCTCCTGATCTCCATGACGTGCTCAAGCAGATCCCAAATGAAAACCTTTTGAACATCAATTCCAAGAAGGACGACGAGATTGCAGACAGGCTCGAGTCCATTGCCGAAAGACTTCTCAAGCAGCAGGATATGCGTATTGCCCAGCTCGAAGAGGACCGGAAGCATCTCGAGAAGAAGATACAGGAGCTCCGTCGTCCGCCAGCAGACTCCACACTCAGAGAGAAGTTGGCGTTCCTGTTCCCGTACGACCAGAGTAAAAAATTCCCGGCATACATCTGGCAGAGTTGGAAGTATGGCCTGAATGACGAGAGATTCGGCGAGAAGTTCAAAGAGGGTGAGACACAGTGGGCACTCAAGAACCCTGGTTTCGTTCACGAACTTTTCAACGATGATACATCACACGCTATTGTACATTACCTCTATGTTTCCATCCCGGAGATTGTTGAAGCCTACGAATCCCTGCCGTCTATCATCTTGAAGATGGACTTCTTTAGATACTTGATCCTCCTTGCCCGTGGTGGTATCTACGCTGATGTTGATACACTCCCATTGCAGCCTGTTCCAAACTGGATTCCCGAGAATGTATCACCGAACGAAGTTGGAATGATTATCGGTATCGAGTCTGACCCGGACACGCCTGACTGGAGAAAAACCTACGCCAGAAGACTCCAGTTCTGTCAGTGGGTCATCCAGGCCAAGCCAGGACATCCTATTCTTCGTGAAATTGTTGCAAAAATCACTGAGAGAACACTTCAGAAGAAGAAAGTAGGTGAACTCGAAGTGAAGAACAACTTGGACATTCTTGAGTGGACGGGTGCTGGGGTTTGGACCGATGTTGTCTTCACCTACTTCAACGATTACGTTCAGAGTGGAATATTCTCGAAGATCACATGGAAGGACTTCACGAAGCTCGAAGTTCCAAAGCTTGTGAGTGATATCCTCGTTCTTCCAATTACAAGTTTCTCTCCGGGAATTGGCGCTATGGGTGCTAAGGACGAAGATCACCCATTGGCTTATGTTAAGCACTACTTTGAGAACATTTGGAAAAAGAACTGAAAGTAATCGCTGTATACTAAAAAGATGTTCATTTTGCAATAACCGTTTGCTCCGTAAATATTTATATAATCGCTTCCAAGTCCAACTCAATTGGACTTTTCAATACCGTTGACCTTCTTATCCTGGATCTCACAGAGATCCTTCCACTGTTGTGGATACTCCCACTTTCTATACTCCTCTGGCAAGATGTCGAACTGCATCAACAACCCTGCCTCCATGTGCCATCCAATATGACAGTGGAAAGGCCAAAGACCAGGGTTGTCGGCCACAAAACGAACAAGAGCCCATTTATACCCAGGCACCATGATTGTGTCTCTCTTTATGAAATGGCCGCCCTCGCCGTATTCTTCTGTGGCTGCAAACTTTTTGGCAATGTCGTCGTATTGCCAGAAGTGGAAGTTACCAGTACCAACCATCATAACCCAGAACTTGTAACCGTGGAGATGGAAAGGATGAGATCCGTCGTCCAAGTTATTAATGAGGATGTCAACCACTGTTCCTGGCTTGTTCACAGTGACGAGGAAGTTGTCATCATACGGAACATGCGACTGTAGTTCTGGAATCCCTTCGTATGTCTCTGGATGTGTTGTGTTGAAGTTCATCTGATACAGAGAGGAAGATGGCAGCCATGGCCTGTATGAGGTCTGGTTGAACTGGCCACGATCGAGATTGTAATTACCAATGTGGAACCAGGCATCAAGACGGACATTCTGATCATAGTCTTTTGGGGGTGGATCGTAAAAGAGTGGATGTAATAGAGACTCATCAAGTTCTTTGCAGAATACATCTCTGTAGTATTGGTACTCCTCACTCTGTGGGTCAAGTTTGGTAGCGTGGTCGCCTTCGAGCTCATCCCAGTCCGAGACGTAGAGAACAACGGCTCTAGCGTCGTAACGGAGCCACGGATTCAAGTGATCAAAGCAGTACTCGTTCAGCTTAGCGTGCATCCAGAACATGTTCTTCTTCACGTCAAAAACGTTTGTATGTACGATCACAGAATATCTCTGAGCAGATGCAATGTTCAAAACTTCAACCTCAACAGGCTGGACGGTGGTACCATCAGCCTCGATGACAGTTAGTTTGTGGTTATCAATGGTAAAATCCAAGTCAGCAAAGAAACCAACATTGATCACTCTGAGTCTGTACCTATAGTTTGGCTTAAACTTGAAGACGTGTCTGAGAGACTCTTCAGGGAGATATGTGGCGTTCAGGTAGTAATCCTCTGGGAAGTCAAACACGTTAGCACCTTGAATCAAGGCACTATCTGGGGTTGGCTCTGCATTCTCATTGTCTGGCGCAAGATACTCTTCCATGTACTCGCTTCCTCTTGCGTGGTAGTGATCTCCCACAAGAACAACCATCTCTTCATCATAGTCGTCAAGAGCTTCGACTTCTTTCTTGGAGTGAATCACTACAGGACCCACAAGTCCGTCAGCGGCCTGGGTTGTGTAATGTGAGTGATACCAGTACGTGCCCCACTGGTCCTCTTCCACTGAGAACTCCATGGTGTAGTCGTAACCCTGTGCTGGGATCTCACATTGGTTGATGTATGTGGCACCATCGTAGTAATTCTGGTTCTTGAAGAAAAGGCCATGGAAGTGGACCGCTGTTGGTTCGAAACCATTGTTGCGAATGTGGACCTTGATGGTGTCACCAGCGTTTGCTTGGACTAGAGGGCCTGGGAACTGGCCATTGATCACCGTCATATTCTTCACAACACCATCTGGAGCAGCAAGGACCTCACTGATTGTCCAGAAGTACTCTCTCACTTGTGGTGGCGCATCGTAGTCCCACTCTTTGTTCTTGATAGAGTATTCTGTATTCGAATCGAGTCTCCATGGAGCTGCTGACTTGACGAGCTTACTCTTGGAGAAGACGGAGATTGGGGGACCCGAAGTAGACCTGATACCGTAAAAGATGGCTAGCGAGCAGAGAGATGTCAGAATGACGGTGATGATTGTGCCATATGCTCTTGTGCGAGTGTACCCCTTGGATTTCGCGGCTCTCTCGCGCCTTCTTTGTGAAGATGTTGTGGAGGTGTTGGATAACAGGGACTCCTCATCATCAGAGAGCCGACGGTACTGGGTCATCGATATTGTTGATCTCTGATATTATGAGTGTCGTGTGAGAGCAGAGTGGATGAATAAAAAGACTCGAGTGTGTCACATCCCGCATTCAAAGACCGTTGGGACATATTCGGAGAGTCCCACGTTCCTCCTCACACGTGTGCGTCACGCATGGATCGGCTAAACACGCTGTAGGCTCCAGAAAAGAAGGAGAAATGGGTCGTAGCTTAGAGCCAATTGCAGGTCCGAAATCTCCTGTGAGCTCTTTAGTCTCCTCCGTTCCTCAATTCCTCGGTCTACGGCGGAGGATCAACATGATGGCCTAGGACTCTAGTCTCGGCCATCGTACATCCGTGCACCAGAAGAACATCTGGACACCACTTGGCTGTGATTGGTATTAACGAATAGTCGTGTAAATATTGTTCTTGAAAGACTGCGGAAACTCAAATACTAACTTAAGTGAAGACTCCAGGGAAATATTAATGGATAATATTAAATATCTATGATCCCTGCAATATATTGATATTGATAATATTACTACTGTACGTCTATATTGTTTCGTTAAAATCCAGGATCGAAACTTGAAAATTGAAAATTTAAATGAAGGCAAAATTTATAGTGAACAATTAAATTATATTACGATTGTTACTTCTAATCGACATGGTTCTAAAGCTCCCCATTAGTCTCCCTATCTTCCAGTCATAATGTTTCTTTAGTGTATTGAAGAATACTAATTAAATATTGTATTGAAGGGAAGATCCGAGTGGCCTTACCGGCACGATAAGCCGCACCGTGTTGGCTACTTGGATACCCCTTTCAACGCTAGCCATCATAAATTATCGGTGAGATTGAAGGATAATAAGAGATTTTTAGTACGTTGAAGATGAAACTTGGGGATCGAACCATCTTTTATTGTCTTCAGTACTCTAAGAATGCAGAATTTCCCCAGGTGGGTTCACTAGGTAGAATATCCACAAGACCACAGTCCCAGACCCCACGCAGATCCTGACAAACTCGGTCGCTCTTATTGGCTACTTCGTAATATTTGGCAGTTCTTGGCCCTTGTGCTGCCTGTAAAGTGGGATCGCTTCGAAAGGGGCAGCGGTGGACGATGCGTCTCCTAAAACGTGGGCTCCACGCAGCTGTTCTGACTTCATGGAGACTTCTTCCTACCACATAGAAGCCTCAAAGTCTCTGAGATCTGAAAGCGAAGGAAAGATCAGAACATGATATCCACATTTGGTGTAGTTGGGCCTTGTCCTTCAAACAATTGAAAATCCCCTTCGTTTTCGCCACTTGGCTGCCCTTGGCTTTTCGCTCGGCGTATTTTCAGGGGCTATCGCGGGGTTCCGACTTGCAGCTACAACGACAATCCCACGTTTCTCACAAATAGGAAAGGAACGAGCCACTCTTCCTGCAGCCAGCGCAAAATTGTTATTAGTCCGACGCAAGTCAAGACAAGAAGGGGACTTTCCGCCCAATGCCGTCCCAAATTGGTCTTCATCTCCGAGACCGTTCTACCCACGGGGTCGACAAGTAATTTGATTCCATACATGCCGTTTTCTCTCAGATCGGCCATACATATTCCTGGAATTACCAATTGCACGAGAGAGTGTGGATATAAAACCAACAATTGTCCGCCTACCGCCCATCACTCCTGCACGCCAAGACAGGTCAAGCATACGTCTTTCTCGCTATGTTGTTCAAGAACATTCTCCCATTCGTTGCCGTTGCTTCTGCAACAGTTACAGAGCGTATCTTCTCTACCATTACCTACTCTGAGGAGCAAGTCTTGGCTAACCAGCAGACTGCTGTCGAGAACCACATCACCTCTGATGTCCAGGGTGCTGCCTTCAACAGATTTGTTATCATCTGGTTGGAGAACACCGACTTCGACAAGGCTGCTGAGTCCGACGGTCTCCACTGGCTTGCCCAGTATGGTATCACCTTGACCAACTACTGGGCTGTTACTCACCCATCTGAGCCAAACTACGTTGCTTCTGCTGGTGGTGACTACTTTGGAATTGAGGATGACAACTTCAACCGCTTCCCAACCAATGTTTCCAATGTTGCAGATCTTCTCGACTCCAAGTCTATATCTTGGGCTGAGTACCAGGAGCATATGCCATATGCTGGATTCGATGGTATGGAGTATACCAACCAGGCCTCTGGTGCCCACGACTATGTCAGAAAGCACTCCCCACTCGTTCACTTTGACAGCATCGCTACTGTTCCGGAGAGAGCCGCCAACTTGAAGAACTTCACTGCCTTCTACGAGGACTTGGAGGCTGAGACATTGCCACAGTGGATGTTCATCACCCCAAATATGACTAACGATGGTCACGACTCTACCATTGATGTTGCTGCTGACTGGACCAGAAGCTTCTTGGAGCCATTGCTCTGCAACGAGTATTTCATGAAGGACACTCTCATTCTGGTTACTTTTGATGAGACCGAGACCTATCCAATTAAGAACAAGGTGTTCTCTCTTTTGCTTGGTGGAGCTGTTCCAGAGTCTCTCCAGGGTACAGTGGATGACACTTTCTACGAGCACTACTCTGAAATTTCTACTGTTGAGGCCAACTGGGGGTTGAACAACTTGGGTCGTCACGATGCCTCTGCCAATGTCTTCCAGCTCGTTGCTGACAAGGCTGGCGTTACCAATGTTGATGTTGACACCACCTACAAGGTCAACAACTACACCTACATTGGTTGGATCACTGATGAGTCCGAGGCTTTCCCAGCTCCAGATGTCAACGCCATTGGTATGAACGGTATGCCAGTTTTGGACTCGATCAAGTCTGTCTGGGCTGACACGTACTCTTCTCAGTTGAACGCTTCTTACTTCACTGCTACCACCACTACCGTCTCCACTGGTACTATCCCGGATGCAACCGTTGCTACTGAGTTCCTTATTCAGACTCCATCTCCATTGTCCTGTTCCGCTTCCAATTCCACTTTGACTACCACCAAGGGCGAACAGTCTACCACTGTCATCACTGTCACCTCTTGTTCTGACAATGCTTGCTCTACCACGGCTGTAACTACTGGTGTCACTGTGATTACTACCACGGAGTCTGGTGTTGTTACCGACTACACCACATACTGCCCATTGACCACTGAAGCCCCAGCCAACACGACATCCACCCAAGCTTCTACCTCGACCAAGGCTACGTCTTCTTCCTCTTCTGTTTCTACTTTTGAGGGTCAAGCCGCCACTATTACCTTTGGCTTCTTGGGACTGTTGGTCTCTGTTTTGATGTTTTAAACCGAAACTTTGACATATTATTTAATATACAAATATTTAGACGTTCCTCATTTTTGTCGCTGCCTGAGTACCCGAAATAAAGAGCATGTTCGATAACGCACATGAAACGTTCAACACATTAGGACTTGATTTAGGATATGAGTATGAGCTCAGGGTTTTGAGACGTCCGTGCAGCTAATGTAGGGGAATAGTCCGGTGTGGTCTCGGGATCTTCAGCCTCCGCGTAGGGTCTCGACCCTTGACGCCTCAGGGCCCCCTATTGCTGCAGATTTTAGCGCAGATCACTCAAGCAAGCTAAGATCTAGTATTCTTTTACCATCAGTGTCTAGGGAAGCTGGCAGTAAAGAACTTATTGCCCTTTTTCTTTTTAGCTTGTTCTTGTTTGCTGTGTGTCGTCCTTAGAATAACGAATGCCCTGGCCTTCTCTCCTTCTTCCGAGCACCGGTTGCTTGCAGAGAGACCCGGCAAGTCCACACGCGCTACACAGCTGGAAACAACCCCACGAGGCAAATCAGCTAACCAAACTAGTCTATAAGCGGAAATGTGTGGGCACCGTTGTTCCAGAAATGTCCAGAGGTCTCCCCTTTTGGCGGAACGGGTATATCGTATTCCTACAGCCAGCGCGTTTTTGTGTCTCGACGTGCGTACAACCCACGAGGGCTCTCTTCAAAAATTGCAGATCTCATTGTCCACGGACTGACCAAACAGAGTATGCACATTACGAAGCACTGCCCTTAGAGGTATATAACTCGAGGCCTTTCCACTGTGAACATGCTGCAATGTTCTGGAGCTTAAAGAAGAACCCCACAGTCGCTCGCTACGATGTTGTTTAAAAACATCCTCCCATTTGTTGGTGTCGCTGCCGCCGCCGTCACAGAACGTATCTTCTCTACCATTACTTACTCTGAAGAGCAAGTCTTGGCTAACCAGCAGACTGCTGTCGAGAACCACATCACCTCTGATGTCCAGGGTACTGTCTTCAACAGATTTGTTATCATCTGGTTGGAGAACACCGACTTCGACAAGGCTGCTGAGTCCGACGGTCTCCACTGGCTTGCCCAGTATGGTATCACCTTGACCAACTACTGGGCTGTTACTCACCCATCTGAGCCAAACTACGTTGCTTCTGCTGGTGGTGACTACTTTGGAATTGAGGATGACAACTTCAACCGCTTCCCAACCAATGTTTCCAATGTTGCAGATCTTCTCGACTCCAAGTCTATATCTTGGGCTGAGTACCAGGAGCATATGCCATATGCTGGATTCGATGGTATGGAGTATACCAACCAGGCCTCTGGTGCCCACGACTATGTCAGAAAGCACTCCCCACTCGTTCACTTTGACAGCATCGCTACTGTTCCGGAGAGAGCCGCCAACTTGAAGAACTTCACTGCCTTCTACGAGGACTTGGAGGCTGAGACATTGCCACAGTGGATGTTCATCACCCCAAATATGACTAACGATGGTCACGACTCTACCATTGATGTTGCTGCTGACTGGACCAGAAGCTTCTTGGAGCCATTGCTCTGCAACGAGTATTTCATGAAGGACACTCTCATTCTGGTTACTTTTGATGAGACCGAGACCTATCCAATTAAGAACAAGGTGTTCTCTCTTTTGCTTGGTGGAGCTGTTCCAGAGTCTCTCCAGGGTACAGTGGATGACACTTTCTACGAGCACTACTCTGAAATTTCTACTGTTGAGGCCAACTGGGGGTTGAACAACTTGGGTCGTCACGATGCCTCTGCCAATGTCTTCCAGCTCGTTGCTGACAAGGCTGGCGTTACCAATGTTGATGTTGACACCACCTACAAGGTCAACAACTACACCTACATTGGTTGGATCACTGATGAGTCCGAGGCTTTCCCAGCTCCAGATGTCAACGCCATTGGTATGAACGGTATGCCAGTTTTGGACTCGATCAAGTCTGTCTGGGCTGACACGTACTCTTCTCAGTTGAACGCTTCTTACTTCACTGCCACCACCACCACTATTTCTACCGGTACTGTTCCAGACGCCACGGTCGCCACTGACTTCTTGATCCAGACCCCATCCCCATTGGACTGCGCTGTCTCTTCGTCTTCCAATGTCTTTTCTTCTGAGGCTTCTGTTGAGTCTTCGACTGCTTCATCTGAGTCTTCTGCTTCTGCTTTCCCATACTCGTCTGTTGCTCCATCTTCGTCTGCTTTGCCATCGCTTGATGTTGAGTCTTCCTCTACACTTGAAACTTCCTCCAGCGGCTCTTCCATGACTTCTGAAGCTTCTGAAATTTCTTCTGCCCCATCGTCTACGGTCGCCCCATCCTTCTCTGGCTCTTACAACGGCGGTAAACCAAAGTGGAGCCTTGACTTCCCAGGTTCTCTTGGTCCATGGTCTTCCATTTCCATTAACTTCGCCAAGGGTAACAGCTCTGGGGGCTTCGAGTTCTCAGACTGTTCTATCTCTGTTGGTGGTATTCCAAACACCCAGGCAACTACTTCTGTCACTAAGGACGCCGTTTCTGTTATTGTTGACTTTGCGATTGATGCTGCTGAGGAAATCCTCTTTGAGATTGACGCTGCTATCACATCTGGTACGTCTTGGTCTTCCCACGCCCACATTGTCCTTACTACCCCAGATGGTAAGAAATTCTACAAGAGAGCTGATACCACCTGGGATCTTGATTCCAGCATTATGGAGGACGCTGTCTCCTCTCAGGTTTCCTCTGGCGCTCTGACCTCTGAAGCTGCTTCTACCTCTACTGTCACCGATGATGAGCAATCTACCACTGTTCTCACCATCACCTCTTGCTCCAATAATGTCTGCTCTGAGACCACGGTATCTACTGGTGTCACGGTTGTCACCACCACCGAGTCTGGTATGGTCACCGAGTACACCACATACTGCCCACTGACATCTGAGACCACTGTTGGCGAGCAGTCCACCACTGTTATCACCATCACTTCTTGCTCCAACAATGCTTGCTCCAAGGTTCCAGTCACCACAGGTGTCACAGTAATCACTTCCACCGAGTCTGGTGTTGTTACTGAGTACACCACCTACTGCCCATTGACTTCTACCTCCTCTGAGTCTCCAGTCTCCAAAACTACTGTCACATCCAAGGCACCAGTCACCAAGGTCACTGTCACATCCAAGGCTCCGGCCTCCACTTCTAGCGAGGAGTCCACCTCTTCTGCTGCTGTGTCCACCTTTGAGGGTAAGGCTGCTGGCCTGGCTGTCGGCACCGCTTTCTTCGGTATCTTGTTTTCGGCCTTGATGTTCTAAGAGCTATGTAGAACTACTCCGTATTTATTCTTCGTTAGGTTTCGCCAGCTGTTTGGAGTTATCTCTTATTTGCTTTCGACCGCCAATTGGTGAGGTCCTCGTGTGGGATTATTTAATAATAAGCTGATTTTTTAGTGGCGTTTTCTCAGATGTAAGGGAATTAAGGGAGACCATTACTATGGTGTGTCCCCGTATTAAATTCTGGCCGCCAATGGCTTACGCGTCTGAAAAGTTAACGCGTCTCGCTCCAAGTTTGAACAAACTAACATTGAACAAACTAACAGACCATAGAAAATGGCCACATCTTTCTTCACCAAAAAGGACACAAAGCCTACCCATGAGATTGTTGAGAGACAATTGCCCTGGGTTGAGAAATACCGTCCGAAGAACCTCGACGAGGTGGCTGCTCAGGATCACGCCGTCACAGTGCTCAAGAAGACACTTGTCTCCGCAAACCTCCCACACATGCTCTTCTACGGACCTCCAGGAACCGGAAAGACATCCACAATTCTCGCTTTGACGAGAGAGCTTTATGGCCCCTCTCTCTCCAAGACTCGTGTGCTTGAACTCAACGCTTCGGATGAGAGAGGTATCTCCATCGTTCGTGAGAAAGTCAAGAACTTTGCCCGTCTCACAGTCTCCAATCCAACAAAGGAAGATCTCGAGAAGTATCCATGCCCGCCATACAAAATTATCATCTTAGATGAGGCTGACTCAATGACCGCAGATGCCCAGTCCGCCCTCAGAAGAACAATGGAGACGTATTCCGGCGTGACCCGTTTCTGCCTCATTTGCAACTACATCACACGTATCATTGATCCTCTCGCCTCTCGTTGCTCCAAGTTCAGGTTCCGTCCACTGGATGACTCGGACGCATTGGAAAGACTCACATACATCCACAAGGAGGAGAACATAAAGCTTGAAGACGGTGTGCTGGAAGAAGTACTCAAGATCGCCAATGGTGATTTACGTAAAGCTATCACATTCCTTCAATCAGCTGCCAGATTACACGCTACACTCGACATCCCTGATGAAGATGGTGACTTTGAGATCGAAAAGACGACGGATGCCATTACAATCACATCCATCCGTGAGATTGCTGGATCTGTGCCAAAGGATGTTCTCCGCTCTCTGCTCAAGAATGCTGAGTCGAAACAGTTTCAAAAAATATTCAAGTCAGTCGAGGATGCTGCTGCTGAAGGCTGGAGCGCCAATGAAGTGGTGAACCAGCTTCATGATGAACTCGTGCTTAATGATCACTACGTTTCTGCGCAGAAGAACCAATTCAGTAAGATTCTCTTTGAGGCAGACACCCGACTCACAAACGGTACTGACGAGCATATCCAGTTGCTCAACCTGATTACTAGAATCTCTCAAGTACTCTGAAATAAAACGATTCAACTACATCTGAAGACCCATTACAATTCAATCGAATACAGTAGCACCAAAGATACAGCAGAATAAAAAAAAAGCAGACAAAACGAGACGCGATCAGTTATCTTTCAGTTATCTTTCTGAGGTCTTTTGTTTTGTGATTGTTGCTGCTGGTTTGTCATTGGGAACCCTGGCGGTGGTGGGCCAAAGAAGCCGGGTGGAGGTCCGTTTCTGTCACCTTGAGGAGGCATGAACATAGGCATTCCGGGAGGAGGAGCACCAGGGTACATCATCTGTGGGGGAATTCCTTGTCTCATCTGTGGCGGGAAGGCGTTCTGCGGTGGGAATCCATTAGGAGGAGGAGGCATGAAGCGACCTTGAGGTGGGCCCTGTCTCATATTTGGAGGCATCTGTTGAGGGTTCATCCACGGAGGGAGTTGCTGTGGGTTCATACCTGGAGGCATTGAAATCTGGCTCGGAGGACCCATTCTTTGCCCGTTAAACTGAGGTGGCATCTGGCCAGACTGGAGACCTGGTGAAATGTCAAAGCCAGGACGACCTTGCAAACCTGGTGGTCCACTAGACTGGCTCTGCATAGGTTTCTCTTCAGATGTCAAAGGAGGCTGCTGAATCTGCTGCGAGTTTTGCTGAGAAGACACCTGTGGTATGTTCTGCGGAGCAGCTTGAGGTGTCTGAGGCGATGAGCCAGTTTGGTTTGAGGATTGTGTGGCCGGTGTACCATCCGGCTTCTTGGCCATCAGGGACATGAAGAAAGAGTCCTGCTTACCTGCCTGTGGAGGCTGCGGCTGACCGCCAAGACCCGGTGGGAACTGCATGGTTGGTGTCTGTGCTGGCGAGTTCGCTTGGCTATCACCGAAGAATTGGGATTTCTGCGACTGGGTAGCTGGTGCCTGAGCTGGTGGGGGAGAAGATTTGGCATCACTGGCAGCAGCTTTACGCTCACCACTGTCAAGGAACGAGAGTAATTTGGAGACACCTTCATTGGCCTCGGCCGGGGCAGCAGCAGGTCCAGCCTTTTTGGCCTCTGGAGCTGCAGGCTCAGGATTACTGAACATAGAGTAGAATCTTGAGTTTTTAGCATCGACACCAACGGAGTTTGATGTTGCAGAGGACTTCGAACCAAGACCAAAGAAGCTATCAACGTTGTTGCCGGAAGTAAACGATGGGATACCTGTTTGTGTCTGCTGTTCGCTAACAACACCCATCTTTTTCTTCTGTTCGGCCTTCCACTTCTCAAAGTCGTCAGCCGACTCAGCAGCAGGGTAGTCGTTTCCAAGCGTTGCAAAACTGTCATCGTCCTGTCTTCTGCGGTTGTTGTTTCTTCTTCCCTGGCGGTTTCTGTCGTTCAACCCACGGTTGTTCTTCCCCAGGTTGAAATTACCCATGGAGCCTGTGTTGTCGAAATTTCTCTTGCTGTTATAACTCTGATTTCCCCACTCACGTTTCGTCTGCTGAGGGAACTTGTTCTTGAATCTGTAATATTCCTTGGATGGAAGATCGAATTGATCTGGACCAGGAACAAGAGGAGAGTTCTTTACCGCTATGAGCTCAGCCGGCATATATCTCCTGACATTGTTGTTGGTAAACTCGAATTTCCAGTCGTCCATAGAGAAGTCCTGGTCTTTCCAATTATGAGTTGCAACATACTTTGTTGATGTCTCCTCTTCTTTCTCTCTCTTGGTCTCAGCTGCTGTGAGAGTCTTCGTGATATCAGCGGTAGTTTCTCCGCTTTGTTCCTGTTTCTCTTCCTGTGCCTTTTTCTTCTCACCTTCTCTGAGGAATTTCAGAATGGCATTGTCTTCAGCAACTGGCTTAGCGTCGGCTTGGCTCTCCTTCGAGAAGTTCAACTCGTTGGACCCCGCCGGCACCATCGATATGATCGATGGATCGTCAAATGTAGACATATTGAGTAAGTGATGTGTGTGTTTGCTGTCTTCTAACAGACTATTGTGGATGTGAATCGTGTATAGCGGATTCGAGACGGTCTTAGCGAGTTAGCAATCCGCGTTGCTGGTCGGATTGTCAATTACTCTTTGAAGGTGGTGATCAATCCTTAGAAATTCAGTAATTTCAGTGAGTGCAATCCAATTGAATACAACAGGATCCCTATAAAACGAAGTCTTAGGAGAGTTTCAAGCCGAATCAGTCTATCGTCCTCCCCCTTCTCCACCAGCAATTTTTTCGCCCAGTCCAAGGCTGTTCCGAGGGCGCAAGCGCCCTTCAAATCCGAGGTATCTATAACACCTAATCGCTAAGAGAGCTATGCAGAGATTGTGTTACTAGGCCATTGCTCGCTATATATTACACATATAAGAGAGTTGTGGCCTTATGTTGTGTAGTTTCTCGTTATTTTTCTTCAAATTGTCATTAGAGCATGCAAAGAGCCTAGCATATCCCCTTTTTGGAGCCTCATCTCCAGCGGCCTCTCGTTCTCGTTTTTTTATCTTCTCCTCTTTATTGTTTGAACTGGATAACAAAGTTCACAAACTGCTTCTTGAACTCCTTAATGTCAGAACTGATCAATTGAGCGATCAAATCCTGGCCAACGTTGGATGGCAACTGAATCTGTGGGAAGTAAACATCTCTTAAGTAGAGAGCCAACTCATCACCCTTTGCCTTGTGCAAGATCTTCAATAGATTGGCAAGCTCATCAGCAACGAACTTGTATTGAGCATCGGTAATGTCGAACTTCTCGTTCTTGAATGGAATCTCGAAGCTTAACCTCACCAAGTTCTCCATAAGGAAAGTAGAGATACCTTCCACAGTTAAACCGACATCATACTTGTCCGCCGCATCATTGACTTTATCTTGTCCGAAAACATTGGTGAGTGTGGCCAATGTACTTATAGAGAGCTTGGCCACTTGCAGGTCCTCAGGATTCGCAGCATTTACGAACAAGCTCTGGAGAATTGTTGGCAAGTTGTCCTTATTCGTCTCCGTGATCAATAAGCTCGTGACATTGTTAGTCGTTAAACTGACCAAGAGAGTGATGTATGCCTTTCTGAGTGCTGCCTTTTCTCTGATCACATCTGGCATCAACTCATAAACGCCATTCTCACCGTTGTCATCAAGCATCTGATAGACCTTCTTAGTTAATGGAGTGAAGAGATCGTTGAGCAAATGGTACACCTGATCATCCTTGTTGAAGTTGTGCACGATCTGACCAATGAATCCAAGGAAG
The DNA here is from genome assembly GCA_030563225.1 of Petasospora hungchunana. Taxonomy (NCBI): domain Eukaryota; kingdom Fungi; phylum Ascomycota; class Saccharomycetes; order Phaffomycetales; family Wickerhamomycetaceae; genus Petasospora; species Petasospora hungchunana. The sequence continues at coordinate 281,322 of JAKUBL010000002.1, read as the reverse complement.
TCGGTCATCTCACTGAACTTCAAGTTTGCAGAAGCCAAGATTATCGAAATCAATCTGGAGAGGTGCGAAGCGATAGAATCTTTGAGAATTGGAATAAATCTGGCAAAAGAGAATCTTGCAGCTTCTCTGACATTCTCAAAAGATGACAAACTCTCCAAAGTAACCAAAACGATCTTAGCTGTGGTGTTGAATTTTTCAATAACCTGTGGAGGATACTTTCTGTTCGGAGTAGTGTCATATTCGAAGCCACGAGCAATTGTTCCAATAGCCATCAAGAGATGATGAGCCTCCAATACAGATCTTGGATCTCTGTTTGTACTTGACACGATACGTTCAAGGTTTCCAAAGATTGGGTTGAATAAAACATCCATCAGCTTCAACTTCAATTCCACCTTAGATGCATCAACCAGTGCCACCAACAAACCAACAGATTCGAACAAGTGTAATTGGTTATCGAATTTTGAAGAAGTTTCCATCAACTCAGAATCATCATCTCTAACTGGCAGCTCTGCCTCGATCACCAACAGTTTCTGAGACAAGTCTGTGATCAATCGCTCTATCAAGGAATCATCCAACTGAGGCTTGATCAGTTTACAAAATCTGAAGAATAAATACCAGCATCTCATCTGAACTTTCTCATTTGAGTTGGCAAGACCCAATGTGGTAAAAAGACCCAAGATGTGATTGGTCAGATCGTGCTTGTTGGCAGAATTGTTGACCAGAGCGCAGTGACGAAGAATCAATTCAAACAAGAGAAGCTGAATCAATGGGTGGTTGATTTGGATGACGTTGGAGTTGATCGTCTTGATCAACATCTCATGGAACATGACGTATGGTTTAGATTGTTGCAACTGGTTCTTTGGAATGTTCAACATGTTTTGCCTCAAACTGTCAGAGAAGTTGGAAAGCTCGAACAAGCCTAACTCAATCTGTCTCCAGTCGTCGCCGTTACTCTCAAATATCGATTGGTTGATGATGGAAAAGATCTGCTGAAGGTAAATATCCGGACTAATGCCTGCGATGGTGTCCTGGAAAATTTTCAATCTGCTTCTGAACTCGTTAAATTCAGCAATGGTGTCTTCATCATCTCCGTCATCTTCACTGTCGTACTTCATCTTAAGAATGATCTTCTGAAGTAGTGTGTTCAATAACTCCAAGTGTGTAGGTGTAGCTTGACCACCGTTCTGCTTAATGAGCTTCTTAAGTGCAGCCAAAAAGGATGACAAGAATGAGAACACTTGAATAGAAACATCGTCGTATGTATGGGACAAAAAGTTCAGGATATAAGGAAACGTGGCGATGATCTGATCATTGGCGGTAGATTTTGCAGCAGTAGATGAATCATTGGAGTCGAGAATGTACGTCAACTCAAGACCAATAGCGTTATAAAGTTTTGCAATGTGCTCGATAAAGTCCAAGTCATCCTCATCAATGTTCAATGATCCAACAACATTGGTCAAATTCAACAGAGAGAGAAGCTTGAGCTTGTTCTCTGGATTCATCTTCTTGCTGATGATTTCCGCAAGCGTATCACAACAAACGACACGCTGATTCTTTTGAGTCAAGAAATGCAAGATAAGGTCCATATAGTCAGCTGGGATGATAAGTGTGATTTCAATCCATGAAACCCAGGAGCCAATGACTTGTAAGCACAACTTCAAAATGTCTTGAGTCAATGGACCTGGTTTCCCCTGGAAGTCTGTGAGAATCTTCTTCCATGTCAAAGCCAAGACATTCATGTCTGCCAACCTGATGGCATCCTTCAAATTGTTGTTTCTGTCCACCAGTGCTCTTTCTCTGATGATCAGTTGGTCTCCAATGTCTGAATGAATCGCGAGGAGTACTCTCATGAACATATCCACAGCGATGTCGTTCTCGTCTTTGATCAGCTCATGGAAATCCTTAAAGAACGTGTTCCACGAGGTCAAGTATGTGGCACAGAAAAGAGATGCGAATGCCTCTGCAAGCTTGTTCTTGAAGTAGATTTGTTGGTAGGAAGATGCTGAAATGAGTTGGGACAAGTGTTGCAAGAGTGTCGTCCTTATGTAGCTGTTTTCTTCTTCTCCCAGGACAGGAATATAGTCACATAATGCCTGAAGTGCGATGAATCTCGACTGATCTGCAGTCGAAATATCCTTCAAGAGTAGAGAGAAAGCCTGCCATCCATCAGCAGAGTTCTTGAGGTCGTTCAAGAAACCAATCGCCTGCTTGCGCAGATTGGCATCCGCTGTTCCACCGATAGCAATCTCAACTGCCTGCCTAATCTGCTCTTCCATTAAGGTATGTGAAATGCTGTAGAGTAGTGTGCGGCAATTGACTGGTCAGGTGCTGGGCGGCAAAAGTCGATGAGGGAAGGTTTGAAGACGGGGAATGAGGGGATGTTCTAGGTGGTACAAGCGCGGCAAAGCTGTAAAGATAGTCTCTAGACAAAATAAACTCAAATAGTCGAGTTTGAGGTAGGGCGGTGCGCGTTTGTGTAGTGGTGGTGGGCGGTTTACTCGACTTTTCACTGTCTCGATGACAGTTTTGTTGATGGATTTTTTTTTTGTTTTTGTTTCCTTCGATCCACGAGCGCCGCACTTTTTTTTTCAGGTCGGATTTCGCACCGTCGGTATTTTTGGTCTGGGAAGAGAAGAACATTATCTATCTATGTACTCACGAGAGTCTTTTTATGCAAAATTATAGAGGACCGACATCCAGGACTTCAATGGCTCACCCATTGTGGTTGACTCTTAAAGACATGCCTGTGGTGCTCCTGGTTAGCTTTTATCATATCTTGGAGATCGAAGAACTCTTTAGTCTGAAAGGGCACAGTTGATTCCAATCCCTCTTCGGATGTACCACTTTCCGTCTCTGTATTGGCAGCTATGTGGGACATTAGAGGAACTGTGACTGATTCAGTGGTGGAACGGCCGAAGATATTGCCTGGGAACCTCTCAAACTTGGTTTCATTTGCCTCGGTTTGATGCTCCAGTCTCATGCCCAATGATATTGTTCCGTTTCTCAGAGATTCCATCAGTTCAGACCACGCAATTGGCTTCTGCTGGTGAGACAAGCTCTGGCAGCGCTCCTCCGAGGTTTCTTCTGGTGTTGGCGATGAGGACAAGCGTGCCCTGAAAGCGTTTCTTCTCGATAACGACGATGGTGAATCCAAGTCGGTGACTCCTGTTCTGAAGAATCTCGTTGAGCCGCTGAGGGACTCATTGCAATCATCAATTTTGTTGAAGTTAGCGTCTGGGTTGTTCTTTTTTGTGTTAGCGACCGTAGTGTTCATAATGAGTGTGCTGGAGGATGATTGGACATTATCATAGTATTCCAGAAGATCCAAATTGTCCTCCTCATTCCCATCGGGGGAGTTGTCGTTTGAAGCTGCAGTGTCTGGAGTCAACGAAAGTATTGTGGTACAATATTCCACGTCAGCTTGCGTGGAAGGCCGGTCAGTAGTCAGACTGATGGTGCCTTCTTCACCGTCCATCTTTTCGCTCCCAACTTCAATGCCTGGGTCGTCCGCGTTCCTGAAGAAAATAGACCCAAATGAACGCCTGAAAGTTCCAAATGCCGATTTCTTGATGGATTTCTTGGACAGTGGATACCCTTTGACCTCATCAGCATATCCAGCGTTTCGTTTTGCGACGGAATAAGGATTCCACTCAGGATCCTCAACCTCATACTTCCAAGTGAATTCCTCCGCTGGCTCACTTTTTGGTGCAGTCCTGCAAGGACTCCAAGCTTGGATGGCTTTACTGACTCTGTATCTCACTGAGGGTGGTTCGTCAATGGTCAAGTCAAATGGAACATTCTCCAAATCATCAACAAGGGACTCGAAGTTGTTGTTGAAATACCTTTGTGTCAATGTCTCGTGAACTTCTTCGATCTCATACAGAGAACTGGGCGATGAAGTAGTTTCGGCAGAGCTGCTAACCTTCAAGTTGGATCTGACGGAGAAGAACCTCAGGGGCACGGATTTGTTCTTCTTCACTGTGCTTTGGTGTTTGATGTTTTCTAACTCACCTGTGAAGCTCTGTGATCGTGTTCTGTTGAACAGTCTCTTGAAAGACTGTAGCCCACCACCGAAGTTCACATCGTCGTCTAGTACCACGGTGTTGTTTACCTTCTCGTGGCCCTCATCTGCTGCTTTGAAATCATCCTCTCGAACGGCTTCCTGGGGCCCTGTTTTGTGCTGCATTTTAAGTCTGCGATGGAACCAATAGTAGAAGGCGTCTCTTTTCCTGCGTCTCTGGGAGGCGGGAGGAACATTTGATTCGGAGGAGTTGACATGGTTCAAGAAAGATTTGTTTTTGTATTGGACTGGAGTAGGAATTCCCGTGAGATTGGAGACCAGATTGTCATTTTCTGTTATACTACTGTGGCTTTTGCTGTCGTCTGTGGAGGATCTTGGTGTGGGCATGTCTATAAAAATAGTTTGTGTTACCTGTTCTGCTTGCTGAGATTGATAGATACTGAATAGCAGCGATGAGGAGAATGAGCCAAGATGAACAAAGGTGGAAAATCCAATGAGTCAAGGAAATAATTTATAAACAGCCGCAATTTAAAAATTTCTGTCTAAACATTTAATGTCCTTTTTCTGCAGACAGAAAACGACCCCCTCGTTTTTGTGTCACTCAGGAGAAAGAAAGGGATGGGCAATTGTTGCGCGAACCAGAAAAGTCAGTGGGAGATCTTTTCGTTCGATGGATCCAGAGCTCCATTAGAGCTGAGGTTACGCGTCATTCAAGGATCTACAATGAAAGCTCTCGAGCTTCTCGAGACAGTAAAGGGTCGCCAGCTTCAGAGGCTATGTTATAACATTGGTATTAGTGAGTGCCAATTCGGAATTTCCAAGGGGCCATGAGTTCAGACTAACACATTACCAGAATCCACAGGAAACAAGGCCGATGTGGTCGATAACTTGAAGAAGGCATTTGCATCAAAGTCAGCATTGGAGTACTCTACACCAAACAATGGATCTAATTTCCGCATTTTATCGATTGATATGGGCATTCGCAATTTCGCATTCACAAAGATTGAACTGGACAAGCAACTCCCATTTAACACGCCTCCTTTCGTCAAGGAGTGGACCAAGTTTGATATAAATGAGTGGTACTGGGGACAGTCAGCAAAGTCCTTCAACTGCGAGGAATACGCCCCTGTCTGTAACACACTTGTTGATGACGTTCTACTCCCTACAGACGAGCCACTTCCTGATGCGATCCTCATCGAGAGACAAAGGAGCAGAACAGGGGGTTCAAGTGCTGTTCAGGAGTTTGTTCTTCAAGTTAACATGCTTGAGTCTATGTTGTATGGCCTCATCTACAACCGAAAGATCTCAGAAAAATGTCGTGTGGATCTAGTACCGACCAACCCACAGAGAATGACGGCATACTGGCGGCCTGATCAGTACAACGATAAAGTTAGAATGAGTACATCGGACTCCAAGAAGATGAGAATCAACATTGTGGACCAATGGCTGGCTGATATGATGCACAGAAGATCCGGCGTGAGGCAGATGCTACGATTAGATCAATCAAGATTTCAATTATCAAAGGACATTGACCAGCAATGGCTCATGCAGGTGCTTCAGTCTCCTAGCAAGGAAGTGATAAAGGCCGGATCGTCGGGGAGGGATAAGGTCGACGACTTTGTTGACTGTATGTTGCATGCAACTTCATGGCTTGAGTGGCAGCATAACAGGATGCTGCTGAAACTGGAGATGTTGAGCAGCTTGGAGAGCGCCCTTGCTACGAGTGACAAGATGTACCAAAGTCATCAAAATGCCATAAGTCACGTTAAACCAGACTTAAAACCAAAGGTGAGGAGGAAGCGCAAAGAGTCTATTGAGGTTTCCATGATCAAGGCTGCTGACAACTTGAAAAACTCCATTGGAGAGTCGTCATGATGCCAATACATATTGTACATATAGGCATTTTGAATTGAATGAATTATGAACTATGGACTCGCCACTTTTTTCTGTTAATTTACTCCCAGCCGGACAGAATCCATTGCAGATTCCAAAGGTTCAAGTTCAAGGTCCACATACAAATTCGGGATGAAGCCTTCTGAGTAAAACAACGGAGCAGCATACTTTTTTCCTTTGTCCTCCTTGATGATGAATGAAATGTCATTGAACACCAAAAACTTCATACGTGGGAACTGCCGAAGGAATGGCTCCATGTCATATGACAACATGTGGATCAAACTGTGATACAATGTTACAAAGTCCTGCTCTGTGAGATCAACAAATTTATATCTGTAGCGGTTAACATCGTTGAATCTTTCAATGAAGAGCGAGATATCCTCAGGACCGGTTTTCAATGCCGGGAATTTATCAACTGCCTTGGAATAGGGGAAGACGTTAGACCCTTCGAGCTGTTCGTAATAGTTTGCTGTTTCAAACGTTTGGAATGTCCCATCGTTGATGAGGTAGTATTCCGGAAGTGGGAGGATTTTCTCATGAAAGATCCCTTCAATGACATCAACTTGACAGAGATCACATTTGCAGGGGCTCTCAAGTTTGATTTTGAATTCAATGATGTCCAAGTTCATCAGTTTATAGGATGGTTCTACCTTGATGTCAAGGAACTCCAGTGTGTCTTTGTGTCTGAAAATACCCTTATAGATATCATCAAACCTTGGAATGGAGCGCAGTGTTGGCGAGAAGTCCATTTTGAGACGTCGGAGCTTCTTTAAAGAGTTGAGAAGCTTTGATATTTTCTCCTTATCATAAGAAACAGCAACCAGCGTGAGTTCCTGGATGTTCACAAACTCCGCCCATTGATCAAACTTGAATATCTTTTCAGGGCAATCATGATCATACCACGAGATAATGGTTAAGTTTTTGAGTGATCGGACATCGAATATATCACGAAGCCTTGTTCTTGGCCATTGGCTTCTGTGAGCATAGAGAGCCATTGGGTAGGTATCAGCTCGGCAGTGTAGTCTGATCCTCTGTAGCGACAATTTCCCTCCCAACCGTACAAGGCCATTGAAGAGCACAACAGGATCCATGAAGAGGGTCATTGAAGTCAAGCGGTCACTGATTCTTGATGTGAGGTACTTGCGAATGTGGAACAGGTAGTGTTTGTCAACCTCAAGGGCAGGGATTTGTCCCGGTGGTGGGAGATCGAGGGAGATCAGATTATGACCGCCAGAGGAAGAGCGCATGATAACATCATTAATCTTGGTGCTCGTGACATTGTCAACAACTGCAAGTCTCTTTGAATGCGCCATCAAAATGGCAACAAGATCGCGTTGTAAGTTAATGTCCAAGTCCCAGTTCAAGCGAATTTCCTCGACATTTTGACAGAGCTCGAGGTTCTCTTGAAATGTCCGGAGCAATAGCTTTAGGCAGATATTGGGGCGGTGATCTGGTTGAAATTTTATACCTTCTGTGTGTGGTTGAAGGTTGAACCAAGTCCAAGAAGCAGCGAGACGGTGGACAGAACTGGTTTCTATTGTGGAGTCGTTGAGATATAGCTTTTCGTAGAGCACAGATGTCGAGACATCATAGAGGTTCCTCGAGACTGCTGTAAGTGATATTACGTCTTGCTGTGGTAGAAACCACGCGATGAGTCTGAGCAGCTCATTGGGGAGCTCCTCAAACTCAACCATTCTCATCAGATAGTGGGTCGATTAGAAGATCCAACCTGTGTTTGATAGTATTGAATAGAAACAGCTGAAACCCACTCAAGTCTAAAATTGACTGGAGCAATTCAAAAATGCAATCCAATTATGACAGCTGAAGATTAATTCCTCTTTATCTAAATGTCTAACTAAGCGGCACCCAAATTCAGTGGAGAGACAAACGCGGAGGCCTTACAGCAGGAACAAAGGGGCAAAGCAGCGCCACCTAATTCTATTTGTTGAGGATCAATGTTAGCTATATAACAAAATCTCTTCTTCAAAGCAATTAGAACCACGTCACACATATCTCATTCGCCCTATGAATCCCTGATATAAAGAATCCCCGAATAGAAGGAAGTGCCTAATCCAAGGTGGGCGTACCAGTTCTTCACAACTTCAGCTTTCATCTTTGAACACGTACAAACAACTGAATAAAGCCCACCAAAAAACCAAAATGAAACTCGGGAGAGCTGAATTACTGTCGTTTCTGAACATCCTATACGTGGGTGTGTCTGCGTACATGTTCTGGAAAGGACTTGCCGTTGTCACAAATTCTTCATCGCCGCTTGTTGTTGTTCTTTCTGGATCAATGGAACCGGCTTTCCAGAGAGGTGATGTTCTCTTCTTGTGGAACAGAGAGGAAAAGGCCAATGTTGGTGATGTTGTGGTCTACGAAGTTGCCCAGAAGACCATACCGATCGTTCACAGAGTTCTTAGAGAGCATCACAATAATAAGAAGCAGTTACTGCTCACAAAGGGCGATAACAATCCTGTTGATGACATTGGACTCTACGCTCATAACCAAAACTATCTCAACAAGGAGAAGGACATCGTTGGGACAGTGAAAGGATACTTCCCATGGATCGGCTATGTCACCATCCTCATTACAGAAAACGTCTACTTCAAGTATGCCATGTTGGGTATGGTGGCCATCTCTACTCTGTACGAAGAATAATTATGATGCATGATCAGCAAATTAGTAGTCTAACTCCTCAGCCGGTGCCACTTGCTGGAACGGTCTCTTCTTCTCATTGATTTCACGTCTAGCATTGGAGGCGCTGGCAATGATCTTCTTCAGTTCTTGCTCTTTGTTTGCTTCTTCCTCTTTCTTTCTTAGTGCTCTCTTCTTGATGTATTCGTTGAATGTCTCCTCTCTCAGTTCAGCATCAGCAAGTCTAAGGTATTCCTCCTTTTCTTTGATCAATGGCTCAACTGTTGTCCAAGTAGAATTCTCGTGCACACCAGAGGTGGACTCCAATAATCTGCAAAAGTCATCCTGGGCTCTTTTTTGACGTCTCGCTTCCACAATGCGATCCTTCTTTTGTTGCTCCTTTGCATCCTCGAGAAGGTTCTCATAGATCAAGGCAAGTTCACCCTCACCGTAGTCTTTCGTCTGTTCATCATTAGCCAAGATTTTGAGAACCTCCGCGTTTTGAGACTCTGTATCATCGACCACTCTAATCAGGAAGTTGTTATGAAGTAACACTTGTTCGACAATGGCCTGCTTAGCCCTCATGACCATCTTCTCCTCATCAATCATGTCCTCGAACAGTTCAATTGGAGTTGAGCCATTACGCATCAACAGAGCTTGGAATCGGTCATCCTCGTTAATGAACTCATACACATCATCCCAAAGACTATTTGGCTTCAAGAGCCCACTCTCTTTTAATTCCTGAAGAAGTTCATTGAATCCGTCTCTGGCCTTACGATCATTTCTGTAGTTGAGACGACTCTGAGCCTGGATCTGTCTCTTTGTTTCAGTCTGATGTGACATCAAGTTCTCCTCGTAGACAGAAATGAGATCCAGTTGCGTTAAGACTTCAAAATGCTTATTTTGTGCAAATCTCTTGTCCTGTTTTATCGTAGTGATGGTGTCATCCCATGTGCTGTCTATCGTCAATGACATTGTCTTGAAGTACTCCTTGAGTTCAGATACCGCTTGCGTTCGCTGTTGTTCCTCCTCCTCCTCGTGTCTCTTCCTCAAGGATTCCACGTACTCAGAATATGTGGCTTTCTTAACACTCTCACTGATGACAGAGTGGACATAGATAGGCTCATCTTGGATCAACATCTTGACAGTTCTCCATCGAGTGTAGTACTTAATCTCCTTCTTTTTTTCCAGCAGCTCCAGAAAAGCAGCTTTGAACTTCTCCACCGAAGCATTTTCCTTGATCAACTCGTCTTGCGTTCTGTTCGTAAGATATGACTCGAAAATGCGCTTCTTTTCAAGAGGATCTTCAATCGCCCAGTAGCGTGGATCCTTGATGAAAAACTCGATCATTCTGTTGAATGACCATGTGGAATCTACCCCTTCGGATCTCAGCATCTCGGTGAAGTCCCTTTCCGGATAACCTGTGGTTTTCACATTGATGGAACTTGGCGCAGACTCTGATGGTGATGGAGGCTTATCCTCCTCTTTCTTTGCACTCTCAGTATTTGATTCATCAATCAGAGCTTGGACCTCCTGTGGTAACTCCCATACACTCTGCCTTGTTGTCACATTGTAATAGTATGCTTTTCCTCCGTCACTCTGATGTTGTCTCCAAGAAGTCTTGTAGAGAAAATGATCGAGTTCTGTGTACAGCTCAATCGGCTTTTCACGCACAGACTCCTTCGTCATAGAGTTGTAGTAGTAAATACTCCCATTGGAAGACTTCGCCTCCGCCCACGACATCTGTGATTATATTGTTCACTTAAGTAAAGGAGAGAAGGAAAACCTCTTGTACCATCTACAGTACAGGGGAGTAAAACACCCGGACACCATAAAGGCCACCTACAAAATCCAAAGCGGGACACGAACATCGGAGAGTGAGGGAGGCGGTGCCAACGACTTTCGACTCCGAACATCACAATGGTAGGTTTTTGTGTTGATTCAGATACACTGGGGTAATAATTACTAACTCGTCTCGTGTGTGTGTCCCGAAGATGTTGGTAATAATGATGTTTGTTCTATGTGCGCCCTCCTCCTTAGGAACAAGACGGACATTCAGACATCTACGCTACATCTATGGACCACATGCTATGCCATATAGTCGCAGTCCCTTCGTCCGTATCTCCAAGCTGTGAGAACATCCCTAACGGCGGCCCTTTGTCTCGAGGACTTTGCCTCCCAGGTTGTCGAGAGACACAACACGCCGGAGGTTGAGTCCCAAAAGACAATTGAGGCTCTTTTGAACCCAATGGTCATTTCAAGAAATGAGAACGAGAAAATCTTGATCGAATCATCGATAAATTCCGTCAGAGTGTCGATTAAGATTAAACAGGCTGATGATATCGAGGAGATTCTGGTTCATAAGTTTTCCAGGTTCTTGACCGCCAGAGCTGAACACTTTTTCATCTTGAGAAGAGCGCCAATTCCGGGCTACGATATCTCCTTCCTTATCACAAACTTCCACACCGAGAAGATGCTCAAGCACAAGCTCGTCGACTTCATCATTGAGTTCATGGAGGATGTTGATAAGGAAATCTCGGAGATGAAGCTTTTCCTCAACGCCCGTGCAAGATTCGTGGCTGAGGCCTATCTCACGCCATTTGACTGAGTTTTGTGTTACACTAGAAAGAAAAAGAATGATTTATGGTTACTGTCGAGGGGGTTGTAGAAGTTGATGGTGCTTTAGGAATCCGGCTCGAACCTTAAGGAGCCCCGGCATAGTTATCTCGAAATGCCCAGCATGAAAGCTTTAGAGTAAATGCTGTCTTATAGATGCGATGGAGACTTTGATTTTATCCTCTATTCCACACTTCAAACCTGAAATAAACTTAACAAGAAGCCGTTCTCCGCGTCCGAACTCGCCCGGTATCCGTTGTTGCCCAGCAAAGCGCGGCCGAAGTGATTATCAACAGAAGCGAAAGCACCAGAAGAAAATCTCCCCAGGCTCAGCATCAACGATCATCCCCACCTCGACACAACAGGCGCTTTATCCTCTTCTTTGTCTCGGCACTCGATATACCCAAGACCTACCACCAGATCTGTTTCTAGCTTCACCGCCGCACTAAAAGACTGCAAACGTCTTGCTTTTTTTTCTCCCACACAACCAGCTATCAGTCGCCGATAAACACTCCTTGCGATGCCAGACGGCGGCAATAACGATATCAACCAGACTGACGTCCTGGGAAAGGACCACGAGACCATGAAGGGTATGGACCTCTGGAATATGCCAGATCTCAACGCAGACTTCGACTTCCTGAATCTACCAGAAGATGGAAATGCCTTCAATCTCTACTCGACAAATACGAATACACCCGGGAACACTGGCTCTCTCTTCGCTCCTACGCCGCCTACTACCAGCATGGTGACTGTTGACAGCGCCAAGCGTGATGAGACCCTCCGACCAGCGGGGCAGAACTTCCTGGTGAACCACTACGAAAGCATCTTGAAACAGAGTAAGGTGTCAATGAAGGAAGCCATCTCTCCTGGAAATCAGGAATATCTCTCCCCCAGTGCAGCATCCAACACAGGGCCATCTCCACCTGTCTCAGTTGCTCAAAAGCAAGGGCCAAAATCACGACAGCCAACAAAACCTCGTTCAGCTCCTCAACAACCAACAACAGGTGCTGCAAGCAGGCAGAACAGCAATACAGGCGGCTGTGATCATTGCCGCAGACGTCAGACCAAATGTGTGATGGTGCCGAACCTGGGTCAGTGTATCCAGTGTGAATCCAAGGGACTGAAGTGTACTTTCTCCGACTCCATCTATAATCCAAAGTTGAAGAGAAACATGGGTGTGATCCAGGATGAGCCTGTCAAGAGACCTCGTCTTGATAACTCTCCTCAGCTGCCACAAGGAGTGATGCAGTCTGATCACCAGCAGATTCAACGACAGAACTCTCAAACAGTCAACTCCAACCAACAGTTCAGAAGGCCGGCCTCAACGCTGCAGTACCCTCGCTCATCATTCTTTGTCGGATCTAGTTCTATGTTTGACAATGTCCTTCTCGACAGAATACGTCTCGATAAGATCGATCAAGTACAATTGAACAGATCACTTTCTTTGCGTAAGGTTTCCCCTGATGTGCAGTTCATTCTTCGTGATGATTTCACTGATGAATTGGCACTGAGGGCAGAGAAGGCAGTTGATCAAGTGGAGTCAATGGTTGCTCCTCATGGCCCGCAACTCATCCAGATTTACTTTAGAGTGATTCACCCGTCTTTTCCAATATTGCACAAGAAGGTGTTCTTAGAGAAATACTCGAGGTCATATCGTGAGTTCTCGGCTCCCTTGTTAGCTGCAGTCTACTCCATTGCAGCGAAGTGGTGGGACGAAGACTTGAACCTTGCATCACATCCCAAGCCAGACATTGATGCACTTAATGAGGTCGGTTTGAAAACGTTCTTTGAGGTCACCGAGAGACCAAGGTTGAGTGCTGTCCAGGCTGGATTGTTGTTACTGCAGGGACGTTCTGAAAATCCTAATAATTGGATCTTATGTCAACAAGTTGTTTCTCTCGCAGAAGAGCTTGGACTTGGGCTGGATTCACATGATTGGAAGCTGCCAAAATGGGAGAGAAGTCTCCGTAGAAGACTGGCTTGGGCTGTTTGGATTCAAGAAAAATGGACTGCTTTGACTGAATCAAGAGTATCACATTTGATGCTTGGTCGTAATTGGCTGGTGAGAAACATCTCGAATGAAGACTTCCCTGAAGTACCAGTGAGAAGACCAAATATGCAAGATGATGAGTTTAGAAGATTGATGAATGACTTTGAGGTGGCCAAGAATCTCTTCCAGGAGAAAATCCAGTTGAGCTTGGTGGTGAGCGAAATAATGGATACCTTTTACACTTACTCCGCACTGAAGGCCGTTACGAGGATTGATCAAGTACTGAAGTTGGCCAAGCCATTACAACTGAAGCTGAGACAATGGTACCATTCCCTTCCACAGAACTTGCAGTTATCTTCAGCAGTTCCGGACAAGTTATCACCAGTCGGTTGTCTTCATCTGGCTTACTTTGCTGCTGAGATCACACTCCATCGTAAGATCATTTTGAACTTGTCCTCAGACGTGCCTCCGGAGTTGGTCAAGGTGTGCAGAGCTGCGGCCACTACAAGATTGACCGCGGTTCTTGACTTTGTCAGAAACTTGAGAAAGGAACAATTGTCTGCATTCTGGCACTCATCGGCGTCAAGCAACTTCTCTATTGTCGGTACATTTGCTGCAATACTGTTTGTGACATCAACATCGACAGAAGAGGCTGCCATGTACAAAGAACATGTGAACCAGTATCGTTCTATCCTTCAACAATTGGGCAGAATGTTTAACCCAGCTCGTCAAGCTTCTATGAGAATCGACATGCTGTTGTTGCAAGTCCCAGGTCTCATCAGGGATTTTATTCCAGGAACTGGGAACATCAACAACTCCACTCACAACCCATCTAGCGCACCTAACGGCAGCTCCAATGGTGAATCCGCCTCTGCATCACACTCTCCACAGGGGAATAATATTTTCTCTCCACTAATATCGCAGAAGGTGAACCTTAATATCCCGCCATCACAGAGCATGCCGAACAACCAACCAACCTTGAAACCTGGAATGAAACGTGTGCAGACAAACATACCCGTCACGACTACGAGCAAGAAGACTCCCGATAATCTGTCGGATAGAAGCCCTGTGTTGGAGAGGGCGATGTCTACCTTTGAGGGTGCTTCGAATCGTGGGAGTCCAGTTGAGAGACGAGTTGGTAATGTAAACTCCTCGAAGAGTACACCAAACAGCTAATAATGATATGTGCGTGTTAAGTGGTACTATCTGTGTGTTCTAAGAGATGCGTAGACGCCGTCGTTAGATTTCTGATATGTACATGAGTCAGAGGAACTTCTTCACTCTGGTATCTTTTGCAGCATCAACGTACTCTCCTGGATTCTCAACAATCATATGGGCCTCTGGCTCAAGCTTGTAGCTTAGAAGTTCCTTCTCCTTCTTCATCTGCTCGTCAATTTCGGATCTGTTGACCTTGATGATGTCGTTTGATTTCGTTGGCGTTGACACCTCTGCCTTTCTCGTCACCTCGTTGTCACCCATTAGCTCAAGGCCAATCATCTTGACCAGTTGTTCCTCTGTGATGTCGTCTTCTTGGATAGCGAGTTCCTGCTCGTGTTGCATCTGTCCCACGATCGATGACTTTCCCATGACAGTATAACTCCCCTTTCTCTGGAACAGCTTATTCACGAGCTCCATCTCCCTGGAAACATCCACCCTCACACCATTCTGTACCTTCTCAATAAGCTCGTCAATCTTGTCCATCTTTAACTTGTACCTTCTTTCCATGTCCTCAACTTTACGCTCTGCGTTCATCACGTTGATCACCTGTGAGCCCAGAAGCACCAGCAGGAAGGCCGGATAGTACATGCTCCGGTCAAAGGAGTCTGTGATTCTTCGTTTTGCTTCAGTCGAGTACCGGCAGCCTCTTCTGGGTAGTGAGTTTCTAAGTGTGTTGAACATGAACATCAGTGTGCTTTGTGGCTCATGGACGTTAACTCGCGCCCGTGTAGTTTTTTTCTCCAAGTTTGATCTCTGATCTCTCTAAAACAATCAACATCAACACTTTTGAACACTGGCTGTCTGAAGTACTTTTGATCCATTATATTCAATTTTCGTGTTATATTTCTAATTTCCTTGTGCTAACTCTCCTTACGAATCGAAGCATTTTTAAAACGAATTTAAAAGAGCAACAGTTCATCTCAGTACTCCTGACACATCATCATGGCTCGCACAGCAATACCACCAGTAACACGGCTCTACCTGACATGTCTCACAGTCTGTTCAGTACTCACATTTGTACTGCGATACTCTGCGTATCTCCACCTGGTATCTGCAGAAGTTCACGATGAAGACCACGGACACCTTATCGATGAGGCAGATCAACAAGAACCACAGATGCCCAGCCCAGGAGATATATACGTTCCGCTAATTGCCCTCGTTCCAGGGCATACATCACTTTTGGCCAAGCCATGGACACTGCTCACTACAGCATTTATTGAAGATGGGATCATCTCCTTTGCCACTGCATTCTGTCTTATTTTGTACACGGGGAGATACATCGAGGTTCTCTGGGGATCTCGTGAGTTCTTCTACTATCTCACTCTCAACGTGCTTGTGAGTAGTGCTGTTGCTTACATGGTGCTTGGTGTCGAGAATCTCGGGTCTGAGACCGAGAAGACTATCCAGATCACTGGAACAGCAGCCATTGTTATCTCACTTCTGGTTGCTATCAAGCAGAGGATCCCAAATCACTACCTATTGTTCCTTGACGGATTTATCAGATTGAAAGTATCCTTTGTTCCGTTCATGGTGTTGAGCACTACGATGCTGATCTCCTTTTTTGCCCCTGAGTATAAAGTTTCAGCGATCCTCAACTGGACTGGATTCATCACTAGTTGGATCTTCCTCCGGTTCCTGAAAGAAGGCGGGTCAGGTCGTCAATTGGCCCTTTTGCCAATGTCTGACAGTGAAGAGCAAACACAGATGCCATCAAGAGGTGATCGGACATCGCAATTCTCTTTGGCTACCTTCTTCCCATACCCACTTTCCCTGGTCGTTTCGCTGGTTACAGACAAGGTATTCGACATTGCCTGTCAGTTCAAGATATTGGATAAGCACTCGTTCACAAATGGCGATGTGGAGCTGGATACATCACCAAGGGAACTGTCACTTTCGTCAAATGCTTCACAGAGTGATATCGTCTCTACTATGACACAATCACGTATATTTACGTCCTCCTCTCTTGCTGGTGTCTCAGGGAACATTGCACCATTGTCACTCCCCAAAGTTGGTGCCATCCAGAGACTTGGCAACAAACTTGTGGGGATGTTTGGGCAGAGGATTAGAGAGACCGATGTCAATCTCGATAGAAGAAGAAAATTGGCATTGATGCAATTGGATGCCAAACTCGGTGAAAATAAATGAATAAACGAATTGGTGTATTGTTGTTTTACTAGAAAGATGTTTGATATGGCTTGGAAGCATCTCAGAAAAGAGTGAACCATGTCGAGTGCTGTAGCCAGTCTCGAATATATGTGTGTTGGAAAAGAGAAAACAGGGACAAGTGACACAAAGAGTACAACCTACCTTAGAAATGGGCTTAAAAAGTTTATACAAGGATTAGTACTGATGGCGCAAACATATTGTAGACTAGGGCCAACCTCCGCTAAACCTTCGATCTCAGACAACCGAGACCAGATTTCACTCAGCTCGATTGTTGCTTTGAATTTCAGCTTGGCACAACTTCCCCAGATAAAAATACTAGTATCGATTGGGGGTTACCCCAGTCACTGAAAGTCCCGGGTAAGCTACAGAATCAAGACAAACACCTTAGAACAACAAGGTCATAGTCAGGAACAACAAGAATAAGGTTTTCCCTGTGTCCCTTTTGGGAAGAATTGTGGCCCGAACTGGGATCTCTTTTCTTTTACCTTGCGAGGTGCTCGAACCGCTTCTATACTTAGCATAGGGGTCTATATAAGCCGGGTGCCTTCCTGTCAAGGGTTCTTGCCTAGTGGAGCAACGAAGGGAAAACCACTCGCTTAAAACAATGCAACTCTCCGTTCTCCTCCCTCTTGCAGCTGTCGCTCTCGCAGAGTACAACCCAAACTCTGAGTCTTCCTGGGAAACTTTGACCCCATCCGTTCCAGTTCCATCTGGTGCTTTGACCGATCTCACCTCCTCTTTCGGTATTGCTGTCTCTCAGATCACGGACGCCTCAGAGCTCTCCTCCATCTCTTCTATGGAACAGGCCCTTTCCACTACCACTTTGGAATCTTCTTCTTCCTCTGAAGAGCCATCTTCCAGTTCATCGGAGGATTATTCCTCTTCTTCCTCTGACGCTGCTGAGGCTACAGAGTCTCTTGACTTGTCCAAGTACTTGACTCTCGTTTCCCCAAAAAGTGACTCTGCCCTCTCTATGACTTTGAACGACTCTATTCTTAAGGACTCTGCTGGCAGAATTGGCTCTATTGTCGCCAACAGACAGTTCCAGTTCGATGGTCCACCACCACAGGCCGGTGCCATCTATGCAGCTGGCTGGTCCATCACTGAGAACGGAACTTTGGCTATCGGTGATAGCGATGTTTTCTTCCAGTGTTTGTCTGGTACTTTCTACAACTTGTACGACCAGTCTATTGGTGGTCAGTGCATTCCAATCAGATTGCAGACCGTCCAGTTCATTTGAAAGAGAGAGCAGGTGACATAATATCCTTTTTCATACACGAGCTCTATATATGAGAAGACTTGAACAATCAAATCTAGATATTGATTAATGTGCTGCAGTAGTGACAGCCATGCACAGAAGTGGCTACGCCAACCACCCAAATCTGAGACAAAACAGCAACAGCCACCCAAATTTCAACACTCTCTACGACAACAAAGCCGGGATCTCAAATATTTCCCAGATGAGCACAGACCCGGCTGAATTTAGCGGTCGAGCAACAAACTCTAAATGGGAGGAGTTCTGTGTTGCCTTTTTTTGGTTCTCCTGCGTCAACGCGCATATTACGAACGAAGATCTGTTTTGTTTTATTCCAGCTCGCAGACATGCCACAAGATGGGACTACAGCTGAGATATACGGATAATCATGCATGAGATGACCGCCACCGGAGTAGCAAACATTAACGTTAGGAAACAGGAGGAAAGGAGCAAGTGCTTGAAGAATAGAGGATAGAGTAATCAACAGTCAACCAAATCCACAACCTGCAATTTGATCTCAGAACACTGCCCACCAATTGACTCATCGTACAAGTTGTAGAAGTCACCAGAGAGACATTGGTAGAAGTCGGTGTTGTTACCAATAGCCAAGTAACCGTCCTCAGTAATAGACCAACCAGCGGCGTAGATGGCACCGGCCTGTGGTGGTGGACCATCGAACTGGAACTGTCTGTTGGCGACAATAGAGCCAATTCTGCCAGCAGAGTCCTTAAGAATAGAGCCAGAGAGTGTCATAGCGAGAGAAGAGGAGGTCTTACATGATACAACGTCAATCTCAACTGTGTCATCATCAGAGGAAGTCTCCTCGGAATCCTCAGAGGTTGCAGTAGAAGTAGAATCATCGGCAGAGGAGTTCTTGGTGGATGAAGCCTGGATTTGACCGTCCGAAATCTGGGAGACGGCCGAGGTGGTGGAAGCAGCCTTGGCAGTAGAAGTAGTAGCTTGGATCTGGCCATCGCCAATCTGCGAAACGGCAGCAGCCGAAGAGGTGACCTTAGCAGTAGAAGTAGAGGCCTGAATCTGACCATCACCAATCTGGGAAATGGCCTGTGCGGTAGAAGCGGCCTTAGCAGTGGAAGTAGTAGCTTGAATCTGACCGTCGCCAATCTGAGAGACAGCTTCAGCGGTAGAAGCGGCCTTGGCAGTAGAAGTGGCTTTGGCTGTGGAGGTGGTGGCCTGAATCTGACCATCGCCAATCTGGGAAATAGCTTCAGCGGTAGAAGTAGCTTTGGTAGAAACGGCAGCCTTAGTAGAGGTGGTAGCCTGGATCTGACCGTCACTGATCTGAGAAAGAACATCTCTCTTGCGCTTAGCAGCAGTAGCGGAAGCAGAAGAGGAAGAGGAAGAAAGGGTGGTGGTAGAAGAGAGTGGAACGACGGCAATACCGAAGGTAGAGGAGTAGTCTGTAGCAGCACCAGATGGGGCAGAAGCGGTAGGGGTAAGAGTAGTCCAAGAGGACTCGTCAGCAGAGGAGGCGGCGACAGCAAGGCCAGCGAGGGTGAGAGCAAGAGCGTACTTCATTGTGGATTTCTGAAGAGTAGGGGGGATTTGCAAAACTTTGAGGAAAATCAGCCGGCATATCAAGCTATATAAATCCCGACTGCCCCTTCGAGGCTTGGATCAACGTGACGCGCCTGATGCGGAAATTTCGACGCGTTTCTGGGGCGATGCGCCGCATTTGAGTTTCATCCCACTGCCAGGACTACGCCTCGGTTTCCTTTTGTCAGGCGCTTCCAGATACCCTAGAGGTTGATTATTAGTCGTCTCTTTGAGTTGTTAATATACCAGACTTCAGTAGAAGACCATAGTAACATGTTCAAGCTTTTCCGGGGTCCCAAAGCTCTGTTCCGAGGCACCGAGCGGTCTCTTTGTTGCACATATCTCCGCCTCAGGTCTAGAACAAACTAGGCTGTAAGATGAGATTCGTCTCAAACAAACAGAAGCGAGCGCCGAAGATCCCGTGTGGCCTTTACAGAAGAAAATCCCGATTCGGTAATGGTGTTGCTATAAACACCAAGTTCTCTCCTATCGTTTCTTTAATTAGATGCAGGCTGCTCCCGTCCACACTGGCGACAGTCAAGGCTTGGCCACCTTTGACGTGTCTCGGAGACTGTATTAATGAATCAAAGCCGACAAATTAGGCCACCAATGTCGGTGGCAATTGCAGCCGGACAACTTCAAGCCCTGATCTCATGTTGACAATTTGTCTGAATACGGAAACTGGCAGGTCAAGGCTTACTGATGACCTAGTGTAGCCCAAGGCTTGAAGGAAGCACCAAGTCTAATTACAGAAAAAAAACTTGGTTGTGATTTCTATATAACGGATCTCTGTATCTTTGTTCGCTAGTCGGGGAAAGAGGAAGTGTGCTTCTCGTTGGCTTCTACTCATGTGATATGGCTTTCACCGGATACCCCGGCTACAACCCCGAAACAACCAAGTAGAAGGGCTCAGTACAGTGCTGGAGTATATTATAAAACCCTGGAGAGATGTTTTTTCAGAACAAGATCAGAACTTCGTATCGAGTTTGGGGCTAACAGTCCTCGGGCCATTTGGTCAAATGAGAATTGGCCCGCACACGCTCACCCACAGATCATATGTCAGGACACAGAAACGCCGAAATTATCTATTGGGTGGGTTTAGCAGGCTAATCTGCCTTTGCTATAGCCGTTTAGCAGTGCGGATAGGAGTTAAAGCATTGTACATTGAAGTAACCACTCTTCCTCCGAAGAAGAGCACATTCTTGGAGTTTGGACCGTGTTGGAGCCGAGAGTGAATATAACCTTCTTCAGACCATTAAAGTCAAACTGCTGGGAACGATGATCGAGTGAAGTTCTCTTGCCAGAGCAGATGGCGAGGGTTGGGATACTAACATTAGGAACAACTCAGAACGCGAAATCGGGTGCAACTTCTTTGTTCACCTCGAAGACAGCGTAGTCTTGGCTCCTTGAGCTGACAAGATCTCTTGCACCCCGTGTTAGTCCTTTTGGGTCCTCGTTGAAAATTTCAAAGCTGCCCTGTGAGATCTAGGGGCTGTCAATCTCTGGCATTGATCCAAGCTTGCTGCAACACCTACAAGATCAAGACATCAATATGTTCTGGGCCGTAGGTATATTCAGTCCCAAGCCTCCCTGTTATTAAGCTGCTCATGGGTTGAACCCTGCCCTAGTATGTAACAATAGCAGTTATTGTTTTCCCCGGACCTTCCGCCCGCCATAGCCGAGACATAGCCCCAAAATTCCCAACAAAGCGTGTGACACAACGATCAATTAACTTCTACCAGCCATTCGGTACCTCAAATGTGTCAAATTTCTGATCCAACTACTATCTTTAGACCAAGTTTCCCGCTATTTCAACGTTCAACCCGCCACCCTCGATCTCTGATCATTTCGATTTCCTAATTCGGAAAGTTAATAACACGCAGCATGCACCCAGACGCGCTTCAATTGGGTTAAAAATAGAAAACACCCGAACACCTCCAGTACAATGAAGGCATAGAGCTGGTTCTCCTGCATCGTGTCATGATTACAGCCAGCCACTAATAAAAAATTCTGATCTTATCCAGCACCAAATCGGGTGCATCAATTGATCTGAAATGAGTTTTCCCATGTCTATATAAGGGACTGCTTTCCCCAATCTTTGAACGAGTCTTTTCTTCCTAACTAATTCCCAACTTTCCACTGCTTTAAGAGCTACAGACAAACAACCATCCACTCACATATAATGCAGTACAGATCTTCCTTGTTCGCTTCCGCCACCTTGGTTGCCACTTCTATGGCGGCTTATATTCCATCTGAGCCTTGGTCCACCTTGACACCAGATACACCAGCTCCAACTGGTGCTGTCACCGACCATACTGCTTCTTTCGGTATTGCTGTTGTTCCTATCACCGCTGCTGCCAGAGCTAAAAGAGATGTTGTTTCGCAGATTGGTGATGGTCAAATTCAGGCCACCACTTCTACCAAGGCTCCAGTCTCTACTGCCCAGGCTATCTCTCAGATCGGTGACGGCCAGATCCAGGCTACTACCTCTACTAAGGCTCCAGTCTCTACTGCCCAGGCTATCTCTCAGATCGGTGACGGCCAGATCCAGGCTACCACCTCTACCAAGGCTCCAGTTTCTACTGCCCAGGCTATCTCTCAGATCGGTGACGGCCAGATCCAGGCTACTACCTCTACTAAGGCACCAGCTTCTACTGCTCAGGCTATCTCCCAGATCGGTGACGGTCAGATTCAAGCTACCACATCTACTGCTGCTGCTATTTCTCAGATCCACGATGGTCAGATCCAGGCTACTACTTCTACCGGGGCTGCTGTCTCTCAGATCCACGATGGTCAAATTCAGGCCTCTACCTTCACCAACTCCACTATGTCCACATCCACTGTTTCCACCACCGTGCCAACTGAGACTGATAACGTCAAGGCTGTTGCTTGCAAGAACGATGGTTCTTTGACTATGTCTTTGTCTGGTGGTATTCTCACTGACTCTGCTGGTAGAATTGGCTCTATTGTCGCCAACAGACAGTTCCAGTTCGACGGTCCACCACCACAGGCCGGTGCCATCTACGCCGCTGGTTGGTCTATCACAGAGGAGGGTAACTTGGCTATTGGTTCCAACGACGTGTTCTACCAATGTCTTTCCGGTACCTTCTACAACTTGTACGACGAGTCTATTGGTGACCAGTGTGAGAAGATCTACTTGGAGGTTGTTGACTTGGTCTCTTGTTGAACGATCAACTCTTGCCTTCACGATTCTTCCTCATGACTTTTCTGATTCTACTGGACGCCCCTCTTGCATTCACCTGAAATTTCTCAAGTGACACCCGTTGTACATTACTCTCTTTGCTGGTCTTTGGTTTTTGGTATATAAAAAGTTGCAATTCGCAATACAGGTTTATTATAGTTATTATTACTTCCATTCGTAGTCACATTGTGCAAATAAATTATTTATTCAAAATTCTCCTTTCCCTCCCTCTTCGAACTTGGCTCTCACTGCTTTTCTCAACTTGAGTGTAATTTCATCGAATGATGATTTGTCGGCCTTTGGTGAATCCATTCTTACGTAGTCGGACTCACCGCGGTCGTCGTCTTCTTCATCATTAGTTCCATAGTAGCCATATCCACCTTCAGCAAGGATCGGGATGTCGGAGAGGTTACCCTCAGAGTTGACACGGGAAAGAGCATTAGACACACCAGAAGATACAGATGATGTTCTTGATCTTGATGATAAGAGCTCTGCTTCTGCTTCGTCTTCTCCAAGATTGAAGTGCTTATCCTTATGATCAACTCCTAGCTTGTGTTTGGTGTAGTCACTCTGCTTAGGCCCAAAGTCTGGGAACACAGTTGGACCAAGATCGTTGATCAATCCAGTGATCTCTAGTGAGAGTCTCTCTCTCGTCAATTTCAGCTTTTTGAGCTCCTTCTCGTTTCCGAAAGTGGCATTGAACATTGGTGGAAGAGACTTTAGGATATCCATCCCTGACTCACCAGTCTTGAATGCTGAGTATGTCGTAAGCACAAGAACGAGATAAATGGAGAAGAAGAGGAGAATAGGATGGTAGACGGCACCGCCAAGGATATTGTAAGACTTTGTCAGCCACACACCAACGAAAGAGTATGTGACGTAGAATAATGGTGCCACGATGGTGGCCATGAGAATCTTCCATGTAGCAATGATGTCAACAGCCTTGATCTTCACGACTGATTTTGCAAGAGCAGCCTTTTGTTTCTTCTTGGAATATCGGTCAGCAATAATGAAAACAGGAGAAAATAGAAGAGTTCCTGGAAGAGCTAATGTTGCAAGTACCAATAGATTGAGTACTCTGAAAATGAGAACGCCAAAGCTGTGGAGTCTGTTTCCCGTGGCGAGTTTCACTTGATGATCTTTGAGTCCAAGACGGTCAAGATCACGGTTGTAATCCAAGACGGCCTTTTTGAGATGGATGATTCTAGGATCATCTTTGTAGTGTGTGTACCCAATCACGAGCTTTCTGTTGATCTCAACGACGAGGGAAAGAGGAACTCTGGTGGTGTAGAGCCTTCTTGCAGCCTGGATGACCTGCAATGTTTCAAAATCTGGTGCTGTCAGTGTGACACTTCTCAAGGCTGTGGTAACTTCGTCAAGCAAGTCCGCAACAGCCTCACGTGGGTGCTTCTTGTATCTCTCGCCGTGCTCAGCAGTCACATGGATAGGAGTTCCATACTCGACAACTGCTCTGGATCTGAATTTGTTGCGGTGGAAGTAGTTGAGCCCTGTTGGTACAATAGTGACTGTACAAGAAGGATCGGCTGCAACAGCACCGAGTGCCATGATGGCGAAACCCGCTTTGATGGGAAGGAAGTCCGGTCTGTCGTGGGAACCACCTTCCGGAAAGATCGTGATGAGTCCCTCGTTATGGAGAGCGTTGAATACGTGTTGGAACACTTCGTCATTCGACACTTTTGGTGAATATTTGAAGCGAGTTCCCTCTTTCAGTAGTTTCTGGGCCTTCACAGACTTCATTGGCTTACGGAGCACAAGTTTGTTGTCGCTGTTGATTTCTGCAATATCGCCGTTACCAGCATCAGGAATCCCGAGGAGGCCCTTGGCGGTCAGTTGCGTGAACTTGGTGCCCCTTCCGTAGACGGTCTGGAAGTCGTCATCTTTACAATAGACTTCGCCCTCTTGAAACTTCAAGCTGTCCTGTGCCCTGGCCACTGGGATGGCATTGGCGAGTCTGGCGAATGCACCAATGAGCATCTCCTTGTATGACGACTCTGCAATGATCGGTCTGGTGTTTCTACCCGTCAATGCTTTCAACTTAGTCATAACAATAGCTCCATCGACGAATTGGTTGGCATGCGGCGCCACAACGACAATGGTTGCCCCCTTCTTGGGCAGATTGAACGAGTTTCTGTCACGAACCTCACGGAAGAAGATCTGGAGCACAATATTACAGAAGAACACCAAGATACCGAAGAAGAAGCTCTTGATAAGCCGAGTTGTTCCCGAAATTGGAGCATCCACCACTTTGGGGATGTGAGGTGAGTTGCTCTTTTCCGAGCCCTCCGGGTCTGCCATTGCTGTGCTCTCGTGTATGCCACTTCAAGAATACACTATGCCAAGGAGAATATGTGGAACGGAGATGAAGGTTTGTCAAAGTGGCTGCTCTCCTCCAAGTACAGAAGTCCGAGCCTGGAAGTTTCTAGTTGGAGAAGAGAGAGAGACAGAGACAGAAGCCATCAGGTTTTTTGGCTGGAGCACGACTACGATCATATTGATACCCCGGCATTACACTTCTAAATTCAATTGGCTAACGAACTAATGAGTGAGCACTTAATATACCATCTAAGCACCCTTCTGAAAAAAGGCCTTGGAAAATCCACGGCACATATCGTTGCTCTTCTGCTTCCGGCAAATGAACTCGGGCATCAAGAAAGTCCAGGAGAACCAAGGGAACCCAATTTGGCCACACCCCGCGTGCATTCCTAGACTCACAACAGCCGGAATATGCCACTCGGGTCTCTGGCATCTCTTCAGGTCGGACTCAGCAACCACATCCTTGTCTAATACCGCCTGGACATTGTGTAGCAAGGTGGAAATCCATGCATGACGAAGAACAAGACCTTTGTACTTGAAGTCAGCAACATCTCCAATTGCAAACACATTTCCAGCCGGAACGCTGCAACACTGCCATGTCTCATGCACTCTGATGAACCCCTTGTTGTCCAAGAATTTCTCAAAGTTGTTTGGAGGAACGGATGCCACGACTCCGGTAGAATGGTAAATGAGATCAGCTTCAATGGTCTTTCCTCCAGCAACGATACGACGTGGCTCATCATCAGTGAACTGCGCTCTCGTGTTAAGGATCAGCTCAATATCGGTCTCCTTCTCGTAGAAATCTGTGACTCTTTTTCTCAGTTTCTCACAATAAAACCCATCATCAGGCAACATGTGCTCTCTGCTGTGAATGATTGTGATCTTCTTCGTGCCATTCCTCAACTCATCCCTAAATCTATCGTGCATTTCGCCCGCCAATTCAGAGTTATTGTACCCACCACCAATGAGTACGATATGCTTTGCTTCAGCCATCTTATCGTGCTCCTTCTTGAAATAGGCCTCGTAGTCATCACCAAACGCATGAGTGTAGCCAATTGGATCTGGCCATTTAGCACCAGTAGCAATGATCAAAACATCGAATGGAACCTCACCAGCTTTCTTCAACTGGACAGAATGCTCGGCCATAAGCAGAACTTCATCCTTCACAATCTCCACGTCCTTATCCACAACTTCAGACAACGCGTGAACTGAGTTTTTGGTATCATTGTCCACTGCAACTCTAACAGAGCTGACGAGGAAGTATGTGTAGTCTGACGTAGTTACGAGTTTCACGGTGTATCCTTTCATAGCCCTGCTGAGCTTGTTTGCGCACCAAATTCCAAAGAACCCGGACCCGATAATCACTACTGTCTTCTGCATTGTAATTTGTGTGATCTGCTTCCTTGGAGCTTGGATTAGAAAGTGAGACGAGGGTACGCTCTGTGCCTAAATATTAAAACTTCAATGACACCCAAATCCGGTTTCGGCTTTGGCTGTGATTTTTTATGAGGACTTTACGCAGAAAGGCGCCTAAATCCGTTTTATCTCCGATATTGCCTTATATTCTCCGATATTCTTGTAGAGATGATCGCTTTTGGGCGGGCCTTTTGAGTAATCTATTTGAAGAATTGCCACCCCTCGATATTGCTTCGGGCGCTCTGGGTACTGGCCAGCGTGTCAGTCGGGTTTGCAAGGCTTTCCGTGCTACTTTCAAGGGCTAGATCATCATATTGAGTCGGACATAGAAATACGGGGCGAAAGATGAAATGGCAATCGGCCATGTCTCAGTAGCCCCCTAAGAAACGCTGTTTTCCTACATTTTACCGAGTGATATATTCATTCATAAACAATGTACTTGTGAAGCTTATCTGGGATGGAATTCAAGAGATTCTTGGACTCCAACCACTTTTTGGAGAAGATACGATCGCTGTACTTGTGACCAGAGTCCGCAAGCACAGTAACAATGTTTGCACCTTCTGGAAGGTCTTTTGCAATCTTCGTAGCAGCAACAACGTTCAAGGCACCGGTACCACCGAGATAAAGCCCCTCTTCATCCAGTAATCTGAAGATCATGGAAATTGTCTGCTCGTCTGGAACAAAAACAGCACCATCAACGTTGTCAATGTCTTGTGCGAGATTGTCCGTGATACGACCCTGCCCGATGCCTTCAGTGAAAGATCCACCTTCTCTTGCAAGACTCTTACCTCCAGAAGTAACATAACTGTAGACACATGAACCTGGTGGATCAGCTGGGAAGCATTTTACTTTTCCACCAGAGATATCCTTCAAGTATCTAGTAACACCGGAAAAAGTACCACCGGTTCCAGTAGAGCAAGTGAATGCATCCACTTTCCCATCAAGCTGTTTCCAGATCTCGGGGCCAGTAGTTTCGATGTGTGCTTGTCTGTTTGCGAGGTTGTCAAACTGGTTAGCCCAAACTGCATTCTCGAGAGACTCTGCATGTCTTCTTGCCTTATGGTTGAAGTTTTCTGGGTCATCGTAAGGCTTTGGTGGAACTGGGAATAGCTCGGCGCCAAGGTTCTTTAAGGTGTCCATTTTGGTCTTTGCCTGTGTGTTTGGGATGTAGATGACTAGATTATATCCTCTGCTGCGACAGATGTGGGCGAGACCGATGCCGGTGTTACCCGCAGTGGACTCCACCACAGTTCCACCTGGCTTTAAAAGACCTTTCTTCTCCGCATCTTCAATCAAGTAGAGAGCAGCACGGTCCTTAATGGAGCCACCAGGGTTCTGAAACTCTGCCTTTCCGTAGATGTTTCTTCCGAGCTCTTCACTAAGCTTCACCAACTTGATAAGAGGAGTATTTCCCACGGCACCGGCAATACCATTGTGGGACACAATTGGAGTGAACGACTTATTCAAACCACTCGAATAATGGAAGGAACGTAAGCTATGTTTGAGCATCTTGATTGGAATCCTATTATCATTTCAAGGGCGAGAAGGGCTCCGATTCAACCCATTTTGACTGTGGTGTTTGTAGGTAGCAAATGTCACGTGATAGATGATGATGATTATGTAATAGATGAGCAGCCGATCATGTAATCAAAATAAGAGCCACGATCCTTGACGCGTTTAAATTACTACGCGTCTAAACTTCATACCGGCAGAGGTTGATCAACGCAAGAAACGATGGACGACGGAGTGCCAAAGATGCAGACCTTCCAAGCAAAACCGGTTTCTCACACAGATGATACTACAATTGCAGAAGAACCGAGCATTAACGCCACCGTCGATGCTCCAGATGATTCAGACATGCCCAAGGACGACACAATAGAGGAGGATAAGGTGGAAGTCAGCAGCACACCACTTAAGGCAAAGGACACAACACATGAATATGATGGCGGCGATGACACACAAGAAGCCGATGAAGACGAGGATCAAGATCAGGACGCAACGGGAACTTCTGTTCTCCCACTCTCAAGAATTAAGAAGATTTTCAAGACCGATGCGGACCACGTCTCAGCTTCCGAAGCTGCTGTGTTCACTACTGCTATTGCGACTGAGCTCTTCATCCAGTACTTCACGGAGCAGGCATCACTTATCGCCAGATCGGAGAAACGCAAGAAGCTTCAGTACAAGGACTTCTCTGCAGCTGTTGCCAACATCGAGCAACTTTACTTCCTCTCCGACACAGTTCCGAAGACACACAACCTTGAGTCACTGGTAAAGACTAACCGTATCAAGTATAGTAAGGAAAAGGTGCTCGACAAGGGCCAACACATGCTCAAGTTCGGGCCGAAGAAGGGATCTTCGAAGAAGACAGAAGATGACGATTTTGAAGACAGCGACATTGAGGATTTCGGAGATATTAACGATCTTGAAGTTGCTCCAACTCTACCTGGAGAAATGGCAGAGAACAGCGAGGAGGAGGAGGTCACCACAAGCAATCGTGTTGACAACGATCACGATATCATCATGGTGGATTGAGACTACCGGCGGTATGTACACTAACAAAATGAATAGAGTAAAAAATGTCATTAATGCCGTATATATACAACGTAAAAGAGGAACTCGTTTTTAGGTTCCCAAGTTTGTCATCACTGTTATGTACACTCATCTCAGAACTCGATCAGCCTCTCTCAAGGTACTTGTCTTTCAGCTGAGAAGCCTCAGTCTCAATCTTACCATGGAAGATATACTCTCTGAGCTTGGTGTAGTAAAGCTGAGTGTCAAGAGGACCCTTTTGGTATCCCTTGTACTCGTTTTGGATCTGTGGAGCGTTTGGTGATGTGAATGGCTTCAAGTCTGGGTTGAAGTTTGCAGGCACGACAAAAGTTCTCACCTTGTTCCAGTTGAGGATATACTTGTTCGTTCTTGTGTGAGACCCGACACCAGAGGATCTGGTACCCTTGTAAAAGTTCTTGTTGCCTTGTTTCGTCGTGAGTGCGTGTCTTCTAGAGCCAGTCTTTGCAAGGCCGTAGAAAAGTGCGCCATCTCTCTCCTTCTTCCAAGGCTTAACAAGCAATGATACGGGTGACTGTTGGAAGAACAAAGTGTTGGATGGTCTCATTTCTTCGGTAGTTTCTGTGTCTCGAGGGCTTCTGGAGTACCAATGAGACAGACTTGTTGGAGTTTTTCACTTTCGCGACGGCCAAAATTTGCGAAATTCCATAAAAGGAAATATAACCGTGACGAAATGTCAGACTAGTCTTTGCGTAATCTTCTTTAGTAAAATAAAAACATGAAAAAGAACCCTCGTAAATCTCATAGCAGATGAATTAAAATGTTGCACCAATATCCTTTCAAAATAAAATGAAGAAAAAAAACCAAAAAATAGAAACAAAACCCGTAGTGTAAAACTCCCTTTCGTGCTGTATCGTTCAAGCTAGGATCTGATATATGCCTTGTTCAATAGATCAATCTCCCTGCAAAGAATATGCCAATCCACATCTCTCAACCAGTCATCTTCTGTGAAGTCTCCCTGGCCTTCACCGTCGTCATCCTCATCATCAACCACAGCAGAGTCTATAGTGTGTCTACTCGGAGAACCAGCACCATCAATGAATATATCCGCTGCTTCAGAGGTTACCAGAGAGTTCACAGAGATTTCCGATGCGCTCAATCTCTTAGAAATACTGATAGATTTGCTCGAAATTGATGGTTGAGTCGTCAATCTGAACTTCTCCATGCGTTTCTTTAGCTTCTCAATCCTCTGGAGCTCCTCCCATTTCACCAACTCATACATGAATCTTAAGTTTGGCTGGATGATAATGTTCAGCCTTCTCACACGGACATAGATGTATGCCTTGATCAAATTTATATTGAGCCTCTTCATCACTTCGGCAATGCATACCGTTGCTGATCTTGAGACTCCAACACGACAGTGAACAAGGACTTTCTCTTGCGCCTCATATATCTCGTTGATGAATACCAGGATGTCATTCAGGTTGTGAGTCAGCATATCAATACCATCATCTTGGACATTGTTGATAATCATGAGTCTCTTGACTGGAGCATAGCGGAAGTTTGATAAGACAGTGATATTTTGGTTGATAACAGTTCTCGTCGCATCGACTTCATCGTCGAGCCAGGATAATGCTTCTCCAACTGAAACAATGTTTTCGATCTTGAGACCTTCCAATAATTCGAACGTGTTAGCATGATTCAAGCTCCCGAGGTAGAGATGTGGTAAGATCCTTGATGGAAGAGAGGCCTTTAGTCTTTTGCACCATGACAAATCCGTGGACAGAAATAGATTCTTGTAGATGATGTCGTTGTCCAGAACCTCAATAGCATGAGGATCAAACGACCCGTGATTCTTCGGAGAGTAGTGGCGCAGAATATTCTCAATGCGAGAGACGAGTTGAACATCCGTAGGGAATAGGAAGAAGGGGCGACCGTGCTTCATATGAAGATCAAGCACAATATCAGTGAATGACGCACTGGTTGCGTAAATAAGATAACACACTCCAAATAGCGAAGACTCGGTGTATCCATCCGCACAGAACACCAATGCCGGTGATTCTTTGGTGCTTCTAGTGTAGACAATTTTGCAACTGTTGATCAGTGCTGCCAAATCTGTATTCGTACAGTCGCCGATCCCTATGGATCCGGATGGTGGGAATGAGAGGCGTGGGGTGTAGCGGCCTTGATGATCTTTGTCTTGGAGGAAAGATTCAAGTCGTGAAAGTGGTTCAAAACAGGCAGAGTCGCGGCATTGAACGGTAACACCCCAATTCTGTGTTGACTTGTTGATAAGGAGGTCTTCATTGCCATTTGACAGATCCTGCCTTGTCAGAATGACCGTCGAGTTTGATGGATCAACGTAAAGAGGAAGAGAGGAGTCCCGCACTTGCTTCTCAGGAGTGGACTCTTGAAGCAGCCAAGTATTGAAATCAGTAGTATTGCCAAACCAAACAGTTTCGGACACAGGACTAGCAGAGGACATTTTGGAAATCTCGAGCCTTTCCTTCAGGAGGTAGTTCGACTCCCAGTTACTGAAAGAAACGAGGTCCATCTTGGAACAGCACTCCTTTTCATTACGAACAGATCCTCCAAGTGCAATCTTGTCCATAACCAGCAATTTTTCATTTCCGGGGATTTTGTAGAACTCCATATCGTTCTGTTCAAGAATGACAGTCTGGTAGAGAGGGTCAACAAGCTCTGGGTGGTCAATACCATGCTTCAGCTGAGCAAAATAAAGTAGTCTTGCAACTGCGGCACACGAGCACGTGCCTTTACACTCTGAATCAAAGTGGTCGTCGTTGAAACAGTACACCACAAAGTCAGAGATCTGTGCCATCTTGGCCACCTGTATGTGGAAGTTTCTCAACGAGATTCCTTTCTCTGGGTCCATGTTGACAAACATCGGTAACAAACCAGTCTGCTCACAGTCCTCCATCAGCGTAGTAAGCAGTGCTTCCGTCTTTTGCTTGTGCATTTCGTCAAACTTGACATCCCTGAGGAAGTTGTTCAGAAAGATTAGTAGGTCCTCTTTTGAAACATCCAAACGACAAAGAATCTCATGAGGCTCAACACTGCCTTTGAGCAAGCCAGAAGAGTCTTCGGACGTCAAATTGCCGTCAATGTCGTGGATAGGAGCGGATCTGATAGTCATGAGTCCTCGAACAGTGGAAGGAATCTTGCCTTGATTCTCAAACACATCAAAGTTGTTTCTCTCCACAGACGTGTAGTTCATCAGACACGCAAAGAAGGCCTTCTGGTTTTGATTAGAGTGATGAATACCGTGTAACCAAGGAAAGACGGTATCACATTCGGGTAGAGGGTTTGACATGTGCCAATTAACAATCGTACCTAGGAGCTTCTGGCTGATCAATTTCACTGGCACTTCTTCCGAGAGCGCCTTATTGGACCAAAGATGTTCCATTTGAGGTGACAAAGGAGACATGAGCGACTTACCGACATATGTGTGCCCATTGATTACGGATGAGGCAGAATAGTGACGAGAATCGATGGCTGACGGAGATCCCGTAATACTGTTTGTATCCTCGTCCAAAGCAGCGTGAGCATTATCGGAAGACGTGGTGTACAGGGCATAGCCGTCGACCTTGGAGCGGAACTTGGAGCGCTCAAACACAGAAACAGAGCTGTTGGCTCTCTTAGAACTTCTTGAGGGCGGCGGGGAATCTGGAGCCTGCGAGGAGAGACGCGTTGCAGTCAGCTCCATGCCGTTGTCAATTGCGCGCGGGCTGTGCATATGGGTCAGCTTTCTGAGATCGAATAGTGCTTCTTGAAATTGGCCTGCTGAGGGGTGTTGCTTGAGTGTCCAGGTTTTATAAAACACGACAGGTTGTTACTGCGACCTCACGCTCAAAGATAACCACTTTCGTTCCGTTGCCCCAGCTCTCATCAGCGTGCGCATACCGCATCATGTGACACAAGTAAATGCCGCTTAAAACTGTATGGAGGGAACCTCTTCGTGAACCGGACCGAGTTGCTCTCTAATTTATCGACCAATTGACCAGGTTGATGCTCTTGCGGAGACTTACACAGATCCACCAGCATATCCACGTTAAACAACTGTCTACATGGCTTTTACCAAGCAGTCCACCGTCAAGTTCAACCACACTTGCCTTCGTGTGAAGGACCCACAGAAGTCTGTGGAGTTCTACACCACGCACATGGGCATGGAGCTCCTCTCTGTCAAAAAAATGCCCGACATGAAGTTTGATCTCTATTTCCTCGGCTACCCGTACGCTACAGCCGGCTCTTCGGTCTTTGGTAGAGCCGGTGTCCTTGAATTGACCCACAACTATGGCACAGAGACCGATCCGGGCTATAAGATCAACAACGGTAACGAGGAGCCTCACAGAGGATTCGGCCATATTTGTGTCTCAGTTGACAATATCGCCGTGGCCTGTGAGAAGATGATCGCTGATGGCGCTGTCTTTAAGAAGAAGCTTACCGATGGAAGACAGAGAAACATCGCTTTTGTCCTCGATCCCGACGGATACTGGGTCGAGCTTATTGAGAACGGTATCAACTCACAGGCTGAAACCACCGACAGAGCCACTTACAAGCTCAACCACACCATGATTAGGGTCAAAGACCCGAAAAAGTCCTTGAAGTTCTACCGTGAAGTGCTGGGAATGAAATTGCTCTCCACTCGTGAGCACGCTAATGCCCAGTTCACCTTGTACTTCTTGGCTTACGTCCACGAAGACTCGTTTGTTGAGAACTCCATGACTGGCGAGGTTCAGAGCAAATTAGAAGGTGTCCTTGAGCTCACCTGGAACTGGGGTACTGAGAAGGATGCTGACTTCAAGTACCACAATGGTAACGATCAACCACAAGGCTACGGACATATTGGTATATCTATGGAAGACGCAGAGAAGTTCTGCGAGTCCATTGACGCGAAGTTTGGTGATTCTGTTACTTGGGGCTTGAAGTACAACCAGGGAAAAATGAAGAACATCGCTTTCATCAAAGATCCGGACAACTATGCAATCGAGATCTTGCCACCAGGCTTGGATCTCTGAGTATTTATTTGTGAACTTATTGGGTCAAATTCATGAGTAGTCAAGTTTCATCCGATTATGTATTTAGTAGTGGCCGAACTTCCATAGTCTGGCCTTACCAGCTTCATTACCGACACAAATCATCTCAGAGTTTGGACTGAATGCAACAGCAGTGACTTTACCCAACGGTGTACCGGAAGTGGGCCAGTTCTGGAACACCTTACCACTAGGAAGGTGTACCAGTCTCAATGCATCCTTCTTGGCTCTACTAGCCATACAAAGAATCTGTCCATCACCATTGAACTCCAACGAAGAAATACTCGTCACGAGCTGCTCAAGTGTGGAGATTGGTTTTTTGGTGGAGACAAGTCTATCGTAGACCGTAACAATACCACTTGCGGATCCAATAGCACACCATCTGTCATTGCTCCCACCAAGCCTAATCTTCGTGATACCAACGCCTGTCTCATCTCTCCATCTCTTGACAACCTTCTCCATTTTCATACTGAACTCCCATACATCGCCTGTGGAGTTTATAGCAATGACAAGATCCTCATCTTTACCCCAGTCAAAGTCTACTAATGTTCCTTCAATCTTGAATCCACGAACCCACTGGGTCGTAGTTGTCGAAAGGATGTTGATCCACCCGCTGTTACCAGTCAGCCCAATAAAGCTTCCCTTTGGTGACATCTTGAAGTTCTCAAAGGACCTCTGTGTCTGTTCGTGTCCATACAATCTACTGATCCTCTCCACCGCCCCGGTTTGAAGATCCCAGGAGTACATGTAGCGTCTTCTACCGCCAGCAAAGACCTTGTTGTTCTGAGGGTCTGGGTTGAACTGTGTCGTCTGGATCGGTGTGTTTCTGAGATGTAATGTAGATACGACGTTGTTGACCTTGCCGTCGATGTGATAAACCCTGAGTGTCTTGTCGTAACCACCAGTGAGGAGCAGTGGATGTGTTGGGTGGAAAGACAATGACTGAATGGCTGACTTGGAGTGGTGCTTCTCATTAGCATCCTTTACACGGACAATGTCGATTTTTGTAGGTTGTAGGAGCTTCGAGACATCGGTGTTTCTGAATGTTGTGGCGGACTTCAGGATTTTTGACAAGGCCCTGACATCACCATGCTCAGCAGTACCTTCATCGTCTGATAAGATATCTTCACCTTCACTTTCATCTTCCCCATCAGATGACTCAGCATCAGCCCATTGTGGTCTTGGGTATATCTTTTCGAACTGTGCTCTGAGTCTTGTGATATATTGTCTCCCGCTGATTGTATCGTCTGCCTCTGTCTTTCTCAACTTCTTCAACCTGTCTGATTGTAGCAGTGATATACTGACATTCTCATCCTCACTGTCATTCCAAGCATCGCTCTCACTTTCACTCTCATTCTCTTCCTCCTCATCGCTCTCTGCCTCATCGACATCAATAGCTTCACCTTCCGCGCCGTCGTCCACGAAGAACAACTGATCGTCATTCACATTCTCCATATCATCCTCATTTTCATCATCCTCAGTCTCATACTCGGACTCGTAAGCCTCTTCGTCATACAAGGAATCGATGCCTTTCAAGTTCGACTCAAACCCATCGAGATCTCCAAAAACAAGCTTCTCGAGCTCCAGTTCCTCCCGATCTTTCGGCGGCACAGCAATGTCTTCCTTGACAGAGACCTCAAAACTGCTCATTATGGTCAGCAACGGAACGTAAAAGGATGTAATTAAGTGATTTAGGAGTTATGAGATTATAGCTTGAGCTCTCAAAATTTTCTGCGCCAAACTCATCGGTACGGTCAGCACCCCGGAATAGCTGAGATACGAGGGCAAGTTTTGTATGTGCTTTTCAGAAACTGGTTTAGCAAAGGCAGAGGAGAAACTCAAAGTTTTGGTAATAAGCAAAGGAACGATGAAACAGACACTCTTGAGGATGAGCATTTTGTAAGTAGTGGAAAGGCATATGTGAAAAGCGTATTCTTGCTGGAAGAACGAACTAACACTCATTCCAGGAAACAATCACCTTACCACGATCCAAGAACGTTTAAGATGACGCCCGCCATGATTAGGGCAAGACGTCCATTCTTTTGGAAGAACGCTGTTGCTTTTGTTCTCCTTGGAACTATCACTACCTCGGTGTACTTCTACACATATTCCTTCCTCGGAAAGGACTCGTTTGAGGATGTCCCAATTCCACCTGTATCCGAGGAGGAGTTGGCCAAGCTCAAATTGGAGTACGAGGCCCAGAAGAAGAAGAAAGAGAGCAGTTGAATGCCTTGAAGCTTGATTTATTGATGCCTTTGTAAATAGTTGAAGGTTTTGTATAGCCTGAAGTTCATATCACTTTTTAATCAGACCCCGAGGTAGTCGTATCACCCTCTCGCCCCGGCTAGACTAGCATTTATATCAGAGTACGATAGATCTTTTTACATCCATAAGTCATCAATTGGGTCATAAATAAAGTTCATCTCAAATTCAATCCCTTCTTTGGATTCGGCACCACACTAGTGGGCTCTACTGGTCTCAACTTGAAATAATCCTCGTCTGCCATATACTGAGCCCTTATAATCAGACTAGGTCTGACATGCGCCCTCGAAGCAACTCCTTCATCCACATGACTTTCACTGTCGTCACCATCACTCGATGTTGAAAGGGAGTTCTGGATCTGGGTGATCTCGCCATCTGTTTCGTCATAGTCGTCAAGCAGATCACTCATAAGGGAATCATGCCTAGACTCGACATATTTTTCCTCGTCAAGGAACACTTCACGAGTCGGATAAGGTGGGATAGGGTTTGGTTGCGCTACTGAGGTTGTAGATAATTCAGGCTTTGGCAGGGATTGGGAGGAAATGGCATGGTCATTGGATCCATAGACAGATTGTGCTTGAGATGGCTCTGGGTATCTTGCAAGCAGTGAGATGTTTGATGTCTTGTGGTGAAGTGCCATTGGTTTCTCTGCGGAGAACGTTGGAATGCTGGAGAATGACGCAGTAGGCAGAGGAGCCTTTCTCATTGGCTTCACATCACGGAAAGGATTGGCATCGGTGGTGTGAGTGGTGTCAGATGAGGAGAGTGAGTCCAGCGTAACTGTTCTTGGAAGCGGCAGTGCCTTGGAATCCAAGTCGGAGTTGATGGAGCCCATATAGGGCATAGGAAAAGTTGATGTGAATGAGGGGATCGAAGGCTTCTCATCAAGCTGAAGCTTTTCAGCTTGCGTTCTCTTGAATTGCTCCTTCAACAATTGCTTCTTTGCGAATTTCTTTGCAAGCTTCTTCACTGTCTGATCGACCTTGATGCAGACATATTGTCTCATGGATCTAATACCATCTTTTCTGATATTGTGGTAGACAGGGAACATGAACACAATAGCGAAAAATAACTGGGCAATGAAGATGATCCAGATAATGAAGGAAACAGACATGGAGTACAAGATAAGGGCTTCACTTCGATTCTGGATCGAAATAGCCTTGATTGTATCCCAGAACCCAGAAACGCCAGCCTCGAAGTTGAACACAGAGTAAAGCGTAAGGGCGTTAATCACCTGTCTTGGAGAGTCTGCCAGGATGAGCTTCTTGCATCCACTCAGTGTGAAGTACGTGTAAAACGTCATCTTGTCGAACCCAGAGGAAGGATCAATCTGGTTTAAGACACAGTAGTACTTGTATCTTAAAGATTTTGTGACCTTTGCAAAGTTATTAGTGTAGATGAGGGAGATGTTCCGCGTGAGGTAGATTCTGATACCGTGAATGGAATCATATATCAACAATACCACAGAGCAGATGATACACGCAGCAAAAAACCACTTGGATATTTTGAAAGAAAGATAAGGCTGGACCTGGGAAGACCATTCGTTGAACGCCAACAAACGGATACAGGTGTATACATCGATGGCGTACATTGCAGTGTGAAGGAAGAGCATGCCAAGTAGAGAGATGTAGTTCATGATGGTGCTTACCTTGTAGTTGCGGAAGAAGTCAACCTCAATGTAGTCGAACAGATTGTTGTCGACTTCTCTCTCCCAGCTAGATTTGAAGAGGCCCATGGTAGGTAAGTGTCAAAGGGGCTGAGCGGAGGGGACAATGCTTTATAGGTAGTAATGAGTGAAGCTATGCGAGTGTGTAAGGGAAGGTAGTGAATGAAGAAGAAAAATGAAGGAAAGAGAAGGACCAAGATAGTTATTTCAGAAAAGAACGAAGTATAAAAACGTAAGAAAAGGATGAAACAAAGCTGTGACATTCCCAGAGAGTCGCGTGTGCTATATTTACATAAGGCCTACAGCTGCAGATCGATGAAACAATAATATTAGATTTTGGCGAGGTGCTTTGGCGTTTCTCTGTTATTGAAAGACACATGTTAGCATCAATAGAACCATCCAATTCACAAAGAAACGTCAGATTCAATCCATATGACTCAAGCCATCATTTCCCATCATTTAAACTTGAATTCCTTTCTCTGACGCGGTTATTGGCTGGCCCCCTTTCGACTTGGCCAGATCTGATGAGGACACGCCTGGTGTCCGGGTGATGGTAACGGCTCCGTAGATAGGTAGCAGCGAGACATCAAATATGCCAACAGAAAACAATATAACAAGTTTTGAAGGCAAGATGCCATTGGTTGATTATGGTTCATCTTCGGATGAGAGTGATACTGAAGTAGCACATGAGAAGGCTGTACCCTCGATTGTGACTTCCACAGAGACACCCAAGGAGTCCATCGCAAGCTTCCTGCCTCCACCAAAGAACAGACAACCACAGACCCTACCTAGAGGAAGAATACTAGGAGGTGGCATTAAGAACACAATTAACTCTTCTGTTGCACAGAATCCAGACAACATCGTTCTTCCCAAAGCTGTGGCGTCTGTGATTTCCCTGGTGCCAACATCTCTAAGAAACAAGCCTCATATTCATACATCTTCACCGTCAAAATCAAAGGCTATACCGCGACAACTAGAGACACCAAGTTTGACAGTATTTCAGGATGTGGAGAAGCGTTTGAGACCAATACCCGTCAGGGACTCTCAAATTGAAATCAAACCCATCATTCAAGATGAAGACGAGGACATTGAACTGGAAGAAGAAAACCCACAACTCCACCGGAAAAGACCCTTTGATCCAGAGAAAGAGGTCAAAGAGTTCAATGCCAGTGACTTCTATAACCAAAACAACGAACTTAAAGCACAGGGTCTGCTCCAGGAGAACAAACGTCTCCACGCTGTAACGAACCACAAAAATCAGCTCTCTGCACTCGTCAAAAACGCCAAACTGGATAAGGAGGTGCTTGAAGAGAAGTTTGAAAGAAACCAGAAATTGAGGAAGGAACGGGGTGACAGATATGGCTGGTGAAATTAACGAATTCTTTAGCAGAAAGATAGACAGTAGTGCCCTAACCGATGGGTTTTTTAGTCGATGTGCCACAAATTTTTTATGGTATGAAGGGTATCTTATACATCGCCCAGATCCTACCACAGATTCCCTTCAAATATGTCATTTGAAGGCCAGAAGAAGTGGAGAGCTCCTACCGGTGGACCTACATCGGGTGTTGACGGTAGTGCGCTCGAGAAAGCTGAGAGTTTACTCAAAGAAGAGGCACCCGATGGCACAGAGTTGGCCCATTTCTTCGCCAAAGGGTTCGCTACTCAGGCTGTACAAACCTGGTCCTACTATGGCCAAGTCAATGATCATTCCAAATTCACACATGCCACTGTTACCCTTACAAAGCTGTTGAAGACTTCGGGTGAGCACGAAGAACTGACCCTCAGCGGCGTTGAGATGATTAAGGTTATCCTTACAAGTTACAACAAGACGCTGTATAGAGCTCTTACAAGCATGAGAGCATCTCTCACGAACCCCACACTGAGATTGATTTGCGAAATTGTTGTTTTCAAGAATGGTGGGCTGCTGGACGACTTCGTTGCTCTCTTTGACTTCACTCTTCCCTGTCTGGCTAAGATGTTGGTCCCAACGAAAAGCGAATTGGCGAATGCTTCAGCTACGAAGGACAAGCAACACTTTTCTATGAGATACAATCTTCTGAAACTACTGATGGGCATTCTCAAGCATTCTGCTCCTCTCCTACGCAAAGATTTCATCTCGAACAACACCAAGATCTTCAGTAACTGGTTTAAGCACATGTCCTCTATAGACTCTGACGAGATCATTACAGAGACAGTCCGTATATGGGACGACAAGATCCTCAAAGAACCAAGTTTTAAAAAGGCCACTAAGCTGAAGATCCTGAACGAGTGGAATATCACGAAACTTCTTCCACTTTACTACAACGCAGACAAAGAACTAAAGACATTACTGAACGAATTCATTTTGAGCATCTGCACAGACTCAAAGTATGGCCTCCAATTTTCCCCAGATGAATCCTGGTTCACATCCACGTCTTCGAGCTCTTCCATCGAGGTCAAC
This sequence comes from Petasospora hungchunana, assembly GCA_030563225.1. Lineage (NCBI taxonomy): Eukaryota > Fungi > Ascomycota > Saccharomycetes > Phaffomycetales > Wickerhamomycetaceae > Petasospora > Petasospora hungchunana. The sequence continues at coordinate 241,090 of JAKUBL010000002.1, read as the reverse complement.
AATAAGCACTTCAAGACACACAACAAGGTTATCTACACCGTTCTGGCTGGTCTCAAGCCATGGGATGATGACTTGCAACTGAGCACCACGGCAGCTATCTTAGAAAGTGTACCGGAATTAATTCCACCATACTCCATTTACTTAGCATCTCGTGGTGTTCATGATCCAAAGCTCACCTCTTATTGGATTGGTCAGACGTTGCTTCTCAGCAAGATGATTCGACTTAACATTCCTGCTAGCATTCAGGAGTATACTGGGATGCAGTCACCATTGAAGTCGGTCTCCGCCGAGTTGATTGTGCCATCGGCTCTGAACAGAACAGTATTGACGAAGTGCCTGCAGTCTGATGTCTTCCTTATCAGACAGCTTTCTGCTCAGCTTATTGTGGACTCTTTGTGGAAGCTCAAGCAGTTTGTTGATCTTTATGATTCTAATGGCTGGAGTGAGTCCAAAGTTGAGTTGATCAACTCCATCTACCACCAACTTCCAGATCTCGCAATGGTGAGTAACACAATCTCTGATTCTTACTCCAAGAAACCGGAAAACAAAATCTTACTGGTCACTTTGCTCATGATCTTGGACTCATATACCACTCTCTTTTCTGATAATCACAACTTCTCACAGGCTATCTCCAAACCGTACATGGATGTCATCAACGAGAAGCAGTACTCCAGCATTGACTTGGTACTCCTCGATAACTTCCTTCACTTACAAGAGGGTGACTCAACCCAACTGAAATGGTGGAACAAGGCTGACAAATCTCACTCTCTATTCACTTCTTTGCTCAAGATTGCTTCATCCAAATCAACGAATTCTGTATCCACCAAGGTCACAACCCTTATCAGTAACCTCCTGAGACAGACTGTGGTATTCAACTACGAGACTCTCAAGGCTGACCCAGCAACGCTCCTGGTTCGTTCGCTTCTTCTGATTACTGATGATTCTCAGACGTGTGATCTCTCCAAGATTTGGACCTTGCTAGATGAGACAATCTCGAGATGTGTAAGAACCCCATTCAAGTATCTGGATGTTTCTAACGCTCATGATAGGTTGAGTCCCTTCATAGTCGCTTTGTTTGAACAGTGGAAGTTTGTGGATAAGTCGAGCGAGTACTCATTGGTATCGAAGTGGCTGGTGTTGTTTTTGAGATTGTGTCTTGTTGCCGGTGAGCCAACCTCGATTCACACCTTTGTTGCTGAGATTAAGCTTGACTTCGACTACAGTTATTATTTGTTCCAAACTCCTCTGGAAGAAAGTATCACCAAACTCTCTGCTGACGAGTGCACTGGGTCTGATTCTTCGTTTTTCCAAGTTTTGACTACTGCTTCTTTGGACGAAATTGTAAAGAATTCCGGTACACCAGTCAATGATCTTGACATTATTGGTGGCCTCTTCCGTCTGGAGTCGGCGATTCAGTCACATGGGGTTACTATCAAGGAGTTCAAAAGGGTCTTCTCTGATATCTTCTCAAAGATTGGCAACTACCTCTACTCACACTCGGATTCTTCCCTCAAGTTCTCAAGAAATAAGTACTGGTCTGGTATTTTGTTTCAGGATGACTCTGACAAATGTCTCCTTACTACTAGTGTTCTGATGGAGATATTTTCTCAACTGCCGGACATCGATACTATGGATTTATCCGCCAGGGTCACGAGTGTCTTGGGAACGTCTTCATCGGATGCCACGCTCGCTGTGGCTGCCGAGTCAGTCTGGTGTCTGTCAAACGAGAATCTCAGATCTGCGTTGAACCATGACAGTTCTGTTGTGAAGAAGAGCGTACTGCAACATATGATTGACAGAAAGATGACATTGCAATCAGCTCAAGTCGCTAAACTCCTCTCTATTGATTGTGCTATTCTCGCAAGGTTTGTTTCGGAGGATCTCGTCGTGTATGGAAACCTGTGGGAGTTTATTTCTTCTATATCATACCTCAAGGACAGCAAGGCCATAGTGAAAGCCATGGTCTGTCGCCCTGAACTCATTGATCAAGTCGCGTCATTCGTTGCGTCTTCCGGAAACAATTCTCTCATTGTTTCGTTTGCTTCATCAGTTCCAGATACATTTGATGATGCTCAGATCATGAACCAGGCCAAAGACCTCGCCCTAGAAATGGTCGCTGGAGAAGACTTCGCACTCTGTTCATTTGCCGATCTCTCCAACATCTTCTGCAAAGCGTCCCTAACTTCTGATGAGAAGAATTCCGTGTTGAACTACGCATTGAACAAAGCCGAAAACAAATTTGCGCCATCTACTCCAAAGTTAATGTCCCATATTGCTGATTTCTCAGACGCGTCGTGTCGTATATGGCTGAACAAATCTGTCTTGTATTTGACAAAAGTTTTTGCAGAATATCCAGAACCACCACAAAACTTTTTTGTTTTCTTGGAGAACTTCAAGTGTCTCTCGCTCTCCATTGATATCAGTAAGGTAATGCATAAGGCCAGTGTAAACGCATTGATGGAAGTGATTTTTACGAAGTGGGTGAGAAATGAGGTGGCGATGGAGTTTGCGGCCATGGTAGCTGTAACTTCTTCCAGGTCCTTCTTAGAGTTTGGTAAGCTTCTTCAAATTCTTATTAACAACGACGACAACACATTGCTTCAGAGCATGAGCATGAGCCCAAGAGCCAAGTACTTCACAGCTGTCCTCATTCAGAGATTGTACGAGTTTGATCCTTCCAAGAACTCGAATTTGCCATTTCAGGAGAAAGTTCTTACTTTCTACTCTGGAACAACGAGACCTGAAGATTTGATTCTCTTCAAGGTTTTGGAGAAGTTGGAGTCCAAACTCAACGCTTCATGGGTTGATCAGGTATACAGTTGGGACTTCCTTGAGTCGTTGAACGAGAACGATGAGGAACTGATTGGCGAGACGCGACTTGTTGAGAAGAAAAGGGAAGGGTTTGTTGTCGTGTTGAACAAGAGGTATGTTGTCAACGGGCTTTCCAACTACAACCCAATATTGCAGCAGCTTGAGATCACGACTGCCGCTATATCTGAGAACTGGTCAAAGGTGTGCGAGTTTTACAAACTTGTATCGGCGGTGTCTTCTTCCAAGATCTGCTACGATCCTTTGTTTTTGTCTTTGCTTATCATAAACAACAGTGAACTGGTGACTGTGGCAGCTGGTGAGGTATCAGACCTCATTATTAGGACCAACATGAGAAAACTGGTTGAGTCGGAATTGCTTGCCTCTACTGTGATTAACTTGGCTTCTCAGAATAGAGTATTGGTTGATGTCACCAAAAAACTGGTGACCAGTGTATTGAGCTCACTCAAGAGGGAGGATGTCATATTCAAGGAGAAACACATCTTTGAGATCTTCCTCACGAAGCTCCTGTTTACATTCGCGAGAGAGGATCCTGAGCAGGTATCACCAATGATCTTCATAATGGTGAGCCGCTTTGTCTCAATTCTCAATAACCCAGGGCACATGTTGTATGAGAAAGTGTTCAGATGGGTGTTGAAGAATCCATATGTGAGAGCAAATGAGATTCCATTGTTCCATGAGATTACTACACTTGCTGTGACGTCCGAGGAGAGCGACTTGTACTACAAACAAGTTTCTTGGCTGGTTGAGAGTATGACTATGGCCGTCAAGACTTCGGGAGATGTTCAACTTCTTCGTGAGAAAAACGCCTACGAATGGATTATGAACCTGTTGAATTCTCCATGCATTGACACGAGGCTGAGATTCCAAATCTATAACTTCCTCTCGGTAATTCAAGAGACTGAGGGTGGTGATGTTTTGATAGGTCGTTATGCTGGGCTTGCTAATCTTGAACAGACTGTTTCTATTGTTTCTCATGGCCCTAAAAGGATCCAAAAAGAACAAGAGCTCTTGAATTTAAAGGAGCTTTCTCTGAGGTATGCAATTATTGGAAACTCCAACAAGAGGATCATGGACTGGACGAGTGATGATATCCAGAATATCTCGAAGAGAGTTTTTACGAAGTAACAATCATAGCATAATCTCATAACTTTTGCATTCATCCATTAATAGAATATTAAGTGAAGTCATCCATGAGACCCTGAAGTCCTTCGGAGACATCACCAAGGGAACCGAGCCACATGGCTTCATTAGAGATCTCCTTCCACAGTTCAGAGTCGCCAGGGAGTGCCGCGTCCTTCTGAAGCATCTTAATAGTATTAGGCTCAGCTGGATCGGAAACAGTAGGGTTGAGTACTGGTGAATTTGGCACGTGTTCTATAATGTTGTCGATCTTGAGTCTCTTGTACTCGCCATGACGGACTGCTGATTCTTTTTGTTGTGATCGAGAGTGTTGTGAGATGAATGGAGATGGCTTAAGTGGTGTTGTAGCAGACAGATTGACATCGCCAGCTGAAGACATCGCCAGAGTTCCAGTACGATGGCTGTTGAAACTAAGATCGTTCAACCGAATTTCTTCATCGCTAAACTTCTTCACAAGATTTTTCATGATACCATTGAAATCCAGGGTTCCGATAAGCTTTAGCAATTGTGCCCTTCTTAAATCTGCTGGGTGGTTTCCCAGATTTCTCATCTTTGTGAATATCTGAAGAGCGTGGTCAAGGTGCTCGTAAGTTGCGTCATGGACACCAAATGCGGCATTATAAAGAATCAATGTAGCAGCTGAAGTGAAGAGGTACTCTCTATCCATGTATCCAAAGAGCGCAACCATATTTTCAGGCATTAATGACCACAGTGATCTAATCATATTGATGGAAGCCTGGAAAGAAGAATTGAATAGTGTAATGATGGATTTGGAGTAGTTGTTGAGGTCGATGTACTTGTTGGAGGTTTTATTCTCTTTGAGTTGTTTGGATGCAAAATGGAATAGCAATGGTCTCACAGCCAAGTTGATGCCTTGGAAGTACTCGCTCATGATATTGGTGACCAAGCGAGAAATCTGGACATCCTCTTGGGAGAAATCAGGACTGAGGAATTCTGGTAAGTTCTGTTTCCATTCGATCAACTGACCAACAAGCTCTGCGAGAACAGGAAGAATGTTGGTATCCGGTTGCTTTTGGTAGAGACATGAGAGAATCTTTGCGTTGATCTGAGTAATTTTGACACAGTTCGTGATGTACTCCGCTTCTGGAAAGATGTAGTGCTCACAACCAGGAGGTGGGTTCGTCATATCAAAGTCATCTGGCAGCTCAGTAGCAATACTGTTATCTGTAAGAGAGAGCGGCAAGCCTGCTTTGGAAGATAACATTCTCTCATACATGTAGACGGTCCACCATAGTCGTCTTCGGTGCTCCAATTCGTATCTCGAGAGACTCTCCTTGTCAGCATCAACGTGCATTCCTAAAATCAATGATGCACGAAGGGCAAGACCAAAATAGAAATAAGACGCCACGGTACAATCGGCAACTTGGAGGTAAAACGCATAGAGAAGAAGAACTTCAATACCACCCTCTCTTGCAAGATTGTCAATTGCACCAGAAGAGAAAAGACCAGTGAAGAGCTCAGAGGCTTGATGGAAGAAGCCAGAACCAGGAAGCTTGGCATCGTTGTTCTTTGTCCCATCAATACTGTTGGCAGTACCAAGATACATCTCACCGACAGCAAAAATCAGCAACACCTTACAGAACCAAATGGTTTCGATTATATGATCTGTGCTGTCTGTGCCCATCCCATCAAAGACTCTGCGAAGATTCTCCTTCACGAGGCCTTCATTGAAGAAGTAGAAGCATCCGTCATTGTACTGAATAAACGTGTCAACCAGTAACATGGCGTAAGAGTACGAGGGAAGTGTAAAGTTCACAGATATCCCAGGGCGAGATTTGGTCTTGCCCAACATGATTCTGTAAGCATTTCCTTCTCTTTCCAACACAGTCTCATGAGCATTCAAGGTTGTTATTTCAGCTGAAGGGTTTTCTTCTAGACGAGCATGTGGAATCAAGTTTTGGACTTGGATACCGAAAAGTGTCATGGATGAAGAGCCAACGTAGAACTTTTCACCTGTACGCGAGTACACCAGTTTGCGTTGTTGATCAAGGAACGGGGCAACAACATCGTCCTGGGATTGACTCGAGGCTGGTGGGACTCGTGTAGGCGCAGGAGCTTTGGAGGTGACTGGGGCGTTGATATCCTGTCTAGAGTTGGAAGCCGTGTTGTAAGAAAAGGTCGTGGAAAGAATCGTGTCAACATCAGTATTGTCCAGTAGCGCATCCAGTGATCGAGCTGATGTCTCGCTAGTGGTGTTGGAAGGGCTCACGGTACTCGTGGATTGCGTCCGTCCGTCTTTATTTGCAGCTTTGAGAGAATTTGTTTCCTTCTTGAGCCTTCCAATGTCGTCGTGTAGCTTCTGCAGATACCGCATAGACACAACCACTTTTTTATCAGCTTCAATGTACTCACAGGCCGCCTTGGCTCTCATACACTTAACACAGGGCTCTCCTCCTGGGCATTTGATGTGACGACGTCTGCAACGAACGCATCTGTATCTGGAGTTAGTCATAGCCTCTTGTAGTGCTCGGATCGATCTACCACTTACGCCATTACAGAGCGTTTCTGCTTGTTGATCGGGAGATCTACTATCTCCTCTAGCTCATAGTCCTCGATCTTATCCTCCATGGTAAAGAGATCTTGCTTTGGTGTGTATAGTTTAGTGTGGAGTGCGGGAAGCCAACTCCTACGAGCGATATCGCGGGGCTGAAAGAAAAAAAAAAAAATATCGGACATCTTCCGAATACGGCACATCCAACCGACCTTCTACAATTCTTGCTAGAAATCTACAATCACAAGTTTCTCATAATCAATATGTAATCATAACAGCTTTTTGCGTTTGTATAGATTTGTTGTTTTGTTGTTTTGTTGTTCTCCCTCCGAAGACACCTTACATAACAGTGAGGTCACCGAACTTCTCCTTGTAACCTGGAGCGGTCCAGATACCCTTCTTGACCATGGTCTCGACCTTCTCGTCAATGTCTGGTCTGGCCTTAACCACATCCTCGACAGTCAACTCGTCGAATGGTCTGGCAGCGTCAATGTTAGCCAAGGTCTTCTTCAAGTCAGCCAACTCCTGGGCAACGACGGACTCGGTGGCGGAAGCGTTCTCCAAAGCCTTAGCCTCGAAAGACTCGATGGACTTCAACTGCTTGGTAACGTCGAACTTGACTGGAGTGTAAGCCTTGACCTCCTTCTCGATCTGGTCAATGATGGTTTGGTTCTTCAAGACGGATCTGTAGTGGGAGAAGTCAACCTCGGTTGGCTGGTTCTGCAACTCCATGATCGTACGACGGGCCTCGTCGTTTCTCTTCTTGAAAGCAGTGAGGGAAGCGGCGGTCTGACCGGTCAAACCCAACTTGGAAATGACCTTGGACCAGTCCAACTTAGAAGCAGCAGCGGTACGCTGGAATTGTGTTAGTAATGTTGTCTGTGTGTTTGCTTTTGAGAAATTATACCGGTGAAGTTGATCATAGCCTTCTTCTGGTCTTAACTGGCGTTGATATGGATGTGTTGACAAGTTCCGCAGTGTTTGGGTGTTTTTGTAGATCACCACAATTGTTTGTCTCTTGGACTTCAAAAGTGATGCAGTTGAGGGTGTAAAAGCGATCGGATGCTCCTTCATCTGAAGGTCGGCGAAATCCCTTTCAGATTCATACGATTGAATTTATGGTGAATACACCCGATCTCTCATTCAAGTCATGCTGGACAATTTCAAGTTATCCAATCCGTAAAACGGGCTCCAGGCCTGATTTCCAGCAACTTCTAACGGGCGTTCGGTCCAACTTCAGCGTTCCTCATAGATAAACAACACTTACCAGAGCAGACATAGTGACAATTGAATATGAAGGCGGTTTGCTTGAAGTGAAGTTACACTTCGTTTCTTCCCTTTTTTCGGCGTCGCGAAACGTTGAACTCTCATTGGAAGTCAGAACAGTTATGCTGAAAAGGCACCGCTGGTGTGATTTATGCTACGATTATCTAATTTGTGAGTAAGCTCTTCGGTAGGTACCACACCGGATTCGTTCTCTTTGACTTCTTTCCTGTGAGTCGTTTGTTTTATTACGGGGAGCAGTAATGTCCAACAAGAAGATTTCAGAGAAGTTCCTCAAGTGCATTGATCTCGAGAGAGCGGCGGACGTGGAGCAGACTGCAAAGTTACTCAACTCGCTACCACCAAAAAGACTCGCAGCCAAAGGTCTGGCCATCATCAACTTAGCTTCGGATGGTATTCGAACCGGCCTTGGAGGTCGCACAATTCTTCAATTGGTCAATGACATGAGTTATCATCAGAGTGAGAAGATTGACGCGGGCGATATACGAACTGGTGACATTGTCAAGATTGAGAAAGCAAAAGCATCGGGATCTAAGAAGATAAAGCAGGAGGAAGGGGTGTCAGCATCATGTGAAGGTGTGGTATCGAGGTTGTCGCAAACGATGATTGTTATAACCATTGACGAGGCACATGAGGACAAGATCTTGGATATGATGAATGATCGTCTGTGGATTGCAAAAATATCCAACTCCATCACGTACAAGAGAATGGAGTCAACCATGAGGAAACTAGCTGAGATGGAAAGCCCCAGTGAATTGATACAATTGCTTTTGAACGAAAAGACATACATTCCACCTTCTGAAACTTGTCTGGAGGAATCACGCAACTGTTTGAAGTTCAAAAATGAAAATCTCAACGATTCTCAAAAGGAAGCAATCAACTTCGCACTGAACAGTCCCATAACTATCATCCACGGACCTCCAGGAACGGGCAAGACATATACTCTGATTGAAACTATCTTGCAACTTGTTGAAAGTGGATCTCGAGTCTTGGTGTGTGGGCCGTCAAACATCTCCGTTGACACGATTTTGGAGAGACTCAACGGGAAACTACCAGGAGATCAGCTACTTCGTATTGGACATCCTGCCAGACTATTGGCTGCGAACTTGCAACATTGTCTTGATATTGTCTCCAATACGAGTGACTCTGGACTGATTGTGGCTGATATTAAAAGGGAAATTGATGACACGACAAAAAAGATCAAGAAAACGAAGAGTTACAGAGAAAAGAAAGCTATTTGGTCAGAAGTCAAAACTCTCAGAAAAGAGCTTAGGGAAAGAGAAAAGAAGGTAACAGATGAGTTGATCCTAAGGGCAAAGGTTGTGGTGGCTACACTACATGGCTCAAGCTCGAGAGAGCTTTGCAATGTCTACTCCACTCATCCTGGGATGCAAGTCTTTGATACAATTATTATTGATGAGGTTGCTCAATCCTTAGAACCACAGGCATGGATTCCAATAATATCCCACGATAAGTCCAATATCAAAAGGCTCATTCTCGCCGGCGATAACCAACAGCTCCCTCCAACTATCAAGATCGAAAGTGATTCAAGAGTCAAGAAGATCTTGGAGACTACCATATTTGACAGATTAGTGAAGCAGTATGGTGATTCATTCAAGAAGTTACTGAACATTCAGTATCGCATGAACTCCAGAATCATGGAATTTTCTTCCAAAGCTCTCTACGGCGGTCTTCTCAAAGCTGATTTGTCAGTTGATGGAATCTTATTGTATGACCTGGATAGCGTCGAAAAGAACGATGATACAGACTGCCCTGTCATTTGGTACGATACACAGGGCGGTGAATACCCTGAGCAAAATACCGATGAAAGTGAGATGGTTCCTTCCAAGTATAATGAGATGGAAGCCAATGTCGTTAAGTTTCACGTGAAGAAGTTACTGGATTCTGGTGCGATGGAGCAGCATATTGGAATCATCTCACCATACAATTCACAAGTATCCCTGCTCAAATCGATGATCCATCCGAGTCATCCGGGGATTGAAATCTCCACCGTTGATGGATTCCAAGGCCGTGAGAAAGAGGTGATTGTGTTTTCATTGGTGAGAAGTAACACACAGGGTGAAGTTGGTTTCCTTTCCCAAGAACGAAGACTGAACGTTGCAATCACAAGACCCAAGCGACAGCTTGTTCTTGTTGGTGACAGTGAGACCCTCGGTAAAGGAACAAAATTCTTGAAGACCTGGGTGGAGTGGTGCGAGGATGAGCTCGTTGTATATCCTGACCTCGATGAGGTGCTGGCAGCTTAGCCAACTCCACGGTCTCTATGAAACCCAAATATAGCTTACTCGATAATATAGAATAACAAAAGCTATGCAGCAATGGCCATGACTCCTGCAATCGTCTTGGACTTCCCAGTCCGCCCCCCCCCCCTCTCTCGGTTGATTGTGCCTGGATTTCGAGGCTTGTGAAGAGCGGAATTGATCAACGTCATTTGTCAAAGTGGAGTGAGCTGAAAGCACACCCCATTTCTCATAAAAAGAAGCCGTGAAATCGAGGATCCGGAGTGAAACTAGAGCGAAGTGGTTTAGTCGCTCGAATGCTTATTCTGTTTGTACACTAATAGAAAGAGCCATTAGAATCCTTTTTACCAAGACGCAAACACCGTGGCAAGCCGAAACATAACCCGAAACACCGATGGGGCAGCGAAAAGGTGCGTGCACCTGCATATAAACCAAAAGTTGATTCCCACCTCGCTGAGCCTTGCTACTACCTCAAAGATCACCGAGCCGAGGCTTCCCTGTTGAGAATTTAGGCTTCTGGCCTCGTCATGTCTATTTAAGTGGTGCGTTTCGCTCTTTCCTCACAATTATGCCAGATACTAATCATGTTGAAGACTTCTGTTTTGGTCCATGTGCTCGCGGTTCTTACCAGCGCAGCTCCACTTCAATTTAAACGTACTAACAATTCCACCTCTACGAACTCAACAAAATCCGCTTCGTCTGCTTTGAGTTCTCTTTGTACTGTTGAAAACATTCAAAATGCCCTCCCAGAAAATGGTACGCTGAATGGCATCGACTTCATCAGCAACTCTGTGACAACAGTCCTCATGGAAGCTGGCACTTACCAGGCCACTTCTGCAATTGGATCCACTACACAAGGTTCCAACAACTACAGCTACTGTAATATCTCCCTCGAGTACCTTCACTCAGGTAGTGACTACACCGTCCTCCTAGAGTATGCTTTTCCTGACCCTGATGACTTCAAGGGCCGTTACTACAGTGCTGGTGGTGGTGGATATGCTTTGAACACCGATCCGACTGGTGGTCTTCCATACGGAGCTGTCTCAGGCGCCACTGATGTTGGATATGGTGGACTGTCTGGGACCGACTTTGACACAGTTTTCCTGAAGGCAAACGGTACCATCAACTGGGATGCCACTTACATGTTCGCTTATCAAGCTCTTGGTGAGCTGACTGCCATTGGAAAGAACTTGACCAGAAGCCTGTATGATATGGATGACGATACCAAGCTGTACACTTACTTCGAGGGTTGTTCTGATGGTGGCCGTCAAGCCATGTCCCAGGTCCAGCGCTATGGTGACCAGTACGATGGTGTCATTGCCGGAGCACCAGCTTTCAGAATGTCCCATCAGCAGCTTACTCATCTTGTGCCTTCGGTTATTGAGTTCGTTCAGGACCATTACCCTGAACCATGTGCACTAGACAAGATTGTGAACCTTACAATTGAAGCATGTGACCCGCTCGATGGCAGATCTGATGGTGTGATCGGAAGAACAGACCTGTGCATGTTGGAGTTCAACTTATCCTCCTTGATTGGTGAGTCTTATTACTGCTCTGCAGAAAACTCCACAACTCTTGGTTTCGGTTTCTCTAAGAGGGCGGCTGAGGGGTCTACCACTTCTTACCAACCTGCACAGAACGGCACCATCTCAGAGGAAGACATTGCTGTTGTGCAGGCTATTTACAATGGACTTATCACAAATGAGGGTAAGCAAGCCTACCTATCATGGCAGATTGGCTCTGAGTTGGAGGACGCTGACCCAACATATGATTCCGACCGCGGTGAATGGACCCTTGATATTAACTCCATGGGTGGTGAGTGGGCGGCTAGATTCCTCGATGAAATTGATGTTGACAACCTCTCTACGCTTGATGGTGTTACCTATGATACTGTGGCTGAATGGATGGAAGCTGGCCTTGTAAAATTCTGGGACAGTTTACAAACGACATACCCTGACCTTCACAGATTTCAATCTACTGGCGGTAAGCTGCTTCACTATCACGGTGAGTCAGACCCATCTGTCCCTGCTGCTTCTTCTGTCCACTACTGGCAGTCGGTCAAGGACACCATGTACTCCAACCTCACTGATATCCGGCAACTGGAGGCTCTTGATGACTGGTACCAGCTCTACATGATTCCAGGAGCTGCTCACTGTGGTACCAATAGTCTGCAGCCAGGCCCATACCCAGAGGACAATATGGCAATCATGATTGACTGGGTCGAGAATGGAATCAAGCCCGTTGGGTTGAACGCCACTGTCTCCTCTGGTGATTATGCAGGTGAAGAACAGTTGTTGTGTAAATTCCCAATGCGTCCATTGTGGAGTGGAAACTCTTCTACGTTCGCGTGCGTCTATGACAATGCTTGTTACAATACGTGGACCTATGTCTTCGATGCGAGCTTGTTGCCTGTCTTCTAAGGTCCTCTTTTCTCTTCTCTTGACGACTCTTGAGCCAATGAGCTCCTCCTTCTTCAGAACACTTTCATGTTACACACAATTTTTTTCCAAACGTAGCAAAGATGCATTATTCATTAGGGATCCACATTTTCAACTCCACATCTGCAGTTGTGAACTGCATGAACTTTGGATTGAACACTAGGATCTTTGGCCGATCATCACCTGTGAGATATTTGAATGGGATTATATCTTTTGGCAAGATACCACCGTGGTCCTCTGGCTTTAAGCTCCAAATAGCAACGTTTCCGTCTCCATTGCCGCTGAAGACGTATTTACCGTCCGGTGTGAACGATGCTGTGCCTGTGTATGGGAAGGCTGATTGTGGGATGGCGGACATTCCGATGAGGTTTGCGACTGGTGTAAACTGGAATCCATCAATGATATAGTGTCCTCTGTTTGTAGATGAGAAGAGGATGTAGTTATTATCATTTGAGAATTCCACTTTATTCCACTGGAATCCATGTGGGAGTTGAATTGGCTCCCCGAGTTGTACCAGTCCCTTGATGATGTAGAACTTCGCAGTGTTGGTTTTCGTACTAGCTGCACACAGCACTTGTCCCGTTGGATCAATAGCGAGGAAGGTTGGACTAGGAAATGGGATCGAAACTTGACAGTGTGAAGATCTCAAGTCCCATAGCTTCACTGTGTCGTCCAATGCAGCAGAAACAAATGTGTCGTCTTTTGGATTCATCTCCAGCGATGTTACAAGCCCCGTGTGGCCTGTGAAATAACGGAGGTATTTGTTGTCGGAGAGGTTGAGGTACCTGATGGTGTCGTCTGTTTTCGTTGATGAATAGATGATGCATTTGCTCTTGTGGGTAAATCTGGCCAGATGGCAGCCGTATTTCTTCGATGGAACAGTCGCTACATGTGCTCCCTTGATACAGTCGTACAACTGGATGGTCTCCTCCACTGATGTAGACACCAGGTACCGTCCCAAGTCGTCATAGTCCAGCGATGTGATGAAGGGCTCCTGGTCGTTTGCGAAGCGCTTGGAGAGCACAAACTTGGACAATGATTGTTTCGAGAGCGGAATAGAGGTTGACTCCTTCTTCTTTACCGCTGAGGACATGACAATGTTCGTAGTAATCGTGTTGTGTTTAGCAAGGGGGCTCCTTGTGTTTGTTGTTGAACCCCCAGTGATATTTCTTAGTACTAGAAATTACCTCGAAATGGCTCTCCCGGCGTAAGTGTCAGCACTAATAGAAACCACTGCAAGGCCAAAACATTCCTAAAACTAAACTCTTCTTCACAAAGCATATACAAGTGAAAACAAGAAAACAATGAGTGTATGTTCTCCCTGGTCTGACGAGATAGACCAAAGCAACAAAACTAACTAGCATCTCACAAGCTTGGGAAAGTCATTCACTATTCGGTGGATCTCGTTCTCCTCTCCATGCTACTCGCCTCCGTACGCAGAACAACAGGGCTTCAGCTAGTTTACCAGCAGTCGGACCTCAGAAGGTACATTTCACAGTACTTGGCCTTTGGAGAGCAGATGTACGACCGTTTTGTCTCGATTTGTCGCGTGTCTGGCTACTTTGCCACTAGAGGCATCTTTGATAGAGACCCTGCAGACCAGTGATCCTCTCGTCGTATCAGGACAAGATGAAGGACAGAGCTCTCCACGTTTACGAGACATGACATTATGATATATACTGTGTTTTTTCAGGGTGTTCTGGTAGCTACCAATTTCCTCACAATTTGTGAGAGTTTCCTAGCCCAATTAAAAATATCCCCCCTCCCTACTTCTGCTCATGGGATAACCCGCAGCCAGATTCAAAACGACATGGCTGTCTTCAAAGTCAGCAGGGCCTCCTTTATTGAGGTGAAGAACCGGATTTTTGGCGTCGACATTAAGCAGACCGCACAACTGGTCGCCTACGGAGTGCTACTTGACTCCTTGACGTACTCCTCAATCACAATCTATCGTGTGGTGGAGCACTATGCACATTACCTCTCTGCTATCGCCCTTAATGACTTCCAAGTGAAGAGGGCTGTACATGAACACGAGAATATTGGCAGATTGACGCAGAAGATCGATGTGCTGAGACAGAGCGTGCTGAGAACATCAGGGGGCTTGATCTTCAAGAAGAACAAACTCACGCACTTTGCCATGCGCAGGGAGACTTCGCAGGCTACGAAACACGAGCTCAAAGATCTTTCACAGGCCTTGTATTGCGATTTGGATGAGCTCGTTGTGTACATTGGCGAGCTGGTGCTGCTATCGAACTGTGTCGAGCGTGATTGCCTCCTTGATCTCTTCAAGTCGGATATCGTGATCCTCCAATGCCAGATGGTTCCTTGCGTTCAGAAACTAGTTGTCAGTCTCCAGCAGTTTGTCAGGTTCCCGGGAAGAGAGCTCGATTGTTCTTCGGTGGAGCGTCTGAGCTCAGCCTTGTTTGAATCGTCTAAGGAGCTTCGCTCAATGCTGCGCTCCAACTCGCTACTTATCCAGCAGTTCCACTCGAATGAGCTCAGCGTCTCTGAGTTCCTGGTGGCACGCAACGAGTGCGCGTTGAAGCATTTCAGATGCATTGCCAGCAGCGAAGCTGTCTTTGGTGACCCTTTAGTTCTTATCACCAACGACCACTTTCTCCGTACAATCGCCACAGACACGCTCAAGACCACTGAGATGCTGACAATGCACGTTTCCCAGACGCTCAACACTGTCCAGTCTTCAATGGACTTGTTCTTCCGGCTCTCTAATCTTCTGGAAGTCGATCTAGCCTCGCTAACAAAGTCCTTACACCACTTCTCCGCGCAGCCTGCCTTCTCCACACTTGCACCACTGCTTCTCTGTCTGGATCAGGCGCTCTCAATCACCGCAGTGCTGACGAAAGAGGCTGCTTTACACAAGGAATTCCGTGTCGATCAGCTTAGAATGGGCCATGTAGTGAATAAAAGCTTGCAGATGCGCCGTTGTGTGGAGTTGGTGCATTCACTGGTCTCGAAGCACTCAGGAGGTAAGGAGAGCTCGAATTTCCAGCACAGT
Organism: Petasospora hungchunana; assembly: GCA_030563225.1. Taxonomy (NCBI): domain Eukaryota; kingdom Fungi; phylum Ascomycota; class Saccharomycetes; order Phaffomycetales; family Wickerhamomycetaceae; genus Petasospora; species Petasospora hungchunana. The sequence continues at coordinate 225,607 of JAKUBL010000002.1, read as the reverse complement.
TTCTCCTCGCTCATCGGATGCATGAGTCTATGTCTGCTGGCACTGGGACAGAGTGTCGGAGCATACGTTGACAAGATGTAACAGATACACTTTTAAGGCTATATAAATTGCTCATGTTTTTTCTTAAGCGTTGAATTGGGGTTTCTCACAACTGTGCTAAAGCCGTAGCCAAAATCCGGGACCCTCCAAAATTTCATACTTTTTTTTTCCAATTTCCTTTCGACGACTTTTCTCCACTCAACAGAGAACAACAAAATGTCTAACGAGAGAACTTTCATTGCTATTAAGGTGCGTTTTTCTGCTTTTTCCGATCTAATTGGCACATGACTAACTCCCACACAGCCAGACGGTGTCCAGAGAGGCCTCATCTCCTCCATCCTCGGTAGATTCGAGAACAGAGGTTTCAAGCTCGTCGGAATCAAGCTCGTCACCCCAACTGAGTCCCTCCTCAAGACCCACTACTCCGACTTGACTGAGAAGCCATTCTTCCCATCCCTCCTCTCCTACATGCTCTCTGGTCCAATTCTCGCCACCGTCTGGGAGGGTAAGGACGTTGTCAAGCAGGGTAGAGCCATTCTTGGTGCTACCAACCCATTGCAGTCCGCCCCAGGCACTATCAGAGGTGACTTTGCCATCGACATGGGTAGAAACGTCTGCCACGGTTCTGATTCCGTCGAGTCCGCTCAGAAGGAGATTGACTTGTGGTTCAAGAAGGAGGAGCTTGTTGACTACAAGTCCGCCATGTTCGGCTGGATCTACGAATAAGCCCGCTGTTTATAACTACTGCTGCTGAAATATATTCGCTTAGCCTTCTCATATCGTTTTAGATCGTTTGACTAGTCGTTATAAACGCAATTGATTCCCAAATTTTACCCCCTCAGGACAAAAAGATGCCACATGGGCGTTCCCGGGTTGATGAGGGCATCTGAAAAAAAACGATGATACGCGCGCAACATCAAATACTTTTACATAAAACTGGGCAAACTATACAAACTGGGTTCAAAGTTCATTCGTCCTCCTTATCTTTCTTGCCACCAAAGATACCTTTCTTGACCTTTCCAACCATACCCATTCCACCGCCAATGACGTGCTTCCCTGCCCCAATACCGGCGCCAATACCAGTACCAACAGTTCTCAATCCTCCAACAGCAGTCAACTTGGTACTCAACTCCTTCACGTTGACAATGTAGGCTGGTCTGAAGGAACATTTCACATGGAGCATACCAGCTGGCTTGCCATCCACTCCAACAACTGGAACGTCGTACGTGCCGGGTGCTTCTGGGTCGATCTCAGCCAACTCCAAGTAGGCATCACCAAGCTTGTCATCCTGGCCAGCACCAAAGTCCCAATCAGAGATCTTGAATCTGAGCGTAGTATTAACTCTGTTCGTGATCTCTAGTGTCGTCTTCTCGTTCCACACTGGGTCCAGTGTCTTCTTGATCGTCTTGGTCTTGAAGACATTGTCTTCACCACCGTTCACATACACTCTGACAAATGGATCGGACTTACCATTAGAATCAGCAGCAGCGAGACCTTCGGCACTCAAGATGTCGAGATCCAATGAACCACTGTTGGTGATCAAATCTGCACTTGGAATCTTTTCTGCTACAATAGGGATCCACTGAGTCTGGATCTTGAGCTTCTGTTGGCCCAGACCAGACAATGTGAGGATGTTTGGCTGGTTGTAAGTGTTCTTCAGCAAGCTCAGAGTAGGCAGAGTAGACTCGGCAATTGTTTCACCGGCCCTGTTAGAATCCTTTTTCTTCACCAAGCGAATGGTCGTAGTTGACCATTCCAACTCCTTCACCAAAGCATCACCAGTGCTTGGAGTTAGAACGTTTTTTGTTTTGATAGGAGGAGAGATGTGGTCCGGGTACCCCTTCTCGTCAAAGTAGAACTGTAGGTATGAGTTCAAACTCGAGTACTCACCAGCCAAGACGGTGTAGACAAATACACCAGTCGAGTGGGTGATCAGCTCGGTCAATGGCATCTCAACCTTGTTTATGGTCTCAAAGTCATTTTCGTCTTCTTCAGATGGCTTGGATATCTTGTTCTTGGAGCTCTTGCCAGTAGCTGCCCTCTCAGCAGCCTCTTGCTCTTTGATAGCCTTGGCCTTTTGTTCTTCCTCGATGTCTTCCAAGCTCTTGACAGGAATAGTAGGATAGAAGGACAGCGCGTAGCTAATCATACCCTTTGGTCCCTTTTTATGCACCAAACGACCGGTTCTCATCTCTTGATCGCGGTACTCAATGTACTGGTCTTGATCATTCTTCTCAATGATGTCAGAAGTCTTGATGTTGAACGAACCAAGCGTACGATCATTACCATTCTTCTGAGCATCCATCACTTCAATTGTCAGCTTCTGGTTAGGAGAAGTAACAGTGATCCAAACAGCCTCGTCCCAAACTGGATCCAGTGTCTCCTCACAGAAATCTGTTCTTCCTCTCTGGATACCGTTGACGAGAACTCTTCCATATGGATCAACCTTACCAAAGGTCTCCAAATTGCGCAAGCCTTCACCCTTGCCGAAGAGCACTCTCACAGCACCAATTGGTTCGGTGTAACCTCCCGTACCTGGGACGCCCTTCAATTCAACTGACTTCCACACTGCCGAAATACAGAACTCACCTTCACCCTTGGAGAATGGAATCCACTTGTTATCAATTGCAGTTCTGTCGACCAGGTTGTTCAAGGTCTGAACAGAAGCGGAAATCAGCTTACCTTTTGGATCCTTTACCAAGACCTTGATCTTGGCTTTACGACGATCGGTAACAATTGTCTCGAATGGAATGGAGAAACTTGGGTTGTCGTTGTTCTTAGCAACACTAGTACCCTTCAACTCACCATTGAAGTATATCTCGGTGGTCGATGACAACTTCTTTCCGTCGCTAGTAATGTTTCTGATCTCTGTCAATTCAATCTTGGTCAAACCAGTGTTCAAATCTGGTGGGGGCTCCGTAGATCCGTCCTCCAAGGTAGTTGGCTCCAAAGTTGGGTTGAATTCATAATCGTAAAGAATCTCACCACATGGCTTGGAGTTTCTGAGAACTTGTCCAACAATACCCTTACCAATCTTCTTGTCGGCAATTTCCTCCATGTCAATCTGCACACGACCAATGTTCTTGTCTTTTCTGTCATCATTGTAATCGAACACAGTGACAATAAGTGGCTCTGCAAAAGAACCAACAAGAATATGAACAGTCTCTTCCCAGCTTGGGTCCAAGGTGTCCATGATAGTCTTGGTCTTGGCGCTGACCGGTTTGTTGTGGAAGTTGAATGTCAAGTATGGATCAACGGTGTTGCCCAGGACACGGTCAGCGGCACTCAAGTTCTTAGCAGCACGGGCCTTGATGGTCAAGATACCAACAGAGGTGTTAGATCCTGAGAGAAGCTGTGGGACGTTCAGTTGGAAAGAGAATGGCTGGAACACCATAGGGCCGGCAAACTTCTTGACCATTTGGTTGATGAGGGGGTACAAGCCAGGGAAAGCTAGGATTTCCCAGTTGAAAATAGTCTCACCAAAGAGTCTGGAGACAAAGTCGAAATGAGGTGGTTCCATCATAGTGACATTAACTGTCTCAATGTGTGGAAACTTGGAAGTCATTCTCAATCTGACTCTAGCCCAAGCCCGGAAGGCAACGTTCTCCACAACCACTGGAATGGTGATACCGAACAAAGTGGCCTTGACGACAACCCTTTGGTTGACATGGTTCTTGAGTTGCTTGGCACTGTTATCGGCAACATCATGTGGAGTGAAGGAGAATGCCCAGTCCATGACGACAACGTCATCCTTAGGTATATTCAACGTTTTCACGAAATCAACTCTTGGTGGCTTAGTACCTGCAGTGAACTGGTCAATCCAAACAGCTTTGACAAAGGCCGGAATAGCAGGTTGGGATGCAATGATAGGGTTGACCTGCTCCGTGACCATCTGCGAAATGGATGGTTCCAGGTAAATCCAGTACTTCTCCAGGAAAGTGTTGAGCCAGTCCATGGTCTCGTACTCATTCTCGACGTTCTTAACGGTGAATTCTCTTTGGATTTCATCACGAACAACGGATCTGTACTTCTTAATGGATGTTCTGTAGTAGACACAAGAGGCAAGTACGATAAAGAAGATATGAGCAAGAGAGAAGCCAAACCAACCAACGGTGAAGGACAGCAGGCCCGCCCCAATGAAGACACCTGCAGTATGGTACCAATCACCATATGCAGCATCAGGAATGTATGCATCCAACAGAGTTGGAGTTGTCAAGTCCATCAATTCATCCTCGGCTGTCAGTGCGTCCTTCTCTTCCCATTCGCCAATCTGCTTCCAACCAACCGCACTGGCTGGGACTGGGTCTCTCTTATCTTTCAGTGCCTCCTCTTCGGCCTTTTTAACAGTACTGTCGTCAATGTTCTGCGATTGTAACGGCTCCGCTGGAATGTCACCCGCCTTTTGAATCACATCTGCTTGCTATTTCGTGATGTTAGTACTCAATACTATGTTTGAGGTGAAAAAGAGAGAACATGGTATCTTTTCTCCGCATGGAACAACATACGTCTGCAACCACCTGTGAGGAAGGATCTGAAGGTAACAGCGGCACTTCTGGTTGTTGAACCTGTCAGTGTTAGTACGGCGTCATAGAAAGACAATGCCATCGCGTGCCATGGTGGGCAGCAATGACGAACACTAGTATGTGAATGTACGTACAGCTGCTGTGGCCATTTTGTTCAATGGTTTCAATCCTGTAGAGTTCAGCTGAATGCTCAATTGCCTGCTAAAGGTGTTTCACAGTACACTTTGAACACAGAGGCTTTTGTTCGACTGGCTGTCTAGGGTACAATTTCACGTAGGTGTGGCTCCTACCATATTTGATCGTTCTGCCAAAGCAATAAGGGCTTACCTGTACTGACAAATACGCTTGGCTGTGCGGGCTAAGAGTGTGGATAATTGGAAAAAAAATCTCCAAAATCAGAAGCGTTTGGTATTCAGGGCTACGTAAGATACAGTGATAGTCATCTCATTTTTTCTCCCTCCTTAAAAGTTGTTTCTGTAATGCTCACACAACCCAAGACTTATTATACTTGCGCTGTTAGTGCCAGGGCTCGCAACCTCACTCCTTCGATTTAATTGATTCGCCAATGGAATTAAGGATCTTGGAACTTTCAAATTATTTGCAAATTGTTCCACTAGGTAGTTCATGCCCTATGACATCGACTCCGGGGATTTTGAATCTGAATTCACGTATTTCCAGTATGCATAGTGTCGGAAGACATGCATAGCAACATTTAGGGCGGTCCTTGCTAGAGGAGAGAACACCCCCTGAATCCCCACATTGATCAACAAAACTACAGAGCATAAGATGTTAAGTAAAGACTACTTTTTAAAGGACTTCTTTATTCCAATGGTCTTTGAATTCTAAGTCTCTCTCTTTCCAAATGTGGCAAGCTCTGCTGAGACAAAGGCCTCCCCAGAATGTGTCACTTTTGTGTTGCCCCAGCAGTTTGACAGCAAACATGGCCCTCGGGGCACAGCAAACAACAGTATGTAGCCGGGAATTCCAGAGAGTTCTTTTGCATGTGCTCATCCAAAAGGTATGACTATATAACCCCTCTTGTACCCACATGTTGTTAAATTGACGGATCATCTCTTAACTAACACCGCAACACACAATGAGCAACAGATTGATCATCGGTAGTGTCGTTGCCGCTGGCGCAGGTTATTACATCTACCAACAACGTCTTGAGCAGACTGGTTCTGCTCCGGTTCCTACTTTTGGTACCAGATCACCGACCGATGGTGCTGGTGAGCGCACTGGACGCAAACTGGATGACGCTGCAACGAGAGCCAGGGACCGTCTCAATGACCTTTCTTACGACGCTGGGAAGAAAATCGATGATACACTTGCTTCCGCTGAACAGAAGCGTGCTCAGTTGAATTCCTGGGCTGGTAACAAACTTCAGGATGCCAAGGACACTTTGGACACTCATGCTGAGCACGCTAAGGATAAGGCCGACATGTTTGCTAAACAGGCCCATCGCGATGACCCTGGTCGTTTGAGACAGTTTGGTCACGAAGTAAAGGAGACATTCAATGAGGCAACTGACTCGGTCAAGGGAAGCTTGCACTCTGCCAAGGAGTCTATTGTCGGTGCTAAGGATGACATTGAGCAGAAGGTGCAGCCATCTTCCAATTCATGGTTCAATGTTGATGAGTCGAAGGAGGAGCAACTCGCCCGCCAGACAAAAAAGTCTCTTGAAGGTTGGGGTGAAACAGCAGCCGCCAGTGCCAATGAGTACTATGAGGCTGTTACCAACCAAACTCCAAGATCTAAGTCGTGGTTTAGCTGGGGAAGCAAAGCTCAAGACAACAAGGAGTCTCTCCAGAGAGCTTATGATGACGCAAAGGAGTCATATGATCAGGCTAAGAAGAACTTCAATGAGACGAAGAACTCCTGGTTCTCTTTCAAGGAAGACACCAACATGGAGCGTTTGCATTCTGAGGCTGGGAAGAAGCTGGATGCTGCTCAGAAGCAATTGGATAATGCTTCTTCTAAATTGAGTGAGTGGAGCGCCCGTACCAAAGAATCTTTGAAGGAGACTGTTGGTGGCCCCAGAGAGTACAATGGCTTCTATGATTGGTTGAGGGGAGGCGTTCCGTACCGCGAGGAACATGTCGCTCGCACAGCAGCTGACGCAGTAAGAGGTTGGGGCTCAACTGCCCAACAGGCTTCTCAGGAACAGTACGACAATGCCAAGTACGCAAAGAAGAAGATTCAGGGTCGTGCCAAGGACACAGGTGCGGAAATGCACAAGACGGCCAAGGAGTGGAACAGCTGGTTTAGCAAGAAGTACAGCCAGACAGCAGAGGGCGCTCAGGACTACTACAATGACGCCCAGAGTGCGCTTTCTGACGCTCAGAAGGAACTTGATGCCCAGAGCAGCCACTGGTGGGGCTGGGGTCAGCAGAAGAGCAAAGAGCTCGAACTTCAGGCCAAACGTGATGTCGAGGATGCTGAGAAGCGTTTCTACGAGGCCTCTGACAACTTGAGAAAGTGGGGCGTCGATACTGCTGATAGTATCTTGCGTAGTGCTGAGAGTGTTGTCAAGCAGACGAGGGCTGGACTTGACAAGGCCAATGATAAGACCCAGGCGGGGTTGGGTCAGACTCAGTCATGGATCCAGGAGCAGCAGAGATGATGTTTTTATGCGACATTTAGGTATAGCAAATGAATACTCCCGATATCAAAGCAAATGCAGGGGTAGTCCTCAGTGTGGTAGGAGAGCCATGCACTTCCCCGGGTCGCAGATGGCCATAATCTCACTCCGGGTCCACCCGATGTGTACTACAAAGATGTAGTTTGCTTATGCAAGAGAATCGAGTATTGATCTGCCCTATAAGGAGGGTAATCAAGATAAGAACCTGTAGTCCAAAGTAATTCAACGATCAACTGCTGACGAGCAGCCGTGTGGGTGAAGCCTGAATGGCACCCTAGAGTCTATAAAAAAGTCATCGGCAGGAGGCACAGGCGAGGAGTGACCTCTGGGGAAGAGAGCCGGGGCCCAGGATCACAACGTGACAGGATCAGCCTTCATTTCTATTGAGTAGCGCAGCTGCGCAAGGCCCCGTCTGTAGTTTGTAATCAGCCCATAGCTCATTCGGTAGCCTTACCCTGTGTGACCTCTCTACAATCCCCCCGCGCAACCAGGTAAATTACACGGGGAGCGAGGATCTACGCCAAACAGCAGCGCTAAACAACAGCGCAAGCTCCCGCCAGTCCACAGCACCAGTTCCCCCAGCTCGACTGTCATTCACGCCCCTCAGCAGGCCTTACACCATCAATCAGACCCCTGGCTGACCCGTCACCCGGAGAAACTCCTCTACAGAGAAAGAGCCGGACGAAAAAGTTGCGGGCGAAATCGCGTCCTCGCCTATAAGCACAAAACCATCACACAACACACCAACCAACGTCCTTCCGGACTTCGAACAAAGGAACACACAGGCTCGCAACCTGGTACTTCTGACGTATTCTCTGGATCCGCTGGCAGCTCGGCTCAGAACGCACCCCGGTCAACGTCTCGCGAGCCTACACGGCAACTCCCCTGACACGGTCCATGTCACACACTGGACACCAGACGTTCCTATAGCACACTCTCAAATATCGCTCAAACGCGCTGCAATCGACACTGTACTGCTCAGGCTTACTACTGGTTCTAGATTCAGGCGTCCCGCCGCGTGACACGCACTCCCATTCACTGAGATGCCCAATTCAAACACCATCAACAAGGCGCCCCCGTTCCTAGAGCTCTCACGGACGACCCTCGAGAACATCGACACCACAGGCTTAGACATCGAGAATGTTCTCTCTGTGTGGACTGGTCTGACGAAATGCTCTGGGTTCATTAAGAACGGTAAGCGCCTGGAGAACATCAGTTGGCGTATTGTCAATAGACAGCTCATCAACAACAGACAGGTGGAGTCACGAACGACAACGAAACCCGCCGTACCGTCAACGTCTCATTCGAAATCTACCCCCAAGCTGAACGATGCGGACTTGTTCAGTCTGCTCTCCATCGTCTCAGAAGAAACAGTTGGCGTACAACGGCCCCAACTTACAAAACGGAAGTCATCATCAAAGACAAATCTCTTCCTGAGTAAGAAGAGCTCGGAGTCTCTGATACAAAAGCCGCCGTTGTTCAGAAATACTTCTTCATCAAAATCTCTCAAACGTCTGAATCCGAAAAGGAAGAGTAATGTTGACCTCCCGTCTATCACTGTGCCCCAGATCGATGACACGGACATCCTCGACCAGCCAAACCCAAGGTATGCGTTTGGTATCTATGATGAAGACAAGAACAAGGACGAGAACATGGATGACGGGACTGCTGCTGTCGGAATTGCAACACGCCCCCCAGCACTGAAAAGATCAGATACATCAACATCAGTCGTCAGGGGTTTCTCTCCAGATAAGCCATCAGTTTCAGCATTGCATTCCGCCCACAAACATTCAACACAAAAGGACCCTGCACATAAAACAAGTCCTGATGAATCCCCAGCGAAGGTGTCACATCCTCCACCTCACACTCTTTCGCTCTTCGGTAACACACAGTCGTCACTGGATCAGAGAAATGAGGAACAGAAGAAGCCAATTTCACTCTTCACGAATAGCCACAAACAGCCATCTCAGTCTTGCTCAGCTGATCGCGTCAAGTCGCCACTCTCTTATGAGTCTACTACTGAGATTTTGAAAGCGGAGACCTCGTTGTTCGAAAACAACCAAAGATTCGCAAAGCAGAAGGGCACTTCCCATCAATCAAATCGGAACCCTGTGGTAAATGAGGGCCCTGCATTTGAGAATGCCAAGTCAATATTGTTTGATCAGGTTGGTATCAGTCCGAACTTGAAGAGGTCGTCCTTCAGTGCTCCGCAAGAGAAATCTCAGTCGGTCGTGTTGGTGGAGAAGCCACCATCTCCTCCGACTCAGGAGTCTGTTTCACTTACTCAGCATTCCCCAGAGTCATCAATTCATAGCGATTCATCTACACACTCATCCACTACTGCTACTCACGGTGACGCTGAAGAGAACAATCGCCCTCCTTACTCGACCCATCTACACCAGAAGCAGAGAACGAACGTGCTCAGTAACCTGGGCATGACCAGTTTGACGAAGAAAGGATCAAATAAGGAAAAAAATATGTTCTTCATCGAGAGCTCGCCATCTCCAACTGAAGCTCCAAAGTTCATTGATAGACAGTCCACTTCTCCGGAAGTCGTCAATCACCAAGCTCCTGCGCAGACATCACAACGTTCTAACCATTATCATCATCACCATCACCGAACACATATTCAGAAAAGATCATCGTCCGAGGCCTCTTCATCGAAGTCTCCACCCGTTAACCCCCAGACAGGGCAGAAGTCTTCATTGTTCCATGGCAAGATACCAGTTCGTGAAATTACGTTCTCATCTGATGATTCCTTGTCTGAGGAGAGTGACTGGTCTTCTGTCTCTGAAGATATGGAGAGTGATGAGGAAGATGATGCTCGTCAGATGGAACAGTGGCGTCGTTCTGCTTTTAGGCGTGATGAAACTATGTCCAAGCCACAGATCAAGAGATCTTTGTTGTCTGGTTTGTTCTTGAATGAAATGCACCCGGCTGAAGTAAAGGCTACAAGTGCTGTGAATGTGACAACTACAAATGCACTAACTACACCAGTGGTATCCAAGAGTGGCTCGGATGCACACGAACTGAGCTCATCTCTTTCATCGCTTCATATTCACATCAAGCAACGCCATCAGTCGGCAGTGACGACTGACAAGGCGCCATTGGAGCTTAGTACCACTGAACCACATCCAGAAATCTCAACTTCCAACGTCACTGTTCCAGGTCTAGTAAATGAACCTCATCACGATGAAGTTGCAAGTTTGAAGGAGAAGTTGGAGAGTACCAGAGAAGCAACACATACACCACTGTCATCCTCATTTACGCAAATCGCAAAATCGGCACTCAACTTGACCAACTACTTTGCCCATCAGCGTAAGAACAGTTTCAGCTCCATTGCAAGTGACAGAACCCGTGTTCGTTTCAAGCACGAATCCAACGCACCACCAACCGCTTCAACTCTCTTACCTACTGCTCTTTCGACGCATATGTTTCTGCCCAATGCACATCAGCGTGCAAAGTCCCGTTTGGCCGCTGTTGTTGAGTCTGATATTGGTTCTGAAGCTGGTTCCTCTACTGAGATGTCCCGCAAGAGCTCAAACACCCCAATGCACTCAGATTCTACAGCTATTGTGAAGCCGATAAAATCTCCAACTGTGGCAATCAAGACACAGAAGCTGAGGGTTGAGCTCCAAGAGAATTCTGCAGAGCCTGTCGTTGTGGAACAGCCGGATCGCCATTACAACAACATCTCGCGAAAGCTCTCCCCGAAGACTACACGAAAGCAAATGTTGGCTACTGAGTTGTCTGATTCGTTGAGAAAGTCCATTTTGTGGGACAGACAGTATGGAATGTATCCGAATGCTGAACAGGCGAAGCTCGATGATGAGCCAATTCCAGAAAAGAGAGAGAAGAATGGTAAGGTGCCAAAAGTGATCAAGCCAGAGTTTGAAAATGGTAATGATGATGAATGGGAGAAAGAAAGCTTTTACGCAAGGGGATGGTGAGACGAGAAGTCAACTGTAATGATAAATCACCTTAATGTTCATCTTTTGGAGCTTGTCATATGTAGGTCGGATTATACCGAATGCAGATTGTAAAGCGAGAAAGCACGTGCGCACACCACCCCGGATTACATCTTTATCAGTATACATTTTGCGGAGAAACCTAGGAGAGGTGAACCGAAAAGCTGCATGACGGGCATTAAACTCGTGCCATTCGACAGAGTGCGTTGTTTATGAATTTCTTCTGTTCGCAGAAGATTAGATCAGTCCAACTCCCCACCGGTAGAAGCGTCGAGCACACCTAATGTGGAACAATCGAACTGTAAGCGGAGTTGCCAGAACTTTAGACCCTCGAGGGTTCTTTGGGTCGCCAGGGTCTCGCTAGACCTCGAGGACAGGGCTGCTGAAGAAGCCGATTTTCGCGAATCGAGGCAGCTTACAGCCTGTTTACTTCTGCGCTCTACAGATGGGATGGAGAGACAAGAGTTCGCTTAATTTGACTGAAAAGTTGGAGAATAATTGGGATTTTTCAGTGATCGAAGATTTATCTGCAATTCCTTGGGCTGCGACCTTCAGAATGACTTTCAAGGCTACAAAGAACCGTCTTCTGACTATCTTAAAACAGGGCGGGGAGCCAAGACATTGGTGAGTCCGTTGAGACTTTCGGGACTCGCGATAACTCGACAGGATTAACGTGGGGACTTGGACAGTGCCTGAACTGCATTAATTTCGCCGTAGCTCTACGCAATCAGAACCAAGTCTTCTCACACTTCCGGAATTGAATTGCCCAGAGATTCCCTTGCAGATGATTTAATTTACCTTCCGAAATTATGAGTAGAACACGGCGTGATATGATCTCGTGCAAAATGATCTCATTCAGTACGCTTACATAACACAAAGTGTTGCCCTTGCAAATGCTTACATAATAGTTTACGTTCCAGTACGTTGATTGGATGCCGTGTGTCCGGGCCACACTGGCAGACACCTTCCCCCCAAACCCGCCTAATCAAGAGTCCAAAATGGACATCCATAAAACCTTCCAATCCCTCCAATCTCCGTGCACAACCAACCTAGAGCCACAGTACTCTCCCCCGGATTGCCACAGTTTCACTACGGCCATTATCACCAGCACTCCCCACAACTCTGTTATTGATAGGTCTCGGCTGCCCACACTAACCTAGAGCCTGCCCAAAACACTTCAGAGCCCACTGTCTAATCCCGGTGCTTCCTCTTCTCAGCATACACTTTTAAGACAGCAGCTACACCCGTTGCTACTGGACTCCTGGCTCTTTCCGTTACCCAAGAGCAGATAAAATCATCCCGTCCTTCCGAGCTCTCTCACTCCAGCTCTCGACGTTTCGCCCACATACACCACTTCACAATGTCCCAGAAAGAGGAACCGTCCGGCAAACTTAACCTGTTCAGGTTTGCACAGAAGCGAAAGAACTCCGAGTCAAAGACAAAGACTGAAAGATCCCTCTCAACAGAGCATGATCCTTTGTCAGCCGGCAACTCCGCCTCCGTCAGTGCCACCGCCACTGACGAAACTCTCAGAATTGATACAAATGAGGTCGACGACGCATACCCACCAGCTTCCCTTCTCGGATCTCAAGAAGAGCTTGAAATGATGTCCCCAGTCCAACCAGAGTCATCTCTCATCTTCGAGAGATCAGTCGAAGACCCCAACCAGGTGTTTCAGCCAACGACTTGTCCTCGTTGTGGCACGAAGAACTCCGGTGCAGGCCTCAGATGTAACCACCAATCCATCGTTAACCTTCCGTCTCACTACTCAGTGGAAAACTTCACATCACCGTGCCTGGATGCCACGGCAAAGCTCCTCACGGACGAAACAACTGACCTCGAGAATGTGGACATGGTCTACTCGAGACGTCCATCTTCTGTCATGGGTATCAACATGGCTTTAGGAAGAACCAGATCTTCTGTTACAGCTGATTCTTTCCAGTCCACATCACCGCCATTAGCCAAAACCCATTCGCTTGCCAGTATGAAGGAGATCGACCCATCATCCCCAAACAGACCACCAACCCTCAGTTTTTACTCCTATGCTGACATGATCAACTCTGAGAACCCAAACCCACGCCGACCATCGATCACGCAGTCCCTGTCCTCCTCGTTCCTCAACAGATCAAACTCCGTCTCCATGACAGGTGCACCAGGTGCGGCCATCACTCCTCAGAGAAACCCTCTTAATACGCGCTCAAGTTTCTCCTCCCCATTCGCTCATCCAGCAAGGCAACTCCAACAACAGAGAACAAACTCCATGTCACGTGTTCCTGGTGTCCCTGTTGCACTTGCCCCAGGTATGCAACAGAAAAAGTTCAGCTTGAACATGGACACTTCTCCAAACTCATCTGATTCTGAGTCGGATTATGTACACACACGCAAAAACTCCATCACTTCTCGTTCTTCTCGCAAGTCCTCAAAGCTGTTGCAGAGAACTGCTTCGAACCAGAGTTCCCTCCTGGGTTCTCCAATAACCCCAGGAAGACGCTATTCGAACTTGGATGAAGCGTGCTTTGACGGGAGTGACAATGAGAGTTTAGTGGTGAGTTCTATTGGGGCGACTTTGAGACGTAATAATAGTGAGATCCAGTCCGGTAACAACAGTATTATTGCTTGAGTGCCGTATATCTCTTTTCTTCTATTGTTATTGCTTCAGTTTGTTGTATTGTTGTTGGGAAACGATCAGGTTTGATCTTGAGTTGTGCCAGTCTTTGGTTATTCTTTCTGTACATTCTTGGATATGACTTTCTATGGCCGTCGCTTGATCCATACTTTTTATTACGTGCGAGTTATTTCGTTGATTCCTTTCAAAAATGTCTGTCTGTTCTTCTTCTCTTCTCAAGGCACGCAAAACTACGTGGTGTGTTGCTTCCTTATTTTGGTATATGTTTGATCTCTTTATTACTTTGAGCGTCAATGGGTTAATTTAATACACTACTTCATATATGTACAACGATGAAGTAAATTGGACCCAAATCAGATCAGCTGCTGCGATATGGAACACCCGGACATCTCGCCTTTCACTTGCTTTTGCAGTTTGGGGCCTCAAGGTTAATATATTATGGTAGAACAGTATGAGTCGTTATTAATGACGTTTACAGGCCAAAATTATATATTATCAGTATATTATTACGTCTAGTTAATATTTTTTTTAATATTTTATATAATTTATATTGACATTTCGACATTTTGACCAGCTCATATTCGAGCATTTCTATGATCACTAGCGTAATATATTGTAAGCAAACAGTAAAAATATCTTTTTTGACATTTTTCAGAACGCTTGCGACCTCTTCAACTTTGCCTAATTGATCCATACTCGGACTTCGCTATGGGGAATTCTAGTTTCAAATGAATATTGGTGATTTTGGCATCCCTTTCCATAGACGACCTAAGCTTCTCTAAAATTGCCTTTTAGGGTAAAATTCGAGGGAAAAAAGGACGTTTTGGACGATAGCCATAAGTTTTAATGATTTGAATGAGTATGACCTATATGAAAATAATCATCAGATCGCAGAGCTCCTACTGGATAAGTTTCAGGAAATTTGATGCTATGAGGTTTTTGATATGAAGTGATTTACATTGCCTGCCAAAACCGGAATTCGATATACACCCGGACACCATTATTGTATCGCGCTGTCAGGCAACTTTGATCTGAGGAGAAGGTTCATATGGAAAACGTCTGTCATATGTATATACCGTTAGACTTGAATTCTTGGATGGTTGTCCCTTAAGGAACGCTGGTCTCTTACAATTAACATCTCTTGGAGGCCGGGGCCGACAGAACGAAGCGCAGGCAGCGAAGCGCGCCGTAGCGAAGTGATGGGGGGGGAGGGCCCTTTCATTGAGCACCGTAGTGGATCCCCCCAGTGCCAACGAGAAGGTCACCGAGCAGGACGAGGAACGAGGTAGTGATCCCTGAGCGTAGGCAGTGGAGGCTACCGAAGGCAAACAAAGCGCATCGTTGTTCACAACATAGTTGTATGGATTTCGATTTTATCTACTTTCTCATAAGATTGAATGCTATGCAAACATATAATACCCAGTAAAAACACGAATTATTCTGCCAGATAGTCCTTTCTGTTAGCAGTGCGGACAAATCTTCTCAACTGCCATTCGACATCTGCGTCCTTGTTATCAAGAGTGCCAAGCCTGAGTTCATACAATCTCATCTCGAATCTTGGTCCCACTTCGGCAATCTCCACACCATCTCTTGTCTTGACGTAGATGTGTTGTCTGACACTGATGAAGTCACCATCGTTACTAAATGTAATGACTCTTGGACTGTCTTTCTTCACACCAGGCGGAAACATGTGCTTAAGAATTGTTTCGACTCTCTTTCCGAGTTTACTTGTGAAGTTGTTGAAGATGAGATGTGGATGGGCCTCACTCTGGTTTCCAGCGTTGAGGATGTCGTGTCTTAGCACAACGTTGTGTAATGTGAAGAATGCAGTTGGGCCATGAGGGAAGTGACTTATTGTGAGAGACGTAGGCACACCTCTGTGTTCGTGGACAATGACTAGGTCCGTTGTTCCCGACGTTTGACAAGCCGAGACGAGGTTAGGCATGATGTAGTTACCTCTGTTGAGTCTGACTGCTGTTGGGAAGAGCAGTTTGATCTCTTTTGTGAACTGTGAGAGCCTTGAGGATGGGTTTCTGGACGTTGTGACAATGATCTTTGGATCGGCAATACCGGAGAGCTGGGAGTACTCGTCATCAATGGAGTCAGCGAGAGCCTGGTCTTTGTGGAAGTCTTCCTGGAACTTATCATCATTGGCAATCTCCTTGGGCAGTTGTTTTCCCGTTGCAAGCGAGTGTTTCAGAACCTGGCGCTTCTGGTGGAGAGATGCCTCCTGAATTTCAAGAGCTTTGCGGTAAAGATACTCCTTTCTCTCACGTTGCTGCTTTCTAATCATTGTAGTTGAGATTCCCGATATTGAGGGAGAAGCTCATCGCTACAAGAAATTTTTCTGAAGGTGCTCCCGGCCTACGAAATCCGAGGTGGCGGGATTACCTCAGCAGAACTGCAAGCTGGACACAAAGAAGACTAGCCCCAAATCAAGAGCGAGAGAGCGAGAGAGAGAAAGAGGCCCAGAGGATGTCGGAAGTGCAGAAGATCAACATCCCGGCTGTGCTGGGCGAGCACTCGCAAGTTTACCGCGAGAGAAGAAGAAAGCAAATGATGCTGTTCTTCGGCGCAACCGCCACTACACTGCTACTTGCCAGAATGGCACACAGAGGAGTTCAGTCAAGAAGATGTAAGTTTACTCTACCTTGTACCAGCTGGCACACAAATTAACACGATGCAGACCTACCCCAGCTCTTCAACGCAAACCACATCCCACCGCCCTTCTCCTTCCAGAGAGACGCCATGCTTGCCATCGGACACGCTTCGGGGCTTGCCGTCTCCGGATTCGCCATGGCAGTCACCGGCCTGTGCTGGTCATGGGATGTGTCGTCGGCCAAGGAGTTCGGCTACAAGCTCAAAAAGGTGCTTGGAGGAGAAGTGAACGAACAGAGGATCGTGGAATTGCCGCTTGACGAAGAATCCACGTCTCTCGAGGAAACCATCAACAAAATCCTCAACGGCGAGGACATCAGTGAGCAGCTCGACGCCGCAATGGAGGGCGGAAACTGAACATAAGCTTGTATATATATCAAACTTTTTTTGTAAACTTTTATGGTAGAGTGGCAGATATCTGCCATCAATGCACGGGCAGATCATCGTCGAGGGGTCCCACGACTCAAGACACGTTGTTCCCCGTTCGTTTCTCTCACAATCATAGTCTCGACACAGCTTCAAAAGGCAAAAGAGCATGTCCTACTACGCTCAGTCTGTACAGGAGGCTCTCTCCAGCCTGAATGTGGAACCCGAAAGGGGACTGACAGAGCATGAGGCCGCGCAGCGGCTTGAGAAACACGGGCCGAACTCCCTGCCTAAAGAGCCACCAACCTCTATCTGGATGCTGATTTTGGGTCAGTTTGAAGACCAATTGACACTAATACTCCTCGGCTCCGCTGCTGTCTCGTTCGCATTGGCACTCAGTGAGGGAGACCTCTCGTGGTCTGCGATGGTGGACCCGATAGTGATCTTGACCATCTTAGTGCTCAACGCCATCGTGGGTGTTCACCAGGAGTCTTCTGCGGAGTCTGCTATTTCTGCATTGAATGAGTACGCGAGCTCGGATGTAAAGGTGCTGCGCCACGGCAGATTGACTCATGTGAAGCAGGAGGCACTTGTTCCCGGTGATGTTGTGGATCTGGGCGTTGGTGATATCGTCCCCGCCGATGCTCGCCTCATCAAGATCTTCTCACAGTCTTTGAGAGTTGACCAGTCGATTCTGACCGGTGAGAGCGAGTCTGTGATGAAGGACACGGACGCTGTGAATATTGAGAACGCCGTGAAGCAGGAACAGACCAACACAGTATTTTCTGGTACAACTATCGCCTCTGGACACGCAAGAGCAGTTGTAACACTCACTGGTGAGAAGACTGCAATTGGTGACATTTACACCGATATAACGTCCCAGATATCCCAGCCAACACCGCTGAAGGAGAAGCTCGATGACTTTGGTGATCTTTTGGCCAAATTCATCACGGTCATTTGCATCGCTGTGTGGGTCATCAACTTCCACAACTTCAGCGACCCAGCTTTCGGCGGATATGTGAAGGGTGCCATCTATTACTTCAAGATCGCAGTGGCTCTTGCAGTGGCTGCCATTCCCGAAGGACTGTCGGTCGTGATCACCACTTGTCTTGCTCTTGGTACGAAGAAGATGGCCAAGCAGAATGCAATTGTGAGATCATTGTCCAGTGTTGAGACACTTGGTTCTACGAACGTCATTTGTTCAGACAAGACAGGCACACTCACTACAAACCAGATGGTTGCACACAACCTGGTGTTCTTTAAATCTTCCAGAGATCTCTCCAATTTGTCCTTCTCAGGCCACTCATTTGAACCTAAAGGTGATGTTGTTGACGACGATGGCTGTGATGTGAACCTTCCTGATGACAAGTATCCAATTCTGCACAAAGTTGCACAGATATCCTCCATTTGTAACGACGCTAACGTCGTACAGTCTACTCCTGGTGTTTTCAAAGCAGTTGGTGAACCAACCGAAGCTGCACTCAAGATCCTCGTCGAGAAGCTATCTCCAGACGCACAAATCGATATCACAAACTCAGTAACCCCCGTTTCTGATCTCTATAACGATCAATATCCTCGTATCGCCACATATGAATTCACCAGAGATCGCAAAAGCATGTCGGTTCTAGTCCAGACCCAAGCGGACTCTGAACTGCTCGTGAAAGGTGCCCCAGAGGAGCTTATTGCCAGATCCAACCGTGTCCTGATTCAGCAGAAGACTGGACTAAGTGTGAATAACATGACGGCGCACCATCGTGCAAAGTTGAGCGTCAAGGTCGAAGAGTTGGCAAGACAGGGCTATAGGATCATAGCGCTGGCATACAAGGATGATGTCGATACTTTATTGGCTCAAACTGCCACCACCTCAGTTGATTATGAGCAGTTGGAGCGGGAACTCGTGTTTGTTGGGTTTGCAGCACTGATCGATCCTCCTCGTCCAGAAGTTGTGGAGTCTATTCAGGATTGTAAGAATGCCGGAATTAGAGTCATTATGATCACTGGTGATTCTCCTATGACGGCTGAGAACATTGCCAAACAAATTGGCATATTTGCAGAGGATGAAGATACAGAGGGACTTGTGCTGACAGGAAGGGGGTTTTCTGCCTTGTCCGATTCAGCCAGGGAGAAGGCGGTTGGACACGTCAGAGTGTTTGCTCGTGTTGAGCCGACTCACAAGTCTCAGCTTGTTGATTACTTGCAGAAGGCTGGAAACGTTGTTGCCATGACCGGTGATGGTGTGAATGATGCTCCTGCTTTGAAGAAGGCAGACATTGGTGTTGCCATGGGCTCTGGCACAGATGTTGCGAGATTGGCATCTGATTTGGTGCTGCAGGATGATAACTTTGCCACCATTGTCAATGCAGTGAAAGAGGGAAGATTGATCTATAACAACACAAGACAATTTATCCGTTATCTGATTTCATCCAACATTGGAGAAGTTGTTTCGATCTTTTTGACAGCTGCACTTGGGTTGCCTGAGGCTCTTATCCCAGTTCAGCTCTTGTGGGTTAACCTTATCACGGACGGTCTCCCAGCGTCTGCTCTTGGCTTCAACCCACCAGACTTGAAGATCATGTTAAAGCCTCCGAAATCAAAGGACGATCCGCTTGTCAGCGGCTGGTTACTATTCAGATACATCGTTGTTGGCACTTATGTCGGCGCTGCTACTGTGTTCGGCTACGTGTGGTACTTCCTCTTCTTCGAGCAGGGTCCACAGATCGCGTTCGACCAGCTGTCTCACTTCCATCACTGCTCTGCCGACTTCCCGGAGATTGACTGTGCGATGTTCACCGACTCTCACTCCACCAGAGCCTCCACAATTTCGCTGTCCATTCTTGTTGTGATCGAGATGTTCAACGCAATGAACAACCTCAGCGAGTCGGATTCACTGCTCACGTTCCCACTGTGGAAGAACGTCTACCTCATCCTGGCCATCGTGATGTCGATGGTGCTACATGTAATCCTTCTCTATGTACCGTGGCTCGCTCGTCTCTTTAGCGTTGAGCCATTGGGCCAGGCCGAGTGGTTGGCCGTGGTGCTTATCTCTCTCCCTGTTTTGGCCCTGGATGAGCTCTTCAAGCTGTACGAGCGTGTTGTTGTGGATGACAAGAAGCGTGTATAGAAAATAGAACTGTCTTAAAGCCCCAAAGAGCCCTAGTATTTTATTGTTAGGTTGGAACGATCAAAGATCTGCCCCAGATTTCCTGTCAACACGTGAGATTTGGTGATTGTCGCTCAGGCGATTGCGTGCTCGTTGCCAAATTTTCACATGGGGCGGCGTTGACTCGGGGCCTCGGAGTGAAGTGCGAAGGGTTTATGTTGGCATTTTAGTGTATTTTAGGGTGACAAACTGTTGATATTAGCGGATTATTTGTATTTTGGAGTATATCTTAACCCAATTGACTAATTTATTATCTGAAAATAGAGGTAGAGCGCCTTGGAAATACGCGATTTTATCTGCGACACGTCGCTCGATGCTCGTTCGTGCGCTGCCCAAAGAGCACATGCTAGTAAATTGCACCTCTGGGGGTATAAAAAGGTGTCCCCGTTCCCACTTTTCACACATTCCACAAACTTTATCCACCAACAATGGTTTCATCCTCCGTCCTCGGTTTCCCACGTATTGGCGCTCAGAGAGAGCTCAAGAAAGCCACAGAGGCCTACTGGGCCGGCAAGACATCCCAGGAAGACCTTCTCAAGGTCGGCCAGGAGATCAGAGCCGCCAACTGGAAGCTTCAGCAGGCTGCTGGTGTCGATGTGATTGCATCCAACGACTTCTCGTTCTACGACCAGGTTCTTGACCTTTCTTTGCTCTTCAACGCTATCCCAGAACGTTACACCAAGTACGACCTCCAGCCACTCGATGTGCTCTTCGCCATGGGCCGTGGTCTCCAGAAGAAGGCCACCGATTCTGCCCCAGCAATTGATGTCACTGCCCTCGAGATGGTTAAGTGGTTCGATTCCAACTACCATTATGTTAGACCAACCTTCTCTCACTCCACCGAGTTCAAGCTTAACGGCCAGAAACCAGTGGATGAGTACCTCGAGGCCAAGGCCTTGGGCGTTGACACCAGACCAGTTCTCGTTGGTCCAATCTCGTATCTCTACCTCGGTAAGGCCGACAAGGACTCGCTCGATCTCGAACCAATCTCCCTTCTCGACAAGATTCTCCCAGTTTACGCTGAGATCCTCAAGAAGCTCGGTGAGGCCGGTGCCACTTCCGTCCAACTCGACGAGCCAGTCCTTGTCTTGGATCTTCCAGCTAACGTACAGGCTGCTTTCAAGACTGCTTACGAGTACCTTGCTGGCGCCGGTGTCCCAGCCATCACATTGGCCACCTACTTTGGTACCGTCGTTCCAAACCTGGATGCCATCAAGGGCCTCCCAGTCGCTGCTCTCCACATTGACGCTATCAGAGCACCAGAACAGCTCGACGCCGTTGCTGATTCTTTGAGTGCTGAGCAGACTTTGTCTGTTGGTGTTATTGATGGACGTAACATTTGGAAGGCCAACTTTGCCTCTGCCACTGGTATTGTCAAGAGTGCCATTGAGAAACTTGGTGCTGACAGAGTCGTTGTTGCTACTTCTTCTTCTCTTTTGCACACACCAGTTGACCTCAACAACGAGACCAAGCTCTCAGAGGAGATCAAGGACTTCTTCTCCTTTGCCACCCAGAAGCTTGATGAGGTTGTCGTCGTTGCCAAGGCCGTTTCTGGTGACGATGTCTCTGCTGCTCTCGAGGCAAATGCTACTTCTGTCTCTGCCAGAGCCTCCTCTTCCATCACAAACGATGCTGCTGTCCAGGAGAGAGTCTCCCAGATCACCGACGCCCAGGGTCGTCGTGCTGCTCCGTTCACGGAAAGAATCAAGGAGCAGGAGCCAGTCTTCAGATTGCCTCTCTTCCCAACTACCACTATCGGTTCCTTCCCACAGACCAAGGACATCAGAATCAACAGAAACAAGTACACCAAGGGCGTCATCACCAAGGAGGAGTACGAGAAGTTCATCGAGTCTGAGATCGAGAAGGTTGTCAGATTCCAGGAGGAGATTGGCCTCGACGTTCTCGTTCACGGTGAGCCAGAGAGAAACGACATGGTTCAGTACTTTGGTGAGCAGCTCAAGGGCTTCGCTTTCACCCAGAACGGTTGGGTCCAGTCCTACGGTTCCAGATACGTCAGACCACCAATCATTGTTGGTGACGTTTCCAGACCAGCTCCAATGTCCGTCAAGGAGTCTGTGTACGCCCAGTCCATCACCACCAAGCCAATGAAGGGTATGCTGACTGGTCCAGTCACTATCCTCAGATGGTCCTTCCCTAGAGTGGACGCTTCCCAAAAGACACAGGCCCTTCAGCTTGGTCTTGCGCTCAGAGATGAGGTGAACGATTTGGAGGCTGCCGGTATCAAGGTGATCCAAGTTGACGAGCCTGCCCTCCGTGAGGGTCTTCCATTGAGAGACGGTGAGGAGAGACAGGATTACTACAAGTGGGCTGCTGAGTCTTTCAGAATTGCCACTGCTGGTGTCAAGAACACTACCCAGATCCACTCCCACTTCTGTTACTCTGACTTGGATCCAAATCACATCAAGGCCTTGGACGCTGACGTTGTGTCGATTGAGTTCTCCAAGAAGGACGACCCTAACTACATCCGTGAGTTCTCTGACTATCCAAACCACGCTGGTCTCGGTCTCTTTGACATCCACTCCCCAAGAATCCCATCGAAGGAGGAGTTCATCCAGAAGATCAAGACAATCCTCGAGGTGTACCCAGTCGAGAAGTTCTGGGTCAACCCTGACTGTGGTCTCAAGACCAGAGGTTGGGAGGAGACAAAGGCTTCCCTCACCAACATGGTGGAGGCTGCCAAGTACTACAGAGAGCAGAACAAGTGATCTGCTGCCGCGCACCATTAATTCAACATCATATGGGCTGAGCAGATTCTAACGACAAAGCAAAAAAATATTACTTCATTTCTTTCACTTGCATTGGGTTTAAAAGGTTCAACATCGGTTTTATGAATACACAGTGTGAATTCAGTATAATTCGATCTGTAGTCATCTGCTCATCTGGACTGGGACACATCACCTCCCCTTCCCGTCGGGGACCACTTGCTTTGCACTTATAAACGCTTTAGTAGTTTGCGGCTGAAAAGATTCAGCTCTCTCAAGTTCGAAGTGTTCCTCCTTCACTGCTTTGGGAAGTGCTTTTCCGTATCTATACTCATTATTCTCTAGTGCGGGCGAATTTCTTCTGGACATCTTGGTGCTTTGCAAAGGGTCCTTTGTTATGTAGCCCTCGCCAAAAGAGGTGATCGAAAGCCCAACGGGTTTCCCCTTGCCACCCCGTACCAACATCAATTGCAACCGAAATGGACAGAGAAGAGCTCGTGAAAAACCTGGCGTCCATTGCCAGTATTCCAGAGAGTGTTGCAGAGAGTCTTTTGGAGAGAAACGACTGGGATCTGATCCGTGCCACTGAGGAGTTGTATGACGGCCCAACACAAAGAGAGAGACAAGCTCCACAGCCAGCAAGAACAGCTCCAGCTCCACAGCCAAAGAAGGAGCAGTCCAAGTTCAAGTCATTTTCCCAGCTCGTCAAAGATGATGCATCGGGTGATGAGGACGAGAAGAAGAACTACTACGCCGGCGGTGGCCGTGGATCGGCCCTCAACGTGGAGAACCCAGACGAGCCGAAAGACCTCGTCCAGGACTTACTTCGTAAAGCTGAACAAGGCGGCGGTCACCCCGATCGTGCAGGTGATGAGGATGAAGAAAACGATAAGCCGGCATTCCAAGGCATGGGATATCAGCTTGGTGACGGCGTTACGCCTTCAAGAACCGTTGGAGAGCCAGCAAACTTCACCAAGGCGGAGAAGGCAATGAGACAGATTACCTTCTGGAAGGATGGATTCCAGGTCGGGGAGGGCCCACTGTTCAAGTACAATGATCCGAAGAATGCCAAATACCTCTCAGAGCTCAACTCCGGACGTGCGCCATTGGAGTTGCTCAACGTCAAGGTGGGACAGGACGTTGATGTCGCCATTGTGAAGAAACTCGATGAGGACTACACTCCACCAAAGAGAAAACTGGAGGGATTTCACGGAGCAGGCCAGAGACTAGGCTCACCAGTGACAACGACCTATACCTCCCCTACTCCAGAACAAGAACTAGAGCCAGTTGTAGCTCCAAAGGCCCAAGAACCAACAGGAGATTCACAAGTTCAGGTCAGGTTCGCCGATGGTCGTCGTGCTGTACGCCGCATCATGTCCTCTGCCCCACTTCAAGAGCTCTACGACTACGTGGCATCGGAAACTAACGAGGCAAGAACATGGATGCTCTACCACGCATTCCCACTCAAAGCTATCGAGGATAAGACGCAGAGCGTCAAGGAGGCTGGTCTTGTTAACGCTGTTGTTGTTCAGAGATGGAGTTAGGAATCCAACATGTCTTTTTGGCTACGCTGTTGCAAGAAGTGTAGAACTTGTATCAGTGTCCCACAAGCTCCTTGATTCTGCGCTTATCACGCTCAACCAGGATTTCCAACATTCGACCACTAGCGGTGAATGCCTCAATGATGACTTTTCTCACAGACTGACGGTACTTGTAGATCTCCAGGTACCGCAGCACGAAGTAGAACACTTCCGGATCCTCGAAGTAGTCCGGGTATTGTTTAGCAAGGAGTGTCAGGTCCTTGAACGGGTTAGAAGATGAACCATGGTGTGTAAAGAGGCCTATAATCTTCAAAAGCTTTCGCAAGACGTCATCGGTTGGATCAATCTCATCAGAGACTTTGTAGTTCATGTACTTCCTCTCCTCCCCATCTGAGCTTTCCAGGTCCCAGCCAAGTAAAGATGTCAACTCCTTTGGTAGACTCACGCCAATGGACTGATTGAACACGTCCATCTTCGTACACCAACCCAAATCATCGAGAATCTCAATACCTTGATTCGTTTTGGACACCAGACCAAGCACATAGAATGAGCATCCCCTCAAGCTAATCAGAGGACTGGTTGTGGCGATTTGGACCAAATCCTCAATGCAGCCATTGACATCAAGAGTCTCTATGCCCAAATCACTCGTGCTGATCATTCCAATTGCCCACATACATGCAGTGAGTTTGACAAAGTCCATATCCTCGGGCACACCTACTCTCTCGAGGCTCGTAGCGTAGTAACGAATGATATTGACCAGCTCTGTCATGATCCCAGAATGGACAATCACATTGAACCCTTCTTCAGTCTTCACGAGCTCCCCGAAGAAATGTGAAGGAAGTGTGGGCTCCTTGTGCAAGTCAGTACCAAAATCTCCGTCAAGGTTCATCAAAAGCCTCTCCACATCCAAGGAATACGTGATGTACCTCTCCCCTCCTATCCAATCTTCAAACTCTTCATCAATGAATCCACTATTTTGAAGGTATGCGAATCCTGCTGATGTCGAGAGGAACTTCATCAGCAGAAACTCACCCTCCGCACCATAATTCTTCAACAACTGGACACTTGGGGCGAAGTCCACAATCTGATCCAGATTAGAAGGTGACACATCACAGTAATCGATCAGTGTCTTGATTGCCTGTTGCGAAATCTCCTCATCTTGCTCGTACAGCTGATCAATGAGCATCTCACATGTGAATGTAGTGCACTGTGGGTCATCAATCAGCTTGGAAAGCAGCACCGTGGCCTGCAATTTGATGGCCTTGTTCTCAGAATGGAGGAATTTGGAGAGAAGAACTCGCATGTGCCCCGACTTTTTGTAATCCATCTCCGTCATAAATAAGAGGATCAGATCATCTCGCCGAAACGGATGATCGGTGATGTGGTGCATGATACTGAAGATCCTCCACTGCTGTAACAGGTCAAGGCCTTGATCGCTGGCGGAGAGGACACCGAGCATTTTGAAGTATCCATCAGTGAGTGTCGTCTCTAGGCGCTCTTTACTGAAAACTTGATCTTTGGCATACAACCCAGAGTACGGATCTAGCTGCGCCAGACACTCTGCGATTTGAGGAACAATTTTACTTTCTTTGAGAATCCTGATACCTTCTGTTGTAGATAGGAGACTTTCCATGATCGTACAACCAAGCTTTGTGAAACGCCTAGAGTGCTTCGTTTTTTTCGTCCCAGAGAATTTGTGCTTGAAAGGCCTGAAGAAAGAGAGCAATCTCTTCAAGAACTTTGTAGTTCTGTTCACTTCTTCAAGTCGTCTCCCACTGGCGAATGGACCGCGGAAGAGTTCTGTGATCACTTCACAATCCCATCTGGAAAAACTCTTGGTGGATAAAACTCTTGTATCATTTATCATTTGTTTCAATGTGGCTTCGTCAACATGATAACGAACCTTGCTGTTACTCTCTTTAGAAATCTGGATCAGCTTATCATGTGCTTTCAAATTCTCCAGTCCAAGTAGAATTCTCCCCCTATGGGCCTTTCGTGTGAGCTTCTCCAATACAAATTCATTTCGGGAATCCAATGCAGAATGCGTAACATGAAGAGTCTCAGTGATGTCCAACAACAGCTCATCCGGGACGAGATTCCATGTCATATTGCTGATTTCGGACAGAAGGAATCCGCTTTTAGTCCTTGTAGCCTCATCTGTCGTAGAACTGAGGACATTGAGAAGCTCAGCAGCAAAATTGCACCGCAAAAGAGTAAGGACCAGTAAAGAGAGATAGCTCTTGTGCAAGATGATTTCGTTTTCAAGTTTAATGGGAACCAGTACCATTTTACTTGAATGTGTCGACATCTGCTTATTAAGAGGAGATATGAGAAGCACATCCAGAAAGACATCTAGTAGCTTGCTGACGACACCTTGTACTGGGAAAGAAAGACAGCGAATGAGCTGTTTGAGAGGTTCGTTATCATCAAGACAAAATGCATGAAAACCGGAAAGATTCTTGATAAACCGCGTGATGATGTAAGCATTGGTCTGAAGTTTGTCATTGTTGAGATGTCCTTTCACTGGGAAGTCTGTGAATGGAGATATGATCCTGAGAATGTCCCCCTTGTCCAAGTACTCCCGGCCGTGTGGCTCATTCAAGAGTGTAAGGATGACAGTAGCACACATTGAAGACAGCTCATAAGGGCCATCGACCACAAACTGTATGAGTGTCTGTGGAGTAATGAGGTCTGGCCTTACGAGGCAGATCTCAGCACACGTTTCAAGAGATATTCTGCGAAGACGATCATCAGCCTGCTCAGCAATAGCAAGGACGGCATTAGCAATACCTCTTGTGACTGAGCTTGCATCTAGCTCCAAAACTTTCCTTACCAGCTTGAGAGCCTGCTCACGCTCAATGTCAAATTGCGGACTTTTAGAAAGGGATATGATGGCCAACACGTCCAGCTTCAGGGAGAGAAGCGCCTGGATTGAATTGCCGTTCCAGATGACGTATCGGCATATTCTGTAGCCAGCAGCGACAACCTCCTTCTTTGTGTGTGTCAGCAGCGTCTGAAGTCTGTGTCCAAAGGCGCTCAGCACGAGATCCTCCTTGATATATGGAAATCGCTGGAGGAGAAGCACCAGGTCATTTACCTTCGCTATAAGAGCGTCTGGTTCTTGGTTCTTTTCGCCCAGCCCTGTAAGCAAGTCTGTGACCGTGAACGTAGGAGACCCGACTCCAGTGCGGTCAAATTTGTCCGAAAGGCTGTCGATGGACTCGTCGGAGCTCATTGTTGGTTTGTTGATGTTGATGTTTTGTGTGTGGCCTGGGCCAAATATTTGTAGTGGGGAACTTTCTCCTCCATCTCAGTACCAGAAAAGCGACACGATGAGACGGGCGGCTGGGCTTGTCATTTCACGAAGATGCCCCCTCTTCTCTCTGCGACGGGCCTCTTTCTTCTTGGGCCACAACACCATCAAAACAGCGAAGAGCAGCAAACTACTGCCTGACTACTGCATCACGCCGCTCCTCACAGACTCGAGGATCAACAGGAAATCCATCGCTTCTTCTCTCAGTACGCTTCCACTAGAAGACAGACTAACACGGCGATGCTCGAATGGCTCTTTTGTCGAAGTGGAGAAGGATGGCTATGTATTCTGGGGTCTTGTGCTATCCCCACAAACGAACCTTTACGCCCACACTGAGATCACCATTGTCACCACACAGGTTCAGACACTGGATGTTCTTCCCTCAGATATTACATTCCACATCGAAGGACTGGTGGAAACACAGCGATTCTACGATATGACGCTACAAGAGAAGGCGGATTTCCTAACTTCGTTCATCAACGTCGCTGAAGAACTCAGAGAAACCAATGCTCATCTCATACCTGTCATCCAGGCCTGGCATTCTAAACCGACCACATCAGTGGAGATCGATATCCCAAGGGCTGTGGAAATTATTCAGCAGCATAACGGTGTCTTCAAGACGTCACCAGTGGAAGCACTCGCCTTTGGGCTTCACAAGCACTTCAGGAGTAGGCCACTCGCATGGAGGGTGAGCAACAAATTGGAGGAGTCAATGAAGACCAGATCATCAGAGTCAGTACCGAGAACAACTTATATTGCTAACTCTATGAACCTTATTCAGTCGCTTGAGTTGGTTGTCAACATGAATGATGAGGATGTTGCGTCTATGGCGAAGAGCTTTGAGGGCTTCCTCAATGGCCAGTCAAATCTATGGGAAATGTATCAAACGGGTAAGACGATCGAAAGTCCACAGGCATATGCGCTGATTGATTTTTTGAAGTACTTTGCAGCGTATCCACACCCCTCTCTAGCTCCCATTGTTTCAGCATTTCTCGAGAGGAGTTACGGTTCAGGCCCTTCAGAAGTATCTCGTCTCTTGGATGAACTCAACTGTAATAGCTTATTCTTCCACTGTGAGAATCATCACAGTCTTGAATGGAGTCATCTACCAGATACTGACCACTTCAAACACATCAGATTCACAAACACGCTACAAGTCTACGCTCTTCCGAGTGAAATTCTCAATCGTATGGGCCTCTCAGAACACAGTGATATCGGTGTCTCACTGGACAAATCCACGGATACCGAGAATTACATCTTTAACATTCATATACCTGATATTGGTGCTTACATCTCGCAAAATGGAAAGCCTTTGAAAGACGTGATGGCACAAGTTACTGACATCGATCTCACTGACCATATCGTCCCTCTTCTCTCTGAGGAGACACTGAGTCGCAACACATTTCAGACGAGCAAGGAGTCAACTTGCTTAACGATCTCCATCAAGTACCCCCACCGCAAGACAAACCCCTGGACGAAAACGACATCTGAAATCCGTCTCGAGAGACTCGTCAATGTGAAGCATGTACCCATGTGTGATATCAACGAGCTATGGCGGTCCAAGTTTCCTGTTTTAAGTGATCTATTCAATTTTCTGATGCCATCAGACTCCTACCAAGTGTTGAATTACGAGGATAAGTCCACATTGTTAAGCATATTTAGCATTGTTGATTATTGGTTTATGAAGCGTGGGCATGAGTGCTCAATGGAACAGGTGTTCAACAAAAGATCTGTGCAGAGCCTTTTTGGACAGGGAACTGACGAAAACTTGGATTTTTTGAGATATATTACACAGGAACTTAAATATCTCGCCTCTGAACATGTCTCCAAGTTCCAGAAGAAGCACAATATTCCATTGCTGGTCAAATGTCAAAGTGTGTTGAAGCCATTGGATGATTCACTCAGGATTGAATCTAACAACTTAGTGATCCCCAGTTATCAAGCAACGAAGTATGAAGAGTTGACTTTCTACAAGAATTCGGATGGCATGACTCCGATTGCGAACTACGTTGGTGCCACCTTCCATCTGGCGCCCACCATAACTGGTGTGAAGCAATTGCGACATGCGTCTTTGGGACTTCCTTATGGTCTCGTTCAAGTTTGTGACTCTCTTCATGACTTTGAGAGTATTGTGAATCAATGGCAGTTGATTACTTTCCTTCAATCGCAGTTCGTCAAGTCCCAAGAGAACTACAAAATGGGAGCACGCACACTATTCATGAGTGGATTCAAGAATATGTCCAGTGATCAACTCCTGGACTACTACAACTTCCACATCCGTCCTCTCCAACGAGCCAACTCCAGAGAAAAGGCATTGAGTTATCGCTGCTTCGTCCTGGAATCTTGTCGAGCCCAACTTGATAAAAGCCCAACTGTTAACTGGAACATCTTCAAGTGTGTCATTTTGAGGACAGCAGAACATCCAGATTTCGCATCTGCATACTGTTTCGACCTGGGAATTGAAGTCCTTGTTGACCTTCCAGATTCACTGCATCATGTCAAAGTTGGTGATCAGCTAATATGCTCCCGCATAGTTAATATCACACTAACAGAAATCATATTACAAGCATGATTTCTATGCATTATTTATTCTTTCTTGTTTATACAAACTTCAGTACAGCCTCAAGTCACCCGTAACCCTGTCCAATGCGATTTTTGGTGCTGGTCCAAGCCCAAGCACCGTAGCAGATCCAGCTTCAATCTGTGTTCTTCCAGCATCATGGACGATATATGAGTTAATGTTCATGGAGATTGCTTTTGCAAAGAGAAGATCCATATCTTCCTTGTTTGACACCTGTAATGTGATCTTTGCTTGCCCAGTTCGTTCCCATCTCTGTAACATTTGTGGGTTATGGGAAGCCGCGCTTTCCTGTAGCATCAGTCTGTAGCATCCAAGAGCAGCATGTGCACACTGAGCAGCGGCCTTGCCCTTGGTCATCTTAAGATCCGTTCTGACGATGAGCGCCATACGGGTCTCGCCCGGGATATCGTTGAGGGAAGTAGAGTCGACCTCGTAGTCCTCTTCTTCGCTCTCATCCAAGTCAGAAGATGATGCGTAGTCTACACTATCACTGACATCGGAAGGGCCAGCCGTTTGTGCTTCTGAAGAGGGAGAGCCGGACGCCTGTAAGCTGGGGTTGCGCTTGTGGGCACGCTTTGGCTGTGGAGAGGTGGTGCTGAAGTACTGCCCTAGGAAGACACCTGTGAGCAATGAGACGGCACACGCGGAGATAATTTGGATGTTGGAAGCCATTCTGCGTGGTGTCGGCTGGGTAGCGTTGCCTAGTTGTTGTTTTTGTGTTTTTGTTTTGTGTTTTTCTTTGCTTCTTCTGATCCGATGGCTTTGATCCCGAAAAGCGAAATCCATCTGTCTTCCTCGGGTTTCATGAGTGTTTCTCCCTGATGTGCTACTAAATATCGTGCTAAAATATTAGACTAATCTTTCTTTGTCACTTGCGTGTATTACCATTAAACACTAGCGCTGAGATAGTGGAAAAGTAAGTGTGTCAGACGTAATGCCAGAAGGCGAGCCAAGGCTATCAAAAGAGATATTAGATGAGAAGAAATTCTCTAGATTTCTTGGCAACATGCAAACTGATACATTTTTCTTCTCTGGCTCCTCTAAAGGTCTAAATAGAAGTTACATCAAATCAAAATCGGGCCTTAGTTAGGTTCTTTGGCGAATATATGAAAGCCCTGTCTTTGGTCGTTGGTAGGGGCACTTACCTAACTTGGAATTAATTCAAAAAAATAATGGATCCTATGAGATTCGAACTCATGCATCTTACGATACTCGATCTTGAGTCGAGCGCCTTAAACCGCTCGGCCAAAGATCCATCTTTTTTTTGTATGTAACCGTATTCCGGTTACATTGAGAAGGGGTGCCACACAGGCGCTCTCTGATTGGCTAGGGCCTATCTAGGCGCATTCCGGCACCGGACTATATAAGAGGCGAGCGATCGCCCAATCGATCGTTCGAGGAAATACAAGTTACTTTTAGGTGACTTCCCGTACTAAAGGGTACCGCGTAGCTATGTGTCAGGAAGAGGTCCAGGCCAGTACAAGAGGTTACTGAGGATATGGGACCTAGCTGGCATAGCTCGGGTGCTGTACGGTTACATCGTAATGATGCTTTATTTCGCCATGGACTGTTGACGATCATATTGAAATGTACTTTTAATGTATGACCTTTCTAACGGACACAAAGCGCAAATGTGATTCTGGGTGGTTGAATCACGATATGGGTCCATTCAAAGACCCAAACTTCTCTGAAATCATTATTCTGCGCGAAGGACAAGCTCGTTTGCCAGCTTGTTCACTCCAAGACTCCGAGCGATAATAACAACAGGCGCCCGACGTATAATAACTGTTTAATTTGATCGGTGGCCGAGAGGTACGAATGAAATGACACAAAGTTGAATAGGACACATTCACCCGCCGCTTTATTATTGATAATGTTCAGCTTTTGAGGAAACTGCTAGAATAATGTTATGATGGTATCAACACTGGCCGGTCTAGAGAGAGGCTCAATTGAATCATCTGAGAGATATAGAGAGGCACAGATCAAAATCTGTCTCGTATTTAGTTGGTGCCACGCCCCTTTCAATTCAACAATTAGGGCATGCTACTGCGGGCAAAGGAAGTTCAACTGGTAATTACAAGATATATTGTTAATTAATAAATTAGCTATAGTGAAGTCAGGCATGGAGCTCGCGGATATGGAGTCTGACAAATGAAGGGGGCTCTTCGACTTATAACTCAGGCCAGGCACTGGTCCACAAGGCCCGTGGCTAAATCTTCTACCAATCATGACTTTACTCTTGCACATGATCGATGCAGCCGAAATTGAAGTATATCACTCACTCATCGCGATATACTTCAGACGACCAGAGGAACTATACCAACGCTTCATCAAGGCCCTACACTATCGATTCTAGATGGGTGAAAGAGCTCCAAGAAGTCACTCATATACCAGTATAACTAAATATTTTTCGACAGAAGAAGTTCACAAAACGTCTACGTGTAGAGACATGACGCGTTGTCATCATTGTTCTTAATTTGTGCCTTGCAGGTGATATCTATAAGCCATAGAGCTCCTGCAGCACCTTCTTTCACTGACAACCTGATATTTTGCATAATCCCAGATATCCCAGTTTCATCATATCATAAGTTGGCCAGAAACAGTATAACTCAAGAACAGAAGTCTAGGGCGGCGTTTGTACACACAGTTCCCAATTAGGATATATTCGCGGAAACTCGTGATGACTAGAGGAATAGAAAGAAACTACTACTAATCTCTCTTATTCACCACAAACCGTACAAACGACAAAAACCGTTGTACTTTAATTCCGAGATGCACCCACAGCTTGATTCACCAAGGTTTATTTCCTGCCAGGAGGTTATCGAGGCCCTGGAGAAATGCCATCAGAGATCGTACCTAGAAAGATGCTTCGGGGTCTGCAACAACGAGAAGGAGGCCCTTTCCAAATGTCTGCACGAGGCAAGAATGGAGAATCAGAACCATCAGATCAAGAAGCGGAAGGAGGAACGTAAGGCTATGCAAGAAAAATGGAAGAAGCTCAGCGAAGATGAGTATGGCGAGGAGCAGTTCTTGAAATCTCTCCTTGAGAAGGCCAAGAGCAAAGGCAACTGAACTCGTTTACAAGAAGCTATACATTCAGGCTTTCAAGGCTTAAAACGATATGATTAACTAAATTTGGTACATGTATA
The DNA here is from genome assembly GCA_030563225.1 of Petasospora hungchunana. Classification (NCBI taxonomy): domain Eukaryota; kingdom Fungi; phylum Ascomycota; class Saccharomycetes; order Phaffomycetales; family Wickerhamomycetaceae; genus Petasospora; species Petasospora hungchunana. Next base: position 192,319 of record JAKUBL010000002.1, on the reverse strand, counting down.
TATATGGAGAAGGTATAAATGGTTCTATTTGTTTCAATGTTTCGCCAACTATAGTGCTACGAGCCGTGGTATCTTCCAAGATATATTCGTTTGACAAATTATGACAGTATACTAGTCCTGGCGAGATTTCAAGTATCTCTTCACGACCTTGTCTTTCGTGATGATGTAGACGGCGGCACCCCAGCCAGATAGGGCATCACGGTCTGCAGCGTTCAACAGTGCCTGTGAAATTGTCTCAAAAAGATCTTCTGGCTCCAGGTTTGGTTCGTACAGCGCTTCACACATACCAAAGAGCTGATCGGATGCTGTACCACTCACAGCGAAGCCCTTGGAATAGTCAATACATCCAATGAGATCGAACGAACAGATGAATGGTTCATTTGTTATCGAGTTGATTCCTGCAACAATTGGACCGATAAAATATGGACCGAATCTCTTCTCATATAATGTCGATGAAACAAGGTTGGCAAATGATTCGGGCTCGATTGATCTTTCCTCTCTGAGCTTGTAGAGATTTGTCTTCTGTCTGAATACTTCGGAGCTGTTGGATGTTAGTACATTGTTCTCAAACAGGCATAAGAAAGCGAGTAACATACAGTGTGATGGCATCTGTCGCAAGTCCTGTTAAGCCAAGGAAAACCTTGTCGTATTGGTAGATCTTCTCAAATTTGTTGGAGACACCAAGAGATTGGTTGCCCAATCTGAGATCACAAGCAATCGCCACACAGTCCTTACCGACCATAGCGACGGCTGAGCCACCTGAGATAAATTGTTAGCAACTGATTCACTGGGGGAAAAATCATCAAAGTCAGGGATATCAGTAACTGCATTGAAGAGTGGCGACAACACCAACAACACGCGACAATTGTCACGGCTTGAAAATCATGCAATGACCGACATTCACAAGTCAAACCACATACCATTCATAGAACTGGGATCTGACATGCTTATTAAATGTTTGAGTGGTAGTAAGTATATTCAGATCTTAGAAAGTTCTCCTTGCTAGAAGTGGCGTTGGGCATGGCGACTTCGCTCAACCCCAGTTCGCGAATATGGTCAGGGCAACAACGCTTCAAGTAGATCCAGATTCCCTCTTCTGTTGAAAGCCGTCAAATTAATAATATTACACGGGCTACATGTTAGTCAAGTGGGATTCAGATCTAGAATTTGGATGCCTTGAACGAAAGAGCGAGTTCCAGCGAGTTCGCGTACGTCTGGTACTTTTGTTTCTGTTTCAGAAGATAGACGTATTTCTCACTCCAGTTGGTCATCACCATCAGGTATTGCTTGCGGCCTCCCCAGACGCTCTCAATCATTGGCTTGAGTTTGCTGTGCGCAGACAATGACATCTTGATATCCTCCACATACTTTCTTACACAATCAAACTGATCATTGAGTGTGTATCTCGATGGAATAAAAGAAGACTCGACAGATAGAAGACACTTAAAGGGGCGGATCTTGACTTGGTCCAAAGAAGTCGATTTGGTCAGAACATCACTGCTCCAGCCGAACTCCTCGTTTGTGACAATCTGTTGTTGAGAAGACGGGATCGAGGTGATGCGCGCAGCCCAGAAGTTACAAGTCTCGATAAAGTCGCCGGCAACTTTGGCGGATGGTGCACAGTACAAAATCCTCTTGTCTTGCGTGTAGTCGCTGCTGAGCAAGTTCGGAATGGTGAGCACCCAAGTAACGCCACTGGTGTTGGTTCTGGAATTAGTGATAACGTTTTCATCAGCAAGACGAGCAGTAGCGGAATACAAGTTGTATGTCACCAAGGTGTTGACATATTTTTCTTGGCGTGTCTTCATGAAATTCTTTCTGTTTATCGTTGAGTCAAATGAGTATTGCTTGAGAAGGCCCCTACTGATGATCACGATGCTCTGCTTCCAGTCTTTGGTATTGTATATGTCAAGTTCTGAGGATATCTGACTAGAGTGAGTCAACCAAGCAAACCACGAGCTCTTTTGTTTTCTTATTGCAGATGAAGATTCCATCTTCATCAATCCTTCAACTGTCCAAGGTGGCCCAAGTTGCTCCAGGCGATCATCATGAATGTCCTTCTTGTAGTCAACGTCGTAATTTACCTCAGTGCTCATACCATAGATAGAGCGGACAGAGTTAACACGGGTCATCGATACAGATGAGCCGATCGAGGAAAGTCTCTTGTTGTTCACGTTACTAACATTTGAAACATTGGATAGTTCCTTGGTAGGTGCCATAACCTTTCTGCGTCGTACCTTCGCATTGATGACAGGAAGAATTTCGAGCTGCTCTGCATGTATAGAGTCAAAGTAATCACGTAGCAATTGACGAAAAGTTGTATTGTCAGCGACATGGGTATATTTCTCTTCATTCACCGCCTGGAGTGTGTTATCCACAAACTCGTCCCTGGTGAATTTCGATTCCTGGTTTGACTCATTATGAAGATCTGAGTTGAGGATAAAGAGGGAGAAACAAACAATGTGTACCGCTCTATAGTCTCCTATAAAGCTGTTTGGATGCTGTTTCGACCAGCTGCGGGAAAATACCTCGAGTGTCTGGTCAATCTGGGCGGCTTCTCCAATTAGATAAAGCTTAGAACAAAGATCTCGGAGTGCTTGCACCAGATTAGAGGGCTATTTTTTGAACAGTCTCATGAACTCTTCACAGACTGCGATGTTCTCTGGTTTGTTTGTTCCAAGATATGGAGCGTAGCCTTCCACCGGTAGTTCTCGGTACTTAAGTTCGTAGATCTCTTGGGCGATTCGGACACAGGAGGGCATGGAAGCGTGTATCGTATCACAGCTCTCTTCGCTTTCGGGCTCTTCACAGATAGTATCTCCCGTCACATCAAAGTTCAACTTCCTTGGAGTCGAAGACCGTGTGGTACTCGTTGAGTTCTGGTAGACCTCGTGGATGTTCTGCAGGTTTGGGGATGGCCGTAGTACAGGCGACACGGATGTGATCATTGTCTCCATTTGACCGTCAAGCCTTGAAAGTTCTTCGTGTATGAATGACTTGAGATCGTCTGCAAAGTCGCCACCGATAGAAGTGCCTGAATTCGAGACGAAAGGCGGTGCTTCCTGGATGCGCTATAGGTGGTGTTAGTACCGATCGAGATGCCGAATAACACCACTTTATGAAGACAAATTGATGAAGTCAGCTCTTTAGGATAAACTCGAAGTCCGGATCAGTAGCTTTGCTCTTGAAAAAAAGTTGGTTGTGTCCAGGGCAAGTTGGCAAGCCTTCTCAGATCCAAAAGTCGGGGGTCTAAAATTATCGAACTTGTTGCATGGCTCATAAAATCTGTCGCGGCTTCATTACCTCTAAACTTGAGTCTTCAACAATGAAACTTACCTGGCATGACTCCCTCGGTGGCAGCGACTCATTCATTTGGGGAAGAAAAGAACGACACTCAGCGCTGTGTGGAGGTGTGTAGTTAGCGGTGCTGGAATGTTAGGGTCCTGAACAGTGTAAAATTGAGTTATGTCGGACAAAAGTGATCTTGTGGCACTTTGTGAGCGCTGGTGATCACAAGTTCTAATCTGATCTAGTCTGTGGAGGAAAAGAGTGGATAGGATCTTGTGAGAATGATCATCAGACAGACATGAAATACTGAATTCTCTCTGATCTACTGAAACGCCTATCCAAGTAGCTTTTGACACATCGATCACCGCATTCACAAGTTGTTCCTGCTACTTCTCGCCATTTCTTGCCATTTCTCGCCATTTTACTCAATTCTGAGGCGTCGTTTCGTGGAGAATGCCTATTCCGGAGATCATCTGCAGAGAGCGCTGCGCGATTCGAGCGTTTGTCACCGTCTTCGGCAGATTTCAGCAGCAACAAGCAGATTGACTTTCCACAGAGTCCCAAATTGGGAGAATTTCCGAAATTTTTGACACAACCATGTTTAGATTTGGATTCCTCTGGCGCGAAACGCGGAAAGTGATCTCGCGCGTTCTCCAGATCACGCGTAACTCTTCAAAATCAAAACAAAGCAGCAGGTGGCGAATTTCTCTTTGTTCTGCTCACCAGAAGCACACAGAAACGACATCAGCAATGACAGAGAACGAGGGACTTCAGCAAGACCCACAAATTCAGATCGATGAGGAAGACGAAGATGCCATGTACGGCCCAATCCCAATCACCAAACTTGAGGTATGTCTCTTCTCTTCAAAAGCGGCAAAAAAAAATTGATCTTCAGTTCGGTGTACTAACCGTGTTCATAGGGAAATGGTATCACATCTGGAGACATCAAGAAACTAGTCGACTCTGGCTTCAATACCGTCGAGGCCATCGCTTATACGTATGTTTCCATTTGTTTACTTTTCATTTGCCGCCCAGATTGACTAACCTTAGCGAAGTCCCAAAAGGGCACTCCTCCAAGTGAAGGGTATTTCTGAAGCTAAGGCTGATAGACTTCTTACAGAGGCTTCTAAGCTCGTTCCGATGGGGTTCACAACTGCTTCTGAGTTCCATCACAGACGTTCAGAGCTCATCTGCCTCACGACTGGATCTAAGCAGCTCGACACATTGCTCGGTGGTGGTATTGAGACTGGCTCTATTACTGAAATCTTTGGTGAGTTCCGAACTGGTAAATCCCAACTTTGCCACACATTAGCGGTGACTTGTCAGTTGCCTATTGATATGGGTGGTGGTGAAGGCAAGTGTTTGTACATTGACACCGAAGGTACTTTCAGACCAGTCAGATTAGTGTCTATCGCCAGAAGATACGGATTGAATGAGGATGACGCTTTGGATAATGTTGCATACGCGAGAGCCTATAATGCTGATCACCAGCTCAGTTTGTTGAACCAAGCGGCAGCCATGATGTCTGAATCGAGATTCTCTCTTTTGATCGTTGACTCTATCATGGCTCTTTACCGAACAGATTTCGCCGGTAGAGGTGAGCTTTCCGCAAGACAGATGCACGTCGCCAAGTATATGAGAACATTACAGAGATTAGCGGATGAATTTGGTATTGCTGTTGTGATCACAAACCAGGTTGTCGCGCAGGTCGATGGAGGTATGTCCTTCAACCCGGACCCAAAGAAGCCGATTGGTGGTAACATTATCGCCCATTCCTCGACTACACGACTCAGTTTCAAAAAGGGAAGAGGTGAGCAGAGAATTTGTAAGATCTACGATTCCCCATGTCTTCCAGAGTCCGAAACAGTCTTTGCGATTTATGAAGATGGAATCGGCGATCCAAAGGAGGATGACGATTGAATTTGGTGCAATATTGTATGCTACGGATTTTTATACGCTCTCAAACATATTCGTTACTCTTAGCAGTACATAGATCTTAGAACTCGGGAGCCATATTCATATCAAACCAACCCAAGAAATCATCGTTACCTTCCATCCAGTTCCCAGCACCCTGTTGCTGGAAGAACGAATCGAAGTCTGCCCTTTGTGGAGGTATGTCTCCACTCACATCGAGCGAGACCCCACCTGGTGACGGAATCGGTAATCCACCGAAGTCATAGCCCATAGTCATCGGCGTCGAGACCTGTGAACGACGATTTCCAATCTCTGCTTGTCGAGCCATTGAGTTCCTACTAGCGATTCTGCGTAGATCAGAGGAAGCATTAGTAACTCCATCAGGCTGAGTATCAAGTGCAGGAATGCTCCCTGTAGAATCAAGCATATCAACGGGAATTCCCTTGATCTCTGTAGGTTTGGCGAGGCCTGCAGCAGTAGCATTGGCCGTCGCTGTAGACATTGCATTCTCAGTTGGAACAAGAGTGGTTATTGTCGTACCACCTGGAGTTGTTGTCGTGATGGTCTGGAAGTCATCTTTGTTGATTTGGTTGTAGAACGGCAATGGAACAGGTCCCTTTTTGTCAGTGTCTCTGCGCGGCTGTGGTGTCTGACCCTCCTTCTGATCCTCAAGTGTTCTCCTTCTGGCTTCATGAACACAGTAAACGAGATCGTAAAATAGAGAGCCCGTCAGATGAGATCTCATTCTCGTAATGATACCCTCGTTCTCCGTGAATAGGTCAGCATGTGTGAAAAGCACGTAGTTGAGCTTCTCAAGCACTTGAGCAGTTCTTGAAATATCATTCTCCACATTTTTCCAAGCTGAAAGCTGGTTTCTGAACAATCTGTGTACAGTGACAATAGACTGTCTGGCAGAATCAATGTACTTGTCCAACAACAACGGTGTGAGATGCAGTTTGAAAAGAATAAATGCTGCATATGTAACACTTTGTCTGATGTAGATCGGTAACTCGATGAGGTTCTTAGACTCCAGCAACTTGGAGACCAGTGTAACGACTCTAGTGGCAGCTAGGTAAGCAACAGTGACATACTTAGTCTGGTCTTCTGTTGGAGTCTCTGGAAGGAATGCAAAGCAGCAAATGGTCAATTTCACATAAAGGTAGTAGATCTCTACAGAAACCTCATCGATCTCAAGTTTGAACACTAATCTCTCCAGCTCTCTTTCGAGAATCGCAAGTGACCCAGCTCTATTTCTTGCCTCCATCAAACCATCCGGACTGATAACACTAGATCCCATTACATTCACAAGCTTGGCTTGGAAAATTGCCAATGAGATAAGTGATCTGAAGTTTTTTGGTAGATTTTTATCAATTCTGGCGTTTTCAATCAAATAATCTGTATGTGAAGATGGGGGAAGACCAAGTTGAGAAGCCCAGAACTGTTCGGCAAAGAATATACCAAGCCATGATCGGGTTCTCCACCTCTCAGCATCAGGAAGGGAGACCTGTGTTCTGGAGAACTCACTCATGAACTTTCCTCTGTGTAAACCCAATTGGTAGCCTAGGCTCTTTGCAAGTCCAACAAATCTGTAAGAACAATCATCTAGTACCTTCTGGTTTGGAAGTGGCCACATACAGAGAATCAGGAGTGCCTGGGAGATGTGCGTCGATCTCGGTGTTCTGATCCAGCATGTCTCAATGGCGAGCTGTTTGATCAAGGAGGATAGCTGGTTGTAGAGTCTTGGTTCGGGGTCAGAAAGACAAGCCGTGAGAATCACCGTCCAAAAAAGAAGCTGTGATTGGGCATAGAGCTCAGAAGCGCTGTTGGACGACAAGATTGGAAAAGATGGCAGGTAATCTCTCACAAAAGTATCGTGAAGCTCGTTTGCCTTGCTCAACGGGAGATTGACATCACCGAGTATGAATTCTTGAATGTTCGAGTTGTGTGAGGACACAGCCGATCTGTGGGACTGTGGCGAGTTAACAGTCGTTTCACTTCCTGGGATCGGAGAGTTCGCTCTCACAGACATCTCAAGGAACGGTGGGAGGTCCTTCTGATCACTGTTTGTTGGTGCAGAGTCGTTAAGGAGCTGTGGTATTGAGTTTGGTGATGAGTTTTGTCTTGACGACGGCATAGACTGTCTTCTGTCCATTAAAAGATGTGGCTCTCTCTTGAGAATCGTCTTTACTGACATTACGGGTGATGTTGTAGACACATCTTGTGCGGTTGTGTTCAAAGGTGATCTTACTGATGGTGTATGCCCATGAGCAGCTTGTTGGTTTGCCAGTGCTTGAGCAATCAGCGATTCATTTCTCTGAAGATACTCTATCTTCAGCTTCAACTCATCCACATCGTTTCTTAGACTCTGAATTTGACTTCCCTTTCTTGGTCTGAATTGTGGATCGATTTCACAGGACAGCCCCATCTTCTCGCATCTTGTGCATGGCCCAGGATACTTCTCCGAAGCATTACATTTAATCTTATGCTGACGGCAATGTGTGCATGACGTGACTGGACGGTGACCAGCCGGTTGTTGTGAGGACTTTGATGAGCCTATGCCGAGGTCTTGTTGATGGTTTGGAGAATGGGCTGCGATGTTGGCAAGAGTGCTGAGCTTATTGTCATCAGTCTTCATAGCAATTTTCTTTTTTGGAGGAGGTACTTTGAAATCATCACCAGAGCTGTTACGTTTCTTGATGGAAGGCACCAGCGGTGGAGGAGTCGAGTTCGACCTCTGCATCGCGTGAGCTGGCGATATTGGCTGTTGATAAGGTTTGATGTTTGGAGCTATAGCGGGAAGACCAGAGCCTATTGGTATAACTTGTCCAGCGTATGCAGAGCGTGTGGACTTGCTGTCAGCCTGAGCGTTACTGAGGTTCAGCGAGCTAGCGTAGCTGTTTGTGTCGGTGAAGTTGTCACTCATGGCAGAGCTGGGGAAATAAACAATGGAAGTTCAGTAAGGAAGATAGCTAAGCAGCCGTTACTAGACTTTGCAATCGGCAAGGTTAGCACGGATCCAACAACTTCTGAGATTAACCGACGATATGATGTGGGCCAGGCCAGCGACGGTGTTCCGCTGTCGTTGAAGCTTGAACACAAAGGACGACCAATCAGGGCGGCGGAAAAGCGACACGATGGGCGGTAAGCAAAGCCAGTGAAGGCAGGAGCAGCAAACAGGAGAGATGAGGCGCCGGACTCGGTTGATGAGCTCCTTCTGGGGTAACTTGAAGGGGCCTTTGCCTGTTTTTCGTCAATGCCGGGATGGCATTTGGGTAAGCGCTTCTCTTCGCCTTTTTTGCTTCCCTGCGGCCTCCACTTTTCGCAAGGGCCACACCCAAGTACTCGTAATTCGGGTATCCACAAGCCGAGGGGTAAAGCCTGGGGAAACCGCCCGCTTCTCTATTATGAGTTGAGGTTATAGTCTACTTTTTGATTTACTCACTTAGAAAAATCGATTATCACTTCGTTGGCTGATCATAGTGGAGATATTAGACCTTGGTGTAACGCAAGTATGGCTTTACTTCTCTGAATTCACCGAACTTCTTCTTAGCGTCTTCATTCTTGACCGTTGGAGGAATGATAACGTCCTTACCTGGCGTCCAGTCAATTGGAGTCACGACTCCCTTCTTGTCGGTCAACTGAAGAGCATCAATCACTCTCAACACCTCAGCAGAGTTACGTCCAGTAGATGGTGGGTATGTGAAAGTGATTCTGATCTTCTTGGATGGGTCGATGATGTAGACAGATCTGATCGTCTGGACAATACCACCGTTCAAGTTCTTGAATCCTTCTTCATCAACCATATCGTACAAGAAAGACACCTCTCTGTCAGTGTCTGCAATGATCGGGAAAGTGAAGTCTTTCAATTCTGGGGTGACATCCTCAATATCTTTAATCCAACCCTTGTGACTCTCCACGTCCTCAGCAGAGAGACCAATGAGCTTGACGTTTCTCTCAGAAAACTCCTGCTTCAATGTGGCGAAGGCACCCAACTCTGTAGTACAGACTGGAGTGTAGTCAGCTGGGTGGGAGAACAAGACAGCCCAAGAGTCACCAAGCCACTCATGGAAGTCAATTGTACCTTCGGTAGTCTCGGCCCTGAAGTTAGGAGCAACAGAACCAATTCTGAGTCTAGGCTGGTCCTCCTGCTTGAAAGTTCTGATACCTCTAACAAGGAAGGAAGGACGGGAGCTCGCTCTGGTAGCCAGGCTAGCACCTCTCAAAAGGGAACGGGTGAACATTGTATTTGAGGAACTTCTGATCAAGCGATGAATTGTTCAAGAAATTGCTTAATTAAAAGAAGAAGAAGAAGAATGTTTTCTCGAAGCAAAACGAAGATTTTATGATAAGCTGCTGTTCCGCCACGATGGGGACGGGACGGCCCCAATGAGCAATAATTCCGCGAGTTCACGTGCAGGCCTAGAGAACCATAATTTGACGTTAAGGCCTTTTAGTAAATATTCCCGAGCAACGCAAGGGTTACTACAGTGAATTTGAGACTTCTATAGGTTATTGAACTTCCAGTAACTCGAAAAGTTCAACTATGTCGACCTGCAGAGGAATAGTAAAATCCTCATTTACTGTGGCTACCCCAGAGTGTGGCGTGAAGAGGTCGCAAGCCATAGTTTTAGTGGCTCCAAAATGTATAGTTATAGTACATCTAATCCTTGGAGTTTGGTACACTGGTCCCAAATACCGGCATAGAAGTACTTTATGATAACTCTGGAGTGATTGTAAGTCTTCCATTTTAGTTCTTCGAGTTTATTCTAACACAATTGAAGAATTGTTTCACGTTGTCTAGGTGACCATTTAGTGGCCTTACCATCTGAAATGTAAACAAACTTGAGCGCGGTTCAAAACGTCAACACTACAGCATACGGCAGGAAGAAAGCATATCGCTGAAACACGATGTCTGGCAAGAAGCCTTTGAAGGTGCCCACACAGCGCGCTTCTCTTGCTCCAGCCGCTATGAATCGCCTCAAGCTGCCAGCTAACGACAAAAGCTCGCGTGCCTCGATCGCTACTTCATCTCCATCAAGGTGCACATACGCTCAGAAAACTCAGTCCTCCAACTCACGCGTCAGTCATACCCCAATGGAGGAGTCGAACATTGCAGTTTATGTCCGCTGCCGGTCGAGAAATGACAGAGAGATTAAGGAGAACAGTGGCGTTGTGGTATCAACGTTAGGCCACAACGGCAAGGAAGTGCTATTGCAGACTGGTCCAATGCAAGTGAGCAACAAGACATACACATTTGACAGAGTCTTCGGGGCCGAGAGTGATCAGGAAATGGTGTATGACGGTATCGCTAAAGGAGTCCTAAATGAGATGTTACAAGGATACAACTGCACCGTGTTTGCATATGGCCAGACTGGCACTGGTAAGACATACACTATGAGCGGTGACATTCAGATGGTTGGTAACCGATTGTCGGAGAACGCAGGCATCGTTCCACGAACTTTGGTGGATCTTTTTAGTCACTTGGAGAAAGCCCCAGAGTTTTCTGTCAAAATCTCATTTATCGAGTTGTACAACGAAGAGTTGAGGGATTTGCTGCTTACAAACGAGTCAGAAGAGCGCAAGGTCAGAATCTTTGAAGATCCAAATAAAAAGACTATCATGGTACAAGGAATGGAAGAGATATATATCAAGACCGCTGCTGAAGGAATGAAGGTGCTAGCGAATGGCTCCTACAACCGTCAAGTCGCTTCCACCAAGTGCAACGATCTCTCTTCCAGGTCCCACAGTGTCTTTACCATCACAGTCCACATGAAGGAGATTGATCCAATCTCGGGTGAGGAATACTTGAAGATTGGAAAATTGAATTTGGTTGACTTGGCTGGATCAGAGAATATCAACAGATCAGGGGCGGAGAATAAGAGAGCTCGCGAGGCTGGTATAATCAACCAGAGTCTCTTGACCTTGGGAAGAGTTATCAATGCGCTAGTTGACCAATCACCGCACATCCCATACAGAGAGTCAAAGTTAACCAGATTGTTACAGGACTCGCTTGGGGGCAGAACTAAGACATGTATCATTGCAACCGTCTCACCAGCGAAGGCGTCTCTTGAAGAGACTATCAGTACATTAGAGTATGCAAACAGAGCCAAGAGTATCAAGAACAAACCTCAAGTCAACCAATCCATGTCCAAAAAGATGTTGATCAAAGAGTACGTTGCAGAGATTGAAAGATTGAGGAGCGACTTGAATGCCACAAGAAACAGAAATGGTATCTATGTGACAGAAGAAAACATGGAAAAGATCACAGCTGAAAGCGAGAGCAGGAGAATTCTTGTGGAAGAACAGAAATTGCGTATTAATGTTCTTCAGGAACAGCTGAAGAAAGTGAAGAGGGACTTTGAGGAACAGTTGACAAAGGTAACAGAGGCACAGCAGTTAGTTCAGCTCGTGAAAGCTGAAAGAGACTCAATACAGGAGGAGCTTCGTCAAACCAAAGACAATCTCTACAAATTGCAATGTGACAAACGTCTCGATGAGTTCGTCCAGGAAGATTACAACAATGTCATGAGTGGGATGGCCACGGCCCATGTTTCATTGAAGAAGACTCTTGATGATGTCATATTTACACAGGACGAGCTACACAAGATTTTGGAGACGAAGGATGCCGTTGAGAAGGAAAATATCGAGGCTCTCAAAGTGTCCAAGACCAACATAAAGGCCCAGACAGCCACGATCACCACAGATGTTCAAAGATTATCACACGATAATGGTTTATTGTCCCAGAACTTAAACGAGAGCTTCAACGTTATGGTCAAAGCCCAACAAGCAAAGATTCAGGAAAAATGTGAGGACATTACCTCATTTGGAACCAAACTTGAACAACAGATCAAGGAATCTCTCTCCAAAATTTTCGAGAAATCTCAATCTATGGATAATGGCATCAATTGCATTGATGAGGTGAAGATGAAGATCATAGAGACGGTTGTCAATAACTTAGACAACTTGAAGCACAATGTGGATGCAGGCACGAATGAAGTCAAAGAACACGTCGAGGATATTGCATGTGGGGTGACTAAGCTGGTATCATCTATTGATCACGAGGTACAGAAGACCATCGACACAGTTCAGCAGCAACTTGAAGCTCAGGCTGAAGAAATTTTCTCGCTGTCAAAGAAGCTTCTCGAATATCAGTCGAAGTACCAAATGCAACTCGAGAGCCAGGCTACAAAGCTCGCGGCTATGAAAGAGAATGAAATAAGGCGATCCGCTCACGATAGTGATGAGTTGCTTCAGAGTATTACACGTCTTGTTACTGAAAAAGCGGAATCGAGAAACCAACGCATCCAGCGGTCTGTTGATGATATTGTCCCCGAGATCTCTTCTGTTGGTCAGAAGCTGTCTGCCTCTGCTGAGAAGTTTGGGTCTTTCATAAACGAAGGATGGCTCCTTACACAGAACAAGTTCAAAGAACAATTGAAAGCCCAAGCTTCGCTCATGCACGACCACTCCGAGGGACTCAACCGAGACATCCATGACAACGAGGTGAAGGCTGCTATTGATTCTCTCATGTCCCACCATGCCCAACAGTCTGCATCCATATCATCTGCTGTTGAAGATCTCGGCTCAAGTATGACCGCCGTTGACAAAGTTACCAGAGACATAAAGATGATGAACAACGAGAATTATAATTTCACCAGTTATCAGTTCGGCAGTATCTCAGATCAATCCAAAAACTCTTTCAGATCAATTACTGAGAGTATCCAAAAATTCGGTGCTGTATTTTCAGATTCAAAGCCTCAACTTGTGGATGCGTACCTCCAGAGGCAAGAGGAGTTTGTTGAGTCCTACAAAGCTGCAACTCTTTCAAACATTGAGTCCCTTGATTCGTATGTCTCTTCTGTTGAGCTTGTCCATGATGAGCACCAACCTCCAAAAAGACAAAAAATGAACCCAATTGCTCAACTCCCGTCTCTGCAACCTCGTGAACAAATCTTGGAGGTGCACAAAGATGAAATCTTCCTTCCAAGATCCCCTACAGAAAGCAACACCTCGCTATATAAACAGCCACTCAGTGAAGTAACGCAGAAACTGAACATCAAGAAGGATGAACAGATGACCTACAAACATAAGGTAAAGAGTCTTCCGTCTTCTTCTTCTTGCAGAACTGACACTCAATAGGGTTAATATGTATGAAACTGTGCACTGAGTAACATTCTAATTCGCAACTGCTGAGTTGATCTACATTGGCTCGGAAAGCCCATTTGTGTAAATCATAATTATCCTAAAGTATTAGTATGCAATTCTAGAACATTCGCGTCTGAAGGCCAATTTAAATGCTGAAGTGAACACGGCTACCCAAGTTGGGTCACCCTCGAGTCGTGTAATTACACGAACTTATGCAAAACCAGGAGGTCTTGACGGCCCTTCCTTTCTTCTTCTTCTTCTTCTAACCACATAAAGTCACTTACATAATGATACAGTCCTTGTCTTTTTCGCCTTTCTTCTTACCTTTCTTCTTCGCCTTGGTGTCTTTCTTCATAGTAAGAGGAGTACTGTTACCAGAGATCAGAAGGCTGGAGTTCGAGGGACGAGAACTGATGGTGTCCAAACCCGCACTTCTGGATGGAGGGTTAGCAGTGCCGCTGTTCAACTTTTGAAGCTTCGTCTTTGCACGCTCGTCGCCGGCCTCGGTTGCCAAGGTATACCAGTACTTGGCAGAATCGATACTCTGGTCGCAACCAATACCTTTTTCAAAGAGGTGGCCGACAGTGGATTGTGCCTTTGGCAATCCCAGTTTCGCTGCTCTGATGGCCCATTGGAACGCTTCAAAGTTGTCCTTCTCCAGGTTTGGTGGGTTTCCCATGAGATACCACGCACAAAGAGCCAACATAGCCTCAGAGTCACCAGCCGTAGCGGCCTGTGTGTAGTAGTGGATAGACAGATCACCATCTTGTGGCACGACTTCATCACCCATTTCGTAAGCTTTACCCAAAATCAATGCAGACTTAACATGACCAAGAGAAGCAGCCTGAACATAGAGCTCCATGGCGTATTTGTGATCAGGAATGACAATATCTAAGAAACCCTCATCGTAGATCTTGCCCAACTCATATGGTGCAGCGTTGGTCAACTCATTGGCTTTGGTGACAGCTCTGCTCAACCACTGAATACCACTCTTCTTGACATTGACATTATCAGCCAACCCCATTCTACCATAAAAGGAATATGCACCCAACTTGTACATAGCAGCTGGGTGATTCTTCGATGCGGCATACTTCAAGAACTCAATGGCTCTTCTTGAGTCTCTGGACACACCAAGACCCTCTTCATAGCAGTATGCTGTTCTGTATGCGGATTCAACATGACCATGCTTTGCTGCACCTTGAAACAATGAGAAGGCCTCTTTGTTATCGACCTTTCCCAACGCACCAGAGCTGTATGCATCTGCCAAAAGGTATTGGGCATCTGTGTAACCCTTATCAGACAATTTCCTCAAATAGTGAATCGCCTCTTTCAAGAACTGCTTCTTCAAGTTTTTCTCCGGGCTGGTCTCATTTTCCAACTTTGGTGAACTTTCTGTCTTGTCCATAGTCAAGGCAGTTTGCAACATGTACTGAGCGTACTGGAACAAGACTTTTGGATCGTTGGACTTCTTCACGTTCTTTCTGTACATTTCAATGGTCTTCATTCTTGGAAGAAGAGATGAAGAAGAGTTTTCACCCAAGTACTGTCTAATCAAGTTGTGCGAAACATCTGAAAGAGTCTCGTTTGTCAATGTGAAGTGTGTCGAGTCATTGCGGTCCACGAGGTACATATGGGACATGTCAACAGATTTGGACTGTCTCATGTGGGACTTGGAGCTGTGTTGCGGTTGCGAGTCTACTCCCAATGAGGCTGGAGACGCAGATCTAGATGTCTGATGAGACTGGTTGAAGTCCTCGTGCATCTGTGGCGGTAAGCTGAAAGAACGTGCGCCTACTGGAGTATCCGGTGGTTGAAGTTTCGGAGAGTCAGGGCCCGTAGAACGCAGTTGGCCAACAACAGTGACAGGAGGAGGTATTGCAAGAGACTCAGAAGAACCATCGCATGATCCAATAGCTGGTTGTTGAGGTGGACTTCCCTGGAACACGGTGGACTGACTCAGCATGTTTGTGAAACCCTTCCCCGATGCTGGAGTAAGTCCATGAGCACTTCCTTGGCTAGGTGTATGGAAGCTCTCAACTTTGTTGCTGTCGAGCCTGGAGTTCTGCGTGACGAAGCTTGGCGTGGCGCTCTGGGCACTTTGGTAGATGTTGTTAGAAGAGCCGAACGCTGATGAAGGATCGAAGTTACTGATGCGGCCAGACTGGTATGGAGCGGACTGAAATGATGAGCCACCGCTGTAGGTAACCGCATTTGGTGGGAGGTCCATTCTCTGTGGCGGTAGCTGTTGACGGTAAGGGTGGGCAGCCTGTGACATTGCGGGCGGCAAGGTTGTTGAATGAGGCGAGAGCAATTAGGAGAGCCGCTTGAAGGGGATGAAGAAGAAGGCGCTGTGGCAGGATGTAATCAGATATTAGGGTAGATCCCTTTTTGATGGGGTTCGTGTTGATCTCTCGAAAGATGAGCTCAGCGGGAATGAGACAGAAACTGTTTCAGGCAGTCGTACAGAGCGCTAACGTATGGCGGCTCTATACAGGGTGGTCAGAAATGAGTCAAGGTATGGAGAACAAAGCCTATGTGAAGTCGGACGAGTGGTCTCCTGGGTTCGGTATTTTGTAGACACCTGCGATCTCAAGCTGGGCGACGTGAGCGTTTTATAGAACGCGGTGTATTTTTTTCCAGCGCCAAATCGTGAGCCAAATCATACATCACCGCGCGTGTCTCGTACAATAGAAAACGATTGATACGAAAGCATAAGCCTCTATTTACATTTCTGGCTCTTGTTACTTCCGGTTCGCGTACTAAATATACACATCCTTGTTTGTTCATGGGGCCAGAGCTTTGCCCTGTTTGTCTTTTTCCTCCCCCCCTTTGGGGCAACACCGCCGGCTGTTTCATCAATGTTTTCATCTGTCCCTTTGTAGAACCGAAACGAGCTATCCCGCAGTCTCTGACACCTGGACTTACCAGGCCACATAGCACTTTCGGCATTCAGTCATGTCCAAATCTGATTTTTGAGGACGTCATGGGCTGTTCTGCCTCCGGCCCCAAAATTTGGGATTATATATAAGCTGTATCGGAGCTATTATAATATAATGATCATCATGTGAAATATAGCGAGTGCTGAAATACTATATAGGGCCGTCGGCAATTGCGGAGAGTGATCTTGTCAATATATTAATATACCGGCCAAAAAAGCAAACGGACTTCTGCTGAACTGACATGAGCTTCTTCAAACGATCCATCATCAACACCTGTCTCAAAGGCCGTGGCTAACTACTTGATTTATAAACTGCCAGAGTTCATAATTAAGGCTGCAAAGAAACTAGATCTTTGGCCGGGGCTTCAGTACAATCCGCCCTCTCTGATTTGATGTTTACAGTTAGTTGGTGATAATTTAATGTCGATTGTCACCAATAGCGCTAAATCACATTTGTTTGCTAAACTGGCATTCCGCCACCTCTTTTTATGCTAGAGTCCCCACACTTCAGCAAGCCGCTCGCCGCAATGCCCACATCTCTTTGTTGATCGAAGCGAGTCCTGCACGGAACCCCGAACGCGCATCCAAATTTAACTCAGCCTGCTGACGCGTCTGGTGTTTGGATGTCTTTGATGACCCGAGAAAAATGACAGTCCAGGGCATCGCTTCCTCCAAAGAGCAGAAAAAGAGAGAACAACAATACTCCACGCTAAGTTTTCCCTTTGTAGCAAAACAAAAAGGGCTTTATGTGGCATCCGGAGCGTGCACATCTCCCTAACCGTAAATGGCTGGATCAGCATCAAGATGAATTCAGGTACGAGTATGGAAAAATACCCAAACACATCTACAAGAACATCTCCCGCTACTGGAACAAGAGAGATACGCTATTCAGTCGATTCGATGAGGGGATCCTCATGAATGAGGAGCTGTGGTATTCTGTTACACCCGAAGCTATGGCTATATTTACTGCAAAGTTCATCAAAGCATGTGATCCAAGCATCAAATCTGTTCTCGATGTCTTCTGTGGAGGAGGGGGTAACTTGATCCAATTTGCCAGGTTCTTCGATCGTGCGTATGGCGTGGAATTCAATGAAATGAATCTCTACTGCGCGGAGCACAACTGTGAGGTGTATGATGTGTTGGACAAAGTGAGTTTGAAACTTGCAAACTGGACTGACCTTATTGGGTCAAAGTACTATAAACAACTCGAGACAGAAATCGACTTCATATTCTCTTCACCACCATGGGGTGGACCAAGCTATAAGGGTGTCAAGGTTTATGATCTTGAAACAGACCTCGAGCCCTTACCACTTCGAGAACTTCTTGAGTCCTTTTTTGCAATCACTCCAAATGTTGGGCTCTTCCTTCCGAAGAACTCTAACTGGGATCAACTATCTGAGGTAACGCGAGAGCTTCTCGGAGAAGATGCCAAGTGTCGTATCATGTTTGTCTATGATCAAGATCGTTGCAAAGGTATTATGGCATTTTGGGGTCGTATGTTCCAACCAGAGGGATATGACTATACGCAAGAGTTGAACGAGATGCAATACTACTACATGTCTGAACATTCCCGAGCACAAATGGGAGATGGACTCAATGATAACTCAGAACCAACTCAATTTGAGTATAGACCACAGGATGGACGGTACCCAGACAGAGCTGACGACAACAAGAAAGTTGAGAGATACATCCGAGGTGGCTATTCTGAGAACTTCTATGATGAGGAGTCCTCAAAGGACACAAAGGAACATGATCCTTATGCATGGTTTGATATGACTGTTCAGAAATGGTATGCAGTAGATAGGCTCACAGGAAAAACGGTCTATGTTTCAGATGATTCACAACTTCCCAATGGATTTGTCATGGGAAGCATGGGATCCTACAATGATGTTCAGGGTTATAACATGCTTTATGAAACTGGGCAGCATTATAGTAACACCAATGACGAAGGCACTGACACGACTATGGATAAGCACAGCGCTGGTTGGGAAGCTGAGAACAATTTCACGACAGAAAACAGTCAAGGAAGCAGCGATTCTATAATGAGCGATGAGGTCGACAAAGCTCAGAGTGCGGAGACTACTGTGACTCGTGAAAAAGGGAGTATTAAGCTACATGATGAGGATGAATGGGAAGACACGGATAACCTTGAGGAAGAGGATGACGTGCCACCGGAAGAAAGCTCATCCAAGGCCAGCTACCATTGCAATAATATGTAACACTTGCATGAATTATAACGATTTCAATGATAATAAAGATTTGGGAATTGTAATGTGATTTGGCGCAGAAAATATCCATGAGGAGATATCATAGGTCACAGGTCACATGAGAGCTTTGATGGGGCCAGTTGGGTGTTCAGGGTCATATCCAGATTCAGCTCTTTCAAAGTTGAATCCACCCTTCCGGATTCCCTTCTAGACTCACTGGCTGCAATAGTGTGGATCAAACTGTCACGAACTCTCTTGGTGCTCTGAAGCGCCCGGATGATTCTCTCCTTGTTTTTCAGATCATTTTTCAGTTGCAGAATTTCTTCCTCTTGGTCCTTCAGAATGATATCAACCTCGTTTTCGTTGTTCACTTCCTTTGTAGGAGAGAAGGACAGGTCATCATGAGGTCTACGACTGCCCTTAGAAGAGCCCTCATTCTGCTTCATTGAGAGCTTTAGTTGATGTTCCAAATGGTTGATGTAAGACTTGTACTCGTCAATCTCGGAGTACGTCCTTTTGAACAACTGCTCGACCTGAACAATGAGATCTGCAGATTGTCCGTCATCTTCTGTGGACTTAGCTAAGATCTTGTTGACAATTTCATTCTTCAAAACCATCTTCTCCGCATTCTTCTGGTCCATCATTCTGTTCATATGTTCAAGTCTTTCCGTCAATATCCTGTTCTCAGCCATGAGTTGAGAGATCTCCTCCTTGACATCCTCCGCAATCACTGTACTGGCATCCAGTGTATCAAGACTCAGTGAAAGTTTGCTCTTCTTCATTGAATCAAGCTCTTGCTGTTGGATCTGAACTTGTTTCTTCAACTTCTCGATAATCCTGTCCTTTTCAGAAGTTGTATCAATCTCATGTTTGCGTACGTTGAGACTGATATTCTTGGCACGAGCGGCGAATCTGACCGTATTCACAGTCTCGGCCAATGCGGAGTTACTGGTGTGAATTGTACAGAGAATGGCAACAACAGATTCACCGGATAAAGCAGGCTGCAAGATTCTTGTGAGTTTAGAGTCTCTGTAGTTGATGTGACCAGCACTAGTAGAAGAAGAAGATAGCTTTACAATCACACTTCCCAAAGCCAAAAGCGACTTGTTGATGAACGAGCCCTCCTTACGTCTCTCTTGCTGGCCAGTGGCTCTTTCAGATCCCGCCAAATCACACAGAGAGAGTGTGCTGAACGTTTCAATTCCCGTCACAATATTCGTAGTGGAAACTCTGATGAGAACAATGGCGTGAGAGCGTGAAGATCTTGTGTTGAAGTCTGTCTCTCCAACTCTTCTGTTCGTGTTTCCCTTGTGTATCAGTGTAAGGACATCAGCCTCGTTCTTGACGGTCTCTTCGACCAGACCAATAACCTTGACTCCATAGTTCGGAACGTCTCTAATCTTGAGATCGGAACTGGCTGAAAGGGCTGAAACTCGAAGCTGATCAACGTTCAACAAGTCATAGATCCTCTCGTTGTAGATCTCCAAATAGGATACCTTCATATCATACTTGTAGATATCCTTGTCAGCACGGTTAATACGCGCAAAGATTTCGCCGATAGATAGCGGAATCACACCAGGCTCTTCACCGGTACCGGTCATAGAGTATGTCTTACCAGATCCTGTCATACCGTAGGCGAACACCGTTGCATTGTACCCGTCCATCAACGACTCTACCAATCCCTTGACGCACTTCTCGTATACCTCCTGGTTGGTGCTCGACGGATCGAAGACATGGTCAAATTTGAACTCACCGACCTCGTTATGCTGAATTGCACCATCTGTCAAGTACCATGGGTCCTTGAGGAATGTGTCCGAAGGTTTGGCTCTGATGGCAACGGATATCGTCCCCGTGTAAGGCTGTGAGTTTGAGGCCATGGAAGAAGGCGTCGTAGGTCTCGATGCAGATGCATACGAGAGACTACTGGACGGTCTCTCTCTCACTGGCGTAAATGACGGTCTTTCCCCATAGCGGGAGCTATAGCCCCTGTTGGTGCTAGATGGAGTTTGCGCCCTGGACGCCGAAAGACTAGACGATGATCTCAGTGAGGGGGTTGCTGGTGTTCTTCTAGGAGTCTGGCTTCGAGAGTACATTGCGGCAGCTGGCTGGTACTTGTGTTCTGGGCTTGTGCTGGTCGTCACTCCTCACGTTTGGCTCTTCTTTTTGTGCGATCCATCGCTCTGTTCCCAAAAAGTGCGAGTGTAAACACAAGTTGTCAGGGCAACACAATATGTCAGATCTTAAAGCTACTAAAAAAGCAATACGGAAGATTTGAAGAAGCAACTTAAAGGTGAAATAAAATATAAAAAAACTCGGAAGAATGCAGTATTAGTCGTTCAGCTATTGCAATCATCTGTAACCCTCACAGGAATAGATGTAGCCACGATAATAAGCTCATGGTTAGAGGCGAAACTGAAGAGGGGACATAAAGTTAATCTGGTCATGAGAAAAAGTGTGATTGTTGTGTTTTTATTGTGGAAAGCAAGTGTGTGACCCTCCAGAAAGATCAAGCAGCAGTTGCCAAACCGACAGCGTCGTTCTTCAAGTCATAGACAGAATAGAATCTGCGAAGGAAAGCATCACCCAAGATGGCCATAGGACCAATTGGAGCTGGGAAGTCCATTGGAGTGAATGCCGAGATGCAGGAACCAGAAACTTCCAAGGTGTAGTCGTACGGGCCAATGGTGAAGTTGTAACCAGCCAAGTTGAAAGTCAAGTCTGGCAAGTTATCTCTGGTGTCACACTCAACAGCGTACTGGCCTGACCAACCCTTCTTCGCACCAATTTCAGCATTTAGAATCTCAGCCAAGCCTGAAGGCAAAGCAATCAAGGAAGTACCTGTGTCAATAGCAGCGCCGGTGTTCTCCAAAACAGCCCACTCGTCACCAAGACCAAGACCCTCAAGGGAAACTTCCCAATAGGCTTTACGGCGGACAGGCAGCCAAGTCATCTCGCCAGTGTATTTATCATCCTCGTAACCACCAAATGTAGCAACACCACCATCCTCACTGACGTCAGCGTTACCCAAGTAGAAAGCAAACTGCTCCTTGTCAAGGAGACCGGCGTTGATGGCACTGTAAACTGGTGGAACAACGTGATCAACAGAGATAGTGTCGTACCCCAAACCGAGGATGCCGTCAAACTTACCAAAAGCGAAAGCCAAACCTGGTTCGGAAGTAGCCTCAGCAAAGTCCTGTTTTGGGATGATCAAGTCACCCAACTGCAAGGTATCCTGAGAGATGTAGCCCTCCAAAGATCCAGAACCGTATCTGATGGCGAACTCAGAACCGTTGGCCTTATATGTAGAGGAGGAGTCATGGTCGTACTTGGTGTGCAAGTAGCAAGCCAAGGAGGTACAGTCGGTGGAAGGAACCCACAGGTTGGAAGAACCTGTGTCCAAGATGACCTTGAAAGTCTGCGCTGGGGTACCCAAACCAATCTCGGTGTAGTACTGAGCGTTCAAGTAGTTGGTCAATGGGGTGTCATGGCCACCCTGGATGAGTGGGGCTTGAGCTCCTGGGTAAGCCTTCTGGAACAAGGCGGTGTATCTGTTGGCAAACTGCTGAAGATATTCGTCAAAAGTGACACCCTTCAACTGGTCATCAAGAGGTCTCTTGTGGATCTTAGCAGAATGGATCTTAGCCTCAGCAGTTCCAGAGAGGGCGACAATGGCGCAGGCCACCTGAACGAGCATGAACTTCATTGCTGTGGCTGGGGAGAGGTTGTTTTAATAAGCTGCTTTGAGGGAACGAAGCAGGAGGCGATTGTCAATTGCGAACGAGTGAAGAACAATAGAGGTGGTTTAACTCAATTCCAGAGAAGGGCTCAAGTTGTGTGGTCTTCAATGGGTTTGTGGCAGGCTGTGGGGGAAGGGTGGCTTGATAAGATTTCTTTTGGTGGCAAAGCGCGAAACAATTGCTGTATCACGTGCGATGTGCCAGCCGCCTTTTTTTTTCTGCTTCTTCTAAACGCCTAGTTTTTGTTCGGGCACGACCATCTGAATCAAATTATTTAAAAAATATGCTTCGCGGCAGGTTCGAACTGTCGACCTTCAGATTATGAGACTGACGCTCTACCGACTGAGCTAGCGAAACCACACGTATTCTTGGTGAAATGAGCTCTTTCCCTGATAATGAAATCGTATCCAACTCACAAGTTGACATATACTTATGATCTTTACCGTAGAAATATGCCTCCAATTATCATCTTCTACTTTGGTGAGTAAATATCGCTTCATCAATAATGATATACACCTATCATCAGACAAACACGAAGAGCCCACGATGTATCCAAATCCTGACCAGGAGAAGAACCAATGAGCATGCCAAAAGCATCGAACCGCATAGCGAAGCAAGACCAACGAAAGCATGAATCTTCGCTTCGGTAGAAGTAGAGGTAGCATCGAGTGGAATAAATGACCCAGAGATTAAGCAGCCCAATATCGGGCCAGGAGTTGACGAAAAGAGCAGGAATCCCAATCTTGCTTCCGACCCCTTGGTCCCAAACGCCTGTGCGAAGCATGCTGGGAAGAGGGAAAACAATGGAGCAACGCAAAACCCAAACAATGCAACATAAACAGAGAATCCAGGCATGCTGTGATACTCAATACATGGAATCCAAAGCGCAAGGATGGCGAGACCGGCAACTGAGAGACATATAAAGAGTGTGTTGAATCTCCCTAATTGATCACCAATTATACCGGGCACGATGCGACCAGGGAAGCCAAATATATTGTAAATGACGAGCAAATATTCTGCTATGATTGATCCAGGATCAAGAAGAGCTCCAAAGAGATCCTGGTAGAAGATTACTGGATAAGAAGCGAACATCCCAAGAAGGTTGGAGAACAGCATAACGTCGTACTTCACATCTGTGGTCTGTGCAACCCAGCTGCTGAAGAGTCCTCTGTAAGTTAATGGGAGTCTTCGTATGAGATCTCTGTCGAATCTTGAATTGGAAACTGTGTGTTGCTTATGGATGAACTCAGGATCGAGTCGTTGTGGGGTAAGGAGAACTGCGCATAATGACAGTGGGATGAGAATGAAACCAATTGCTCTGACAGTCCAGGGGAATCCAATCTTAGGCACCAGATTCTTCATCATGATTGGCCATATGATACCACCAAGTGAGATTCCTGACATTGAAATACCAAGAGCAGTGGCCCTCTTTTTCTTGAACCACTCAATGGGACTGAAGAGGATGGCAGGGTAAAGGAGGGAAGCGCCCACCGGGAACATCACTGCTTGGAAGAGATAGCACTTCCATAGCTCTCCCTTCTCCAATGATGAAAGCCCAAACAAGGCAACAACAACTAATGTACAACCAATAGTGAGCAGTGTGCGAATGCCCAGCGCGTAAACAAGAGGGAGCGCAAGAGGTGTACAGAAGTACATGAACATGGGCTGGCAACCTCCAATGATAGATAATCTTAGCGATGAGACATCAGTGAAGAATATTGTCTCGTAATAAGTTTGGAAAGCACCGTAAGCGTTGATGAGGCCGAAAGACATGGTACTGCAGCACATACACCCAATGATCACAAGCCAACCACGGCCGCCTTCTGGGAAATCATCCTGGTCAAGTTCAACTGCAAAGGTTTTGTTAATGTCTTCACTTTTTTCATTCACGTCAATTTGTATAATTTCAACAGGCTCTGAAGCCTTTTTGGGGACTATCACGTCCATCGCGGTTTGTGGGGAACAATAGTTGATGACAGGCTACTGTGTGGATTCAACCCTTTACAAGAAGATGGTTATTCTATTAATTCCGGGTCTTTTTGTAGTAGTTGTATTGTATTCTCGAGGGGTTTTCTCAACTCGTCCATATGACTAATTTGGGACCATGAACCCGCACTTCTGGGGAAGCCGGGGCAAAGGACTCGTAGTCTATCACTTTTTTGAATTCGGTCGTGCGGCATTATCAAAAATAAGTAAATCGCCTTAAAATGAAAGCTATATATCAGGGTTGGGAGAGGGACACAGTAATGTCTGTCACGGGTTAGTAGCGGTCAACAGGTCAACATGACATGGCCAGGGTGATAGGACACAAGTCCTTAGCACATCAACAGGCGTCGCTTGCCATAAGCCATGAACCAAGGAACACAATTCAATCAACACGCGTCAATGAAAACATTGCTATCATGGGCAAATTCTTAGAAGTTGACTCTATTGTTTGGAGCAGACTTCACCATCTTCTGGATGTCCTTCGTCTCCATCTCTTCAACGGCAGCATGATCAACGGTCGCAGAGCCTCCAGCAGCCATCATGCCAACAGATCCCTGGGAAGAGGTCGATGAAGTGGATGAGCTTCTTCTGCTCTTGGAATATGGGATGTAGACCTCGTTACCGTCGATGGTGACAACGTGCTTACCTGTGTTAGGCAAGGAGCGGGAGTAGGTGGAGCCCTTTCTGGTGTTGAGCATACCAAAATATTTGTCAAAAATACCGGACATTATGAATATCTGTAGTTGTAGTGTAGTACTCGAATCTGTTGTGTGTGTTGGTTTCTCTCCGGCTAAGTCCCTTGAATGAGAAACAGATGAAGAAACAGGTAAGGTAAATACACTGAATATCTGTACAACAAGCTGGGAGCGGGGTGGCTTATATAGTCTTTTAGAGAAATCAGACTAAGTGGCGCTCCTACACTATAGCCTGACTCTTCTTGATTTAGATAGAGGGGAATTTGGAGATTAAGCTTTAGTAAGCCTGTACAAAGACCCGTGTCGCAGCAACCCCAACCATGTGGAGACCTGGCCGCCTCTGAGTGGATGTTTCTAGAAGCCCCTTAATTCGCACATGACTGACCAGCAGTGACTCCCGCCTCTGACGTGTGATAGCAGATGGTTCTGGAACCGAATCGGGAGCAAACGTAGAGGGGAAGAGCATCGGTGTGGCCACACATGACTCCTTGCAAAATGAACACAGAAGAGCTCACGTAAAGGAGTCTAGAGCATGGTTCAGTATCAGTCGATGTATTTCCTACTGGCTACTACTGACTACTGACCCAGAGCCTCTGTAATACCAGAGCGCTGTTTCAAATAGATCAAGCTGAATAATCCCGTCATCGCCACAGGGCTACAAAATCTGGGGAAGTCATCTCCGCGAACGCACGGCTGAACTCCACTTCTGAGTAACGATTACTCAACTAGCTGTACTCGGAAATGAAAATAGGAGGGGAAGAGCATAATCGACCAGTCAAATAACTGCAGTTCGGGTGCGCTTGTGTCTTTTTGTTTGCACTGCCACCATGACTATATGCAAGCAACTGGCACATGAGTCAGCCGTCTAGAGCCTTGACAGGTATTCATCGTGTGGCCATGTGTGACTGATAAGGTTCACAGGCACATGATAACGCTCTAGTTATCTACTAGTGTTGTTGGAACAAGCCCGTTTTAATTTCTTATCTAATTCGAGGCCTGAACAGGGATCAGGCTGGTCTTTTTTATTAGAAGCCGGCTATCGATTTAATGTTAAATTATGGGTAATTAGACTAGATGCTTTATATTTTGGTTGTGAATAAGAATTTTCTATCACAACTTCTGTTGACTCTACTCCATACGAACATTCTATTTTAACGATATATATATATATACATTTTTTGAACACTAATTTTTGCAGGTTGATCAATTTGATTTTGAAGTTCTTTAACTTTGCCCCATTAACCTACACTTGGATTTGGCTGTGGAGGATTCAATTTACAAATTATGGAGATTGGTGACTCTTCCAAATGGCGTCCCTTTCCCTTAAATGTCTCGAAAATTGCCTTCTAGAGAGCAACTCGAGGGCAAAAAAATGGATCACGTCAGCTTGGACGGTAGCCATAACTGATAATTTTTGAAAGGAAATGACCCATACGACAATATCGCAATACTCCTTCTGAATGAATTTCAGGAAATTTGATTCAGTGAGTATTTTGTTGTGAGGTGATATATATTGCCTATCAAAACAAGATTTGCTTTCACACCCGGACACCACTATTGTATATGGCTGGGCGAGTCTAACACCTGCTGATCTGAGAAGAAGGTTCAAATGGAAGTCGTCTCAGATATATGTATATACTGTTAGACCTTAAAGCAACGCCGGTTCTTACAATTCGCATCGCTTGGAGGCAGGGGTCCACAGAACGAGGGGCAGGCAGCGAAAAAGGTCACCGAGGAATCTGAGAGCGCAGCAGTGTGACCTTCTTGTCTATATTATATAATATATAGTGGCTACTCTACCAGGGGCCAAAGGCTGGACTTCGACTTGTATTCATCAGTTGATATTTGCATGGTTACCAACTTCCTGCGCAAGCAAGTTTTTGTGGTCTGCTGGGTTCGCGGCAGCTTCGTACAGCGTTACCACCGGATCCTTGCTCAGGGGACTTGTGAAGATCCCTCTTAGTTCAATGTAGTAGATCCTTGTCACCTCATCCTCGTCATCGCTCCAGTTGTTTTCAATGAAAAGCGTCAGATGCGTCGTGCCCTGGAACGCAGAGCGTGGGAGGTGATGCTCCACAAAGGTATCCTCATCGGTGGAGATCGTACTTTCATCCAATACACCAACTAGTGGCTGTTCAATCTTGTGTGTTGGCTTTGCATCTCCAATGTTGTCAAAGTCAAAGTTGTTCTTGTTCTTGAATATCTTGATGCTCTTGGGACAGCTGTCTCCATCCCCGCTTGTTCTGAGGATGAGGGAGTAGAGCTTGACGTTCCCCGTAAAGGGGATGTTCACCACCATCTGTGAATCTGTGTCCGACTCAATGAATCCATCAAGTGAGAAGCGGTCATGATATTCTTTAAAAACTTTTTGTATTTGATCATTTGGTTGTGCAATGTTGAGTGCAGTGAGTTTGTAGAAGTCAATGTACTGACGGAGGTTCTGGGCCTCTGAAGTCGGTATTGGTGCGATATGGGAGTGTTCATCTCCTCCGTTCTCATGAGAGTGAGAATGTCCGTGGTGATGCTCGTGTTCACAAGACATTTGCCTTCCAATTGCCGGCTTGCTTTGAGTCTAAACTGACTTTATTCCAAGAGAAACCACATTAAGAACCCGGACACCTATAACATCCGAACACCATTATTGTCTTGGAATCGATGGAAGTCTCTGAGAGATTCGGGTCTCGTTTACCTCTGCAAGCCTGTTTACTTTCCCCACTGCATCCAGCGCCATGGTCCACCAAGCCGAGTTTCTTGATTCGAGAGGCACAGAGATATCTTCTATTCTCGCTGGTGGTTATGCACACCCGCTCTCCCGTGAGTGGCAGCACGAAAGACAGCTGACCAAGAACATGTTCATCTACCCGCTCTTCATCACCGACGATCCAGATGACGAGACCGTTCTTGAGACCCTCCCAAACCAGAAGAGATGGGGTGTTAACAAGGTTGTTCCATACGTCGAAAGTCTTATTGCCAAGGGGCTCAGAGCCGTCATTCTCTTCGGTGTTCCTCTCAAGCCTGGTGTCAAGGACTCAGTGGGAACTGCTGCCGACGATCCCGAGGGCCCTGTAATCACCGCCACAAAGGCACTAAAGGCTAAGTTCCCTGACCTCTTTATCATGGCGGACGTGTGTCTCTGTGAATACACTTCTCATGGTCACTGTGGTGTCCTGTTTGAAGACGGCACTATCAACAGAGTCGAGTCCGTCAGAAGAATCGCTGCTGTCGCTGTTAACTACGCCAAAGCCGGTGTTGACTGTGTTGCCCCATCTGACATGATCGATGGCCGTATTCGTGAAATCAAACTAGGTCTTATCGAAGCCCAGGTGGCCCATAAGTGTCTCCTCATGTCCTACTCCGCCAAGTTCAGTGGCAACCTCTATGGTCCATTTAGAGACGCTGCATGCTCTGTCCCAGGCCAGGGTGACCGAAGAAGATATCAGCTCCCATCTGGTGGAAGAGGTCTTGCTAGAAGAGCTCTCAAAAGAGACTTGGAAGAAGGTACTGATGGTGTCATCGTCAAACCATCAACTTTCTACTTGGACGTGATGGCCGATGCGACTGAGATCTGTAAGGACTACCCAGTCTGTGCATATCACGTGAGTGGTGAATACGCTATGCTCCATGCTGCTGCCGAGAAGGGTATCTGTGACCTGAAGACCATTGCGTTTGAAGCTCATCACGGCTTCATCAGAACTGGTGCCAGATTGATTATCAGTTACTTCACTCCAGAATTCCTTGAGTGGTTGAGCGATTGACAGCTACGCTTGACTTTTGCCTTGTATATATGCAATTTCATCTTGTTCTTTAGACTAGTTCCCAGTAGCAGTTATGCTAAGAGTGCTGTTCTCCCTTCTTGCTGCTTCTCTCCTTTCTTACTTTCTTCAACAGGAGCTTCCGGTTCTTTAATATCAGGAAGATCTGCCACGGAAGGCAGTTGTTGCTTCAGAATCCCGGTCTTGCCATTCTTTGCATCCTCTTGTTCCTCCATGATTCGAAGCTCGTCATCGATATCATCTTCATAGTCTCTCCCAACAACAGTAGATGCCAGCATCTCATCAATCTCCTCTTGATATGCAATATTATCATGAACCTCATCCACAAGCTTTTCGACGTCCTCGACCTTCGTCTCATTATTCAACTTCTTCAGGATCTCATTACCATTCTGTAACCCTTTCAAGAAGTCCTTCTCGATAAGCTTGAACTCAATATTCTGGATCATATTCTCAAGATTGAACATCTGATTTGACACATCTTCAATCAGTTTCTCCTGATATTTTGTCTTCTTCAGAAGGATCCTCGCACTATTCTTATCATTTTTACGAAGGTATGCCTTGATCTGATCCTGCTCGCTCTTGACAAGGAGATTCATCTTGCGCTGATACTTCAGGAGCTTATCCTTCTGGAGCTTGACTTGAAGCACGGCCTTATCCTGAGCAGTCACCTTTGGTGATGATACATTGTTTCCCATTGTATGCGATCTCTGATGCTATAAGCTATGGGAGCTGAGTATAGCAGCTAGCTGGGAGAGATTAAAGATCGTGATAAGTCGAGGTGGAACCTTCGATTTTGCTCGCGTAATTCCTGTCATTCGGATTTCGGCCATCGTATAAGGAAGTTTTATGTTGTGAAGATACCTGACAGAAAGACCTTATTGTGTTAGAGCTTGAGGAGGATAAAGAAAAGATCTGCCCATATTTGCTTATGAGACTTGTGTACGAAGTAAAGCTTATCGAAGAAGATTATTGAACAAACATCTTCATAGTCAAATGATTTGTTGTTTTCTTTGCTTATCGAAGTATCAAATCCAAATCTTTCGTAAATCCGATATAGTGTAACGGCTAGCACGGTTCGCTTTCACCGAGCAGACCCGGGTTCGACTCCCGGTATCGGAGCTTTCTTTTTTAAATCTTGAAAAGAAGAACTGGTAGGAGCAACACAATACTACGTACTGTTCGTTCACATGCTGATTTGACCCACCCCCCGGTTGTTGCTTCAAGCTTGTGATTTTCAACTTCAGCGCTTGTTCTGTACCACTCACCATTCAACTGGTTGATATTACAAAACTATCTATTGACGAACAATGGCCGACAAGATCCAGCAGGTTTCCGATATCTTCAACCAGCTCTGTAACGAGGTTGATATCTCTCAGACAAGCTTCCAGAGTAAGTTTGATTTCGTTTTCTAACTATGCTTGATCTAACCAGCTATTAGTTGCTCTGGCTTCAATCTGCTTCAATCCAATCTTCTGGAACATCGCTGCCAGACTTGGTAAGTATTCCTTTCTACATTTCCACAGAACCTGAAGTAACATGTGTCTACCAAGAGTACAACACCCACTTCTTGACCAAGATCGCAGGTGGTGCGAAGAGTGGCTGTTACATGCTGGCTCTGACTATTTTCTCTCTTGGCATCTTTAGAGATTATCTCTATGACAGAGCTTTGAAGGAGCAGGTTACCTCTGAACTACTGATTGGTCCAATCTTCCAGGCCGCAGGTGTCGCTTCATTCGCCCTTGGAAACATCTTTGTCCTCAGCTCCATGTGGGCACTTGGTGTCACTGGAACTTACTTGGGTGACTACTTCGGTATTCTTATGACCAAGAGAGTCACTGGATTCCCATTCAATGTCCTGGACAACCCAATGTACGTTGGTTCCACCATGTGCTTCCTGGGTACTGCTCTCTACTTTGGGAAGCCAGCAGGCTTGTTTGCCACCATTGTCGTGCACATTCTCTACTCAATTGCTTTGAAATTCGAAGAGTAGGTGTTTCCTTTGATAATATCAGATTGAACAAACTACTAACACAATTACGCAGGCCATTCACCGCTGAGATCTACGCAAAAAAGGCGAGAGAGGATGGAAAGAAGGCCAACTAAGTACCCTCTGCACTCTCCTCAAGGACAGAAACCTCCAATCTGTTTGGGTTTTCAGGTATATAACTATGCATATGTATCTATACTCGTCGATTCCTACTATTTCGCACTAATTTGTTGTCAAACACAATAAGCCGTGGGCGTCGCCAAACCACCAACTTCAACGCCTGTGAGAAGCTTGAATAACAATTAATCAAAATGGACTTAAAAATAGGTCACTTTCTGCTGTAATAGGCCTGAGCTGCAAAAAAACAGAGTACATATAGGGACTGGATAAGTTAAAAAAATAATCAGAATTTGCCTCCTATGGGATTTGAACCCATGATCCCCGCATTACGAGTGCGATGCCTTACCACTTGGCCAAGCAGGCAATTCTATGAATGCCCGGAAGCGTGTATAATCCGACCGAAATAGTGCTAAGGCTTGGAGATAAGGGGGGATCTTATTAGCTGCTTTATGATGTTTAAGCAATTCCAAGCTTCCTTTATTGGAAAGTATTCGTTAGATTCGCTAATTTGTTGATTTTGTGAGTTGTATTGGTATTTATACCTTCTAATTCTAGGAGCGGGCCTGCTGTGGGCAATAATCGAGGAATGGAGAACTTATTATATCTTTAACTTATAGGAACTTCGACAGCTCAGTCAATAATATATATACCATGGCGCCATGCAAAACGTCGACGTTGTAGTAATTTAGTACCTGCCGCCTAAATGTTTACAAGAATTGAGGCCGAAGTGGAGGTGCGGTTTCATCAATTCTGATCGATAATATATTATTCAGTTCTTGGACTGTATCAATTATTGGATCAAAATATTCATCTTCTATTAGTATCATGGTGAGATTGTTGCTAGTTGCAACTGTTGATTTGGAATATTGTAATTCTAGCTGCGAACGTGATTAGTGAACACCAATGACAGACAACTCAAGAGTCCAAACGCGTCGTATATGAACGTGGACAGTGAGTGGCTCGTTTCCATCTGGGCCGATGATACCCGGGACCTTTAGTTCCACAGAATCGCTAGACCACCAACATTTACGAGCTGGCTTTCTCCAGAACAACAACAACTTTGAAGATGTGCCCGCACTCTTTCTGGTGTTCGATCTGTTTCTGGAGACGGAACGAGAAGCCGATCTGGCCGCACTGTTGGCGAGTTCGGCAAGTCTGGACCTTCTGGACTGCTTCGTACTTGCGTTGGAGATGACAGGGTTGAGGGCCGGTGAGGATGGCGATGCTGGAGAGTCGGGTTGAGAAGGAGGCTGTTGATTTGGGTGTTTCAAGTCAACGAGTGCCAATGATGTCAAGACTGTCTTCCCTGGTTCCTGGGATCTATGACCCCAGTCCGTCTCTGTAGTGAAGCCAGATGAGCACAACATGTCCAACAAGTGTTCTTCAGCAGGACCCAATTTCTTACCAGGGACAAATCCAAGGCCTTCAAATACCTTCATGCGGCTTGTCAAATAGCTGCCAGCAGCTTGTTTAATAGATCTGATACCCTGTGGGCTGATACCCTTGTGAGGCGGGACGACATAGTAGTCAATATCTTCTCTCAAGACAATGATGGATGGCTTTTCACTCAACACTTCAACATCTGGAGTCTGGTATGCATCATAAACCTCTGTTTTTGCTCCATGAGGCAGTCTTTGTGCTGCTCTAGAGAAACTCTGAATGATGTACTCGAAACATGTGGGATCGAAATTCACATAGACAACGTCATTCTCCTTCAAAGGGAATATGGTATTACCGTTGATATCGACAAAGACGCCGTTTGGGAAAAGACACAGTAATATACTCTCGGGAAGGTTCATCAGCTCGTCTCTTGTGATCTGGAACATGGTGCCTCTGATGTTGAGGTTGATTATGGAGGTCATATCCACGACGTCATCAGAGTTAATTGCGTCGATGAGAGCTTGGTCGGAACCACCACCTTCCTCCACCTGGGTGAGGACGTTGGAATGGGACATGGCGCTCACAGAAGAAGATTTGGGAGTTGGTGGATAGTGTGATGGAGTGAATTACTTTGGTGGAAAGATGGAAGCTCTCTGTACCCGCCAGTGGTTGAAGACGCTTCTAGAAGGTGAGTCAAGACCGAGAGAGAGAGAGAGAGGCAGAGAGAGAGAGAGAAAAAGAAAGAGAGGGCCCCTTGAAGATCTGAAGACAACAAAGAACTCTTCAATTGTGTGCTAGACAAATGCGGTGGTTGAAGTTATATTAAGGGCCCGACGGGGATTTAAATCTCTGGTCTCGGAAAAGTTGACAGTTTTTGCCCTATTAGCGGGTTTTTGTTTGTGGCGGTTTGCCAATTTTTTCCTTCGCGGTGACGTTTTGTGAGTAAAGGTCACGTGATCTTTTGCGAGAAGGGCGGAAAACCGCTGAGTCATCATTCGCGGACCTGAACCAACCAATCACTGCACGAGGTCACCTGGGCAACTATCGGCGCAGTCTACCAAGGATTGTTTGTTGTTGTTGTTGTTAGTGTTGATAGTGTCGGGCATTGGACAGGCGATGCTCATATTTCCATTGATAATAGCTGTTTAGAGTTAGAATGCTCATATTCCACCGATTTAAGCCGACACTGCAAGAGTCTTCGTTGCTGAGAAAATCGGCTTGATTGGATGAGAGAGAAAAGAGGTGGCGGGCCTAGAACCCCGCGCCCCTCCTGGCACAAAACATCAGAAAGAGGACCCCCCCCCGTTAAAGCGCAAACAACCCGTCTCACCACCAAAAAAGTACAAAAAAGAGCCGCTCAGGACGCCGAAGGCAAGCGAAACCCGCCGACAAGCTTCATTCGAAACTAAGAGGCCCGGCTTTCTACCCCCTGAAACAGCGTGGCAGTGTTTGCGCCAGTTCCCACTCCTCAACGTTTTACCGCAGGCTTCACACGTGCTGGATTGACACCTTCCAGCGGCCAACAGCTCAATTCCATCACCAGTAAGAAGAGCTTTTTTCTGACTGAGGAATCTTTGTCCGCTCTTTGCTCTCCCAAAAAGTAAGCCCTCCACACGGATCTTTCAACCGTGCCAACTTGACTTTTGAAGTCTTTCGCATAGCAACCGATTCCGCCTGCCAACGATGTCACTCCTCCACCCAGCTTCAAGAAAGAGACCCAGATCGTCCTTCAGCGACTGGAGCACGCTGATGCAGAACAACTTTGCCGACTCTGAGAGCGCCATCGGGCCAGACACATCTGTAACGTCCTCTGTGACCCAGAGAGACTCCAGCGTTATCATCATCGAGTCCGACGATGAAACTTATGGCCTCAACACTGGCACCGACCCACAGTACTCAGATGGAGAGCAATCCATTGTCTTCATCAAGGACCAACAGCTCAAGGGACTAACAAATAACGATCTCGGAGAAGAGTACTTTGACCAGCAACTCAAGTTTGACACGGATGATGAACAAAGCCTGCGCCCCGGTGAGGTGAAGTTCAACACACACATCCTAGACCGTGGAAACATCAACGACAACTTCAACTTGAATAGGGAAGTCAATGTTGCGTCACTGAAACGCTCGACCAAATCTACAGCCTACTACAATCAGATTGGCATGCACGTTGGCCTGAAAAAGAGAAGAACAAATTCTTTACCACAGTTGCCCCTTTCGCAAATATCATACCGCAGAGTATCCGAGCTCTCCAAGATTGGTGAGGTCAGACCAAGCTTGATTGTCCCAAACAAGTTCGGCTTGTCCTCCGCTGCCACAACACTGCATGACACATCTTCTTCTACCGTCTACGGTTTTTTGTCATCAAGCAATTCATCTTCAACCCCACTGTCCCCAGTTCATGGCGAGAGAGTCAGAGACAAGGTGACAGATGAGAATGGATATTACATTGCCGAGCCTGGTGAATACTTTGCAAATGGTCGTTTCAAGATTTTGAGCATCTTGGGCCAAGGTACATTTGGCAAAGTCATCAAGGCATTGGACGTCACCACACACGAAACAGTTGCAATCAAGATAATTAGAGCAATCCCAAAGTACAGAGAAGCATCTAAGATTGAGCTGAGAGTGCTGTCGACGTTGAAGAATGCTGATCCGGAGAACCTCAACAACTGCATCCATCTGAGAGAGGTACTTGATTATGAAAACCACATTTGCATCATTACTGATCTTTTGGATATTTCGTTGTATGAGTTCTTGCAGAGCAACACGTTCAAGCCATTCCCAGGCTCCCAGATACAGGCCATCACTAGACAGCTCATCAGATCTGTTGCATTTTTGCATGATTTGAAGTTGATCCACACAGACTTGAAGCCAGAGAACATTCTTTTGACATGCTCAGACTTTTTAAAATTTAAAAAGTCAAAAGTCCTCAAGAACCCTCTGATCAACATCATTGACTTTGGCAGTGCGATATTCAATGACGAGTATCACAGTGAACTTGTCTCTACAAGACACTACAGAGCTCCTGAAATTGTTTTGGGTACGGGATGGTCATTCCCATGTGATATGTGGTCTCTTGGGTGTATTTTGGTCGAACTCGTTACCGGTGAAGCTTTATTCAATACCCATGAGAACTTGGAACACTTGGCAATCATGGAGAAGGTTTTTGGTGAGAAATTGCCAAATGCCTTGATCAAAAAGGTGGAGAACCCTAATGTCAGGGAGTTCTTCTACAAAGAAGGCCACAATTACCAATTGGTATATCCAGGCACTGATACGACCGACAAGTCGATTGAGTTCGTGAACAAGATTAAGAGATTAGATGACTGGATCTGCTCCAAAGTCAAACTGAAGATAAGGATCAACATGTTTGAATCTCTACAGAAGAACTGGGATTCCAACAGGGCCAGAGTAAAGGATTTGAACTACGAGACGTTTCAGTTCTGGTACTTCTTTATTGATTTGGTAAGACGACTGCTAAAGTATGACCCTTCGAAGAGAATAACGGCAATTGATGCCTTGAGCCATCCATGGTGGGACTTTGGCATCATTGACGTAGCAACAAGCTCTCTTATTTGAAGGTTTGGGGGAAGGATGAGATTGGGGAGAAGATTGAAGATGATTATGACTTGATGATGGGTACAATTTACGGTTTGGTATGGCTATATCTGGATGGATTTTTTTTACTTATACTTTACTTCTTTTATTACGGCGGTTGATTCCTTACAATTCTTGGGATCGACCAGACAGAAGCCTTTTTTATATGATAAGCACGTCGTCTTTATTTGTTTATTTCAAGAATACTTTTAGAATTTCAGGTCATATACCCCTTTCGTGGCACTGATCTCACATTTGATAGACTGTTCTCGCTGTCGTTTGTTAACATTCCCATCCTTGATCACACGAACAGCTGAATGACTTCTAGCTACACTGACTGTCATAAATCCACTTTATATATGATATAAACTTCATGGTCTGAGTCTCTTTGGGTCTCTTGGGAAGAGGGAGGCTCTTCTGATGTTCTTGAGATCCAAGAAGAACATCACGACACGCTCGAGACCAATACCACCACCTGCGTGTGGAGGACAGCCGTATGTGAAGGCATCGACATAGTCCTTCAAACCTGGGTCCATTGGGTTGAGCTCGTGGTGCTTCATGCGCTCAGCAAGCATCTCGGCGTCGTGAATACGCTGGGCACCCGACAAGATCTCCTCACCACGCATGAAGAAGTCGTAGGAGTTGGAGTAGCGTGGGTCAGCGGCATCAGGCATGGTGTAGAACGGTCTAATGGCGAGTGGGAACTTGTCCAAGATGTAGAAGTCAGTGTCATATTTCTCTCTGACAAGACGACCGAGAAGCTTCTCGTCCTCAGTGGACAAATCCTCAAATTCGTCGA
The DNA here is from genome assembly GCA_030563225.1 of Petasospora hungchunana. NCBI lineage: Eukaryota > Fungi > Ascomycota > Saccharomycetes > Phaffomycetales > Wickerhamomycetaceae > Petasospora > Petasospora hungchunana. The sequence continues at coordinate 155,756 of JAKUBL010000002.1, read as the reverse complement.
TGTCGGTTCTGCCGCCAACGGTACGCAAGAGCTCAATACCATCTTTGAAGTGCAGTCTGACCATCTTTCCGTCCTTTGGAAGCTTGAACTCTTCAACTGGATACTGCTTTCTGACAATAGCAATCTCCTTGGCGTATCTAGTCTTGAGCTCACTGAAAATGAAAACGAACAGCTCCTCAAGAACGTCCAAAACTTCGTGGTAGTGTTCCTCGAAGGCCATCTCCAAATCCAAACCAACAAACTCGGTCATGTGTCTGTGTGTGTTGGAGTTCTCGGCTCTGAACACTGGGGCAACCTCAAAGACACGCTCAAAGTCGGCAGCGATCAACTGCTGCTTGTAGAGCTGTGGAGACTGGGCCAAGTAAGCCTTGTTCTTAAAGTAAGTCACCTCAAAGACGTTTGCACCACCTTCAGATGGGGCACCGAGAAGCTTTGGAGTGTGGATCTCAGTGAACTTCTTCTTCTCGAGGAACTCCTTGAACAGGCTGGTAACCCCGGCCTGGATCTTGAAGATGGCCTGGTTGGTGACAGTTCTCAAGTCAATGACACGGGCCTCAAGACGAGTGTCTAAGTTCACGACTGGCAAACCAGCAGCCTCAGCTTGGGCCTCGGATCTGGAAGCATCCTCAATGAGAATAGGAAGCTGCTGTGGGGTCTCGGCGATAGTGTAAATCTTTGTGACCTGAATCTCGACATCTTGAACCGTACATGATGTAATTGGTTCAGCAACCTTCTTAACGATACCGTGAACAAGAACAATGGACTCCAAGTTGATACCAGCAGACCACTTTACCATCTGCTTAGAGACCGACTCACCGCTGGCTCTGACCAAGGCCTGGATCAAGTTCGACTGCTGTCTCAAGGTGAGGAAGGCCATGGCAGCACCCTGGGCACGGGAAGTGTGGACACGAGCACGGAAAACAACCTCCTGGCCGTCGTTCTCAGCAGAAAGAGATTCAAACTTGACACGCTGAACATTTGTTCTGGAGCCCTCGGCAGATTGGATGAGTGGGAGCTTGCCGTAATTGGCTTTGGCTGGGTCATTAGCCTCACGGGCAGCCTTCTCAGCCTTCTCCTTCTCCAACTGAGCAGCACGCTCTTGCTTCTTCTTTTCCTTCTCCTTTTCCTTCTCCAGCTTCTTTAGGGCCTTCTTGGACAACGGCTGGCCGTCTGGGCCAAGCACAACGTCAGCAGTAGCAGGAGCTTCAGCTGGGGTAGTCTCAGAGACAGTGAGGTTCTCGATCTTCTCAGCAACCTTTTCAGCCATTTCTGTTATGTGGTTGGAAGTAAATGGCTTGGATGCTTAAAGTAGAGTGGAAAATGTTGGTCATCGCCGACGTCGCATTGCTGACACGCCTGTTATTGACAGTCGCTCTATTTCGAACACAATTTGGGATCTTCGGCAAAGAACAGCACGAAGCACGGAAGGTAATGTCATTGGCCGATTATCTGTCCAAGAACTACGGAAAGGGTGATAAGAAGGACAGAAAGAAGAAGGAAAAGAAGGGGAAACAAAAGTCGCTGGTGGTCGACGATGCTGTTCCACAAAGAGAAAGAAAGGAAGTGAAGACGGTAGTTCAAAAGACGTCAGAGGAAACAAAACCGTCAAAAGGGTGGTCACTTGTTGGCTCCTCAGATTCAGTGGCTGAACCTATTCAAGATGAGTTGCCCAGAATGGCCTCTGGGGCAAGAGCTGGTCTTCAAACAGGCGCAGATGTCGCTGCTCAGATCAAGGCCAAAGAGGAGAAGGAAAGACGAATGCTCGAGCAAATGCGAGCTCAGGGTCACGCAGACCAGAACAAAACGATATACAGAGATAGTGAAGGTCGTAAAGTGGATATGGTAGCCCGTCTTGAGCAGAGAAAGCGACAGCGAGATGAGAATGAGAAGGAGAAAGAGAGGGTCAAGAAAGAGATGAACATGGGATTAGTACAGAAGATGGAAATGGAACAAAGAGCAAAACAAATTCGGGCTGCTGCTGATGAAAAGTTAACACGATACGCTGATGATGCTAAGCTGAACGCAGACCTCAAATCTCGAGAGATGGAGGACGACCCATTACTCTCATTCAAACCACAAAACTCACAGAAATACGTCTCCCCAACGGGGCTGAAGCTCTATCGTGGACCGTATCCTGAGAACAGGTTTAGTATTGCTCCAGGACACAGATGGGACGGTGTTGACAGATCCAACGGATTTGAAAAGGCCTACTTCAAGAAACAACAAGAAAACGAGCGTAATAAGACACTATCTTTCACAATGCAAGAGGACTACTAATGAACATCAACGACATCATGCTAAGACAAGTAAAAACAAGTACCGTAATCAGATAAAGTGTACACATCGTCAATCATTCAGACGCACGAATAGGAGTAGAGCCTCCATTGGACTTTCCTCTACCTCTACCTCTCCCACCTCTTCCACCTCTCTTGCCACCCCTGCCTCTGTTTCCAGAACCATTTTCAGTGCCATTCGATTGTACAGCAGGAGGAGCCACCTGCGGCATTTGAACAGGCATGCTCGTTGGGAAAGGCATTGGCACCATAGGTAAGTTCTGTTGAGGGAATGGACCTGCAAAGCCCGGTGGGTACATCCCCATTGGCAGACCAGCCATCATTGGCTGCTGAGGGCCAGAGCTCATGTTGTACATAACAGAGGCTTGAAGAGTTTTCAGCTTGAAGGCCTTGGATGGGTCGTGCTCCTGTTCAGTCTTTACGTCTTCCAAAGTCTGGTCAGCGATCTCAGTAACAGTATCATCTTTCTTCTCTGTCTTTTCCTTCTTCAGCAGCGATAATAACTCGTTTGGCTTCTTATCCTTTGGTTTTCTCTGCTTTGGAGCTGGAGCTGGAGCTGGAGCTGGCGCAGCCTTGTTTGCAACAGCCTTTGGAGCAGGATCCTTAGTAGCACGATTGGAATCTGGCTTGCTGTTCTTTGGAATAGCAGCAGGAGTAGCAAGAGCAGTAAAAGATGGTCTCTGAGTCTTGGTTGTCTTCTTGGTTGCAGATGCCTTAGAGTGGAAGATGAATTGCTTGTCAGAGACATTCAACACAAGAGAAGAGTCAACATCCAAACCACGGTTTGTTTTCAATGTACCGCCCAGCTTGTTACCGCCAATCAAAACCTTGTCAAAGATGATCTGCAATGTGACATGGGCACCAATGCTGTGATAACCAACGACCGTTCCCTTAGAAAATAGTGGAACCTTTCCTGAGTCATGAATGTAGACAACTCTGTCACCAAGTCTGAAGGATTGTGACTTCAACTTGTTGAAGGAAACAGTCGGATCCAGAACAGCCTCTCTTGGAACACCAACAAGCTTCTTGACATCTTTCTTGTCTGGCTGTGCGGCAAACACTTCAATCTGTTCCTCTATGGACAACATGCGGGCTTTGGACAAGCTATCAGATTCCAAAGACGTTCTGGTGAGATGAGATTTGACCTCTTTCAACCATTTCGTTATGATCTGTAGCTTAGCCTCACACCCCTTTTCGTCTAAGCCTGGGAAGAGGTCACGCAAGTGTGGGACTTGACCAGGGCCAGCCTTTGCCGTGGCGTTCGATAGTGATTGGAAGAAGTCCGGGAACTTCGTCTTGTAGTCCTTGATGAGTGCAATAGCGAGAGAACTGAACTCCCAAGTTCTGTCTGACTTTCTGGTGAATCCAACAACCTTTTCTCTCTTCGCCTCAAATTTCAAGTCCAAACCAACGTGAACTCTTTGACCCTTTAGATTCTCAATCACAAGACCAGATGTAATTCTCGATAAGAAAAGTGGATGAATTTTCATGTTTCTAGCCACATCGTAGGATGGGAAGTACTTGTTCGTTCTTGCATCTTCCTGAGCGGCAATGTGACCGAACTGTGGCTCGGACTTGGTGGACATCTTGGTAACAGAAACATTCAAGCGGGCAGTCGAAGCATAACCATTAACAACGGCCTCGCCACCATAAGCATAGTCTCCAAGGAATATAACCTTGGAGTCCATTGGGAACTCTTCGTTGATAGGCAATGGTGGTCTCTCTGCATATCTGTCATCCTTGTGCTTCACATCGTCAACGACAAGCTGCATTGGATATATCTCGGTGTCCTTGACAAAGTCCTTCATGTACGCACCATTGGATGCACGACTTAAACCTGAAACAGCTCTGACAGTGACGATAGCACGAACGGCCCCAAGCTGCACACCTCTCCTCAAAGAATAGGTCTTGGAAATGCTAGCAACAGTTTGCTTAAAGTCCTTAGAGTCCTCTTGGTGAAGAGGCCTGGAGCCAGTAGTATAACCGTGGCCAGTCTTCACTGGATAGTACTCTGTGTGGCCATCAGAGACTCCAACAACCTTGGATTCTCTCAAATAAGGATATCTGGTCCAGACAACCTTGTTCATATATCTCTTAGCAAACTGTTCAATCTCCATACCTTCGTAAGAATCCTCGAGAGTGAGGATAATAGAAGTAGATCTGGAAGGGAAGTTGAAGATCTGAACGCCAGCAGCCTTTAACTCGTTGGTGAATGGAACAGAATTCAAGCTCGGGAAACCAGCTGGTGCCTCAGCACCCAGCTTGACTCCAGGACAGAGACCTTGTACAAGCTTCTCGTCTGGGAAAATCTCCAAGACGAATGGAGTCTCATAACAGTGGTTGACTTCCAAGTCACTGAAAACACCAGGAAGTGGAGACTTGAACACCTCATTGAGCTGTGGGTTGAAAGTGAAAACTAAATCAGTACCAAATGCGTTTCTCTTCTTCTCCTCTGGTGTCAACATGTCGTCAAACTTCTTCAAGGTGTTGATCAGAATGTCCTGATCAACAAAGTCCAGCTTGACAACAGCCTCCCATTCCGCAGTCTTTCCATTCAAATCTGTCTCAACATCATCTGGATACAGTTCTCTCAACTCTGAGTGTTCATCAGTCATCAAAGGTCTGTAGACTTCAGGCACGAGCTTAGCGGATCTTGATGGCAACACTGCCATAAGCTGTTCAAATGGCTTGAATGGCTTGCCCATTTTCAGATCAATGGCCACACCCAAACCCTTTTTGATGTCAGAAATTCTTGGAGCATAATGGTATTTGTAGTACCATGGCCAAGACTGCACACCCTTGTAATAGTAGAATAAAACCCACTGGAGACCTTCAATATAGTTCTCAGTGAGTTCTCTCATCTTCTGCTCGTCTTTGATACTGAACTCGAGTTTGTCTTTGTAGTAGTTACCCTTCCAGTCCTCAAACTTCTGGTTGTAAATATCCTTCTTCTCTTCCACAGCGCCTTCGCCTTCGGAGTCCAGGATAACAGCAGCCTCATATCTTTTAATGAGACGACGAATGTTGGACACCCTGTCATCCCAGTCTTCAGAACTCTCGAAGAGGTCAATCCCATCAATGTCGATTCGAACCGAGTAAACATCGGTGCTTTTTGAATGGGTGACAACTAGATCGGTGTCGTATGCGAACTCTTTGAGGAAATCTAAGTTGTTCTCAACGGTGTGGGTTGGGAGGTCGAGGGAAGGAATTTGTTCAACTTCCATGTCCACTGGCAATCTGTGGGAGTACACCTTGATCAACCAAGGCTTAATGATACCAACAAGCGTTCTCTGTTGTTTGAGTAAAGCGAGCTTACCGAGTTTTTCCCTCTTTTTCTCACCAGTGAGAGAGATGTTCTCTAGTTGCTTGTTGAACCATTCCAAATCAATCTCTCCTTGCTCAAAGTTCTCGATCTCGAATTTAGAGAGGTAGTCCAACCAAACACCAAATCTCTCGAGGTTAATGACACCGTACTCGTTGATGTAACCATCAAGACTCTTCAGAGCCTCCTTGAAGGTCTGTAGGAGAAGTGGGAAAGCACCCTTATTAAGATGCAAATCAGGTAAGTTTGGTAAGAAATCGTTACCAATGACATAGAGAATAAGGATAAAATCATCAAGGATTCTCTCGAAGTCATATTCGAATGTCATGTCCTCTTTGAGGTCAGCAAACTCCAGCTCCAGGTACTCCCTCACGAGACCAATGTGGAGAAGATAAAGCTTTTGGTCTTCAACGGACTTCGCTTGGGTAGATGTTCTCCCAAATGTCACCTCTTCTCTGAGGAGGGAACAGTGTGGTTCGTGGCTTACAAGGCCGAGCATGATCAAATCGGCATCAAGGCCATAGATACAATGACGTGTGTTGGGGTCATAGTCTGGGTGAGCCTTCTTGTTTCTGATGAACTCCATAATCTTGTGTTCACCTTCACCAGGAACTTCATGGCCAGAGAAGATAATCTGGCAATCCTGCCACTTAGAATCAGTGGACACTTTCTTGTGGATGAAGTACTTCAAATAACGAGTGAGCTTGGCCATAAACTCTGTACCTGGTGTAATGGCGTTCTTGTCGAATGGCTCTTCTGATGGGATGTCTTCACCGTTCTCAATGGCCTTCTTCATCTTCTTCTCAGCATCAACCGCAGTTCTGAATCTTCTGGCTCTTTGCTGATTCATCTTTGCTCGTGGGGCAACACCATCAATGGCCATATAAAAGACCTTTTTTGGCTTGATTGTATCGAACAAATGGTCGATGTAAGCGAAGATGGCAGTGAACACCTCTTCTTCCGATAATCTCTTGACGTACTCCTCATCCTTGGGACGGGTGCAATTATGCAAAATGGAGTTCATATCCAAATAGAGATTGTCGAATTCTGGAATTTGAGACCCATCGATGAGCTGGGAAATCATAGGCCATCTCTCAGAGATGAATCTGAAGAACTTTGGAATACCCATGTTGTCGTCAAATGCAAGTCGTAGTTTTCAATGAATAAATCACAGCTGGAAACAAAATGAGACACTCGTGAATGAAAGCTCTCAGCAAGAAAAGGAAAAAAAATGAGAAGATATTGATGGATGTGATTCGTGACTTGGCTGTTTCGAACTTGTTTGCCTACTGCTGTGCTGAAGTGGGCCAAGTGCGACACTTAGGCGGGAGGCAAGCACACGGGAAACGGGTGCAATAAAAGCAAAGGGTATCAATCGACGTGTGTAGTATCTTTGGAAGAAAAACAAATGCTCTCCTTCGGCTCTCGGTTCTGTGATTGAAACTCTGAGGAGGTCTCTTCTGGAGTTGTTTCCTTGATGTGTGCTCAACGTTCATCGACGCGACTTCGAACGTGGATCGTGATGAAATCTTCAGCTCGTGCTGATATTTACGCAATGCCGGCCCCTCAATTCCTTTAATGTGTGGAACTTACCCATATTTGCTGTCTTAATTCAATTTAAACTCAACTAAACAAACTCCCTAGAGTCCAGAGTTTCCATAATTTCAATAGCTTCCTGTAATTGTGCTGTATCAGATAGCAAATCCGGTCTTCTTACAAGGACATTGTTTAGTCTCTCATCCTTTTGGTATCGCTTAGGAATCTGCTTTGAGTCCAAAGGTAGAACCAATGCCAGCAGTTGATGAGGTAGCAATTGAGTAGAAAGACTGTCATTCATCAATGGTAGCTCATGAACATATTCCAGAATGTCAGAAAACGATGGTGCAAATTTATGGGGGTAGATCCATGATGAGCATCTCCCGGTTGCGTAATAGCTCGAAATCCACATAAGACCCTTGACGTAGTCCTCGGTTATTCTCTGTAGTGTCTCCACATTAGCTCCATATCTCGACGAGTATGTGGCCTCACGGTGTTTTTTGAACTCTTCTATTTTGATCGCCTTCATCCTTCTTGCAACCTCGGCCTTGCGCTCCATGGGGGATAGACCAGTCAAGTCCATATCCAACAGTTTCGTGGAGAGATCAGATACGGGTATGGCATTTTGGGCCCAGAAGTCAGAAAGTTCTCTATCCGCAAATATTTCAGCAAATGAGCGTAGTGTACTGATGTCCATGACTCCTTCATCGTCCAGTATGAAATTTCCAGATTGATGGAACTTCTTCAGTAGACGTATTTCACCATCAAATGTCTCATAGTCGAGAGACCAGTTGTAAGATGGTCCCAGAAAGTCATTGCCAAATATCGTAAACAAAAAACCAAGATCCCTCATAAAGCTTGATAGATCTTCGGGCTGTGAGTAGAGTCGGTCAATATGTCGCCTCAGCTCCGAAACATACAGGGCTTCAAACTTTTTATTCTTGATATCCAATCCCCTTGACCCTTGTGTTTCCCTCAGAATGCTTACCGTGCAGCTGCTCAATGCCATAGTCAAAATGATGAGGTCTGCATCCAAACTGTAGACAACAAGATGCGGGTTGTTGTTCCGCTGGACCTCCAGTTTCATCGCGTCCATGATCCTGTGTTCTCCTTCGCCTGTTCCAGAAGGCCCAAAGATCTTGATAAAACGATTATATGACTGTCCATGTTCCTCACACAGGGCAATGGCAGTATTCTGGACGTGTCTCTGTAGTTCATCCATGAATTTTGTACCTGGTGTCAAGTCCCAGGAGTGCACCTCTCCACTATTGGCACAATAGGAAGACTGAAGGCGTCTCTTGTACTGTTGTCGTAGCTTTCCCAGAGGCGGCACTCCATCGAAAGCAATGTATACTTTCTGGGTCGGAGGTGCCAGTGATGCAACTCTCCTGATGAATAGTTCAACATTCTTGAAGAATGAATCCTTCCTTGGGGAAAGTGACAGTGCCGTATGCAACATAGATCCTAGATCAAGGAACAGAGCATCACATTGGAGAGGTTTTGTTGCTTCTTGAGCCTTTACAATTGATGGCCACTGTTGGCGGAGAATTGAGTAAAGCTTGGGCACTCCCATGATTTCCAGCGAGGTCTTAGCATATGGAGATGATAGAAAAAAGGTGTCCAGTAGTATTTCAGAAAAGAAGCTCTTTCCTCCCGTTGAAAGACCCCGTCAACTGCCCCTATCAAAACCTGCACACCGGTTCGTGGAAAAATTGCCGATAGAAAACGTAAACAAAGCATCTCTTTCTCAGAGAACTTAACACACTGATCCTCGTCTTTCGTTCATTGATCTTCCACTATGTTTGGCTCTTCTTCAGGAGGTGGATTCGGCAGATCGGCATCTACGGGTGGTCTTTTCGGTGGCGCAGCGTCGTCAACTGGTACCTCTGCATTCGGTGCCTCCAACAACACATCCAACACCGGTGGTGGTGGTCTGTTTGGAGCCTCAAAGCCAGCAACTGGTGGAATGTTCGGATCTACAAACACAGCTTCGAATACATCAGGCGGTCTGTTTGGCTCTAACAACGCAACACAGTCACAGTCCACTGGTTTTGGTGCTACCAACAACAACAACACATCTGGAGGTCTCTTTGGTGGTGCCAGTAATAACAACCAGCAAGCAGCTGGTTTTGGCGCTACTGCCAACAATACCTCAAGTGGTCTATTTGGATCCAATACACAGAACAATGCACAGGCGTCTTCAGGATTCGGCGCTGCAAACACATCTGGTGGATTGTTCGGCAGCAAGCCAGCAGCTGCTCCTACGACTGGATTTGGTTCTACCGGTTCGGCATTTGGAGCTAACAACAACACTTCGGCAGGTGGAAATCTCTTTAGCAACAACAATGCTGCTAATACAACTCAATCTACTGGTTTTGGCGCAGCTAACACTTCTACTTCTGGCGGATTATTCGGTGGGGCCCAGAACACATCTGCTCCAAGCGGTGGATTGTTTGGAGGCACTCAGTCTACAGCACCACTTCTTGGTGCAAACCGACCTCCTGCTTCTACTGCGGGTGGTCTATTTGGTTCCACTCAGACCACCGCACCAACTACTGGCGGCCTCTTTGGATCTACTACTACTGCGGCAACACCAGCTACTGGTGGGGGTCTCTTTGGTAATAAGCCAGCTACAGGTGGACTCTTTGGAGCTTCCACAGCGGCTCCATCCAGTGGTCTTTTTGGTTCTTCAACCCCTTCTCTACTTGGAGGTCAACAACAACAACAGCAACCTCAACAACAACTTCCAGCTATCACACCGCTTACAACGATTGGTGACTTACCGGAGTCTTTCCGTAATGAGATTGAGCAGCTTGATAAGTACATTCAGAACCAAGTCCAGATCTCTGAGCAGCTCAAGGCTGAACACGAGGAGCACGCCGAGATGATTGACAGCATCCCAAGGGACATTGAATATTTGCAGAACAAGTACTCACACACAAGTCAAGCATTAGACAACGATCTCAAACTCTTACAAGATATGAAGGCTTCTACAGAAGATGCTTTGAGGGATTCCGAAAACTTCTTCACCATTCTTCAGAGGCTGCTTACTGTGGGCAGTAAGATTTCTTCTGTCGAGATTGATCAATACTTCACGAAGAAGGCTAACTACTACAAAAAGAAGTTACAGGAGTATACACTGCTTCTGGCTGAAATTGATGCTGCGGTTGAAGGCGTTGAGAAAGACTCTATCAGTGATGTCAGTGGCATGAACTTGGTGGTCAGTACACTGCACGAGGAGTACGATCTGTTCATGGAACTGGCGAACGCAGTAGCTGAGATCCATCAGAAGGTCAAGCTGATCCATGAGCAGGTAGAACGAGGACTCTAGGCTCTGTAATGTACGGAATTGCCCTAGAATTGGTGTAGTGCCACACCCCCGGAATTTCTTATCGCGGCCCCCTTTTTGGCGCAAAAGTGGTTTGCTGCTTCTCCACAAAGAGGACAAAAGGGAACCCCAACATCACCGAGAAGACAGTTCAGCTTATTTTTTTTGGCTGATTTGATATTGAAACCCAACTTCTGATCCTATTAGCGAAAACATCGCCCGCAAGCTACCATTCGAAGACTTTCTGGCCACAATGGAGGGCTCTAAGGCACGCCACCAAGACCCCACAGACTCAGCTTCAGAGTCTGGCCCGCTCTCTGAGTCGCAGTTCACATATGAAATGCAGAATAATTGGTCAATGATATTCACGGATGACAACAACTCCACGGATCACGATTTGAGATCCAACTACTCGTCTTCGGTTGAGGACGGCGCTAACGATGCTGAGACCGTGAGCGAGTCTGGTATCGTTTCCGAGACAGACTCTGAGTATCCTGCCTTCAGATACTTGTCCAACAGAAGAAACACACAAACTTCAAACTCCACACTGAAGACTGTGAAGGAGTTGGGCTGCGAGTCGCAGGAGAACTCGCGTGCCACCCTTAAGAACAGTACCCCCGACCTTGAGAGATCATACCACTTCCCAGACCCGCTATCTGAATCTAAGGAAAGTGAGAAGAAGGTTGCGCCTACTGTTTCTTCCCCTGAGAAGAATGTTAGAGATGTTTTGTTTGATCTCCGCACCGTCAAGTCGTATATCGTGTACATTGTATTGGGTCTTCTTGTTTTGGATAGATCAATTCAGTTGTTCGATGTCGACCTACCTTCTTTCGAGAATCTCCTTGGGAATCCTTTAACTATCGACAGTGGTCGGCACGGCCATCAACTGGCTTCCGGTGATGGACTCAGTGCTGTAACTATCATTCGCTGTGCCACAAAGACGAAGACCTATTTCATCCCTGACCCTACGACCTCTGTGGAGACTGTCTATCAGACAGTCATCCCTTTGAGGAACGACTCTTCTTGGGACCTTGCAGCGCAACTCTATTCGAGCGTTTCCTCAGATGCGAAAGCGATGGGCTTATCGTTGTGGAACAAAAGCAGTAAGGCGGTTGGTGATGCCACTGAGTCTCTTTCTATGCTTGTAAACTCCGAGGCCGTCGTTAGTGTTAAGCAGTCGTTGAAGGGTGTTTATGGAAAGGTCACAGATACTGTTACGGGTTTGTCGTCTGTTGTTCCGCAGGCTGTCCAGCAGCCTCTACATGAAGTATCATTACTTATACATGGTCTATCGTCACGTCACCTTGGTCCCTACTTTTCTTCGTTCCAAAGTTATTTGAGAAGGGTACCTGCTGGTCTTGATAGCTATTTTGATTCTTTGAAGGAAAAGGCCGGAGCAAAGCTCAGGGCTGCTGCTTTCTCTTCTGCGTCAATACAGGAGGATATGCGTGGCTTCAACTTGAAGAAGATTTTTGAACACGTTTGGAGCCAAGGTCAAAAGAAGGCACATGTTGTCTCATCATTGATCTCTTCTGGTGCTGGTTTTGCATTCGATATTTCCTCCAAAGCTTCTGAGAAGGCAGGTGGGATTACGGCAAATCCACTCTGGCGTCACGTCGGTTCCCAGCTGCAGAAGGGAGCTGTGTTTATGAAGGACAGAGCATTGTACTCTTTCAACGTGTTCCACAGTTTTGGTATTGACGCTTTCCACAAGGCCAGCTCCAAGGAGACGACGGATTGGGTTCACAAGGTCGGTGGTGATGCTGCGCTTGCTGCGCGGGAGTCATTAGACCTTCTACGGGAATCTCAGCAATATCTAGGGAATACTCTAAAGTCCCACGTGAACGAGAAGAAGGAGAAAGAGAAGAAGAAGTGCGTGAAACGAGGGACTGTCCCTTGGTCTCGTCTCTCACAGCTATCTTCGAATCTACAGGACAGAGTTGATACAGTGTTTGCAAGATTCAACAGAGCTCTTAATGCTTGATACTTTATTTGTTTTCTGGTCAACCAGGGGTTGGCTTTGTTGTTGCTTATTATTTGGTTTCGTTTTTTGTGTCCGCTCTATGGTTAATGGTGGAAGGATTATGTTTAGGATACTCTACAGGTTTATATTGAACATCAGAATGTAGCTACAGATGAATGTTCTCATTAAGTTCATTTCCATGTTTTATATACAAGACTATGTAATGGCTCATTTCTCTGGTGTTGTCGGTGTTGTCTTGGTTTTTGTCGTCTCTTGACTTATCAACACTTTCTCCTTTTGATCATCGGGCAGCCCGAGATTCTTCCAGTCATCTTTATCCATCAGCTGGTTATCCATTCTGCACCCAAGATACTTCTTTGCTAGAAGTCTGCAATTCAAAGCGTTGTTTCCCTCGACAAGCTTGAGACAGTTGAGATACTCGCTCATGATGCTGGAGCACTCATGGTCGTGGTCTAGAGGAAAGGAGCCACGCTCCGGTGGTGTCGGGGAGTAGTTTGCAAAAGAGTTACCTAAAGATTGTTAGTGAATATTTCAATGATAGCGAGAGCAATAGACATACCAGGAGCTCCTGACATGTTAAATTAATACTTTTTAGAAGAGGAGAGAAGAGACGGGCTTCGAATAGCAAAGCGCGATTTGATGGCGTTGTTTCTTGACCCGTCTTTCTGCCATTGGTAGTATGGTATAATTCATTTTAGGGGCCGTCTTGGGGTTGATATGTTGCTAGTAATGTCAATCCAGCTATCTAGGACATAGTCCCAAGGGCTAACAAAGTAAATCTATCCTCGGCTCCCAGATTCAGTCGGGATCTCCAGTCAGTCTTATTCGCAACCAACCCCGCCCACAAAAAAAGAACGCCGATCACCGCATTCCGTGCGAAAAACCGAAAAGGCCTGTGTAAGCCTTCCTACAACGCCGTCAAAAGAGAACCCCCACCCCAAACAACTCGCTAATGGCAGACAATCCAGTTCCGAGCGCCATCGACGAGGTCGTTGCAATGGCAGACTACAAGCCTGGAAGGGCTGGCCTTCTTGAGCTGCTGTTGGGCGAGACCATCTACGTGCTTCAGAAGCAGGACAACGGCTGGTGGGACGGATGTGTCGTAAGAGGTTCCGAGAGTTCTACTACGATGAGCAGAGGCTGGTTTCCGTCGAATTACGCCAAGAGTCGCCAGCAGCTTGCAATTGAGGAGCTCCAGAGACCGCAGAAGAATATGACCTCCCTGCTGAGACAAAACCTTGAAGAACCAAAGCGCAAAGACTCGGTGGTATCCTTCCAAAGCTCACAGGCAAGCCACAAAGAACTTCCTGCTCCAACGCAGTGGGTCACTCCACAAGAAGCAGAAGCATTACACAGCGCTGCGGGTTCTGGGAAGGTCCCAGTGTGGCTACCCCAGGTTGTTGCTGACGGTGTTGTTTACTACTCGGCGGAGCTCAACGTGCACTGCCGTGAACTGCCATACGTTCAGGCTCCCGATGTCGATGAACAGAGTAACATCACTGTTCCCCGTCCACATTTAGAGGGTGCCTCTCCATTCCACACTGGAAGACCGTCCACCGTCGATCCCCGTACATCGGCCTCGCGTTCCTCAGTGCGCTCGGCTGAGACATCCACCACAGTTCACCCTTGGAACTCGTCTCTCTACTGCGTTCCAGATCTGTTCTACTACGACCCAACCGATATAAAGACCTGGCCAGGGCTCAGAGACGCTTTCTGCTATTTCCTAACGTTGTCGCTCGACTCGCTGACAAAACGTGTTGGGCCGCTCTTCTTCACATACTACAACATTGCCGCTCGCCTTGGTGTGCTCATCAACCTCGCTGCCCGTTTGGCTCAGCATGACTTACAGAAGTCTGGATACCAGAACCGTGTTCAGCGCCGACTCAAAAAAATTTCTTCATCGATTGCCCAAGTCGGGATTAATGGCCAGTTGCACTTGAGTGAAGGTTCCTCCGAAGCCGAGCGCAACTTCTCTACATCAACGCAGGATACTCTTAAGCCATTCGACATGGACGGAGACAGTGAGGATCTCAATTCTCAGTTGAACTTCCTGCACCGTGTCACTACAGAAATTGAAGCCTTGAAGCGTAACGCTATCACAGTTGTCAAAGTGTTCAATCAGATCGCCTCTACACAGTTCAATGAGCAGGGTCTTTTGCCGCAAGTTTATCCTCGTTTCTTGACTGGGTTCTTTTCAGGTGGAAACTGGCGTAATCCCTTTGTTCCTGAGCCACAGGATCCATTCTCAGGCAAGGAAGTTGTCAAGTCTTTGCATCACAGACGTGTGCAGGCAACAGTGTTGAACAAAGAGACACTGGAGGTCTTGGAGCGCAAAAGAGATCAACTCACAATGACGCTAAACGACGTGCTCTTGTGTATGACAGAAAATGAGAACACACAACAGAGGAATGTTGATGTTCTGAGTAAAGTCCACAAGTCTTTGTCTCTCTCTGCAAAATTCATTGACATTCTGGAAGGTCTGGACTTCTCCATCTTTCTGAAGAGCCATGGTGAGATTTTTGGTCAATCTGATGATGACCTTGAGGACCTCTTTGACCCAAGTCGAATGATCTATCCTATATTGACTGAATTTTTTGAGTCCAAGCAGGAAATTCGTGACATCTTTGTCACGATTATCATGGAAGCTCAGTCCCTCACACTCAGAGACCCAACTGTGTTCAAGTCTATCAGAGAAGATGCACTCGATGCAGGTAAGCCGGCTCCAGGTGAGCCAGAGAAAACGGCCAAACAACTTGAGATCGATCTTCAGAGACTGGACGTGGACGGTGATGATGGTATATCGATTGATGTTGATCGCAATCTGGAAGCTGCCATCCTTCGCTCCCATGAGTGCCTCGAGGTTTGCATTGCCTTGGTGTCCCAGCTTGTGTCTGAACGGGAGTCCTTGTTAAATTATGCTACTCGTGTTATGAACCCCGAGGGCTTCTACGATTTGATAGGTCCTATTCCACAAACACAATCCAGAGAAGACTCTACGCTAACCACAAATGATGAGTATCAACTTCCTGCTTCCGCTAGAGGAAGATACAACCGTTATGGTCAGTCTGAGGATGTTGATGTTCCATGGTACCTGACTGCTGAAGAATATGAGCTCATCTTTACTGCCAATGATGCAGTCAAGGGTGGAACTCGCGACGCTTTGGTTCAACGACTCACACATCATGATCTGCTTGATGCACCATTCAACCATGCCTTCCTGACAACCTTCAGATCTATGTTCACAACCATAGAACTAATCACGTCGCTTATTCGCAGATTCCAAATTGAGCCACCGGAGAATTTGAGTTATGAGGAGTATTCCGATTGGGTCGCAAAGAAAGCATACCCCGTCAAACTTCGTACTGTCAACATAATGAAGTCGTTACTACAGAAGCACTGGAACCCAGCATATAACGAGTATGGCCTCTTCAGACTGTGGAGTGACTTTATATATGAATTGTTGGTGCAGAGCTTTGCTGGAAGCCAGCAGTTGAAGAAGGAGTTTGATAAGAGGGTTACACCCGAAGGGACACAACAAGTCAAACAGGCTGAAATTCGTGATGAGGAAGATCAATTGCCGATCTCTTCGAAGGTAAGAAAGATGAAGTTGCTTGATATTGATCCACAGGAAGTTGCAAACCAGCTGACACTGAAAGAATCGAAGTTGTACAACGACATCACTCAGGCTGAGTGCTTGGCAAAGTCTTGGGGTAACAAGTATGGTCCTCTGGGTGGATATCCCCACTTACAGCGCTTCATTGCAAACTCTAATGACTTGACCAACTGGGTTTCTACTCAGATCCTTGCACATGGCGATGTCAAGAAACGCGTTTCCGTCATCAAGTTCTTTGTTCAGGTTGCTGAGAAATGTCGTCAGTTAAACAACTTCTCTGCTATGACTGCCATTATCTCTGCTCTCTACTCTTCACCCATTCACAGATTGAAGAAGACATGGAAGTTGGTACCGGAGTCCACGATGGCATCGATGGAGAATATGAACAACTTGATGAACTCATCCAGAAACTTTGCAGAGTATAGAGAACTCCTTCGCTTCATTGCGGACAAACCATGTGTTCCGTTCCTTGGTGTTTTCTTGTCCGACTTGACATTCATCACCAACGGTAATCCAGATGTTCTCCATGGTGATCCTAAGCTCGTTAACTTTGCCAAGCGCTCGAAGACCGTGGAGGTTCTCAGAGAGCTCTCAAGATACCAGAACATGAAGTACAACGTGAAGAAAAATGATGAAATCCAGGAATTCGTCCGCTTCTCTCTCAAGAACCTGCAAGGCATCGAGGAACAGTACACCAGATCGCTTTTCATTGAGCCGAGAATCAAGGTCTCTCAGCAGATCCAGCAACAAGGATCTCAGGGTAACAAGAAGAAACAGCAGAAATACATCTTCCCAACTTTCGCCTATGAAGTTTGACAATTCAAAAATACAGGAACATTTATGAATGAGTGATACTACTCTACTAGTACTGTAGGATAACACCCGAACACCACGATATGATCTCTGTGGCAGTTGAAATCAACACAGCTCTTTAAAGAACGATAACCCCCCTCCATTCACAGAAACACCAAAACGGCAATGCTAAATCGTTTCCAAAGTTGGAGGGATGAGCTCCAACGAAACTTAGAGATCACAGATCTCGATGGTGGTTCTGATGCTGGCGCCACTCCGCCGCCGTCCACCGGGGACGATGCCAACGCAGACCTCACAGAAGAGATCAAGGCCAAGTTGAGGAAGTTTGCAAAGTACGAGGCCAAGTACCCACAGTTACTAGATGCTTACAAGCTGGAAAAAGCGCGTGGTGAGCTTGTGGCCAAATTCGAGAAGGTGTTGCAAGAGGTTACGCCCTGTTCGGGAATTGGTGAACCCGATGTTCTCAAGGACTACTTAGGATCGTTGGAGATGAAGAACACAATGGTTAATGAAGAGTTGAGCAAGGCTTTAAAACAGATAAATGCCGACAAAAAAGAGTTAGAAGATCTGAGATCACGGGATGACGAAGTGACTACAAAGGCCGAAGATGATACCGAGATCTCCGAAGGTGTCGAAAGTAATGCAAAGATCTCTGAGCTTGAGAAGCAATTGAGTGCTCTCCGTCAATCCAACAAGATTTCCGAGGATGAGTTGAAGAAACTCAAGAATTCTAATGAGGAATTGCAGATGAAGCTGGACAGTCAACGAGACCATGTACAACTGGCTCTACAGGAGAAGGAGACGATCGACAAAGAATACACACTGCTCAAAACAAAGTTTGAGACTAGATCAGGTGAATTGAAGCTTTCCAACGAAAATCTCGCTGATGAAGTCAAGAAGCTCAAAAAGGAGGCGTCCAGCGCTAAAACGCTTCAGGAAGAGAATGTTAAGTTGAAGGCACAGCTTCAAGACCAGAAAGAGAAATTGACACTGGCAGGAAAGGAGGCTGAGGAAATAAAGATTACGGTCACTGGCTTTGAGGAAGAGAAGACGAAGCTCCTGGGAGAGAAATCAAAATTGTCTCAGGAATTGTCTCACTTGAACGAAATGCTCTCTCAGCGTGTTGCTGAGCTTGAGGGCAAAGACCTTGAATTGCATCGTACCTCTGACAAACTTAACACTTCCCAGAACACGATCTTAGAACAGTCCACTAAGATTTCTCATTTGACTTTGGAGCTCCAAAAGCTGAAAATGACGAATCTCGAGCAGCCAGTCCTGCCCGTTGCGATCGAGAGGTCTTCAAGTGCTGAAGCTGGTGCTAATCCAGGCACTAATGCAAAGAAAAATAAGAAGAAAAAGAAGAAGAAAAATGGAAATGGAAATGCTGACACCGAAGCAGCAGTGAAGGACTCAGAAGAACTTTCAGAGTCACAAGTTGAGGCGACACCAGAGGCAGAAGACATTACCATGTTGAAGGATCAACTCACGTCATTGAAGAATGATTACGCTACCCTTCAAGTCAAATACTCACAAGCCCAAGACCTATGTGCCTCACTCCAGAAAGACTTTGAAGAACTCACCTCCACCCACTCAACAGTTAAGGATGACTTCAAGTCCAGGTCTGAAGAAATCGAGTCATTGCGTGATATGCTCAGGACTGTGGGTGATGATCTCGTTACTGCTCGGGATGAAGTCAAGCAAGGTACTACAAAGTTTAATGAGCTGTCTTCAAAACATGAAGCCCTCGCTGCTGAACACGAAAAGGCGAAGTGCGAACTAAGCGAATTGAAATCAGAGTTTGATGGTGCTGATACCAAGGAGCTTGAAGACACAGTCCAGAAGCAGAAGGTCGAATTGGAAGTGCTGCGCAAGCAACATTCTCAAGCAATGACGGAGTATGAGAAAAACAAGACCGAGAGTAGTAAGCTCATCAAACACTTGGAGGACCAGCTCAAGACAAACGAGACTACGATCAAGGAATTGGAGAAGAGTCTGGAGACGTCTAAGGAAGAGCTCGACTCTAAGGTAATGGAACTCAATTCTACTGTCCATGCAAAGGCTACGGTCGAGAAAAACTTGGTGTCTCTTCAATCTGAGAGAACGAAGTTACTCCAGGAGAAACAGAAGCTGGAGCAAGACAGCCAGGAGTTGTTGAAGATCAGAAAGAGTGAAGAATCTGTAAAGAAGGAGCTTTCACAAACTCAGTCAGCTTTGACCCGGGCTGAGAAGACAATGGGATACTTTGAGAAGCAGGTCATGGATTATGAAGTGCTGAAGCAGCAGTTGTTGGAAGAAGTCAACAAACAGAAGACATCCGTTAGAGACTTGAGCATGAAGTTGAACTCCCACACAGACTCCTTGAATCGTGTCACCCGAGAGAAGACGCACTTGACACAGCAGGTTGCGGAGTTGACAAAAAAGTTGAACGACTCCGTTGAGGAAGCCAGGAACCTAAATGACAAGTGCATTGTGTTACAAGACAAGTATGAAGGCCTGCAGGAAATCAAATCTACATCAAATGACCAAGCAGAATCGCTCAAAAGTCAGTGTGAGGAATTGAGTATTTCGCTGAAGGAAGTGCATAAACGTGCTGAAGAGCTAGAGGAAGAGCTTTCTGAGTCTAGAACGATGTTGCAAGAGAGAACTAGAGAGGCTACAACTATCAGACGACTACTCATGGAAAAGGATGAGGGTAATGACTCCAAGCTTCTGGATTTGAATAACAAGCTGAAGAGCGCTGTTGAGGAGAGAGATCGTATCCAATCCGAAAATGCAATGTCTTTGACAAGAAAGCAGAGAGAGTTGGATGAGATCAGGCTGAAGAACAATGAGTTGGAGAAACTGGTGAAAGATCTTTCGGAGAAGGAGTCTACAATGGCTAGAGAGAATCTTGATTTGAAGGAGGCTACAAGCCAGTTACGCAGACAATCACTGACAAACACATCAAGCTCTGATGAGCTGAGCTCAGTCCTCGACAAGATGAAGGAATCCCTCATAGCCAGTGAAAAGAAAGTCCGTGATTATGACACACTGAACACAGCATTGAAGAAGTCCATTGATGATCTTAATTCTAAAAATGACCGTCTTTCGAAGAACTACAAGCACATTTCATCGCAACTGAAAGAACAGAAGAGCAAGACCTCCACACAGCCTTCACCTCACTCATCGCCTATCTCCACAAGGTCCAATTCCGTAGTATCTAACCTGCATATGGTCGGCGCAGGAAATGGTGCTACCACGATTGAAGGGGCAGATACAGAGAAGCTTGCCTACATAAAGAACGTTCTCCTTGGCTTCTTGGAACACAAAGAGCAGCGCCAACAGCTTCTTCCTGTGATCTCTCTGTTGTTGCAGTTCAACAAGACTGATGAACAGAGGCTGGTACTGGCCTTGAAGTAATGTGTGTGTATTGTCTGATGAACATGATGCAATCTTATGAGCTTGGCCTTATCAGAGCCTAGACCTAGCAATTTTGGCCCTGTGGCGCCTTATCGGAAAAATTAGGAGTTGGTGTTCAGGTGTGTCAGCGCTTGCCGGTTCTCCGCATTTCGATCTTTCCACGCCTTTTTTGCTTTTAAAAGCTGGTCATTCAGAGTTTGTGTAGAAAGGAGAATATCAGGGACAGCAGCGAATTCTGGCCCATATTTGTGATCAAAGCTTGATATCTTGTCTCTCAGGTTACACAGTTATACACACTCCCAACGCTGGAAGATCTATTCGCTTCTTTCTAGCCATCGCCCACGTTGA
This sequence comes from Petasospora hungchunana, assembly GCA_030563225.1. Lineage (NCBI taxonomy): Eukaryota > Fungi > Ascomycota > Saccharomycetes > Phaffomycetales > Wickerhamomycetaceae > Petasospora > Petasospora hungchunana. The sequence continues at coordinate 135,119 of JAKUBL010000002.1, read as the reverse complement.
GATATCAGTGGCGCAGTTTACTGAACTCTTTTCCGACCTGACTGATTTGAACAACGAGGCATTTAAAGACAAAAAAGCTCCCATCTTAGTAAGGTTTCTACTTCGCAACAATGAAGAAGTCTCCACAGGCACCAAAGATACACCTAAACGACTCCGCCACCGCAGCCCCAAATGAAGCCGCAGTGTTCTTCAGGGAGGGCCGCTCTCGTTCTATCGCATCAGCTATCAGCACACCACAATCGTCAGCAGCTCGAGACAGGATGAGCATGTCTGGCTCAAGATCGCCTGTGCGGTCGCCAGCTCCAACAGCCGGGTCTGCGCTATCTCAGTCACAGAGGCTACGCCACCCTTTTGCATCTTCTACTGGCCAGAGACGGAGCTCTTTAGCTGCAATTGACTCAGATCTTACTGTATCTCTTGGAAGTCCATACTACTACCCTTCTACTTCTTCACAAGCCACTATCTCTGCTGGCAGCCGAAGCCCGGGTTCTACAGTCTCTGCACAGCTGAGTGTTCCTCAAAAACCTTCAAGAGCTGGCTCTATGAATTCTGGTCAACAATTGTCAACAGTGAGCTCGCCAAGAGGAAGTATTTCATCTCTTGATGCCAGTGTATCTGGGCGCAGTGCGCAGCTAAGACGTCACAGTGAATCCACACAACGCAGACCATCAACGGCAGAGGTGTTTGACTTGATGGAACGAGAACAAGACGCTATCGTTCTAAAGCTCATGCGCGAGATACAGATGTTGAAAGAGGATAACCGAATGCTCCTTCAGACTATCAAGTCTCTGACGAACCCATCGTCACCTACAACTGTGAACTCGTCTGCAAGATCAAGTGTCAGCAGGTCACGCAGACCCTCAATTGCTTCCTCTATTGGGCCTGAAGATGCACTTGACTTATCCAAGACTACACTTCAAAGCTCAGTCTCAACAAAAGACTCCGTTCCACGGAACCCACCAATGACTGAGAAAAAGACGAACATCCACCCGGCTATTGATCATAGTCTGATGCTTGCGCCCAAGTAACCCGCTACGTCTGCTGTGCAGAAGTGATCTCTTCAATATCACAAATTTATCCGCGTAACTATAGACTGCTATTTACTTCTTTGCTTTAATTCATTGTAGATCTCTTGAGAGCGTGGCTGGCTGATTGCTGATCGTTTGTCTACTTCTGCAAGTGTGGGGTAAATGCATGAGACGTGCAAGATCGGCGAGTGACACAAAAGCGATCCTTCCCCCGAACATCAACACAAAAGTGCACGCCGAAGCTTGAGGCCGTTGGAACTTATTTTGTTGCCTGGGTAAGAAGATTTTTTTAGGAAGGATCATGCTACTCAAGAGACTTCCACACGCCGTTCTGATCGCCCTTCTTTTAGGTGCCACTGGAGTTCTGCTGGTCATCAAGGGTCCTCGCGGCTCCATCCCAAGATCCTCACAGAAGCTCGAATCAGTTATGAGACAACAACGGGCTATCACCAAGACTCCTGAAAACACATTGCACACGCGTGACACTGACACCAGAGAGTTCTTGCTGAAGACTGACGCTGAGATCGAAAACGAACTTGATCTGCTCGTGGCTCATCTGGCTTCAGAAGGTCAGTTGCAGGCTGCGTCCCCAACTGGATTTGATATCCTTGCCCAGGCTCAACAACCTTTTCCTTCTTGGTTGTCCGATTTCACGCAGATGACTGCCTGGCCTGGTTTGGATCCGCCTTATATTCCATTGGATTTCATCAATCTTAATGAGATACCGAACATTCCACCGTACCAACATGGGATCTGTCCTGGTACAAGAGACTCCTGCTCTTTTGACTGCTTCAAGTGCGTGGAGCCTGATGATGCGTATACCTGTCCAAAACTCTCTCAAACTTTTGATGACGGTCCTTCCCCCGCCACCTCCAAGCTCATAAAGCATTTGAACCATAAGACTACTTTCTTCACATTGGGGGTGAACGTTGTCAGATACCCAGAGGTGTATCAGGAAGTCAAGAGCCGGGGTCACTTGCTTGGATCCCACACCTGGTCCCACAAATTTTTACCGAGTTTGACAAATGAAGAGATTATTGCACAGATTGAGTGGTCCATCTGGGCTATGAATGCCACTGGTAACCATTTGCCGAAATGGTTCAGACCTCCTTATGGTGGATACGACAACAGGGTCCGTCATATCTTGAGAAAGTTTGGTATGCAGGCAGCCTTGTGGGACTTTGATACATTCGACTGGCAGATCGTCAGCAATGAGAAGACAGAGAATGAAGTCATTGCTGATGTCTTACGTTGGACGAGTCTCCCAGAACCCTCTGGATTGATTTTGGAACACGATGGTGCACTTGAGACTGTAAACTGTGGTATCAAAGTCAATGATATTATCGGGGAAGACCAATGGACTGTTGCCCAGTGTATGGGGGGAGCGGAGTACATCAAGATTTTTGATTCATGATAATGAAGGAATGATACATACGTAAACCAACGAATAAGATATTTTACTCGCCAATCTAACCCCGCTTATTCCGGTGCTAATGTTGAAGAAGGATCTTTCACATTGGGGCAACTAGACATGATGAAAGAGTTTGGTATATGGGTGTTGCGGACGTACTGAGCCACGTCATCGTCCGCAAGTAATAGTTTCGAAAATTCTAGCCTCCCCCATTTTGAGATCAACATTTTTTCCTAATTCTCTGTCGGTCCTGTTATTCTCGAGCGGAAATCTGAGTTGTTCTTTGTTTCGAAACGGCTTGCCCTAAAGGGAATGTTATAATGATCCGTAGAACAATAAGCACGCACGTTAGTCTTTTTCTGCCTGATGATATAACTGAGGCGTGTGGGGATGCGGAGAGCGGAGGTTCAGGGGTACCGATTTGGGGAATGACAGGCAAGGATGCTTGGTAAGGCTAGACTAGATGAGGACGACAGTGAGTTCGAGAATTGGTCGAAGCATATCAGATGGTATTATGGCTCGACTAGCGGATAGCCCATCCTATTTCTCGATTATGTGACGTAAACAATGGCTTGTAAAAGCGTCTAGTGTGGACCAGGCTTGGTGTCTCAGCCCATACATCATTCCTTTTTTCCTTGCAACAATCAGCGGAACAAAAGCGGGCCCTTGCAATGGTACCGCATCTTTTTTGAAGCTATTCTGTTACAGCATAGCATGGTATATGTAGATCATGTTTCATCCTTCACCATGAACTTTGATCTATAATTGCTCCAAGCTCTCGGAACAAGGTGCAAGATTCCTTGTCAAAGCTTCGCTGGCTTGGACCCTGTGTTAAAAAAAATTACCCAATTCGGCCACTTGGCGTCACCCCCTTGCTTCAAGCAGACGTATGAATTCGCGCAAAAGGTTTGGCCGATTACCACATTAGGAACCAATCGCGCAAAAATGACATGAGACCAGATCAAGCGTATCGCGCCAAAGGGGGTGGGAAAAAAGCATCGACGTTGGCAAGCACAAAATTTAGTGAAACTGCAGTCAGTGATGAGTATTTGATCTGGGAGTTCTCATTGGCTATATCCTGTTATATCCTGTTTCTTTTTCCTGTTGATGGTTCATGTCCTCTTTTTGCCAATTTCTTATCGGAGTGCATCTAGCTCAAGGCCCACGGGTCATCCAGACACGTTTGTGGCAATATAGTCTGATCCACCCGCTACACACTTGAGTGGTTACGATCGCGCCGGCCCAGGCAAACTGTAGCAAGATGGGATCTCTCTATAGATTCGATCTAGCCAGAAGCTAGTTAGTCCCCAGAACCAAGAAACACCCTTTGAAAGCCGTGTGTCGCGCGCGCACTGTGATCAATGTGCTAGAACAGATTTCTCATGGCTTATGCAGCCTTCAGCACTTGGCCAGAAGACCAAGAGTGGAGCCAGTGTGATAATAGCACTCTTATGTCATAGAATACGATCCTACCGTTTCACTCTGACCAAATCCACCCGTTGAAAAAAAATCATTCACCCACAATTGAGATGCCGTCTATGAGTGCTCGCCCTACTCTTCTATATAGTGTGCTACTAACAACATAGAGATGCAATGCGGTCAATTCAGGCTAGCCAAAACCTTAATTTAAGATCTTCGATCTTACTGGTTTGTTGCATCTAGTCGTGGACGAGCGGGAAATCCTTTGTTAAGCCCATTGGAATTGGACCCAAGCGGTGTCCGTAACGTCTTCCATTATGCACCTCATTACTTGCCCATCTTTGGAAAAGTGGTTGCAACAAACACCCTGTTCGGAGAGCTCGGGTTCGATTCGGGTGAATAGAACACAAGTTTATTTAGGCCCTCCACCAGGCTCTGCTGTCTGGTTCGAGCTTTCGGACGTGCTGGATCCAGGTTTTTTCATCCAAGTGCATGAATGGCATAGACGACCCCATGGGTCCAGGCATTTCAGATATTTCAGATCCCTTTGCACTTCGTAGCCACAATAGCTGACAAGAAGGAGCAGCAATACCATTAGGTGTCATTACATGCTGGACTACATGCCAGTGAACACCCATAAATGCCTAGTTTATGGTATTAACTGTGTGTCACCTGTTTATATCTCTTCTCATAATCTAGTCCAAGGGCTTCACTAGTTGGTACAGCAGTCCCATAACCCACAGAATTACGAGACTCCGGGCAATTAAATGCTCAGAAATCAGCCTTTCGAGCCATTCAGGGTTCAGGATTGGATGCAGGCTATACAGCAGCGTATAAGCCCTCGGCTCTGCCGGGGTCTTCTCAAGAGAAGGGGCCACACTTTTGCGACACCCAGGAACAAACACCCACTCCGATATATCGCCGGAGCTTCAATCGGAGGATACCAATGACCAAGGTGCTGCCCACTTGTATGGTTAATTGGGTGTACTGGTTGTCGTGGTGTGCCCCGTGCCCGTCTCCTGTAACGATTAGTTGGCCAGGTTTTAAGATCTTGCTGTCTCTGGAGGGTATCAGAATTAGCCTCTTGCATAGAAGTAGCTCGCTCATCTAGATTTGTGACGTTTGGCCGGCATCAAAGAAAAGGATCTTCATGTCATTTTGCGGCCTGGGATCTTCGCTCAAAGCCATATGGGAACGTTCTAGGCTCTGGGTTATATGACTGGAGATCCCAGGGCAAGTGTACCAGTTTCACGGAAGGATGAGGACCCTCCGTTCATCTACCTGGAACAGAGATTCCAGACTAGTGCAAAAGAAAAGAAAGTTCTGACCGCAATTACCCAAAACGCACCAATTGACAACAGATTTCCCCCAACTCTTTCGCCACTTTCCGCAACTGTTTCGCATTTTTGTGGCATTCCAGCGCGACTGGGACGCATTGTCATGCATGCAAGATGTGAACAGACGCGCTACGCCAAGTTCCAATGTGCTACCCGCTCACGCCTTTGGCTTTTGCAATATATAAGAAGCGGCCTGAGCCCCACCAAAACGAGTTGTTGTATTCAGCACGAACAACTTCAGCAAGAATACCAACAGGCAGCCCAACTGGCCAGTCCACTTACGTTCCTTTGACCCTCTTGCTCCATCTCACGCCCCAGTCTCTCCTTGTTTACCCACACGCGTGCCACCTAACACCAACCACACGTTCCTTTTTAAGATGAGATACAACTACGCTCTTCCAGTCCTTGCCCTTGCTGGCTCTGCTTTCGCTGCCCCAGCTGTCGTCACTCAGACCGAGGTCTTCTACGTCACTGCCGACACGGATGCCGCTGCAACTGCCACCGAGCCAGCTTACTCGGCCTCCCATGCTCCTCAGGTCGGTGCTGTGTACGAGGTTGTCATCTCCAAGCTTGTCGAGGTCAAGCAGTCCACAACCGAGACACACATCACCACCTACACCAGAACCTTGGACACATCCTATGCCACTGCTCAGCCAACTTCCGCTACCACGGAATCTGCCCCAACTACTTTCGAGTCTCTTGCCGATGCCACTGCTCCAGCTACTACCGCTGCTGCCACTACTGCTGCCACTACCACTGCCACTAAGCCAACCACTACTTTGACTCCAACCACTGCTACTTCCACCACAGCTTCCACCGCTACTGCCTCTTCTGGTACTGACTCTGACTTTGCCTCTGCCATCTTGGCCGAGCACAACGCCAAGCGTGCTCTCCATGGCGTTCCTGCCCTCACCTGGTCTACCACCCTTGAGGCCTATGCCCAGGACTACGCTAACAAGTACGACTGCTCTGGTACTCTGACTCACTCTCATGGTCCATACGGCGAGAACTTGGGTGTTGGCTACACCACTGTTGGTGTTGTTGACGCTTGGTACGATGAGATCTCTGAGTACTCTGCCGCTAACCCAGTTGCCTCCCATTACACCCAGGTTGTCTGGAAGTCCACCACTGAGCTTGGTTGTGCTGCTGTCCAGTGTGGTTCCTACTGGGGCCAGTACACCATCTGCTCTTACAACCCAGCTGGTAACGTTGCTGGTGAGTACACTGAGAATGTTCTTCCACTTGTCTGAATATCTGGCTGAATATTTCATGACACCACCTAAAACGCACTTTTTTGATGATATTTTGTTGAGAACACTCATTTATTTGTTAAGGATCAATTCACCTGAGCTGGACAATCCATCTGCCCATTTCTCTCGCTTTACCCCTTTTGATCCCGTTCTGTTTTGTTGCCCTTGTTTCTGTACTGAAGATCATGATACTTCAGTATTCTTTCCCATATGGGTGCTCCGTTTCTTGCTTTAGGCACGGTCATAAGATTATGTCGACGCAAATATACTTTTCTTTGTTTGTTGCATAGTGCCGCACTGCGTAGACCCCCTTTTTGTTTCATGGGTGTTTTGTGTGTCATTGCCCCATAACCCAGATCTCTATTCCGCCATGGTAAACATAGCGAATGACTTCACTGGATCGAATGTGTTGCAGAAGCTTTATTATTACCTGAGTAGTCTCGTACTAGTGCACTGTGTATTGAGCCTTTTTTTTCCGGTCTTGGAGCTGCTTTGCTCAACATCACCAGAGGCAGTCCTTATAGCTACAACAATCCTGCACCAAGACAAAAAACGCCCACCAAAGATCTTCACTGGCGTATTACATACCCTGATACTATGGTGAAACTCCTTAAAAGTTTAGTCCATACCTCTTGTGCTTTCACGAGATATTTTTCGTCGTAGAAGTGATGCATGTCAGTGTTGTTTCATAGCCGTTTGAACAGGAAATTGAGCTACGCTCTCGAAGGATATATAAGAGACAATGAATGACTTGAATTCCTCGAGCTCTTCCCTTCTTTGCTCGTCATGTTCTTTGTTCTTCTACTCTCTTCCGCGGTTGTTTATGGCGGCGTCGTCACTGTCTACCAAACCAGATATCACACCGAGCTGGCCACTACCACACACACTAACACTATCTTGTCCACACAATGGACGACATCACTACACTCCTACGAAGAACCCACAACAACAATCACAAGCACACTCTTCACCACCACAACACTCGACTTGAGCGATGAGCTCATCGAATTGCTAAACGTACACAACGAGAAACGGCGTCTTCACGAGAGCACACCAGATATCCAGTGGTCTGAAGATGTTGCATCAAGCGCCCAGGACTATGCTAACCAGTACGATTGTAGTGGTGTGCTAACTCATTCTCATGGACAGTATGGGGAAAACTTGGCACTCGGATACAACAGCAGTGCTGCGGTTGAGGCGTGGTATGATGAGGTGTCACTATACAATTGGAACAATCCTGTGTTTAGTGAGAAGACGGGACACTTTACACAGGTAGTGTGGGTCAATTCGTCGTTTGTTGGGTGTGGGATTTTGGATTGTGGAGAGTACTACGGGCAGTATACGGTATGTCAGTACAATGCACCGGGAAACTATGCTGGGGAGTTTGAAGAGAATGTGATGCCATTGAGCTATTCTAATGAAGGTGTTGATATATTGAGGTAAATCTTGTGTTTTGAGAAGAAAAGGGGGTCTTCTATCCTACAGCGCTGAGTCATGAGTGGCCGCACCGCTTCTGGGTTTTGATTTAAAGCTCATAACGTCCCCCTGACTCTGCTCTCACCATCAAACACCAAATGTCGCTCAACAGAGAAGAACCTAACTACTTCGGCGCTGGTCCTGCTGTGCTGCCAACCTCTGTTCTTCAGAAGGCCGCTTTGGACCTCGTGAACTACGAGTCCCTCGGACTGGGCATTGGTGAGATCTCACACCGCTCTGGACCAGCCATCAAGGTCATCGACGACACCAAGGCGCTCTTCACCAAGCTGCTAGACATTCCAGATACCCACGAGGTATTCTTCATGCAGGGAGGTGGTACCACCGGCTTTTCTTCGATCCCTACGAATTTGCTAGCCAGCTACGCCAAGAAGACGGGCAAGAAGGGCAGAGGAGCCTACGTTGTTTCCGGTTCGTGGAGTAAGAAGGCCCTTCAGGAGGCTCAGAGACTCGGTTTTGACACCCAGGTCTTGACTGACTCTGCCAAGTCATGTGGCTCCTACACGAAGCTCCAGCCATTCGATGAGTGGGAGAAGCCGGCCGATGACGCTGCGTACGTTTACTACTGCGACAACGAAACCATTCACGGCGTCGAGTTCCCATTCGTGCCAGAGTTTGAGGGTGTTGAGCTCGTGGCCGACATGTCCTCCAACATCCTTTCCCGTAAAGTGGACGTGAGCAAGTTTGGCCTCATCATGGCCGGTGCGCAAAAGAACGTTGGTCTTGCGGGGCTGACGATCTACATCATCAAGAAGACGCTCCTGGAACAGGCTTCCGACGACGAGCTCAAAGCTCTGGGCGTGCCGCTCGTGCCAATCACATTCTCCTACCCGCTTGTGGTGAAGAACAACTCTGCGTACAACACCATCCCGATCTTCACGGTGCACATCCTCAAGCTCGTGCTCGAGAACCTCGTCGAGCAGGGCGGCCTGGAGGCCCAGCAGAAGACCAACGAGAGCAAGTCGCGTAAGCTCTACGCGGCGCTCGAGCAGTTCCCACAGCTCTACAATGTTCCGGTGGACGCCGAAGTCAGATCGAAGATGAACGTTGTCTTCACCATCAATGGCGATCTCGAGGCCGACTTCCTCAAGGGCGCGGCGGAGAAGAAGCTCGAAGGGCTCAAAGGCCATCGCTCCGTTGGCGGGATGAGGGCATCGCTCTATAACGCCGTCACTGAACGTGCTACGGATGCGCTTGTGCAGTATGTCCGTGAGTTTGGCGAGAGCCACTAATATAATATAGTATATATATATCACTGCGTTATTGCGTTCATGAAGTAGATGATCTCGCACGTCTCGTCCTCGTCCAGCGAGCAGTGGAGGACGAGCGCTTCGTCGTGGCTGATAATGAGCACAACCGTTTTGCAAACCTCGCAGATTCGTGTGCCGAGCTTCCAGTCCTTCATCTTGACGGTGATGTCGAACTCTTGTTCCTCCATTGCATCCTCTCCCTGTGTAGTTTGTTCCTCCTGCGCCGTCGTCACCTCTAGCAGCTCGTTCCAATTCATCGACAGGTTGACGCTGCTCCCGTCGTTGATGTGCAATGAGAGTTTGCCCAGGCTTGTGCCCCTCACTTTGATCATACCAGCACTCTTGTACCTTTCCACACGCTTCATCAGCGAGTTGATCTCCGTGGGGAGCTTCATCATCACGTCCACTTTCATGATCTCTGGCTCTGTGATTCTCGCATCACTCTCCCTCCTCAGCAACCGCACCGGCAGACTGAACGTGTGATCCACTCGTGATGCCACGTTATCGCTGAAGAAGATCCCCAGACTCGCTGCCTGTCTGCCGGCATTCGTGTCCTTCTTCTGGAGTCGTATTGCGAGCTGATCAGCTCCGGACCGTTCATACTGCCGTAACACCTGGAACAGTTGCTCAACGTTCATCTCCAATGCAATTGTGTTATTCCTCAGCGATTCGACCTCGTAGATATCAAAGATGTCAACACTCAGCTTGCACCAGACTTGTGGTGCGTTGAGCTCAGCGGAGATGACGTTGAGATGATCGCTTGTGAATCGAAGGACACAGTACTTCCTCAGAGCGACGATGGGCATGAGTGTATCTGTTTTTTTTTTCAATGTCAGTACACAGCATCAACATCATCTTATGTGATTGACTCACTCTTTAGTCTGTCAACTGAGCTTATGGCGATTTTGAGCTTCATCTTTTTGTTTTATTAATATTGTTGATCTTGAGTATGTGGAGTGTTGATTTTTACGCGTCTCATCTCCTCAAAAAAAAATGGTCTATATTGTTTATTCGCAATGTCTGGTGCTTAAATTACAACCATCCCCTCGGAATTAACCTTGAGACAGCCGTACTCAAATAGCACCAAGTTTTGATCTAGCCCATTATCCAAAATTCGGATATCCAGCTCAAGACCCCGTCAAAGAGAAACACACGGGGCCGAGCGAGGCACAGGGCAGACGTCATTTACGTCTGTTCAAAAAGAAATATGTATAAATTTTGCGTGCATTCGCAGGCCAAATTCACTCGAGAGAAACATCTTCCGTCTTGTAGTTATCCAGCACAATACGGTAAATGAAACTTGGAGCAAATCCACCACTAGAAGCGTTGTTAGTATCTCTCAAATCTGAAAAAAAGAAAGAAAACAAGGGGGGGATCACATACACGTTCGTTATGTAAATGTCAATGTGCTCTGGTGGGATGTAATCAAAGAGTGGATTTGAAATGGCAGCGTGTTGTACGAGATCCTGATCGCTGAACTTGACCACTTTTCCTGTGTTACCCACCTCAATCAGATTCTCAACGTCAAATGGATACGTCGGTGAGAGTTTATAAAGACCGGCAACGGAGAAGACGGGCGTCTTGTGTTCCTTTGCACACTCGCAAACGGCAGCAACGCCGGCACTCGATACGGTACCACCATTGGCAAACACGGATCTGGCACCGACAATCACCTTACCGACTCTCGACATCACAGCAAAGACGTGCGAGTCTGGGATCAACACAGTCTCAATCTTCGCATCTGCTAGGGTCTTCACGAACTTGATGGCCTCTTCCGTTCTGTTGGGGTAGCACTCTGTGACCAGCACTGTGAATGTACGTTTCTGGCGTGCCTTTAGAAGGAACTTCAATACCGTCTTGGAGTCCGGTGTCGGTGTCAAAAGCACTTCATTGTCATGGACCATGTCAACAGCCATATCCTGGATACCTTCATCAATCGAGGAAATCTCATCGATCAAATCCTTAATACCCTGAATCACCGCAGATCGAAGGTCTGGGCCTCTGTTGTGCTGAACTCTCGTATTTTCCTTCTTTTCCTCCTCATTGCTCTTCTTTGCATTCTTCTTCTCCTCATTCTCCGTCGAAAGCAGGTTGAACATCGACGTCATCATCGCAGCACTCGGCCCACCATTCTCCTTGTCCGCTTCATTGGCCTCCTTCACTTCAGTACGGATATCAGCCAAAACACGTCTCACCACATTCCCACACGAAAACTCCCTGGGTTGGGCCTTCTCCAGGCGCACTCCAAGCTGTCGGATCTCCTTGATCAGCTGGTCTGGGTGGTGCCAACGAGCTGCACTCACAACACGCATCAACAGCTGGCATGTCTCGAGTGCAACGGCATAAGAGCCGGATATCTGGCGACGTTTGAGCTTTCTTTAATAAAGGGATTAGTAATTGACCAATGGTAACTAAAATGGTAGCCAAACTCACTCAATAAACGTGTCAACTTGGAGGTTTTGGGACATTTCAAGCGAGAATCGTCAGGTTTGGCGATGACTCTGTGAAAGAAACTGTGGAAGGTTGGAAAAAAGTTTGTATTGATCGTGGTGTTCAGGTGTTGGTAGGCGCACAGGAAGGTCCATATCGGGTTCTATACGAGGGTTTTAAGAGGTCGTAAATCACATTATCTTGGCGTCATAAACATAGTCTTCGAAGCTGAGTCCAGATTCTAATCAAAATCCATGAATTTGGCCTTTGTTAGCTTCTTTGGTGGTTCTGCATCTTCACTTTCATCTTCACTTTCATCTTCACCTTCACTGTCTCCATCTTCATCACTGGAATCAAGCTCCATCGTCTCCCTAATCTTGTCCATCTTCTTTTCAATGTCCTCCAAGAACTCCGTATCATCGTACTTGATGTTCTTCCCGAGATCAATTATCTTTTGTAACTTCACCTTTTTCTCCGACAACTTGAGTCTCTCCTGTTCGGAAGCATTCTCCATTCTTTCATCCAATTGCTTCATCATCTTGACAGCTTTTACTTTCCGGCCATCGAGGGTCTTGTAAAGATCTTTGGAGTTGGATTTCAGGTTCTTGCCCTTCTTGTTCATCTTACCAGCAGATTGCTTGAGAAGTTGGCCGAAACCTCCCTTGCCACCAGCAAGTCGGATTCTTAGTGGTAAGATGAATGAGTTACTTGTGATGGCAACCCCACCACTGTGACAGAGATCTGAAGCCGAGTTTAAGGAGTCCAGATTCCAAACTGTCCCACGGGCCAGTGTCACTCTTTCCGAGACTTCATGGGGTAGTAAGCTCTTGATTCTTCTCCACAACTCTGTTGAAGGTTCTTGTGATGAGATTGAGACTACAACCTCATCCACACCTGGGATTCCAGTAGCGTGAACAAGCATCATTTGTGAACTCGTCATGACCAAAAGGATACAAAATAAAAAGAGTTGAGTTCCAGTTAGCACTATTGAAGCCGCGCCCTCGGAACTTCACAAACCGACCAACGTTTTTAAATTTTTCAGCGCCCACCTCAACGTCTCCAATACAAACCCCCCTCTTCAAAGCCCCCGTAATGTTGTTGAAGACCTTGGTGCAGACTGGCCGTGTCCACCTGCGTCTTAAGCTCCGCGCAGCTGCCCCACAGCTCGTCCGTTACGCCTCTGCCTTTGAGCGTTCCAAGCCACACTTGAACATTGGTACCATTGGCCACGTTGATCACGGTAAGACCACTTTGACCGCCGCCATCACCAAATGTCTCGCTGAGAAAGGTGGTGCTTCCTTCTTGGACTACTCCGCCATTGACAAGGCCCCAGAAGAGAGAGCCAGAGGTATTACCATCTCCACTGCCCACGTTGAGTACGAGACCGAGAACAGACATTACTCTCACGTTGACTGTCCAGGTCACGCCGACTACATCAAGAACATGATCACTGGTGCCGCCCAGATGGACGGTGCCATTATTGTCGTTGCTGCTACCGATGGCCAGATGCCACAGACTAGAGAGCACTTGTTGCTTGCTAGACAGGTTGGTGTCCAGCACATTGTTGTCTTCGTGAACAAGGTTGACACCATTGATGACCCAGAGATGCTTGAGCTTGTCGAGATGGAGATGAGAGAGCTCTTGTCCTCCTACGGCTTTGACGGTGACAACGTTCCAGTGATTATGGGTTCTGCTTTGTGTGCCTTGGAGGGCCGTGAGCCAGAAATTGGTGCTAAGGCCATTGACAAGCTTCTCGAAGCTGTGGACAGCTACATCCCAACCCCACAGAGAGACTTGGAGAAGCCATTCTTGATGGGTATTGAGGACGTGTTCTCCATTTCCGGTAGAGGTACTGTTGTCACTGGTCGTGTTGAGCGTGGTAACTTGAAGAAGGGTGACGAGGTTGAGCTCGTTGGTTTCAACAAGACCCCAATCAAGACCACTGTTACCGGTATCGAGATGTTCAAGAAGGAGTTGGACCAGGCCATGGCCGGTGACAACTGTGGTATCTTGCTGCGTGGTGTCAAGAGAGACGACATCAAGAGAGGTATGGTGGTTTCGAAGCCAGGTGAGGTTTCAGCCCACACCAAGTTCCTCGCTTCCATGTACATTCTCACCAAGGAAGAAGGTGGTCGTCACTCCGGTTTCGCCGAGAACTACAGACCACAGATGTTCATCAGAACTGGAGACGTCACCACCATCCTGACCTGGCCAGAGGGCGCCGACCACTCCCAGCAGGTGTTGCCTGGTGACAACATCGAGATGGAGTGTGCGCTTGTCCACCCAACAGCCGTTGAGGTTGGCCAGAGATTCAACATCAGAGAGGGTGGTAGAACCGTTGGAACCGGTCTGGTTACCCGTATTATCGAATAAGTGCGTGCGTACCTCTCTCTCTCTCTCCCCTCTGCCTGTATATAAAAGCTGAGTATTACACATAGTTTTCTTTTGTGTTTTTTTTTTGTTTTGCCAAATCCGGACGTAGCCCGGTTTTACGCACTGATAAGGATAATATAAGCCTCCCCAGCTTATAAATTGCAGGCGCACATCAACATATATAAATCCATCACCAGTACCAACGACACACACTCATACGGCCATGAAGAGACCAATAATGAGCCCGAACTACCTCCGGCTTCTCAGCCTCTCCGTCTTTTTCCTGCTGCTCTGGCATTCTCTGCCGGCCCTGACACCGGACCTCTACACCATCTCCAAAGACAGAGGCATCGACATCTCTCCACTCAAACGAGAGCCCGACTTGGACCCGAACCCGGCACACATCCACAGCTCGACGCTCGGCGCAGTCGCCTGTGACGTCCCGCACTGTTCGAGAATCGGCGTTGGCATCTTGGAGCGTGGCGGAAACGCCGCTGACGCCGCTGTGGCCGTTGCGCTCTGTATTGGTGGAACAAACATGTTCAACTCGGGAATCGGTGGTGGTGGTTACATTGTCTCCAAGCCGCACAACAAGGATGCCATCACGATTGACGCCCGTGAAATGGCGCCTTTGCTGAGCCACAAGGACATGTTCAAGGGCAAGGAGTACTTGTCGAAAGTGGGCGGGTTGGCAGCGGCTGTTCCAGGCGAGATCAAGGGACTGTACACCTTGTTCGAAACGCATGGCTCCGGTACATTGACGTGGAAAGAGGTTATTGACCCGGTGGTCGAACTCATGAGAGGGGGCTGGAACGCTTCGATAGTGTTGGCGGCTACGACAATGATTGACTCCGAGATCTTGGCCAAGGACTACGACACCTGGAAGTTCCTCTTCCGGGAAGGCTCTACGAATGAGACGGTCCATGAGGGCGACTGGGTTCGCCAGGTTGAGCTTGCAGACACCTTGGAGCTCATTGCAAACAACGGAAGTGATGCAATCTTCTACGATCCAGACGGACCGATTGCAAGTCATATTATCGAGGTAGTCAATAGTAAAGGTGGTATATTTACAAGGGAGGACTTTGAACAGTACAGGATCTCCATGGAGCCAGCGCTCCATACGAAGTACTTGGGAAATGATGCATACACTTGTGCTGGATCCTGTTCTGGGCCTGCCTTGATCACAGGGTTGAAGATCATGGACACTTTTGGAGAACAGCCAGGTGGTGATATGGAACCTGTTGCAACACACCGTCTTATCGAGGCCATGAAGTGGATGGCCTCCTCTAGAAGTCGACTTGGTGATCAGACTTCAAATATGACTAGCTTCGTCACAAGCGATTCATGGGCTGAGTATGCAAGAAGACACATTGACGATAACAAGACCTTGGACCATTGGGAGGATTACAAGCCCGCATATGAGATAAACGAGCCACACGGCACCACATCCTTCTCTATCGTGGATAAGGACCACAACGCTATTTCCATGACGTCCACCGTGAACTTGTTATTCGGTTGTCTTGTTCGTGACCCGATAACTGGTATCATATTGAACAACGAGATGGATGACTTCTCCCTTCCCGGTGTCCCCAACGCATTTGGTGTCGAACCATCGCCTTTCAACTTCATTCGCCCAGGAAAGAGACCTCTCTCTTCCTCGGTTCCTACGATCATCACTAATGAGCTTGGTAAACCAGACTTGATCATCGGGTCGGCCGGTGGTAGTCGAATCCTCACCGCAGTCTTCCAGGCCATCGTGAGGGTGTACAGCTATGGCATGCCTATTCTTGAAACAATGTCATATCCTAGAATGCATCATCAACTATTGCCAAATACAATCGAACATGAGGTGTACATCGGGACTGATATCATTGAGGCATTGAAGGCAAGAGGTCATAACGTCACAGAGTCTATGCCAAAGACTGCAATGAATGCAATTAGAAGATGGAGGGCTGAATACCACGCAGTGAGTGATTACTGGAGAAAGAGGGGTGAAGCTGCAGTTCCTACGAAGTAATATTGTTTGGGGACAATTCTAACTATTTGTAGAGTGTAGAATCAAGGATTGGCTTCATCTCAAGCTCGTCTCTCAGGACTTTGGACTTGAAAACATCAGATGGAACTATGACAAGACCAGTCTCAGCAACATATGTGGCCCAGTGTTCCATCAGTTCGTTGAACACTTCTGGTTTCTCCTCAGCAATGTCGTGTGTCTCACCAGGATCCACACTCAAGTCGAACAATTGCCACTTCTCAGGGCCAAGAGGCTTAGGAATCCAAAGGGCCTTATATTTACCCTTTCTTATTGCCTGTTGAGCAAACAATTCCCATCCAGTAACCTTTTCCTCATCGTGGACGAAATCTGCCTTACCAGTGAGGTATGGGACCCAGCTCTCGCCTCTCAATTTGGCAATCTGGCGACCTTGGAACTCAGGGTATGGATGTTCGATGCCCGTCATTTCGAGAATAGTTGGTAGGATATCCATGACAGTACAGAATGCTCTCTTGATAGTCCCACGCTCCTCCTGTTTAATCATATCCGGATGGTGAATAATCAACGGACAACGGATTCCACCTTCAGAAGCCCACATCTTATACATATAATATGGAGCAGTTGCCGCCTGGGCCCATTGATCAGAGTACCAAGTGAACGAGTTCGCATTCCCAATGTTGTCGAAACTGTTATCAAAGTACTGTCCGATGATTCCACCAGCGTGGAAATTAGTCACAGCCATTGCCTCCATCAACATTCCTTCTGCGCCATTGTCGGACATGAAGATGATCATAGTGTTGTCCATTTCGCCCGTTGACTCCAAATGCTCCAAAACACGACCAATCTGCTGATCCATAACATCAACCATCGCAGCGTACACCTCCATGATTCTGGAGTCAACTTTACGCTCCTTCTCACTGAGTTCAGACCAGGCTTTGTCCCTGATAGTGGAAACATCGTGTGCTTCAATTCCATCTGGGACAATGCCCAGCTCCAAGGCTTTCTGGAGCCTCTGTTCACGCAGTTTCATTGGCCCATGGTCATAGAACCCTTTGTACTTTTCAATGGCATCTCTTGGTGCCTGGAATGGCCAGTGGGGAGCAGTGTGTGTCAACAGCACAAGGAATGGCTTGTCACCTCTCTTCTCATCGGTCAATTGTTCAATCAACTTGTCCGTGTAGGCAACAGTCGAATAGAAATCATCAGGAAGGTGAGTGTCAGGGTCAAGATGGACACCATCTTCTTGATAGATTGGTTTCTGAAACTTCAAGTAGTCGCCATCTTCTTGCTTAGGGAAGTACTTGAGATGGTTTCCGGAACCAGAGAGCAGCCCGAAGGAGCGATCAAACCCACGAGAAGAAGGCCAGTACTGCTTATGAAGACCTAGGTGCTACTTACCAGACAAGCACGTGTAATACCCGTTTTTTTGCATGATTTCCGACATGGCAGCGACTCTCAAATTAAGGTACCCTTCATAGCCTTCCTTCCCTTCAAACTGACCAGGGAAATGTCTGGCAAATTCCGCCATCTGACCCAGTCCAGCGATGTGATTATCGGTACCTGACAGAAGCATTGAGCGTGTAGGAGAACATGCCGAAGCCGTGTGGAAGTCGGTGAAGCGAAGACCATTGTTAGCGAGTCTGGTCAGATTTGGGGTGTCAATCTCACCGCCAAACGGAGCTGTGTCGGTGAATCCGAGGTCATCTGCCACGATAATGAGGAAGTTGGTCTTCTTCTCTGTCATTGTGCTTTGATGCTTGCGACTTGGGTGTATTTGAGAAGGGAAATGAGAAGATAGTTATATCGATCGGCCTAGTCGGTATTTAAAGCCGCCTCGGGGCGCCGGTCTTTGCGGGAAACTCGGGGATAAGTACATTTAATACCGATCAATTCATAATTATATCAACAACAATCAAGAAACTTCAAGAGCAATTAAATAACAATTAATAACAATGAAATAACGCTCAAATCGCGCCAAATCACCCTTAGTGGAACATCCCATTAAGAGGGGGTCGGATATCACAGTGTGCGCGGGCGGCGGCGGCTTCGATCCTGTGAAAAAGCTATATCATATCTGGCATTTTCCACCCTCTTTGCCAGCCAACCATCCAAATGTGCGGAGAGATCGAGGACATCCACCCGGAGATCCACCTGGAGACTCCTGAACTCGAAGATGGGATCTCACCAGATGGGGCCAGCGAGCAAGAGAGGTTCGAGACCTTCGTGGACAGAATCCAGTACCTCGAGGACCAATACCACCAGCTCTCCCACCACGGCGTCGCAGACTTTCTCCACTACAAGCTCGGCCACCTGAAAGGGAGTGACTTCGAAATCGCAGCTAAGGATGCTACTGGTCTCTACCGTGAAGTCAAGGACTGCTGCTCCAACACCACAGTCTACATGAACCCCGTCGTCTGCGAAAGACCCTGTCTTTTGTATGAGTCAAGACTCGTAAATGACAAAGGCAAGCCTGTGACGATTTCATATAAGGAGGAAGACTGCAGACCAGACACTCCTACTACAGAGTCATATCCATTTCCTCCGTACATCCTCGACCGTGGACATCCAGAGTACTTCACTATCTCCAAGGGCGATCTTGTCAAAGCGTTCAGATCCATAAGAAGGGAAGTCAAAAAGAAAATCGTCGCACCGATCACACAGACGACCGGGTATAAGTGGGTCTACACCAAGAGCACATACAAGAACCGGGTCTACTTCCTATACTTTTCTTGCTTCCAAGATCAGAAGAAAGACATGGTCCCTTCTAAGTTCAAGCACAGAAGTGTCCTTCCGATCTTTGAACCGCAAGACTGCGACAGTGCAGTTTCCATTGGTATCAACATCTACACCAAAAAATTTATCATCCAGTACGTCCACAAACCACATACCCGTCTCTTGGACATCATGTGTACTCTCATGCTAGAGATGTATGATCCCAACGCTGAGTTCCGTAAAAACGGCGTCCATATCGATGCTGCTGCAGACCAGCCATACGAGCATTACCCACATGAACAGGAACACTCTCATACACAGGCACAGATGGCCTAGTTGCATCATTTATCATTTTTGTACCCAATAGAGCCATCCCTCGAGAGATGCTTTATAAGTGCGGACAACTTGGATAGAGTTGAGCCCCAGAGTAGGATATATATGCTCGCGTACACCAAATTAATGATTATCCAATCTTATGAGCTGTGGATCTGTGTTTAGCTTTATGAGTTGGGGATCTGTAATTTAGCTTTTGTGTCACATTGGCCGTTGCCACGACAACGTATCACGTGACAGGATCGTCACCCGATTAGGAAATTGTAAACAAAAAAGTGCGCGTTTCGCGATCCCAAATTCCCAACCGCCCAAAAAAAGTGAGCTTGTTTACGCTTTGATAGATCCTCACACGCGTTCTAGACAGATCACACAGCAGTTCACAGCACAGTATGAGAGAAGTTATCAGTGTCAACGGTGAGTTTCTCCGCCATGGAAAGCTGAGGAAGACGATGATCGCTTTGAAAGGGAAGGCGCCACGCTTGCCAGATCAGAGGAATGCACGCGTTGTTCGCCTCTGGAAGAGATCCAGTAAAAAACAATGAGATATGTGCTTTACATAGCGATCACTTTCATCGCAGTTCATTGGATGCGTCCTGTTCTTACTCCGCTTCTTTATCACATCCCAAGCATATTTTACTAACTTCGCCCTTCAGTCGGTCAGGCTGGTTGCCAGATCGGTAACGCTTGTTGGGAATTGTACTCCCTTGAGCATGGTATTAGACCCGACGGTTTTCTTGCCGATGGATTGAGTAGACCAAAGGGTGGTGAGGAAGGTTTCTCTACTTTCTTCTCTGAAACTGGCTCTGGTAAGTACGTTCCAAGAGCTTTGTACGTCGACTTGGAGCCAAACGTTGTCGATGAGGTTAGAACCGGCCAGTACAAAGAATTGTTCCACCCAGAGCAGTTGATTACGGGTAAGGAGGACGCTGCCAACAACTACGCCAGAGGTCACTACACCGTTGGTAGAGACTTGCTCGATGACGTTTTGGACAGAATCAGAAGAATGT
The DNA here is from genome assembly GCA_030563225.1 of Petasospora hungchunana. Lineage (NCBI taxonomy): Eukaryota > Fungi > Ascomycota > Saccharomycetes > Phaffomycetales > Wickerhamomycetaceae > Petasospora > Petasospora hungchunana. Next base: position 115,082 of record JAKUBL010000002.1, on the reverse strand, counting down.
CCGACCAGTGTGATGGTTTGCAAGGTTTCCTCTTCACACATTCCCTTGGTGGTGGTACCGGTTCTGGTTTCGGTTCCCTCTTGTTGGAGCAGTTGTCCTTGGAGTACGGTAAGAAGGCTAAGCTCGAGTTTGCCGTCTACCCAGGTCCACAGGTCTCCACCTCCGTTGTTGAGCCATACAACACCGTCTTGACTACCCACACTACTTTGGAGCACGCTGACTGTACCTTCATGGTTGACAACGAGGCTATCTACGATATCTGCAGAAGAAACTTGGATATCTCCAGACCTTCTCTTACCCACTTGAACCAGTTGATTGCTCAGGTTGTTTCCTCCGTCACTGCCTCATTGAGATTTGACGGTTCTTTGAACGTTGACTTGAACGAATTCCAGACCAACTTGGTCCCATACCCAAGAATCCACTTCCCATTGGTTGGTTACGCTCCAGTTGTCTCGAGCACCAGATCTTCTCACGAGTCCAACTCCGTAGCTGAGATCACAAATGCTTGTTTCGAGCCAGGTAACCAGATGGTCAAGTGTGACCCAAGATTGGGTAAGTACATGGCCACATGTTTGCTCTACAGAGGTGATGCTGTAAACAGAGACGTCCAGAATGCCGTTGCTCAGGTCAAGACCAAGAAGACTGTTCAGCTGGTCGACTGGATTCCAACTGGTTTCAAGATTGGTATCTGTTACCAGCCACCAACTGCTCCACCAAATTCCAGCTTGGCTCAGGTTTCCCGTGCTGTCTGCATGTTGTCCAACACCACTGCTATTGCTGAGGCTTGGAGAAGAATTGACAGAAAGTTCGACTTGATGTACCAGAAGCGTGCCTTTGTTCACTGGTACGTTGGTGAAGGTATGGAGGAAGGTGAGTTCACTGAGGCCAGAGAGGACTTGGCCGCTTTGGAGAGAGACTACGAGGAGGTTGGTCTTGACTCTGTTGACCCAGAGGATGCTGAGGAATACTAAATTTTTCTTCATCGTCATACACTTTTTCGGGAAAACATCATCTTCACTTTGGTTCACTCACGGTTCTTCTTTTGTCAAATTGCTTTCACATACCCCCCCTTTGGTTTCAATCCAACTCTACTTTCTTTTATATAACGTTGGTGTGATGTTGATCTAGTTGTCAACATTTGCTATCTCTCTCTTTTGCCGGATCCTTTTTTTTGTCTAATCGTTGAGTCTAATGATTCATGCAGTGCTCAATGAATGAAATTGCTTAAAATACCATGTATGATTATAAATCAAAGAAGGATTTTGCATCCTTGATGAGTTTCCTCTTTTTCAACACAGGTTTCTTCACAATCACAGGCTGTGGTATCACCACATCCATCTTCTTCTTCAACACCAACGCCTGAGTATAACTCATGATTTCACCCAGTTTCCAAATATGATCAAATTCACTCTCCATCACCTTGAACTTATCATGATACACATGATTCATAATATTGAAATCCATCCATATGTTATTCTTCCCCGGCACGATCGAATGGCCTTCAATCTTATACTTGTTCAAGAACACCCGGGTCTTGAGCCCCCATGACAGCCTGTTCATACTCTCATCTGTCAACAAATCCCAATTGGAGTAATCAACCAATTCCCACTCTCTCTGCATATTAAAGATCGTCTTGGAAGAAACTTCGATGTATATCAATTTACATCCCCTTGCCGCCTCTTGCAACTTGATGAATTGTTCTTGTGGGATCATCGGGATGGATAGCATTTGCAATTTGGACCATTTGTCAGTCTTGATGGCCGTGCACCACCTAGAGACGACATGATCAGGCAATTGTGCAACGCGGGAGATGCGAAGAGATGTCAGGTTTGAGAGGTTGGTCAGATATATTGCGTCCTCAAAGAATAGCGGTTTGGAGATTTCAAGGATTGTGAGGTTAGCAAATGTGGATGAGTTGAGGGAGTGAATAAATTGGTAGAGACGAACATTAGCGAAGAGACGCTCTACTCTGTGGTTGGTTGAATTGGGAAGTGTGTTCTTCATGATGACGTTTTTCTTTGGGATAGGCATAGTGTTGAGAGATGGATGGCACTCAAAGTCTTGTTCTTCTGAAAAGACAGATGCAAAGAGTTGGAACATGAGGAAACTGTCACGTCTCCACGAACAGACGAGGGACCATATGTCTTTCATTCTGCTCCATTGTCCACTATGAAGATGGTTCAGAGTCAGACTGTGTGCATTCTCAGCAACAACCATTGAGGATATCTCCCTCAATGTCTTCATCTTTCTTGATTTCGTATCTTCTCGTGATAGCTGCGGTGGGTATAAAGTCGATGCCCAGTCATATGAAGCTTCAGTTATGCTGTCATTGTGCGCCTCTGACGACCCTATCTGTGTATATAGAGCCTCTGACTTTTCCATCCAATCATCTTTCTTCTTTTTTACCTCCTTGCTTTTCCCGGGCTTATGAATAGTGTGCTTTGGCGCGTATTTGATCCTCCTCTCCTGCTCATCCTTCTTCTTCCACTTCTGAGTCCAGTCGTACGGCCTTTTGCTCTGCTGACTGGTCGTCCAGGGCTCAGGATCATCCCAACAGGGCTCCATTGTCTTCCTTTTGTTCAATAACAGGTTGGGCAAGCGATACATCCTAACTTGTGGAACACCCCTAGCAGAGGCCTGACGCGTCGTCTCCCACCAAAAGAAAACACCATAAATACCAGCGCTCATAACCACTATGTTTATGTAATCAAGATCGCAGATCATCTGACACCCGGACACCATATGCGTTCTTTCATGAGCAACAAGATTGGCCAGAAGGGCTTTCGATTTATCGATTTTGTTTCTAAATAAATCTATAACTAAATTAGAGCTGTCCCCCGAATCATGAGCAACGTTGTCGGCTTTGCACAGCGGAGCTTTGTGTTTGCAAACTGGGCGGGGATCCATTCATGTCGGCCATCGTTGTACTTCCAACCAACGAGTATCGATGAGGTGTGTGAGATTGTACGTTGTGCCAAAGAGGAATTAAAGAGTGTGTTGACCGTGGGATCTGGACATTCTCCGTCTGACCTGGTGATGACTAGTGAGTGGCTGGTCAACCTGGATAAGATGGACGGCGCGTTGGATGTCCAGTGGGATGAGAGTGGACTGTTCGCCGATGTGACAGTGTTGGCTGGAATGAGGTTGTATCAGCTGCACAAATACTTGGATGGACAAGGATTGGCAATGCAAAACCTTGGATCGATCTCTGAGCAGTCAGTAGCGGGTGTAATTTCCACTGGTACGCATGGTGCTTCACCATTCCACGGGTTGGTGTCGCAGCAGATTGTGAACCTGACGATTGTTAATGGTAAAGGTGAGGAGGTTTTCTGCGATTCACAGACGAACCAGGATGTCTTCAGAGCGGCGTTGTTGTCTCTGGGCAAAGTTGGTATCATTGTTAAAGCTACAATCCGAGCTATCCCTGCATTCCGTGTCAAGTCGAGTGCGGAGGTGATCTCCTTTGAGACTCTTTTGGAGAAATGGGAATCGATCTGGGTATCATCCGAGTATATTCGAGTGTGGTGGTATCCATATGCAAGAAAATGTGTTTTGTGGAAGGGTGAAAAGTCTAATGAAGAACTATCTGCCCCACATCCTTCATGGTGGGGTACGAAATTCGGTCGTTTGTTCTATGAGGCCTTGTTGTGGTTTGCGGTAAATGTTTATCCACCATTCACCCCTGTTGTGGAAAAGTTTGTGTTCAACCGTCAATTCGGAAATGCCGAGCGTGCAACTTCATATGCCGTTCAGCCGTCCGTCGAAGGCCTCAACATGGATTGTCTCTTTTCGCAATTCGTGAACGAATGGGCCGCACCATTGGATAACGGACCTGAGATCTTGCGGTCATTGGACCATTCCATTGAGCTTGCTGCCCAGAATCACGACTTCTACGTCCATGTACCTGTTGAAGTTCGTTGCTCCAATACAACATTCACAGGGGAATCTGATAACACTCCTAACTTGGAAGGTCGCACCACATTGAGTGCAGGCCCAGTTAAGGGGAATAACCTGCGTCCATACTTGGACAACACGCCACACCGGAATTACGTGCCACAGCAAGACGTGACAAACTCGCAGTTGACGCTGTACATCAATGCGACGATGTATAGACCATTCGGAACCAACTCTCCGATCGGGAAGTGGTACAAAATCTTTGAGGAGACTATGGGCGCTGCGGGTGGTAAGCCTCACTGGGCGAAGAACTTTTTGGGGAGTGTGGAGTACGTTGAGAGTTTGAAAGAGGAGAGGGAGTATGGGGATGCAGAGATGAGGGGGTTTGCCGCAAAGAACAAGGAGTGGTTCGGGGATGATCTGGTGGAGTACCAGCGCGTGAGAGGGGAGATGGACCCACACGGTGTGTTTTTGAGTACTAAGGAGTGGTTGAAGAAGAACGGTATTGTGGAATGATAAATAAATATGTTTTTGTGTCTTTTTCTTAGAGGGGAGGGTCGAATTTTTTTTGTAGAAGACGCCCGCGCGAAGATCAATTTGTCATTTTACCATCTCCAACACCAAGATCCAGGCACAAGCACAATGGCAGACGTTCAGGACAAGATGGACCTGTTGAAGGAGCCCCTGCACGGGATCTATATCCCTGTTGCGCTGATTCTGGTGGGCACCCTGATCATGGGCGCGCAGTGGCTGCCGTACGTTCTTGCGCTGCTTGTTCCCTTCCTTGCCTTCCGATTCACAGCTGCGTATCGTCGCAAGAAGACGTTGCACACGGAGAACTGGACGGAGTTGGAGCTGCTGGACAAGACTGTGATCTCTCGCAACTCTGCTATCTACCGCTTTGCGCTCAAGCGCGAGACCGAAGGATTAGAGGTTCCTGTTGGGCACCACGTTGCGTGTCTTATTGGCGACACTGTGCGGTACTACACGCCAATTACGTCTTCGTTGGACAAGGGCTTCTTTGACATCATCGTCAAGTCGTATCCTGATGGCGACGTGTCCAGGCAGTTTGCGCAGCTGTACAAGGGACAGAAGGTGAAGTTCCGTGGTCCCGTTGGGCGCTTCAACTACACCACCAACGGCTCCAAGGAAATTGGCATTGTTGCTGGCGGGTCTGGACTGACCCCTATGTTGCAGGTTCTGCACAACATCACGACGACCCCCGAGGATGTGACGAGAGTGTCGATGATATTTGCCAATGAGACGGCCAATGACATTCTGTTGAAGGAGGAGCTGGACGAGCTGGCTGAGCACTACCCACACTTTGACATCCATTACACGCTGACGAATCCGCCGGCTGAGTGGACGGGCTCCACAGGGTATGTCACCAAGGAGATGTGCGAGAAGTACTTGCCTGCCGCCTCTGACGATTCCCGTATCCTTGTTTGTGGACCACCGGGGATGAAGACGGCGATGGTAGACATTACCGAGCAGCTGGGCTTCACGCGGGCCAAGATGCCCTCCAAGGGCGACGACCAGGTGTTTATCTTCTAGGTGTAGAGGATCTACTCTATTATATATATATATATATAATAATGCTAAAAAATAATTGTCTTGCGATCGAGAACTGTGAAAAACGGGCGCTTATCTCCAAAGAGACCCCATCTTCTTCTTCTTCTTCTTTTTTTCTCCCCCCCCCCCCACACACACACAAACACACACTCTCTCTCTCTTTCGCAGAAGACAATGCCAGAACTACTTCAGGAGGACGCTGCTGCGTTTGACGATCCGTCCACAGAGACGCCTGGCTACGCCGCCAGAGACGTTGTCGAGCACCACGTCGAGCGCATCATCGACTCGCACCATCCGGGCTACGGTGCCATTGATACCGAAGCGCAGGTGCCGGAGCCCCCGGCATCAGGAGCAGCAGAGCTCTCTGGCGCGGAGCTCTACGTGATCATCTCGTCTTTGTACGTCGGCTCGTTCCTGTCTGCGCTGGACACCACCGTCGTGACCACGCTGCTGTCCACCATCGCGTCGGAGATCCACGCTGTGTCCCAGATGTCGTGGATCGCATCCTCGTACCTGCTCTCGTGTGCGGCCTTCCAGCCCTTGTACGGGAAGCTTTCGGACGTGTTTGGGCGTAAGCCGCTGCTCGTCTTCGCCAATGCCTCTTTCATGGTGGGCTGCCTCATCTGCGGATACTCTCGTTCGCTGGTTGGGCTCTCCATCGGGCGTTTTGTGACTGGTATTGGCGGTGGTGGACTCACCACACTCGGTGTCATCACCACCAGTGACCTCGTCCCATTACGCAAAAGAGGTATTTTCCAGGGTTTCGGTAACCTCGTCTACGGTACAGGAGCTGCACTTGGTGGTTTGTGGGGTGCGTTTTTCCAGAAATGGGGTGGGTGGAAGTATGCCTTTTATGCACAGATCCCCATCGCACTTGTTAGTGTTGTTCTCATCATTACCAGACTGAACTTGCCAGAGGGATCTGTTGGACTCGGAATGCCTGGCTCCAAGCGTGAGAAGGTGAAAACCGTGGACTTTGCCGGTGCCTTGTTGCTCGTCACCTCGTTGCTGACCTTCATGGTTATTGTGTCCTTTGCCGGAAACGAGATTGCCATTGGTGGTTTGCTCTTCTATGGACTCTCCATCTTTACACTCGTCACAATGGCGGCGTTTGTCTATGTCGAGCTCTACGTCGCTCCCGTCCCGGTGATCCCAGTGCGCCTTCTCGCCTACAGAACGGTGCTCTCGTCGAGTCTGGTGTGCTGGTTCATGTCCATGGCCGTGTTCACCTACCTCTTCTACATCCCTGTCTTTTGGTCGTCAGTGATGGGACTCACCCCAACAGACATTGGTCTTAGAACTGTCGGTAACTTCATCGGTGTCTCCTCGGGTTCTTTCCTCTCTGGTCTCTACATGCGCAGCACGGGTAAGTACTACAAGTTCGTCACGCTTGCCCACTTTATCACGATCTTTGGTGTCATCAAGGTCTACCTCTGTGACCGTAACACCCCCGTGTGGTTCCAATACGTTGAACTGCTCATTCCGGGCTCTGGCTACGCTGCCTCGCTCACAGTCACCCTGTTGGCCCTCATCGCTGCTGTCCCTCTTAAGGACCAGGCTGCCACAACCTCCATCCAGTACGCCTTCCGTTCTACGGGCTCCACAATCGGTGTCTCCGTCGCGTCCCTTATTTTCCAACGCAAACTCGCCTCCGCTCTCCAGGTCCTCTACGAGATTGACTCGGAGTACACCAAGGCCCAGATCTCCAAGATCATTTCGGAGGCTGCTGGGTCAGCCGAATACGTCCGTGACGCTCCGGCCGTCTTCAAAGCGGCCATTGTCGACAGTTATGACCTCGCGTCCCATTCTGCGCTCTTCTTCAGTGTCATCACCGTGATTTTGGCGTTTATCTCCGGTTGTTTCATGAAGGAACACCATCTTCACACAACCATCAACAGAAAGTAAACAATCGCGCACACACACAAATCAAATACTGGAAAAATTGTAGCATATCCATTCCACATTGTATAATCCCCATAGACGCACAGATGCGAGAGAAAAAGCAGATATCACCAGAATACATTGCTCAACAGCGTGCCATCCGCCAGGCACAGAAACAGGCACAACGAGAATCCCTCATTGCTCAAGGAATCGATCCAGATGAAGTTCGCATCCCCAAGGATCTTCGATTCATCAAGAGACCAATGCTCACGTTCCCACAGGTTCGTACCGGTATACCTGTGACCATAATGACATATAACGTTCTTGCCCAGGCTCTCATTAGACGCAAGTTGTTTCCGACTTCGGGAAACGCAGTCAAGTGGTTCAAGCGATCACAGGTCCTTCTCTCGGAGTTTAAGCACTATGACTCGGATGTTCTCCTATTACAAGAGGTGGATCACGTCCAGTATCACTCCTTTTGGAAGGAAGAGCTCGGAAAACTTGGATACGATGCACAGTATCATCGGTGGGGTGATAAGAACCATGGTGTCGCCATCTTCTTTAAAGCAAAAATGTTTGAGATGACTGATCGTATGTTGATCGATTATGACAAGGAAGAGTCCGGAAACATCAAACCAAGAACAACGACCAAAAATGTGGGATTACTGCTCGCCCTCAAATTCAAAGCATCTTTGACTTCACCATTTCCAGAAAGTAACAAAAAAGGAATCCTGGTGGGAACTACACACTTATTTTGGCATCCATTCGGAACATACGAACGTACAAGACAGACCTATCTCGTCCTCAAGAAAACACAAGAGTTCCAACAACGTGTCGCAGCTCTCCAAGGAGGCGAATGGTTCTCCTTCTTTGGTGGAGACTTCAACTCCCAACCATTTGACGCGCCATACTTATCCATGACCCGCAAACCGGTCTCATACGACTTACGGTGTAAACGTGTCGTCGAATGCTCTACTTCTTTTACATTCAGCAAGCTCCGTGAGGGCCAGGATGAAGAGGAAGGCGGTAATGTTGAGAAATTCGGGGAGAACCAACCAAGGGATCCTGTCCCTGATCACTTCACACCAACACAAGAACAGTCCCTCCTCGTCGAACAAATGGAAAAATTGCATAACTCTTTGCCAATGAGAGCTATATCCATATATTCTGTTGGGTATAAACACCTTCATCCGGAAAATTCTGGATTGGATAACGACGTTGGAGAACCAGAAATTTCCAATTGGGCTCATGCATGGAGAGGCTTGTTAGACTACTTGTGCTTCATCACCACATGGGATGGTTCCAGATGCACAGATCTTACACTGGACCAGTTTGAAGAATTGACAAGTGTGAGCATTAAGGGACTGTTGAGAATGCCTCCAGCTAATGAATTGCCAGATCATGGGCTCCCTCATGAAGGTGAATATCCTTCGGACCATCTCTGTATGATTGTCTCCTTGGATTTACTGATGTGAAATAGACATTTATAGACCTACATGAGAATAGAATGAGAATAGACCTACAATATATTCATATCATATTGAAAGTACCGCGTAGAACTCAGGTAGGTGTCCGGGTTTCCGAGTATATATGTTAATTGGGCATAATTGAAGAGGTTTGAAAGCCGAAATTAATTTGAAAGTTGTGGAGAAAAGTCAATATATATATATACTGTTAGAATATAACTAGCTGACGTACTCGACCAGAAATTAAAATGAATAATGATTAATGATTGTGGTATTAACCTCCAGAAATTAATGCCACCATTTCACTGTAGGTGTCAATTATATAATTCATAACTCAAAATAATTTTCATCTTTAATGCAGCAAAGTATTCAATTTTTGTCTCCAGTAATACTTTCTAGTTAGGTTTCAACTATATTGCAGTGTTTGAGTGGCATTAAAGCCTGATAATTTTAAAATAAACGCCAATTTCCAAATTTCCATAGGCTTAACTTGGTTGAATAAACGGTAAAATCCAGTCCTTCAGAAATCGGCCGTATGGTCTAGTGGTATGATACTCGCTTTGGGCGAAGATCGGGTACACCCGGTCTACAATCCTCAGACATGTGAGTGGTCCAGGGTTCAATTCCCTGTCCGGCCCAATTTCTTATTTTTTTCGTTCCTCTACTCTTCAATTTCCGAGGGTTCGGAAATAAGCCCAAATGTAAACAAACGCGACATTAGCCTCTCTTCTCCACAGGCCTCTCTACTCTCAAGTTTTTCACAGCGGAAAGCTGATTGGATTACCTTCAAATATGGAAACACCGACTATCGTGCTGCATGATCTCCGATTCGATTCAAATATCAGTGGGGCGGTAAGGAGTGACTCACCATCCTCGATCGCTTTGTCGCCTGACAAGGAGATGCTTGTTGTTCATGGAAATTCTGTTTTGTGGTACAAGGGTGATCTCCTAACGCGAAAGCTCAATCATGCACTACCAATTGTCAGTGCATTTTTTGCCCACTTCAAGAGTTTGCAGAGTGTCCAAGGGACAAGCCATGACGGGATAGAAAGCACGCTCTTCGTTCTTCTCAAAGATGTCGCACATATCTATTGCAGAGACGGACGGTCCTATGTCATCAGTTTCCCTTTTGAGGTGAATAGGGCGTTTCCATATGAGAATGGTGTTGTTATCGAGCGCGCTGATGCTACTTTCACGCCCTTCTTGACGATGACAGAGCCGAGGAAGGAGTTGGGAAGTGTCGTTTCGTCCTCCACTTCTTCAATTTCTATGAACGAGCATCTCGTACTCTTCCCCCGGTCCTCGGATCTGTCGATAGCAGTCACTTTCAACGAACAGAACAGCTCAATTACGCTATATCATACGCGTTTCCTCAACAAATCCGGGTCTTTACACTCAACTACTGGTTCTACCCTTCGACGCAAGGCTTCATATAGCAGCAGACGCACAACACTCTCCAACAACATTAATAACGAACTTGAGACCAACAAGAGTGAAATTAGAATGGATAAGAAGAGATCTGTGTCACATTCGGATGCCATGTCCATTGATCGAATGGCTTCCTATGACTTCAACAACAACATTAAAAAGACAGAGTCTTTGGCTTCATCATCAAGTTTCGAACAAGCTACTCTCCGCAAAGATGCCATCCTCACAAAGATCAGTACCATCAGGTTAGAGTATCGAAATAAGGCCAACAACATCAAAGCATCAAGCATGTCTTTCGACAACAAGGAAGTCGTGATTCTTCGCAATTCCTTCACTGGGCTTTTCGTAGTTCTTTTATTTGATGGCACAGGATCAGCTGTTTCTCTTCCTCGGTTGGGCAAATCTATATCATTGGCCGACACATACTCTGACTTTGCTATTTGTGCATCCCTTCCTGGGTTCTGTGTGTTGCTATCCAAGAATAATGAGCTTGTGCTTTACAATCCGTTCTTCAACCTGTCCACTGCTATCTTCAAGCCATCAAGCCAACTTGTCAAGATATGTGATATACAGGGATCCCAGATGATTGTTCAAGATTCAGAGAACAAGATCTTGAACTACAACCTGACTCTCCTTCCCAAGAATGAAACTGTTTCCAAATGTTTGTCATCATTCAAGTACATCACGAACTCATACACATTCAACTACATTTGGCTTACTTGGATCAACGCATACGCCATTGTCAAGAAGGATTGGGAAGCATTTATCCTCACAGTCCTCACCACAGCATTGCCATTTGCTGTCAAACAATCAAGTATTGACTCAACCAACTTGATTTCCTCATTGCTTTCACAAATCCACATCCTCCAAATGCGTGCGCTTAAGGATGAATTCTCTTTGTCTGAAATGGCTCCACATTTTGTCCTTGCATTACATCTGATCCGTGAAGATATGAAGCTCAATGTCTTGAACGCAAACTCCGTTGATGATATCGGCTTGCTAATTTCACAGTTGGCATATTGGATGGGCTGGAATGAGAAATGGTGGGGATTTTATGGCTACTCTCAGGACCAGTTGAACAATTCTATCAAGTTTCCACTTCCACCAATGCTCAAATCTCCGCCAGACCTGATGCGATCTCTTTCATCTCTCTTTGATGCAGATATCGTTCCATACTGTACTTTCTCCCAGCTTGCTCAGGAATCCGAGGCCGTCGATGAGAAGGTGACCCCAAGAACCTTTCATATTTTGAAACTTTTTGAAGCTGTTATATCCTCAGATTTTACACCAACAGATGTTGTCAACATGATGAACGAATACAACATTTCACAGGGATCACTTGATACGTATCCTGTTGGTGTTTCTGTTCCACTCCAAGAAGCCATCACGTTCTGTCAACAGAGCGTATCGAACATTAACGAGATTGACATCCAGACAGTGGCGCTCATAGATCGTAAAGATCTTCAACTTTTAGGTGGTGGTGAACAAAAGATACCAGCCCACTCTAGCCCCCATGTCCAAATTCAGACGAAGGACATCCACCAGATAATCAACTCTCTGCAAGATCCACCGGATGCTGTTGCATCCGCTGAACAAGACAGATTTGATGTCACCAAGCACATATTTTCCGAAGACAGAAGGTTCTATGAAATATCTAAGTTGCTGCAGGCTTTTCAAGTCCAGGCCGTCATGGCTGAGGAGCTGGTCGGTCTTCCAGAACAAGAATCGCTTGCGAGACAGAAGCAGCTTTCTGTACTCGCATGTTTGAGAACGTTGTCTATTCCTATTGGTCGCTCTATTTTGTTTTACTCTAGCAAGATTCCACTGGTGACAGAGCGGTTCCCAGCTCCAAAGATGAACTTCAACACACTGATGCAACCTGAAAACATTACTGTTTCACTGGATAAGGACTTAATCAGTGACAAAGCTGTGCAATGGGGATATTTCCACAATGGCGCTGCTAACGGATTGACTATCTCTAAGGATGCGAAAGGTATTTCTGGAAGTTGGATCATCTTTAACAGACCAAACATTCTGAATGCTCAGCATGGAGGATTCCTCTTGGGTCTAGGATTGAACGGCCATTTGGAGAGCCTTGAAGAGTGGAATATCTACAACTACCTTGGTCCAAAACACATGTACACAAGTGTCGGCCTGCTGCTGGGTATGAGTGCGAGTTTGAGGGGAACCATGGACGTCAAGCTTACAAAAGTCTTGAGTGTTCACGTGGGTGCTTTGCTTCCTCAAGGTGCAAGTGATTTGATCGTTGCCACGCAGGTTCAAACCGCAGGCTTGATCGGTATTGGGTTACTCTACATGGAGACGCAACACAGGCGTATGAGTGAAATCCTTCTATCCCAAATCAACGCAAAGATTGTTGTAGACGAGAAGGATATCGCAGATGAAAGCTATCGTCTGGCTGCTGGTATTGCCCTTGGATACATCAACTTGGGTAAGGGTAACGATCTGAAGGGTCTAAATGATACTCATGTCGTTGACCGTTTGATGGCTATAGCCACTTCCATGAAGGACGTCCAGACGGAGGAGGCATATGACAAATCCGTTGTAGGTGCAATCGTTGCCTTGTCTTTTATTTTCTTGAAGTCCAATGATCAGTCAATCGCCAAGAAACTCACAATTCCAGACACTGAGCAGTTGCTCGATTACATCAGACCAGATTTACTTCTGCTGAGGGTCATGGCCAGAGGCATGATTATGTGGGACAATGTTGAGCCTTCAAGAAGTTGGGTGGAGAGTCAGGTTCCAGAGTCGATATTGATAAAATGTGCAAGAGAAGGAAAATTCCAGAACTTGAACTACTTCTACATCATCTCTGGTGCTTGTCTGGTTTTGGGACTCAAGTATGCTTCTTCTTCAAACATCCATTGTCGAAACGTGATCATGAATTACTACGATGAAATTACTGAAGCCGTCGATGACCTTGAAGGAACCGACAGCTATCAAGTAAAATTGATCAAGCAGGGTCTGATCCAGACCCAACAATCACTTTCTATTGCTCTCTCTCTGATCATGGCTGCCACTGGTGACTTGGAAACATTCAGAAGACTAAGGATTCTCCATGGAAAGTTTAAAAACGCCACCAACAACAATGCGTACGGGAAGTTTATGGCAACTAATATGGCTTTAGGATTCCTTTTCATGGGTGGGGGTCAACATGCTATTAACACATCATCAAAGTTTGCCATTGCAGCATTGGTTACATCTATCTATCCTCTGTTCCCAAAACTCGAGACAAATGACCATGATGTTCATCTTCAAGCTCTTCGTCATTTCTGGGCCATGTCTGTGGAACCCCGGTGCATTGTTACTCGTGATGTCGAGACGTTTGAGATTGTTAGAACCGATATCAGTGTTGATCTCGTCGATGGCTCTTCTCGTGTAATTAAGACACCAGCTTTGCTTCCGCCTTATGAACTGATTTATAAGGTTTCATTGTCTTCAAAGGAGTACTTTGACATTGTTATTGATGGTTACGAGAAGCTGAAATCTACAAAGGTCCTGTACGTTTACAAGAGAAGAAACATTGAGGTTATGAAGCACTCTGTGAGACTTGTTCTTAATGAGATCAATGCTAGGCTCGATGAAGAGGCTGGTAATCAAGGCAAGTACATAGGGCTTCAGATCTTCAACAATTTCAAGAGATCTGACATCAAGGCATTGTTGGAAGACAGTTCTGAGACTTACTTCAAGACGAATATTGTTGACCGCCAAATTGAACTTACTTCAATGGCTGAAAGCCCAAGAGGATTGGATGATCTCTGGAATCTCAAGCTGATATTCTCGTACTACGACAGATTGCTGCCTGCAGATGAGGCATGCTACTTATCCCTTGAGTTTGTGGACAATCTCAGAAATCTACTATGGAGACTTGCTAAGCATTAAAATACACGCATGACATGACCGTCCTTTGTTTTGTATCTCTAAACAACAACAGCGTCTTTAGGGGAATGGAATTGCCTTAGTATCACACCTCCTTCGTGCAGCACCTTGAATGAGAGCTTGTCCATACTGTAGCTTTGAGAGTACACGACTTCCTTGATACCACTTTGCACAATTTTGACAGAGCATGTCAGACACGGACAAGTATTGCAGTATAGTGTAGCATTGGTGCCAATCCTGTCCCTTCCACTTTCCAAAAGAGCGTTCTCCTCCGCATGAAGACAGAGACACGTGGATAGGGAAGTCCCCATTCTGTTACCATCATTACATCTTGGACACCCACCCTCGTTGCAATTCGTCATGTGTCTTGGGGTTCCATTGTAGCCAGTTGCAATCACTCTCTTATCGCGGGCAATGACTGCACCAACTCTTCTCTTCATACAGTTACATCTCATCGCAGCAAGATCGGCCATCTGCATGAAGTACGCGTCCCAGCTTGGACGCAGTCGCGTCTCATCAAGCAAATCAAGACCTGATAGTTGGAGATGGAGATTTGCAACATTGGCTGTGGTGTTGATGACTTTGACATTGGCCTTGGAGATGACTTCAGTCAGCACTGTTGTTTTGTCAAACGCCTGAAGATCCGATGTCTTGGCGAACTCAACAAATTCAAGGTCAGGATAGTGTTTCCGGTACCTCTGCCACCTGAGGTTCAGAGGGGCATCAACGGAGATGTGGAGGAAGAATGGTCTCTTTGCAAGTTGTGCCAGTTCATCAAGAGACCCGATGTCTGTGAGGACAAAATTGGATCTCCAGTCAGAGGTTACGTACTCGATAAGCTCATTCAACGTTTCAAACACGATCCCTGGCTTCAACTCGTGGGCATTGAGGGAAGACTCGTTGAGGTTAAGCGCGGTCAAGCTGTCTGTCACGTCTCCCTCTCTCTTGTAGTTGATGTACTTGAAGTTTTGAGACGTCAAGAAGCGAGCAATCTCTGTCTTACCGGACCCAAGAGTCCCTGAGACACCAATCAGCATCTTAATTCCCCTGCAATAACCAGAAAGAACAACACCTAAGGCAGCCTGACGCGGTAAATATTGGTTGGTGTTCAGGTGTCCGGAAGTCGCGTTAGATCCCGCCCTCGGTTCGCGAAGGGGAAAAAAAAAGTGCGATCGGTCTCGCATCCCGCAAAAACAAAAAAATTCCCACAAACGAAGGTGGAGGAAACCCAGAGGCTCCCACAAAGCACACTTCAAAAGACTCGTTGTATGGCCAGGTCTTGTCCGTGTCCGTACTCCTCTCGCTTTCCTGATCTCTCCCTCCTTTTCCGCCGTGTCCACGCGCCCTCCTTCAACAGCCGCCGCGCTCGTGTGATCCCTTCCCTCTTACACCCATAACGATGCTATCACATGTCAAACACCTTGCGGGGTCCACAACGACACACGCCACAGAGACAGTCGCAAGACAGGCTTCAACTGCCAGCAAGACAGGTGCCCGTTTTATTGGCTCGTATCCATTCCCAAAAATCCCACGCTCCAAACGTAATGCCCTCTACTACAACACTTTCTACTATGGGGACAAGTTGAAGAAAGGTATCACCCACAGGCTCCCTCCCATCAGGGGCTTTTCCCACTCATACAGCTCCCTCAACGGCAGCACCCCTACCGACATCAAGACCAAGCCAAACAGCCAATTGATCAAGTACTTCATCATCCTATCTATCGGGTTCATCTTTTACGGTGTCTCGGCCCGTATATTTTATCAGGCACGCGGCAAATCTCTGGATGACGATGATGATGAAGGAGAAGAAGGAGATAGACGTGTCAAGCCTTCCCACTCTTGGACCTTCTTTTGCTACAGTACATTGCCGTTGAACGCCATTTCCAGACTTTGGGGTCAGATCAATAGCATCGATCTCCCAGTGTGGTTGAGAGAGCCGAGTTACAAGTTCTACTCATACTGCTTTGGTGCTAACCTTGATGAGCTCAAGATCAAGGACTTGAAAACCTACAAGAACTTGAGTGAGTTCTTCTACAGAGAGCTTGCCGATGGGGCCAGACCTGTTGATGAGAAGTCCGATCTTGTGTGCCCTAGTGATGGCCTCGTGTTGCACTTTGGTCTGATCGATGATGGTAAGATTGAGCAGGTTAAGGGCCTTACTTATCCTCTTGGCGCATTCCTTGGTGATGCTACTGCCACGAAGTTGGCCGCTCCTTCCCACAGTGTTTCTTTCTCTCACGATGATGAGGAGGATGTCCACATGAGACACGAGGAGTTTGCTCAGATCAACGGTATCTCTTACACATTGGATGACATCATTGGTGGTGAAGGCAAGAACATTACACATTTGAAGAAGATTATCTACAAGGAAGAAGGTGACAGAACCGTCAATGTTGTCCTTGACGAGAAGAAAACCAAGGAAGTCAGCACTGAGTTGGTCTCTGACAAGGACCTATCATCTGACAAGGAATTGTTCTTTGCCGTTATCTATCTTGCCCCAGGTGACTACCACAGATACCATTCCCCTGCTAACTGGGTTGTGACCTTGAGACGTCATTTTGTGGGTGAGTTGTACAGTGTGGCCCCTTACTTCCAGAAAACTTTAGAGAATTTGTTTGTGTTGAATGAAAGAGTCTCTCTTTTGGGGTACTGGAAGCATGGCTTCTTCAGTATGACACCTGTTGGTGCTACCAATGTGGGAAGTATCAAGGTGAACTTCGACAAGGACTTGACTACCAATACAAAGTACGAGAGCCCTCACTACAAGGATTCCGCGAATCAGCCTATCAAAGTGAAGAAGAATACCTGTTACGAGGCCACATACTCCAATGCTTCCAAATCTTTGGGTGGATTCCCAGTGAAAAAGGGTGAGGAAGTCGGCGGTTTTATGTTGGGATCCACTGTTGTTCTGGTATTTGAAGCGCCAAAGGAGTTCAAGTTTGACATCAAGCAAGGCCAGAAAGTGAAGATGGGTCAGCCATTGGGTTCTATAATTGATGCTTAACTGACAGCTCTCGGGGCCACAAAAGTTTCCGATACACGCACATTTTGTTTTACGCTATTGATTTTCAGTTCTGATTCCCCCTCCCCCTTTTTTTTCTTTATTGTTTCGTTCATCATACGGTTTTTTCTCATACATATTGCATTTTTTTACGGTTACACTGTTCCTATGACCAGTCTTTGGGAAACTGGTCTCTATACACCTGCAACTGGGCATTATCCCTTTCATCTTGGGTACCAGATGTTTATACAAAAATAACATATATTTCAACTTGTATTCAAGTCTCTCTGTATTCATATGGACCTGGTTTCTGTTCTACTTTCAAGTCCAGCTTAGCTTCCTGAATCTCCTGTCCATTAACACTAAGTCCCGCAGTGATGTGATCACCTGGGTGAATCTGACCCACACCCTTTGGCGTACCAGTCAAGATAATATCACCCTTCTGCAAAGTCATGACACTCGACATTGTACTAAGGATCTTATGAATCGGGAAGATCATAAGACTAGTCAAATCTTTCTGTTTCTCCATGCCATTAATTGTCAAATAAAGCTCAACGTTGTATGGATCCGGGATCTTCTCCTTTGGGATGAAGTATGACAACGGACAGAAAGTATCGAAACCTTTTCCAATAGTCCATGGGAGTCCTTTCTTTTTGGCCTCGTCTTGGACATTACGAGCAGTAAAGTCAATTGCAAGTGCATAACCGTCAATGGCATCAATAGCATCCTGTTCAGTGAATGTCTGTGGGTCGACATTCTTGAGCTCCTTATTGAGGATCACGGCAAGTTCAACTTCATGATGGACAACGACACCTTTAGGAACCAAAACAGGACCAGTTAATGGCTCAAGGATGGAAGTGGATGGTTTGAGGAAGTAGAATGGTTGTTGTGGTTTGGCGTTATTGAGCTCCTTGATGTGAGCAGCGTAGTTACGGCCGATACAAAGGATCTTTCTGGCAGCTCTTGCGTAGTCGAATGACATTTGTTTGTTGTTGTTAACTAGTTGTTATTATAAGTTGCCAAGTATTTGAAGAGATGGGGATTTGGATTTTACTTTTGTCGGTCCGGGCTCGGGATTCACCCCGCGTTGGGACAGATCTCCGATATAGTAGCCAAAATCTCTAATATACCCCCCTCCCCATTTGGAGATTTAATTGGATTTACTAATGAATGTTGGTTTTCTACTTGTGAGGAGTTTCGGGTGGTTATGAACATGATAAGGAGCCTGTTTTAATGGCAAAACGACTGTGTACTGGAGAGAGTTTGATGACTGAAGAGTATCAGGGCTACTAATCAAAAAGGGACTTCTACGGCACTTTTACCAATCTCAGTGAGACTTGTACACTATATAAAACAGTTTCAAGACTAGACACCCTGAAGATATTTTCACATCAGCTAACAATCAATTCGCTAATTTCACAGAGAAGACCTACGCTCAAAAAGAAAACATGCTAAAGATCGTCATCAACAAACACCACCACAAAATGTCCATTAAAAAAAACGCGATAAACCAAAACTCCATACAACGAGATCATTACTGAAATGGCCGGTCAGAGCGCGAAGAAACAAGTCCAGAGCAACTTCAAGATCCTAAAGGAGATCCACATCCTCACATGGGGGTCTCTCCTTGTCTTTACTATCACGACGTTGTACTTTAAGCGTCCTCAATCAGCCAAACCATTCATCCTCTTCTCTCTTCCTGCCATCATATCTCTGCTCGTTCTCGAGAAGACCGGCCGTCCACAAGTCGATGCCTCAGGAAAGATCATTCGCCAGGGACAAGATCTCCGCATGGAGGGCCTGACTGAGTACCTGTTTGACATCATCTACATCACCATCTTACTCAACTTTGTCGCCTTTGTCTTTAACACAAACAAGGTGTGGTGGCTCTACACTGCCATCCCGGCATTCGCAGCTTATAAGCTCTACGGTCTCTTCAACGCAGGCAGACAGCTTCTCGGCGGAGGCAAGAAGAAGGAGCCAGAAGCCACCACCGAAGAGCCACAAAAGAGCAAAAGACAGATGAAAATGGAAAAAAGAGGAGACAAACCGAAGATGAAGTACAGATGAGCTGTCTGTGTCATGCGGATGTCTCTTTTTTGTATTATGTAATCATTCGCGAAAATTTTTGATCGAAGTAGTGATGGGACTTTCAAATTCATAAAGGTTAGAGCTTGATCTCTTCTCTTCTCTTCACCTGAAGAACACAGCATAATGTCCAGAGAAGGTTTCGTTCCGTCGCAGAATCTCGGTGTGTCGACAGCGGGCTATAGTGCATCCAAGAACAGCACTGTCAAGTACATCTGTTCCAACTGCTCCTCCTCTGTGACACTTGGAAGAAACGACGCCATCAGATGCAACTCGTGTGGTCACAGAGTCTTGTACAAGGCTAGAACCAGAAGAATGGTGCAGTTTGAGGCTAGATAAGAGTCACCTGTCCCGTATCTCATGTCTTGAAGGATTGGGCTATTTGATAATGACGGTAATGGGATGAAATTGTCATTATGGATGACTAAGGGGGGTGACGGCGGTGAAGAAACTAAAAATAACGAAAATATCTTGTGTTCACAAGACGGTCTGTTTATGTGGTTGATATTGTATGATTGACTCTCAGACCTGTGTTTGCTTATTGTGTTATGGTTGTGGTTATGATCAAATGTCAAGCGACACAAAAAAATGTAATATAGACACCACATTTGGGTTGTTAGCGTAGTTTGGTAATTGGTTGGATGTTCTACCTGTGGAAAAAGATCGATCTATTGTCAGGTATGAGCGACATAGAATCAATCATTAATATCTTTCCCTCGTATGTTTGATGCAGACCTTTTTTTTCGAACTCCCCCAGTACTCCTTTTGACTCCAAGACACCATCAGCAAAAAAAAGCACAATATATAGATATGATGTCTGCAGGCGTTGTGCTTGTTATCATCATCTTGTAGACTTTTGTGTTCATGAATATTCTATCTTGATATATTAAAGAGCTGTCCCGAGATGAGGTATTGCATTAAGAGATCATCGCTGCCATTATATGCCCCCATAAGAACCACAAGATGCAATAAAAGACCCGAAATAACCACTTCTTGTTAGCTCCGCAATCTATCTGAATCAATATCAAACCGATTTAGGACGCCTTTTTGTTCAACAAACATATAGTTTCACACCGATATCGCCTAATCGGGTAAGTTGCCTAATACAGCTTTTTTGGCGCCGAGCCAATCTCCCTGGCGTCGTCATCACACAGAGCAAACAAAACAACGATGTCACTCTGCTTCGGACACAAAGAACTTCTCACACTAAAGAAACAAAACGCAGGAACGCTTGTTAGTGTTGATTTCGTGCCACACACACATACACACACACACATTGGATATCCCACCCTCACATCCATACAGTGCTATCAGCCACATACACACGGACTTTTAACAGCCACTCAGGACGAAAACTTCTGGACCGAAATATCCCTGACCTCATCGCCCTGCCCCCCTTGCTTTGTGGACCTTTGAACAGACACGACTAAACTTCTTGATCCACACTTTCTAGACTTTATCAACTTCTAGACACAGGATATTGTTCGTTGTTATTCAACACTTGGCAACTACCTCCATTTTTTTTGAGACAGCACTGTGACGCTTGTACGCTATAGAGTCTTTTCCCCGAACCCGAAGCACACACACATACACACACAGCCAGATTTGCTTATTTCCAATAAATTCACAAGAAGACGCAGTATGGCCACTATTCCACCAAAGGAACAACCAACCTTCTCCAACACCAGCTCCAAGACATCGTTTGATCTCGAGCCGAATCCATTCGAGCAGAGCTTTGCTAACAAGGACGACAAACAACCTCCAAATATCGGAGGAGCCACCTCTCCACAAATTTTAACCCCTGGTGGTCGCAAACTTCCACCACTTGTTCTGTCTCCAAATGTCCCTTCGAGTTGGGGCACTAACCAGTTCCCACGAACTGGTCTTACCCCGAACGAGTCTTCGATGAGAACGGGGTTGACCCCGGGCGGACAAGCATTCCCTCATTCTCTCAACAGTCTTGGGCTCTCCGGCCTTAACACACCGGGTTCAATGGGGTTCCCGGCATTCACACCGGGATTGAGCTCTCTGTTGGGCGCAAACACGAAGGAGTTTGATCAACAGGCCCAGGCTAACGCTGCTTCAGCCGCCACTGTCGTCCCGACTGTGCAGCCCGTTGTACGAGAGAAGACCACGGCAAAGAAGGTAGAGGTGCCATCACCTCCGCCTTCAAAAAGGGGCAAGAGAAGTTCAACGAACAAAAAGGAAGAAGAGCCCAAACGCAAAAAGTCAAAAGCAGATGCCAAGAAGGCGGTTGAAGAAGAGGAAGAGGAGATCAACATGGAGAATATGACAGAGGAAGAGAAGCGCCGTAACTTCCTTGAGAGAAACAGGGTTGCAGCGTCCAAGTGTAGACAGAGAAAGAAACAACAGATCCAGAAGATGGAGACAGACCTCAACTTCTACCTCAACGAGTACAACAACCTGACGTCAACAGTGGACACGCTCAAGGAACAGTCCCTTGTCCTACGCAGTCTTGTCACGGCAAAGGGGACAAGTCCGGAGGTGCTTGGCGCAGTGGACAACCTCCTTGCCGTCATCAACCAGACAAACTACATGTCTAGACTTCGCGGGGACAACCCGTCCAACATCATACCGACTGTCCAGCCAATTAACCCAAGTCTTGTCCAGCAGAGTCAGATGGTGCCTGTCTCTGTCCCGCTCAACGTCCCGTCACAAGTCCCGGCCCTTCCGATGATGCAACGGGCGCCGGTTACGGTCGGCGATGGCAAGATTATGGGTGTTGATTGGGCTCCCGGTGCTTAGATAAATATATGAATTTGTTTGTGAAATCGTGTGGCTACGTAGTGTTTAAGAAATGCATCAATTCATCAACCATCAACAGAAAGAAATTGAGAAATAAAAAAAAAGAAGAGCATAGAAGCCAGTATGTCAAAGCAGACAGGATTTGTGTCCCCGGGTATATAGGAGAAGACACGGGTGAATATTAAGAGACTGTTGTATGTTTGAGATAGATGTTTGCTTCCGTCTTCGCCACTTTAACAACAGTTGCTGGAGGAAGAACCGCCGATGGACTGGCCTCTCAAGTTGACACCTGCCTTGGCGGCGCCGGCGGAGCCAGCAGCGGCGTTGCTCGAGACGTTGGCCTTGATCTGTCTGGCCATGGTGAAGAAGGCCTGTTCAACGTTGGTGGAGTTGAGCGCAGATGTCTCCAAGAAGGGAATATCAAGAGCATCAGCAAACTCCTTGGCAACGTTGTAATCCACCGTTTTCTTGTCGGTCAAGTCGGACTTGTTACCGACCAACAGCTTCATCACACCGCCTGTGGCGTAACGGTCAATCTCCTGCAACCATTGCTTGACATTGTTGAAGGATTCCTGGTCGGTCACGTCGTATACAATGATGATACCGTGCGCGCCTCTGTAGTAGGAAGACGTGATGGTTCTGAAACGCTCCTGGCCGGCCGTATCCCAGATCTGCAACTTGATGGTCTTGCCATCCAGCTCGATGGTTCTGATCTTGAAGTCAACACCAATGGTGGACACGTAGTCGGTGGTGTACGTGTCATCGGCAAATCTGAGCAACAAGCACGATTTTCCCACACCGGAGTCGCCGATCAACAACAACTTAAACAAGTAGTCGTACTCTGTGTTCATCTTGTGTCTTCTAGTGGTTTTTTTTCTGGTTGGTGCTGGCGTGTTCTGTTGTGCTTTTTGTGCGATAAAGGCGGGCGTCGCGAGGGTTGTTGAGGGCGGGTAACTCTCTGTTTTCGGCAGGTAGGGCCACGCTACGCACTTCATCTTGATATTAGAGCATTATAATATACAGAAGATCCGGTTGCAGATTTTTGTTTGGAGGTGTGGGATATCTTCATCAATTCCAGCAGCAAAAGTCGCTGTCCTAGTCCACGGATGTGCTCTTCTTTTTTCAAGGCTGTTCTTCTCTCCACCACATTCCAACTGGTTTCACTCAAAGGAATCTCAAAACATACATCACTTGCTGCTTTACCTGGTAATAGTACGAAGCAATTGCTGGCGGGAGTGCTCCACTGTTGATTCTAGCCTCGATTTGATACAATGACCCATCAACCAGACCCTTGGTGTGTTTGGAGTGGGCGTATTTCACCTTCATGAAGTGGACGTACTGCAACAACACAAAGATATTGACAACGGCAAGCCAGAACTTGGTCACCAAATAGTATAAGATCAGAGGAGAACCAGTCACGAGAGAGAAGAGGATGAAGATCTCGCAATTTGTGGCCGCAATAAGAGACTGCTCGTTGTATCGTGTGATCAGGTTACTAATCGCAGTCACAGCTCTACCCTTCACCACTGATGAAACGCCAGGCAAGATTGGGAGGATGTAGTTCTTAAAGTAGTTGGCAGCATGGAAAAGCGAGAAAATGATGAATGGGTATAGACCTCCACTGATTACTTTTGTGTTTGAAACGAGATACCAGACAATAGCAAGGGAAAGGTACTGGAAGTTATCGTTGCTCGACAGGTTTCTCACACTCAAAAGACTCTGCTTCGACGACTTGAAGATCTGGAAGAGAACGATGAAATATGTCGTCACGATGGATAGCAGTGCGTAGTTGTAGTATCTCAGCGACAATCCCCGAGAGAAGAAGGAGAAGAAGATGTACAACCCGGAGTTGAACACTGTGGACACATGCCCTAGATACCAGAAGAACTGTGGGGTCGTGAGCTTTGGTTTGAGCTGGTCGATGAATGAGCTGAACGAAGTCGTCGCAGCAACTTGGCCTTCTGCTGGTGCCATGGTTTTTTTCTGTATATATGTGTGTGTCCTTTAGGTGGCGATCTGGATATATAAGACAGAGAGACGCTGGCTGATCTGTGTGTTATTCTGAGAACACCCGGTAGTTGAAGACGGACTGAGGTCAAGGACAGCCTAAGAAGCGTTCCTTTCTGCAGCCAGAAAGATCCAGAGAGAAGTCGTCCGGAAAGTGGAGAAATACCATTGCGATAGCGATCGTTGAAGTTTCGCCGCGCAAACGGTTGATTGGCGAAGACGCAAGTGCCACGTAACCCCTCATATCTCCTTATTCGCGGGGAAGTAGACTAAGGAAACCTAATTAGGAAGTCAGTGGTTTGTTGCGCGAATCAAAACCGAAAAACACGAAAAAAAAACCGGAACATGTTGCCTAGGAAACCTAACTCGTGTACCAATTCCGGTAACTTCCCTAATGCGGTGATTTATAGGGGGTTTCCTCGTGTAAACAAAAGCGCCCAAAACAAAAAAAAGAGCGATCTCCAAGAAAAAGGGCACAACAAACCAACACACGAAACTTGGAACCACCACAAAAGTTCAGGAGAAACACTATTTTGCACAATGAGAGAAATTGTACGTGGCCTGTGCCCAACTGCCCAACAGAAACATCGCCAACCGCCCTTCCAACGCGGGTTTTTGCCGCCCTCTTGAGACCTCCAGATCGGAGATCGCACGCGTAACATTCCAGAGGGAGGCGACTACCAACGACGTGAAATATCCACCACAAAGCGCTGGGAATCGTGGATATTACACTAGGGGCGTGTTTTTATGGGCATTCTATCGTGACCAATACTAACAATTTCACACAGATTCATTTGTCTGCTGGTCAGTGTGGTAACCAAATCGTGAGTTCTTCTGTCTCCTAATTTCACAGCACGGAGTGACGCGAATATCAAACCCCAAAGCATCCTGCTATGGCCGTTGTCATGTCATCCTAAGTCGCTATATGTGATATCCCCCCTAATACCGGAATCTTACTAACATCGTCCACAGGGTGCTGCTTTTTGGGAAACCATCTGTGGTGAACATGGCTTGGACAACAACGGTAACTACCATGGCACTGAGGAGATTCAGAGATCTAAATTGAACGTCTACTTCAACGAGGCTTCCTCTGGTAAGTATGTTCCACGTTCTGTGAACGTCGACTTGGAACCAGGTACGATTGACGCCGTCAAGACCTCTAAGATTGGTAAATTGTTCAGACCAGACAACTTCATCTACGGTCAGTCCTCTGCTGGTAACGTTTGGGCCAAGGGACACTACACCGAGGGTGCTGAATTGGTCGACTCTGTTATGGATATTGTTAGAAGAGAGGCTGAGGGCTGTGACTCCCTTCAAGGTTTCCAGATCACTCACTCCCTCGGTGGTGGTACAGGTTCCGGTATGGGTACCTTGTTGATCTCCAAGATCAGAGAGGAGTTCCCAGACAGAATGATGGCTACTTTCTCTGTTGTCCCATCCCCAAAGACCTCCGACACAGTTGTTGAACCATACAATGCTACGTTGTCTGTTCACCAATTGGTTGAGAACTCCGACGAGACATTCTGTATTGACAATGAGGCTCTTTACGACATCTGTATGAAGACCTTGAAGATGAGTCAGCCATCCTACTCTGAATTGAACCACTTGGTTTCCTCTGTGATGTCTGGTGTCACCACTTCTTTGCGTTATCCAGGTCAGTTGAACTCCGACTTGAGAAAGTTGGCTGTCAACTTGGTTCCATTCCCAAGATTGCACTTTTTCATGGTTGGTTATGCTCCATTGACCTCTATGGGCTCCAAGGAGTTCAGAGCTCTCAGTGTCCCAGAGTTGACACAGCAGATGTTTGACGCTAAGAACATGATGGCCGCTTCTGACCCAAGAAACGGTAGATACTTGACCGTTGCTGCATTCTTTAGAGGTAAGGTTTCCGTCAAGGAAGTTGAGGATGAGATGTACAAGGTTCAGACCAAGAACTCTTCTTACTTTGTTGAGTGGATTCCAAACAATGTTCAGACTGCTGTCTGTTCCGTTGCTCCAAAGGACTTGGACATGTCCGCTACTTTCATTGGTAACTCCACATCTATCCAGGAGTTGTTCAAGAGAGTTGGCGACCAATTCAGTGCTATGTTCAGAAAGAAAGCTTTCTTGCATTGGTACACTTCTGAAGGTATGGATGAGATGGAGTTCACAGAGGCTGAGTCCAACATGAACGATTTGGTTTCGGAGTACCAGCAGTACCAGGATGCTACTATTGATGAAGATGAGGACATTGAGTTCGCTGAGGAGCAGTCACTTGACGAAGTTCTTGAGTGATTTCCCTCCCGTGTGAATAGCACATCACAATACCCATCGTCACCTCTCATCAATCTTCACAGATCCATCTTCCTAATTCATACTGCTTCACCGCAGGAGTAATGACTACCACTTTCAATATCCTTGTTTTTGCTACTCCTGGCTTCTTCTAGAGCCTCGGTTTCCCTCACATCTCTTGTCTTTTGGAATTCATTTCCCACACCTCTTCTTTTTTTTCTCTATTCTTTTTATATGAGCTTTACTTGCTGTTTAGGTTTCCAATCGGTCGTTGATTATGTTACTCGTAGTTGATGGTGAAGGATCTGTGACTCGGGGAGTAGAAGCGATATGACGATCCAAACTGTATCTACGCAGGGAGTTTGTACACTAACATAAAAGGAGCTGTATGTCGGCGAGTCCAAGGCATCCTATCATCATGAAGACAGCCCCAAGTCATGGAAGGAGGGGGGTACCAACCTGCATCTTCACAGAGCATGGAGAAAGCTTATCTAAGGGCAGCAGGACCCCACCTATTCCCCAAGTGGGGTGAAACTTTGATCCACTGCCAGAAGTCCATGTCGCTAAATTTTCAGCTTAAAATTTTAAACTATAAACCTTGTTCTACGTCATTAATATTGCGGCCTTCCATTTCCGGTAAAGTAGTTGCCGTTTGGTACCTACACCTGCGTCCGCTTGATTTCCATCTGCGCATCAAAAACCTTTCTCCAACGGCTTTTCTGATACCGCGCACACCTTTTTGGAGCACTTATATATACAGCTAGCGGTATATCCGATGTCAGATATGTTCGGTTCTGTGTTCTGATGTGTGTGTCCTCATGTGTTTTGTGAGAAAGTGATGTCGTCGTTCAGGGGCTAGACCGTTTCGAAAACAACTAACAGAGGATGGTCGAGCCCCTCGCTTGTGGGTGATACGCCGATCTTTTAGCGCCATTTTGTACGATTCTGAGATAGAGTCCTTAAAAGATGTATACTAGTCACCTTATATATATATATATATATATACCCTGTTTCGGCATTCAAACGGTCGTTCTACATGATCTAAAATCAAGTTCTTGGTGATATCAAGGTGTTTCATGCGGGAGTGCCTCAAGTCTTCTTCGGAGACATGGACCCAACGTCCGCAATGACAGAATAGCGGAGCACCTATAACCGGGAACTACGTCAACTGTCAAGCAAGGGTCTAGATTTGTCGTTTTTCTTTTCTTCATGGACTGCCCTAAGATATACCTGGATATAGTAGCATCACAGAGACCCAAGATTGTGACGGCATTTTAGCAGACACCCGTAGTTGATTACGACACCGATACTGATATCAAACCCAGTAATAAACGTCTCTTCCTCTTGTAGACAGGCTATAGCCCCATTCCGATAATTTCTAAAACAGATCGAAAGATATGAGGCACAAAAGATCGAGGGGATCAAACAGAGCACGCAACACAAACAAGCAGGAAGGATCACTCCAAAAATGCAGGGCTTGAGAAGGCTTTGCTGAAGATACTGGGTGTCTTGCTCTAGAGCTAGCGTGGGGCTTTGTGGGCTTTGGGGTGTCAAGCCGCCGGCTTATGTGACAGATCAACTTTTTGTGACGCAAATTTCCCAAAGCGGATAAAATATGGCAAGAAGCTTTCGCCAAAATTCGCGAAGATACAAATGCTTGGAATCTGGGCTTCTGGGCTTGTAATCAGCAACGTGTGATATCCAAGAGGCTTGTTGATGGAGACAGGCCGGTGGGCAACCACGTAAGATCACACCGAATCGCACGTACGATGAAGCTCATCAGCTCATCTGACAGCGATTGTTCCGTAGAGCCAGCCCACGAAGCACGCACTAAAAAAACACCGACTTTTACCGTTTGGGGTTAAACTCGATGCTTGAGCACCCGCCATATCATGGCTGGCCGTGTGGTGTGTGGGTGTCTGAATTTTTTGGCGCAAACATACGCGCGAATTCGGCAAGATCTATCCCTTCTTTGGATATGATGTCTCATCGCGATTGCCCAGTTAGGATATGCGAAAGGCGCGAAATCCCAAATTAGGCAGTTTGCACTGCAGATCGATGCACGCAACGCGTCTGTGTGTTTACTGCCGGAAGGCTTGGGAAACGCGCTATAGCGCATGAGCCAACCCCCTCGGCCACTTTTTTTTTGCGTTTTAGAAACGTATATCAACAAGCCTTTCCCGCAGGCACGGCCCACCCTCCTTCGCCAAAAGACTCCTTTCAACTTGTTTCTGCTGAACTCTCCCTCCACTGACAGCCCACAAAGCATCTGTACAGAGAGATTCGTCCATTCCTTTCCCCAAAACAAAAGCTGAAACACAACTCATACCGGCTCCCATTCCCGCCCCCTCTCAAAGTAAAAGCTCGATCCCCTGCTACTTTTTGTCAACAAGGACAACGCACCATACCCAATGAAGTTCTCCAACACCGTCTTGCTCTCAATCCTCTCTGCGCTTGTCTCCAAGGCCTCTGCCGGCTGTTCCTACGAAGGTGGTAACTACTACTGCTCCGAGGTTTCTGCCATCACCTACGAGAATGTTGGCTACTCCGGCACCTACCAGGACGTGACCAACATGGACGAGACCTCCTGTCAGTGTACTCAGGAATCCTATTCCTTCTCTGGCACCAACTCTCCGTTGGACGAGGAGTTGTCTGTCCACTTTAGAGGTCCAGTCAAGCTCTTGCAGTTTGGTGTTTACACACCATCCTCTTCCGCCGCCAAGGTCAAGAGAGACGAGGGATGCTCCACCACCAAGCACATCCACCACGCTCACAAGAGAGAGGCTGCCACAGAGGTTGTGCAGATCACCAAGACTGTCTTTGTGAACGCCCAGGGTGATGCTATCACCTCTTCTGCTACCCAGACCGTCGTTACCGACGCTGCTCCAACCACCGCCTCCACCACAACCTTGGTCTCCTCTCCAGTTGAGGACACCACGTCGGCTGAGGCTCCAGTTGAAGTCACTACCACTTCTTCCTCTGCTGCTGCCTCCATCCAGACCACCTCCACTTCCACTTCAGCTGCTGCTTCTTCTACGGCCACTTCTTCCGCCTCTGCATGGACCCGTTCCTCTTACTACACTCCAGGCTCTGCTGACAACGTCGTGTTCCTCAACACACTCGGTGGTACCAACTCTGGTGTCTGGTCCTCCTGTTTCGGTAACTCCCTCTCCTACGCCGCTGCTAACGGTGTGGACACCTCTTCCTCTGCTGTTGTCTTGGATGAAGTCACTTTGGCCTCTGACGATGAGTACGTTATCTTCTCTGGTGCTTCTTGTGACGACGGTGATGATGGCTGTGGTTACTACAGATCTGGTATCCCAGCTTACCACGGTTTCGGTGGATCTCAGAAGATCTTTGTCTTTGAGTTTGAGATGCCACACGACACTACCTCTACTGGTGCTTCCAACCCAGACATGCCAGCCATCTGGTTGCTCAATGCCAAGATCCCAAGAACTTTGCAGTACGGTGCCTCCACCTGTTCCTGTTGGTCCACTGGTTGTGGTGAGCTTGACCTCTTTGAGATCTTGTCCGAGGGCGACGAGAGACTTATCACCCACATCCACGACGGTCAGGGTGATGATGGTACATCTACTGGTGGTACTGGCTCTGCTGACTACTTCACCAGACCAACCACTTCCTCGATGAAGGGTGCTGCTATCTTCAGCTCTGATGGTTCCATCACTGTTGTCAAGTTGGACGACAGTACGGACTTCTCTTCCGGTTTGGACTCTGACACAGTTAACGACTGGTTGAGCACGAGTGGAGCTACCGCCACCATGCCATGAGCTATAGAAAAAAAAAATCCCGGATTCCTGTATATTAGACTCTTTACTCTTTCCTCTGTTTGTTGTTTTCAAAGACTTGAATTGTTATGTTTGTTATTGTTATTCTCTAGTAGGCTTTGATCCCTGTGGTTAAATATCTTGGCAGAATACAACCCCCCCCTGTGGATCTAAATATAAACAAAACAACGGAACTGCAGCAAAACATGCGGGGGCTACGAGTGTTAGAAACAAAACGTCTGTAGATTTATTAAACCGAGCGGAGGCTGTATTTTGGTAGTGTACACGATGCAAAAGATTGAGAGGAATTCTCTGTAAAAAAAAGAGAAATGGAATCACCATGAATTGGTGAAGACAAAACCTTTGGATGGAAATGAACAGGGATGAGATGGCATGGCATTCAGGGGAGGGGGGAAAGTAGAAGTTATTTGATTCATTAAAAGGGGGAAAGCCAGAACGTATATGTGAGGAAATCAAGGAGAAACAAAAAAAACAAGAAAAAATATCATGGCATCATGAGTGTAGGTGTTTTTGATGGTACAGTATTATGTGTGTGTGGATTCAGACTTCAGCCTTGACTGGTGAATTCATCTCGTAGGATTCCAAGTTGGAATTTTTTCTGTTTCTCTTGATATGGGTCTTCTTGACATATCTGTTCCACCATCTTCTGATAAACGTCTTTTTGTAGGAGCCGTTGATCAGCCATAGGTAGAGTCTGTACTCTCCATAGAGGAGAACACCGGCCAGCAAAAAGCCAGCAATGACAGCGAGTGCAATATGGTCACCCATGCTCTTGATGAACTGGGCGTCACCCAAGTGCCACGAAGAACCTTCGAGAACAGAGAAGAATGAGCGAGTGTGCTTCTTGTAGTCCTCGGGGAACATGATCCTCACAACACCGGATGCCGGAACCTGAGCCCAGCGTCTGTACTGTTTCCAAATGACACTGAGGAATAATGGACCAGTCGAATACATGATGGTCAGGTACGGCACAAAGTAGTTCCAGTCATACTTCTGCAAGTTGTCCACCACCTTGAGGAAGAACGGATGCTTAGGGACGGCGCCCATAACGTCATTGGAAATACCAGTAGGAAGAGTCTTTCTCACAAAGGCTGGAACACTGAGAAGAGGGTCGAGACGACGCTCACAGCCAACATCCAAGTCGATGTAGATGCCTCCATAGTGTATCAATGCAAAGTATCTGATCACGTCGGCACGCTCGATGTTGTATTTGTACCCGTCAAACGTCTCCAAGAACCACGGGTACTGCTCAGAGATAAAGTCTCTGGCCATCTCGTCGGTCCACATGATGTACTGGTAATCTGGGTGGAGTTCGATGCACTTCTTTTGGGCCTCCTGCCACTTGGCAGGGATGTTGGCGTCCTTGTATGTCTGGTGGATGATCTTTGGAATGAGCTGGGGCTGCTCAGGTGTGCCTGGTGGAGGATTGAGGTCGAGGTCTGTGAGTTGATCCGCAAAGGAATCGTCATAGAGCAGCGTCATGAGGTCAAACGTGTTGTACACCAGCACCGCAACAATGAGCATGTGGGCCCATATCAAGAACTGGAGCTCCTTCTTCATGTTTCAGTAGAGAAGAAGTGGGAAGCCAGCTTGGAAGCCCAGAGAGAGGTGGGGGAGTTTTATGGGAATGCGAAATAGGGGTTGGCTGCGGCTCGCGACTGTTAAAAACTTGAGGCCAGGGGCAGAGAGAGAGGCAGGGAGGCGGAGCCAAACGTGCGAAGGAAAAGCGTCTTGTTTTGATAGCAGTTTGTTCAGCGTCTGTGGCAGAACGTGGAAAGAGAGAGAAAAAAGAGAAAGAAAGTCTTGAACCTCAAAAAAAAGAAAAAAAACTAGCAAGACGGAAATTGGGGGGCAGCAGCAGCACTGTTGTTTATAAAAGACCGCTCTTTTCCTCCTCACCGCGGTTGAAACTTCGCAATGCCTCCTTTTTTTCTTTCTCTTTTCAGCGCTGCACAAAAGTAAAAGTAACTACGACAACCTGAAATCTTCCGCGAAAAGGAGAGAGAAGAAAAAATAAAAATAAAAATGAAAAAAAAATGAAAAAAAAAGAAACCATCGGCTAAATGACATCAGCGAAATTAAAAGAAGCCCGTCTTGGGGGGGTTTGTGGATGGAATTGCTATGCCAGCTTTAGTCCCTGTGCTCTTTCTTGTGTGTTCTTCTTTGTATTGTCACGTTATACCCCCTTCCTACACCACTTGAGCTATAAAAAAACATGCCTTATCGCAAGCAAGTTCCCCACATTGTATGCGCAATCGGCAAAAAAAAAAGTTCAAGATTAGAAGGCTATGCTGTCATACGAAATACGCCCCTCAGCCATAAATAACTTTGTGGACTAAACCTTGATTCGGCTCCTGATAGCCCGAACTTTCCTCCCTCCCCCCATTTTCTTTCTCTGTATCTAAAAAAAAAAAAAAAAAACAGATCTTCTCCGATGCTGCCCCTAACGATGGGTTCGCAATCGATCGGTTCTTATTCTGTTGTCACGTGATTGACGCACACGATATCCGACTTGTGGTGGTACGAGCACTCCCTATGGTCCGGGCGGACTTAAGCTCATCACATCTCTCTCTCTTGTACGGCAGTAAATTGGATGATTCAGACCCGTTAATGCTCCAGAGTTCAATCAGAGTGAAAACATTATATCCAGTGTCATCTCGAATGTCTTTCACAACAAAGAAAAGAGCGTCAACTCGTACAAAGGGCCCACAAGCTCACAAAAGGCCAAATACGGGTGCATCTCACGACTCATATCTACCAAGTGCAGCGGTCAACAAAATCTCCAATATTACACTCTCGGACGAGCAATTCATGCTCAAGGGAAAGATCATATCCTTCATCACCGAAAACCTCGAATCTAACAAGCTCGATAAACCATCCGTTTTTGTGATCAATGGAGATGCAGGAACTGGTAAGAGTGCTATCATCAATGCAATCTTCAACGAGATCCAAAAAGCCTCAAGAACAACAGCAAATGAAACACTATCAGGAACTTCAAATTACTTGGTCGTGAACCATCCAGAGATGTTAAAGCTCTACCATCAGATCTCAAAGCAGTTTCCATACATTAACAAGTCTGATCTAGAAAGACCAACTTCTCTAATCAACAGATTTGTTCACAAAAACCAACGCGTTGTTACCCCCGAGGTCGACGTCTTGATCATTGATGAAGCTCATTTGCTTGCAACTTCCAAGGATGCATTCAAAAGATTCCAACAGGAGAACCACCTCGAAGAACTCCTGAAGTTATCCAGAGTTGTGATCATGGTGTTTGATGACAAACAGTCCCTTAGAATGGGATCCTTCTGGAACTTCCAAGGTGAAGATGGCGCATCGCTCATCGATTACCTCAATGAAGACCGTGTCCATGTCTATGAAACATACAACCTCAAAAAACAGTTCAGAGTTGTTGCTCATTCCGATCTGATCAATTGGATCACCACCCTTTCCACAAAAAAGAACATCCTTCCCCTTCCAACCACCGATGCGATCAAGGGTACATTTGACTTCAAGATCTTTGAGAGTTGTCAGGACATGTATGACACGATTATATCACAGAACACCATACATGGCCAGTCTCGTCTCCTTGCAACCTATGACTTTCCTTACAGATTGGATGGAAAGGACTACTTCGTCTATTCACAGTCCGATGAGTTCAAACTTCGCTGGGATAGATACTTACCTCAAATCACAACACCATGGTCAGAACGTGATGATACTATTGATGAAGTTGGCTCCGTCTATACCATCCAAGGTTTCGACCTGAACTACGCTGGTGTAATCCTTGGAAGATCAATCGGATACGATCCTGAAACGGACTCCATCAAGATCAAACCAGAGTTGTATGACGATCATGCCGGATTCACAAGGAAAAAGAACATCAAGAATGTGGATAAAGTGAAGGAGAGAATCGTCCTTAATTCGCTGAATGTCTTGCTCACTAGAGGAGTCAAGGGGCTATACATATTCGCCTGGGACAACTCACTCCGTGAACGACTCTTAAGAGATGCAGATGAGAGAGTCGTGATGAGAAGTTTCAATTCTCTCTAACTAATCACAGTTTGGAAGGAGTCAGGGATTGTTGCACATGCTGGAAGACTTCCTGTTCATGCCGTAAATGTCTGTTGGTACGGATGCAGTGGAGATATTCGCGGAAGAGGAGAAGTGCGTCATCGTTAAGCACTTGAATGTCGACTTCCTTTGTCACTCTAATGAGTTTCAAGGATTGTAGAGTGTATATCGCATACAGGATGTTTGACTTATTCATGCTCTCCTTGTATGAAACGTTTGGCGAGGAGAGGTAAAGGAGGTGGAGCCAGTGTTTAAGACTGATCTTGATGACACCACGGAGATTGTTGAGGACCAGTTCGTAGGATTCGATGAATGGATTTAAAAGATTACCGAACAGTTGTGTATCTCTCTTTGAAACGACTGTCGATTCATTGATGCGTGAAGTGAGAAACTCGAAGTCGAACAGCTTCTTCAACACCGTCAGTGTGATTGGAGAGTTCTTGGTCTTGATAAGGAACATCTCAGAGATAAAGTGGTTCAAGAGAGAGTTCTTGAAGTACACGAGGGATCTTTCATCCATGATCATGAGCTCATCTGGTGATATTGATACGTAGTCTTTCAAAAACTTGGTGATTAAAGATTCAGAAAGAAGGATCAACTCTGCATCAGTCATCTTAATACACCTTGTCAAATGCTCAGTGTCTGAACCACGTTCAACCAGCTTGATGCACAACTCTCTGAATAGATGAACGACATCCAGCTTCTTCATTCTCTTCACATGCACTTCTTCATAGAACAGAATACTGAGGGCCAGCCCCAATACGGAAACTTCTGTGATATAACTGATATCGTGGATCTTCCTGAGGACCTCATTACCAAGACTTCTAGCGTCTTGAAAGTCATTAGAGTTCAAGAACCCGTCGTTGAACTTGATGATGAGTTTTCCATAGTTGTTGGACTTTCCCAACAAGAGCTTTGAACCAGCGGAGAAGATACTCATGAATGACTCCTGGACTTTATCCATACCATTCAACTCCACCAGATACTCATTGAACTCGTATGGTTTTTCATATATCAGACTCACAGGTTGAACAAATGCATCACGACCATTCATGCTGTCTTTCAACAACTGCAGGAATCCAGTCTTGGCAAGCATAAGTTTACCATTTCTAGATCTTGTACCTTCGATGAACAGTTCAACTTGTTGTCCAGGTTTATTCATCTTCCATCCCATCAAGTTACGCATGTTGTTCAAGTACCAGAAGTCATCGGAACCAAATTTTCTCTTGATGAATATTGCACCAAGTTTCTTGAGGTATGGACCAAATATCGGGACGTTGAGATTCTCACCGGCGATAACCAGAGGCGTTTCCAGTTGGAAGCGGACGTAGATGATGTGGATGATGATATAGTCGATATGAGACGCGTGATTTGGAAGGAGAAACACAGGAGATTTGGGATTTGCCTTAACCCGTTTCAAAAAGTCGTAGAAAGTTCTCTTGTGTAGCCAGATGCCGTCCTTGAAGATGTGGGGTAGAATGTTAGCGAATAGGATATATGCGACTTTGAGCTTTAGTGTGTGATGGTTACGCGTGGAGGTTGTCGTGTTGGATATGTCATAGAGTTGCTTCATATAGTACTCTTCTAGCCAGTTGTGTAGCTGTTTGTGCCTCTGCTCCTTGTACTTCTCCTTTAGTATGCCAGCCTGGATCTCAGCCGTAACGATGTGCGATATGTGGGCCGAAACCTTCTTGTCAGAGCTAAAAGCTTGCGAGAACGTAGCGTGGAACGACTCCTTTGTAAACTGCTCAACTCCCAGTGGCACCCTGTAGAGATCCAGCCAATCTGTTCCAAGTACAGCGGTAATGATCGATCTGAGTGAAGCCAAGGCCTGCTCCTCAGGCTGACAGGTTGATCTCCATGGCGCTGCAACTGGCGGAAGGCGAATGCTCGGCTCCTTCAGAGGCTCCCTGAGCAGATTGATGTAGTCGTCCTCGAAGCCCATCGTTCTTCACCCTGAAGAGCCGAACCAAACGTGGGTGGAGGGGTAAAACTACTTTACAGATTTTGTTGAGCAGTAAACACAAGGGGCGGGGTGTGTGCTGCGCAAACCATGATCACGTGTATACTCACGTGACTAGTCCAATTCCTTCTATTTTAATTCTTTTTTTCGCGAAACATGCGCCTACTTGGGCCTTCCCATACTGGGTCTTGGCTGTGCTGCCGACACACCCTCCGGAAGCGGATGAGGGCGGAAATACTTGTGAAAAAAAAGACTAGTCACAACGAGGCACTGCTTGGTATTCACCGGCTTGAAGATATAAACAGATAACGACCTTTGGTTTTTCTTTTCTGCCTGCAATTGACGGAAACTTCTCACACTTTCGCCATTTCTGTCCTTTGTCTCACACCTCCCCCCCCTCCCCCCGAGACAGACCCCCCATTGTTTTGAGAGCTTAAGCAAAAACCCACCACACTACACATACACACGCATTCAACAAACAACCGCACGATGTCCGCCGACAAGTACTACAGCAACGTGAGTGTCTCTTCTATATCTATGTGTGCATCTTATGAGTCGGGCTCTAGGTGTGTGTGTTTTTTTCCCACCTCTTGGAACCTGGATCATACATTGCACTGCCCTGTTCAATACTAACATTCCGCCCCAAGACCGGTTCCCAACAGTATGCTCCACCGTCTGGCCCACCACCGGGCCACGACGGCCAGAGAGCCTTCGGTGCTCCACAACAAGCATACTACCAACAGGGCCCTCCTCAGGGTTACTACCAACAGGGACCACCACCACAGGGCTACTACCAGCAACAGCAGCCTGTGTATATCCAGCAAGCTCCACAACAGAACAGCGGTGGTAGTGACTGTTGTTTGGCATGTCTCGGTGCTCTCTGTATCTGTTGTACGCTCGATGCTCTCTTCTAAGGGTGTCCACAGGAGTTAATGAACACCAGACCCTATGCAGGGTCTTTGCATTGTTCCACAGCTTTTTTTCTATTTCATCGCTTTGCTACTCTCTTTGTATAACTTATCAATGACCTTTGTTTAATATCCACATCTTTTTTTCAACGGTGGTGCCTGTGGTTGTCCGGCCCATCGTTGTTACCCATTCACTCATTATGTTAAACTCCCATTTGAGAAGCTCAAACTCCCGGACAACAGACTTTAGTGCCAGGTCATCTTTGCCTGGTTTCACTGGTGACCTCCTCTGTTGATTTCTTCTCTGTGGAGACACCTGAAGAGATTCAATGGCCAAGAGATCACTGTTCAGTGTGTTCAACTCTCTCTTCAACTCCTTGTTCACCCCTTTCACAGAAAACAACTCCAGTCTTAAGTTCTCCAATTCCGTATCCTTCAATCTGAGTGCTTCTTTGAATGAATCATCATCTGTATGGAGAAGACTCTTTTTCAATCTGGTAATCTCAGATTCATACAAATTGATTTTCTTCTTCAACTCTGCGTTCTCCACTTCCATCATGTTGACTTTCTGTCCCAAGACCAAGTTCCGACCACTGAGATCCTGTTCGTCATGCAAAAACTGCATCAACTGTTTGCTATCCTCTTCATCCAACATGGAGATGGTGGAAATTGCAATCCCGCTCTTGTAACTTCTCAACCCGATCTCCGCAAAGATGAAGCACAACACCGTAAGGGCAAAGTAGTCACCATGGGCCAAGTCATTGTACTTAAGAATGTCCAAATACTTTGTCAACTTCTTGTGTGACCACATCAGGTCCCTAAAGTATGTCTTAACGGACCCAAAGATAGATTCGTACTCTTCCACATCACTGACACTCAAGAGTAAGCCCTTGTGGAGGTCCAAGTCCACCTCTACAGCAAAGGACTGGTCGATAAGAAGACGCAAAATGGTGGTGATCATTGTGGGACGGCAGAGAGCTTCCATCGGTTGGTTATGTTCGATCGGTGAACTGGGAAAGGCAGCAAGCCAATGTATGACTGCAGTGATGAACTTGATGTTGGACTGAGTAGTACGGGCCATTTGTCGATTCGTTCAGAACGATTTCCGAGAGGTTAAAAGATTGGAATACGATATTTTGGAAAGGTTGGTCGTGTAGTGTTCATTAGGACCTTATGAAAAATTCGATGACACAAAAACGAACAGTTGCGCAAACAAACTGATGACGGGAACAGAATGCAGGGAAAGTATAGAGATGAAGGTCATTGGTCGATATTTGAGCGCCTCATCAACATTGGCTTCTTTGATTCTGGATTGTCAGTCTGTGGTTTGACGGAAACAGGCACAGGCAATGAAATTGATTTTTTCTTTCGAGGCTTGGTCTGAGGCTTCTCTGATCTCTTGGTCTTTGGAGCCGAAGAAGGAGGAGTTTGTGGACCTGGAGATGGAGATGGAGATGAAGCTGGGCTTGACGAAGGTGTGGGCTTTTGTTCTCCTGTTTTCTTTGGCTTGCGCGGCTTCTTTTTCTTCTCGGCTTGTAGTTCCTTTGGGGTCGGTACTTCTTGTTCCGTTGGAGGCTTCGTAGTCGTCATGTTTGGAACTCTTGTCTTCTTCTTTGACAGGGGGATGGCGGTGGGGTTAGCCTCTTTCAACGACCCCAGGGATGCAATGGAGGAGTTTTTGGATGCAGGCAAAGTACGTGACTGTTGTTCTGGGTCTTTCTTCCTTAGCACTGGAGCAGGTGAAGGCGACTTGGAGGATGCGCTTGTTGAGGCTCCTGATTTGACCTTTTTCTCGGCTTTCTTCTTGTTTGAACTTTTGATCTTCTTATCCTGGGAGACTTTCGAGTCGACGGAAACTTTGGAGTCCTTCTTCGACTTCTTGGTCTTGGTTTTCTTGATCTTATCTGTAGTTGTCGCTGTGGACACTGCTGCGGTTGATTTTGCACCTCTCTGTTTCTCGCAACCATCTTCTCGTGCTAAGAAGGATTCTGGCTTTTCAATCTCTTTGTTGAGATACCTCATAAACAGCGCAAACTCCGGTAAGTCGTCGAGCTTGTTTGGCAGCGCCTTGAATACGTCCTGGAAATCAATCATCTTCGGGAATAGTGACTGTGTGATTGCAGGTACTAATGACTCCTTCTCGTCTTCAAAGACATGAGCACGGAACTGATGGGCAAATTTCTCTGCGTGTTGCGGGCTCTTGAAGTTAACATAGGCTCTGGAGTAGACAAGTGGTTTGAAAGGCTTCGTCGGGTAATGTCCCGGGACGTAGTACTTTTCGAAAGCGGTGGCTGGCGAGATGGCCGAAGAAGTAGCCTCCCAGAAGTCTCGAGCTTCGAGACTCGGTGGTAGAAGTCTCACAACGACTTTGGTTCCCAGCTTTTCAAGTTTCTTCTTTCCTCTGCGCTTCTCCGGCTTGTCGCTCTCTGTTGCCTTCGGAGCCTCCCGAACCACTTTGAGATGCTGTTTCTCAAAGTCCTCTCGTGTGAGGATCTTTGGACGGCCCTGTGGAGCTCTTCTTGCCGACACGTCCATTGGTTTTGTTTTGTCAGAAGTGGAGTTCACTGTATATATTCGAGATGAAAGGGTCGGCCATTTTTCAATGTGCGAAACCGAAAACATCAACAGTACAGAGAGAGCATCTCTACAAGTCTCACTCTTTTAAGGACATCGAATGGACTCACAAAGGTTCCTATCACAGGTTTCGGACGCCTGCTTGGTTGCTCAGCGAGAAGCCGATGCTTCCGTTCAATTTGCTGGCCTTTTACAGCTGGACATATCAAAGGATGAAGTGGCTACCAAAGTCTCTGGTCTTCAAATAGCGCTTCAATCCACATCAGATGCTCAATTGAACCAAATCGTGGAGTCCTTCAAGTTTTTCGATGGTGACTGGCCTGCTTTTGAAACCCTCATCGTTAGTTACCTCAAAATGTGCCGGGATTTGGACCCATCGTCCATCCTACGATCGCATGATCTCTTTCTCGTTTTCTTGAACGACCTGACTATCGCTCTGATGAACAACATGTTTGGTGAGAACATGGCTCTTGTGATGTATGAGACGGTACGATACGTCATGCCCCTCGTGAAGCGGGTTGATCTCGTGCTCAACGTCAATGTTGAAGGGAAGAGGTTCAAGCGTCTTATCTTCGTCTCGTCAGTGTTATCCAAGCTATTCAACCATCTACGTGCCCTTAAAGTCGACTCACGAAAGCGTCGTCTTATTCTCTTCATCGTGAATAATCTCAATGCGGTTTACTTCACCATTGATTCGCCATTGCTTTGTCAGAACATATTTGCCAACATGAATCTTTTGGATCATAAGTTCAGCAGGTACCCAAAAGCCCAACAGGTTGAGTACAGATACATCCTGGGTCGCTTCTATCTCATCAAAAACCAGCTTGTCAAGGCATTCCATCATCTGAACTTGGCCTTCGTCCAAGCCCCTAGATCTCATCAAACAAACGTTTTGAAGATTCTACGATATCTCATCCCTGTCAGCATTCTTGTCGGAAAGACACCGAGCAAGTACGTCCTTCAACAGTATCCAGAGTTGAACCAATTTTACAAACCACTTGTTGTTAATCTACTCAATGGCAATAACTTTGGGTATCAACAGTGCCTCTTCCAGAACCAGGAATACTTCAAAAAGAAACATCTTCTCATTCTACTCTCACAGAGAGGGCGTTTGGCTATCTTTAGGAATCTTTTTATAAAGATTTTCCAACTGAATGGATCCACAAACAGACTACAATATGCTCAACTCCAAGCTGCCCTGCTGAAGTCTATTCGCTCCACAGAAGAGCAACAAGCCATATTCGGGAGTCAGTATCTCTACCAAGTACTGGAGAAGTCATTTGATGTTCCATTTGTGGAGAATATCGGTGCTTCGTTGATCGACAATGATTTGATGAAGGGCAACCTTACAAAGTCCAACCTCATTATCCTCTCACGAAAGGACCCCTTCCCAAGCGTGTATGAGACCTATCAGCGCAAGTTTAGAGCTTCTGGTAATGAGAAGTGGATGAGTGAGTAATGAGTCTGTTCTAGAAGGCTGATATAATGTGCTAAATAATGATCATATGTTTCTTTTGTCGCTAGTCTCAAGTAGTAGTCGTTCTAGTCCGTTCCAGACTCCGAAAAACCAGTCTCTGTAGTCCCTCTCTTCACGAGGCCAATTGGCGCGAACGAGCGAAAAATCCGCGAAACCTTGAGCGGAAACAGTAGTCACCGCAAAAAGGCGCCCAAAACTCGCTTTCCCCCAAATCCTTCTAAAAGCCCTTTGTCGTTCCCAAAAGACAGCTCAATTTTGGCACCAGTGACTGAATTAGCTTCTTGGGCAGTGTTTTAAGTGCAGATACTCATCAAAGGAGCGCAGAAGAACACATCGCCACCACCTATCCAAAGTCTTTGATCTTCTGCTACACTTCATTTGACCGCCTTTTTGCATCCGTTCGAAACGAACCCCCCTTGACGACGCATAATTATACACAATGGTGGAAAGAGGTCCTGATGTTTGGCTTGAAGAAGTCAAGAAGTGCCAACACCTCCCGGAATCTGACATGAAGCAGTTGTGTGAAATGGTGAAGGAGCTGCTGATGGAGGAGTCCAACATCCAACCTGTTCAGAGTCCTGTGACGGTGTGTGGTGACATTCATGGCCAGTTCCATGACCTACTGGAGCTGTTCAGAACAAGTGGTGGTCTCCCAGACAGCGTCAACTACATCTTCCTCGGTGACTACGTTGATAGAGGATACTTCTCACTCGAGACATTCACCCTTCTCATGTGTCTCAAGGTGAAATACCCATCCAGACTGACACTTGTCAGAGGAAATCATGAGTCCAGACAGATTACTCAAGTATATGGCTTCTACGAGGAGTGTCTGACCAAGTACGGCTCCACGACGGTATGGAAATACTGCTGTCAGGTATTTGACTTTTTGACGCTTGCAGCCATCATCGATGGCAAGATTCTCTGTGTCCATGGTGGTCTCTCCCCAGAAATTCGTATGCTTGACCAAATCCGTGTTTTGTCCAGAGCACA
The DNA here is from genome assembly GCA_030563225.1 of Petasospora hungchunana. Classification (NCBI taxonomy): domain Eukaryota; kingdom Fungi; phylum Ascomycota; class Saccharomycetes; order Phaffomycetales; family Wickerhamomycetaceae; genus Petasospora; species Petasospora hungchunana. The sequence continues at coordinate 73,019 of JAKUBL010000002.1, read as the reverse complement.
AGAAGTGCCACATGAAGGTGGATTCTGTGATTTGGTGTGGAGTGATCCCGATGAGGTTGACACATGGCAGGTGAGTCCTCGTGGTGCCGGATGGTTGTTTGGCAGTCGAGTTGCCCGTGAGTTCAACCACGTGAACAACCTGGAGCTTATTGCTCGTGCGCACCAGCTCGTGATGGAAGGTTTCAAGTATCATTTCAAAGAGAAGGACGTTGTCACTGTGTGGAGTGCCCCGAATTACTGTTATAGATGTGGTAACGTTGCCAGTGTGATGCAGATTGAGGATGACTTTGTGCCCAAGTTTAGGATCTTCAGTGCAGTTCCAGATGATACAGAGAAGGCTGCACCACAGAAGACCCAGAGAAGCGAGTATTTCCTTTGATGACCTTGTGTTTTTTGTTTACGAAGATTGTCTTGTTGTGCGTGTTTTTTGTTGTCTCGTCTTGTGTTCTGTATATCATATGATTAACGTCCCATGAATCTCTACGACTTTGTAACTCATAAACTCGTCACCGACGAGCTACTTTAGGTAAATTAAATACAATGAATGCATGGACATGGAAGCAAGAAACCAAAAAAAACAACAAATTCTAAAACCAATGAGACAAGATCAACCTTACAAGGTGATTGGGTCGTTCTTCTCTCTCTTGGAAGCACCGTACTTCTTGATTCTGATGGCCTGGACAGCAATGAATCCAGAAGCCTCCTGTGGCTGGAAACCGGTGAGCTCGTCCATGGAGGACTCAGTAGCGTCGTAGAGCTTCTCAGTCTCGGAGGATCTACCGAGAATCTGAATGGAACCCTTGTAGAGTCTGGCTCTGACCTGACCGTTGACGGTGTTCTGAGATGGCTGGATCATCGAACGAACGTACTCACCCTCTGGGGTGAAGTAGAGACCGTTGTAAAGGATCTTGGAGTGTGTTGGTGTGACAAAAGTGTCTCTGATGGCTCTGACCTCTCTGTCCAAAGTCAAACCCTCCAAATCAATGTGGGTGGTTCTCAAGATGGTCAAACCTGGGGTCTCGTAACAACCTCTGGACTTGATACCGATGAATCTGTTCTCGACAATGTCGATTCTGCCGACACCGTTTCTTCTGGCAATCTTGTTGGCGACGAGGAAGAGCTCAACTGGGTCGGTCACTTCAGTGGTCTCACCAGCCTCAGTGTACACGAGCTTGGATGGCTTACCCTTCTCGAAGAAGACAGTGAAGTCTTCTGGGGCATCTGGAGCGTCCATTGGGTCGACAGTGAGTTTCCACATGTCCTTTGGTGGAGTTGTGTCTGGGTCCTCCAAAATACCAGCCTCGAAGGAGATGTGAGCCATGTTCTCATCAGTGGACCATGGCTTGGCCTTGGTCTGAGCAACTGGAATATCCTTCTCGGCAGCGTAGTCGAGCAAATCCTTTCTACCGGCAAATCTCTCGAAGAAGACTGGGTCTCTCCATGGAGCAATGACAACAACGTCTGGCTTCAAAGCGTAGAAGGACAACTCGAATCTGACCTGGTCGTTACCCTTACCGGTACAACCGTGGGAAACAGCGAAACAGCCCTCCTCCTCGGCAACCTGGATCTGGGCCTGGGCAATGACTGGTCTGGCAAGGGAAGTACCGAGCAAGTAGACGTTCTCGTAGATACCGTTGGTCTGGATGGCTGGGTAAAGAACGTCCTCGACGAACTGCTTTCTGACGTCGACAAGGACGTACTTGGTGGCACCAATGGCGAGAGCCTTGGCTCTAGCGGCCTCAAAGTCCTCCTCCTGACCAATGTTGGCCATGAAGGCAATCACCTCGTAGCCCTCTTCGAGCAACCAGGCGAGGATGACGGAGGTGTCGAGACCACCGGAGTATGCGAGACAGACTTTTCCCTTGGACATGTTGTTGTGTTTGTGTTTATGTGTGTTCAATTGGAAGAAAGGGAATCGGGGCGAGGGGGATGAATTTATACACGATTTTTTTTCAGCAGCCTCGAGCGTGAAGAAAGAGTCATATATGCGGCGCCATTAACAAGACTAAAACAGCGATTTATTGTTATATGATGGTTGAATTAAAGCCGATATATAGAAACTATGAACACTATTAAGTGATACAATTACCTCAAAATAAAGGGTCTCCTACTAAATCATCGCAAGGTTGCTGGTTAAAAACTACCAGTTCCCTCAAGCTTATCGCCCAGAGATGGCCGTATTACCGGGAGAGAGGACAAAAAGGAAAAAAAAAATCTTCACTGGTGTCTGGGTGTCGATGCATCTCGGAGGAATACTCTATACGCCATAATACCGGAAGTGTAGTGTCTCTTTTTTGCGTCTCAAAGTATCATCTAGATCTCGAAGCCAAAGACCCTGTCTTTTGCCCCTGTTGATGTTCTAGCGTGGAGTTGTTATCTGCGCGCGTATCGTTTGTAGCCCCTAAGTGCAACTCAGAGAGAGCATGACAGTTAAGTGCAAGTGAGAGAGAGCCGTGTGGTGTCTGGATGTGCCTGTGCCTTGGTGAGGGGTCTACAATAGGGTTAGTTGATCTAGATGACATCAATCGCCTCATCCAAATACTCGAAATTGCTCTAGAGACACAGATTTACGGCCTTCAGCCTCACAACTCGCTTGTCCAGACCCTTTGGGACCGTTGATACTTGTCTAACAGTTCTGTGGCACAACCAGCGCGCGTTACCTAATTAGGCAAACCGCCATGCCGTTTGGTTACGTAGCCCTTTTGTGTTGCTTACGTAACTTGGATCGCGAGAACGCGAAACCACACACGACGCGTTCGCGCGAGCACGAAGGCAAAACACACACATACACACTAACACATATAACGCGTTCCTTGGTAAAAGAGACTGAATATCAACACATGTCCAGTACGTTTCAAACCTAATGAATCCTTGGTCCACTACTAACAATTCTTCCAGCATATCAGCCATACGACGGTTACAACGCCGGTGGATACAACGATGGCGGCTTCGACGCCCATGCAGGTAGCTCACAGCCTACAAAGACACAGACGAGATCCAGTTTGACCCCAGTCACATTCAAGATGGTCCTCGAGGCGAAGCCAGAGATGCAAGATGGAGAGTTCGTGATCCATGGCATCGAGCTAAATTTCGTATCTTTTGTTGCCGTTGTACGTAATGTCACTGACAACACCTCCAATTTGGTCATCCAGCTCGAAGACGGCACAGGAAGTATGGAGATTCGTAAGTGGGTTGATGAGAAGGCTGATCCTACTATGAGCGACTTCCTTGTTCCTGGCGCATACGTCTACGTGACCGGTTCCGTTAAGGAGTTCAGTGGAAAGATTAACATCAACAACGCCACGTTCCGTCCTATCACTGACTACAACGAGATCATCTACCACGGTCTCTCCGTCATTGACATCTACAACAACGCCACAGGGAAGCTTGGTCGTTCTCCAGGTGCTGCCACTGGTGGCTCCAACCATCTCTTTGATAGTAAGCCAACCAGCGCTGAGATGGGTGGTTCGCCTTCTGAGAAAGTCCTTGAGGTCATCATGGAAAGCACACCGGCTATGCCTGAAGGTGTTCCAATTCAGTTTATTGCCCAAAGTTTGGGCATGTCGCTGGATGATGTTCAGATGCACTGTGCTAAACTAACAGAAGATGCAAAGATCTACGTTGGCTATGATGAGAACGGGTTCTTGGCTGTTTGAGCGATCCTCTATAAAATGTTTGTTTCATGATGTCATCCGTAGATATATAGAGATGTATTAAGAGTGTAAATTAAGATTATGATCTGATTAAGTCATGATTACAGAGCATTATACTGATCATGCCCAGGCGCCTGCACCTGGTATGATGATCAGCGGAACGCTCTCTCTCTCACAGTCATGAAGGTAATGTATAACAATGAGCTCTAAAAGCGTGAGATGAAAGACATGTAGGGATCTGATCCAAATTCCACCTCAGTAGAAAAACGAATCAGACGCTGGAAGACATCTGGTTCTTGGTGGTTCCAGAATGTGTTGAGCAATGTTGGTGCAAATAGCAAATTCCGCAGTATCTGTGGGAGATGAAAATGCTTGAGGACGTAGAAGATGGTATAGTTGAAGTAGTAGTGAATACGTCTAGCCTTGAGATTGGTATATTCAAGACGCTTGGCATACACTGATGGTCTGTTACCCAAGGAAGCAGCGCCAGAAGAAGATGCACTTGAGAATGAACCCTCTTCTTTAACGTGTGGGTAGTATGCGCTGAAGAACTCGTTGCTCTCAAAGTCTTTGAGATCTTTGATTATCAGTTCCAAAACCTCAGTACTCTTGTGCTGGTGATGGCGGAGGTTGTTCAGCTTCAACAAGATGATGGAGATTCTGATGAGAAAGTAGTTCAAGTCATCAAACAAGTTGAATGCAAGCACTTTCTCAAAGATGAACGGCATAGAATCAAAATCCGATCTCATAACATTAGACTTGTTAAGTCTCAAAGAATCATTCAAGTCGATCAACATCAACTCGAAGAAGTTCATCAAATTCCCATAGTTCTGAACAGCTTCAAACAAAATCAGTCTCTCCTCGCTCATTGACCAATTATTAACGTTCAAAAGTTCGTAGAGCGATAACACAATCTTCGAGCTCAAAAAACTGTCGCTAAACAAATCAATAGCACGGCTCTTAGCACACAACGTAAGGGAGTTCAGTACAGCACAGTACTCGACTTGGAATTTACCCTGGCCCAAGAAGTCGTCCAAGGCAAGTCCTTCAAGTCTGTCAAACATGTTAGCAAATTCCAATAGTGTGAAGGCTTCGCCGGAAATAGCAGTTCTCCTTAAGCCGCCTGTGATTGTGATGAGTTGCGCATGGTGGCTCTGGATGAACAGGGCAGACTCGCCATTCGCTATCTCTGGAAGTGCAAGTGCTCTACCAATAAAGTCTTGGATGTAGAAGGGAGATGGTGTTGTTGAGCTCTGTCTGCTGCTATCACTGTCTGATGAGTTGTTGGACTTGACCGTGTTAGAGCGTAGCTTCACTCTGTGCTTCGCTGGTGTGTCATTGGTCACCTCGTTATTCCAGATGTCAGCGTCACTGACACTCAGTTCTCGCTTCGAGTGGTCTTGTAGCCATTGTGAATAATCGTGAAAACTGTTACATCTGAAGAGCTTGTGCACGCTGAGGGACTGGTCCATGAACGTTACATGGGAAAAGTCTTCCTCTTCATTAACCCCAGGACTGACAACGATGCTTTTGAGGAAATTGAAACGGGACCCCCTCTCGCACACCCTTTTGGATTTGCGGCAGTTATTGCAAACTGGGCCGGACTCATCACACTTTATATGACGTTTCCGGCATGTCAGGCAGCCGCTCGTGGACCTCGATGTCCTCACTCTCGTCTTCTTGGTCATTCTGAAACTGGAGCGGTAGCACGAACTTGAAGTTCGGGGAAGCGAGCGTAGGGTGTGCGGGTGTTGTCGAGTAGGTAGTGACAACTGCCTGTTGTGGAGGGTTAACACTTTGCCAGGTGAGTTGAGTGTAGGTGGTTTTAGTAGATCTGAAAGAGAGAATTTGCAAAACCTGGGGGTTTGCAGATACTTAAATGCTTCCCCTTGGAGTAGATCACTGCCCATCTCTTCCAGCACAGCTTCCATGCAGCTGTGCCTGGTAGCAGCGCCCTTGGAACGGTTCTTCCTTGCATGAACTTGCGTCTCCTGCACTGCTCCGCCCAAACAACAGTCGTGACGACCCATGAATTAATGGAATACACTGCTCCAAATGGCACTGCTTCTGTAAATTTTACAATATTATTGGATCAAAGGCTCATGGACGATGATGGAATTGTACTTAATATCTTTGAGTGCCAGAAGCGCTTGTCTCGAGCTTGTCCCACTCTTCTTATGATGTCAATATGGATTTTAATATCACTGCTAAACGATATTTATCACAACCTTATGTCTATATTTAGTGGATAAGCTGGATAAGCTGTGACTTCATAGGTAAATTACAAATCCTTCAAAATCAACACCACAGATCTCTTTGGAGAACACTTGTCATCCTTCCTCCCGCCACCAGAGCACAGCACTCGGTCAATACTACAATACTACCGACTAGCCCACCTCCAAGCTCTGCTCACACCTATTGAGTATCCCCCCACACACACAGCCTGTCTATGTTGCCAAAGTAGACTGAAGAATCAATTGGTTGGTTCTAGTATCGCCACTAGTTGCATGCACCTGTATGCACAGAAGCATATTTTAGCGATGGCGAAGCACCGCCATTTTGGGGTAAACAAAGAACCTGACGGGGATCAAACTATCGTCAAATGCCGAAAAAATTCGCTTGCGATATTTTAAGAACACTTTGGACGTATCTGGGGCTTTTTTTATCGAAATTCTACAACTTCTGGGCTCCATTTTGTTCCAAATTATCCTCTTGGAGCGATTCCAGGGCGATTCTCTAAAGATTCGCGATAGGCGTAGAAGAAGGCGGTGAGGAAAGATTCAACGGTGCATCGCATCACACACCGCCACGTTTTAAAAGAACGGTCGAATTTCACGACAAAAGAGCCAATAAAACACTAGAAATTAGCCAAAATAATCAAAGTGATCAGTATATCACTACTCTATCGGCCTAACTTACCTTCCCTTCGACTTAATCTCATTTCCCTCCCATCAATGGTGGCGCTGCACCTTAGTATGTGGGCTGCACTGGAGAGCTAGCCTTGAAAGAAATGGGGAAAACGAAGCCAAACTGCGAGAAATTCGTGATCTTTTTTGTAAGAAACGCCCGAGTCTGTGTTAACAACTGCCCAGATCCGAGTGCTTTCTTCTTATACTTCAAGAGAAAAACACTGCCTGCTTACGAGAGAACAATAAACGAAACTTTAGGGGGGCGGTGCACACACAGCACAGCCACCCCCCTCCCCCGTCTGTAAATTTCTTTTTCTCCAGATGAATTTCGCGAAGTTGTGTCTGGTTATTTCCGATTATCGGTTTTAAAAAAGTCGCGAGTTATGGTAGGCGCCACATTAATCCTGAGGAGATGAAAGCTAAAAAGAGCTTGTTGGTAAAGTTGTCGATTTTATTTATTTTATTTATTCTATCAACAAGATGTCATACAACGGGATTGGACTTCCAACAGCCAGAGGTTCAGGCACTAACGGATATATCCAGAAGAACTATACGCGAACGACCGAATCTGCCTATAAACGTCGACAGAAAATCAAGGAGGCGAATGAGAAATTGGAACAAATATCAACAGAAGTGGTACGAGACCGTGAATTGATGAAGCATGAAGATAAGAGGAAGATAGATCTCAAGGTGAGTGAGTTCAGAGATAAACTTGAGGATGAAGGTGAGCTGGACGATGCTGAGATTGATAAGAAGTGTGATGAGTTCAAAACAGAGCTGAAAAGGAAGGCGGTCACCTATAAAAAGAGAGAGGAAAGAGAACGCGAAGAGCGTCCTCATAAAGACGATCGAAGTGAGGAGATTGATGCTCCTTATTAATGAGTAGCTACAACTGTCAATGAATGAGAATGATAAATTAGTGGTCATTAGCAAGTGGTCATAAGATATCGTTAGTTCATAGCGGAAGTCACTGGCCAGCAGTGGGAATATAGATGCATATGCGATTGTTTTCAAGCAAAAGAGGAGATGATCACTCTTCACTAGAGAGAATCTCATTGTTGATCAGGATCTTCTTGTCTCCCAAGTAGACATTCTCGAGATCCCAGATGAACATTCTCAAGTCGTTGTAAAACCAAATATTCTTGTCAAATCTTCCTCTGATGAGGTAGATTTTCATCTTGGCCTTGTAACGTGGGTAAGTGATGAACTTCTTGATGTAGTTGACGGTCAAATCCTCCTCCTTCAAGTCAGATAAAACCTCAAACTTGACAAGTTTGCCCTTGTTGTTTCTGATGATCTTCACAAAAGACAAGTCGTCTGTGTCAAAGGCTTCGCACAGCTCCAAGAGAATCTCAGGGTCCTCACTCTCTGAATCATCCTCATCTTTGTCAAACTCGATCAGTTGCATCTGGAATTCCGGTTCCTTGGGAGTACAAACACGGAGTTGCATGGAGTTACTGGCCATGAATCCACTGTTCTTGAATGAACCAAAGTCAGTGATGAGGGTGAGCATCTTGGCCTTGTTGTTGGATAGCTCGAAAATCATCTCATCAATGGTGTTGAAGTAAAGGAATCTGGCATTCAGAGACTCGTTGGATGGTCTCCCTTGACTCTTGGAGGACTGGGAAGCGGATGAAGATGTGGAAGACTTGCCATTGGATCTTGTCTTCTTGGTGACCTTGTAGGCGGCGGTGTCGAACGGAGCTTGAAGGTAATGCTTCTTCTTAGCGAGTTGAAGGGGCTCGAAGTTCTTGATCTTGATGACGGTGGGAGGGTGGCCAAAATCTGTTGCCTTGCTGTTGAGGGAGAGTGTATCTCTGATGTGGAGGTGAGTGAGAAGGTTCATCTTGCTGGTGGAAAGTTGGAAAGAAGGAAGTCTGAGTCCAATCTGGGGAGAATGGGTGGCTTTTATAATCCACTGGGGGGAGGCAGGGTGTGACGGGCCTTCCCCCGGAGGTGACCTCCTTTCTCCAGTGTAAATTCCTTAGTACGGCTCCCAATGCGGTAAGCTAACAGGTGTCACAAAGTTTTCTTTGGCTACGATATCTAGATTTCTGAACTCTAAATGTATGTTCCCCTGCGGGTTTTTCTGCACGTAGTACGCCTTGTGTGGAACTTAGCAAGGCCAACTTCCGATATATTGTAGAGAGAAAGAGGGGGGGTGATCTAGTGTTCTGTAAATGGAGAGGTTCCTTTAGATAAGCATACTAAGGAACTCATTGAAAAGGAGGGGGGAGGGAAAACACATAACACGCCGGTAGTGCCGATGGGTGTCCGTCTCCAAAGCACCTCCAGGCAAACCGGGGGGCTGCCCACCTCCCCCCCTCAATGACTTGACAGCATTGTTCCATCGATATCGGAAAAAAGGGAACCCCACCCTCAGTAATTCTCCAATGGCCAAATCTGTGTCTCTTTCCGTTCCCCTCAAGAACGGTCGACTTCTCACTATTAGCCAATTCCTATATATAGACTGAACAATGGCCAAATCAAGCAATTGCCGGATAAGCGCGATGGGGACAACAAAGCCGCTTCTGCGCAGATCAAAAGATTTCAAGTTTCAAGCCTCAAAGCAGACTTGCAACGACACACCCGAGGAATGGTCAAACAGAACGAGAAGTTCGTGAGAGTTGGGCTCTTTGCACTTATAGTCATTGCGGTGGTGAGTCTGCTGTCCCGCTCAACACAGGAAGTCGTGGTTGGCTCGGTTTCGAGCACGTCCCGTTCGTCATATAAGCGAGAGAACGCAACGTTTGTCTCTCTGGCCAGAAATGAGGACCTTTGGGAGCTCGCCGACGCTGTTCGTTCTGCTGAAGACAGATTCAACCGCAACTATCACTACGACTGGGTCTTCCTGAATGATGAGGTTTTCTCGGAGGAGTTCAAAACGGTGATGACCCGTCTTGTGTCCGGAGAGGCACGTTTCGGAGTGATCCCAAAGGAACACTGGTCATTTCCTTCATTCATCGACCCAGAAAAGGCGGCTGCCACTCGTGAGAGAATGAAGAACATCATCTACGGCTCATCCATCTCATACCGCCACATGTGTCGCTTCGAGTCGGGCTTTTTCTTCCACCATCCTCTAATGCAAGAATACAAATACTACTGGCGTGTCGAGCCAAGTGTTAAGTTCCACTGTGATGTGAGCTACGACGTATTCAAGTTCATGCGCGAGAAGAAGAAAGACTATGGCTTCACAATCACCATCCACGAGTTCCGTTCCACCATTGAGACTCTCTGGGACACGACCCTCAAGTTCATTGAGCAATTCCCTCAATTCGTTCATAAAGATAACCTTATGGCATGGATTTCGGACGATGATGGTAAAAATTACAACTTGTGCCACTTCTGGAGTAACTTTGAGGTTGGTAACATGGACTTCTGGAGAGGTGAAGCGTACCAAAAATATTTTGAGTTCCTGGACCAAGCCGGTGGATTCTTCTACGAGAGATGGGGAGATGCTCCAGTTCATTCGATTGCGGCTGCTCTGTTCCTGCCCAAGGACCGTATCCATTACTTTGAAGAGATCGGATATTGGCATAATCCCTACAGCTCCTGTCCGATCAACGACGCAGTACGCATTGAGAACAACTGTGTCTGCAACCCGAAGAACGATTTCACGTGGAAGGACTACTCGTGCACTCGCCGCTACTACGATGTGCTCGGGATGGAGAAGCCTGCTGGCTGGGAAAAGCACACTGGTTAATGGACTACTATAAAACATAGAGATTTCCGTGCGCCTTGTTCTTGTAGCGTGTGTCCCGATGGCTAAATTCGGGGCTCATCTCTCACAGAAGTTAGAACAGGCGTGTCTCTCTTGTCAACCATCAAGAGCAAAAAAAAAAGGCTCAACGAGGTAATGTCGAGGCATTTTCGGTTGCTGAGGTTCACTGTTCTGCTGGTGGCTGCCATTTACCTCATTGTTCACTTCTCCTTCTCCAAACAGCATCACCAGACGATTCTGGAGTTAAAGGCGCAACTAGCCCAAGAGCAGTACGATTTACACGCCCAATTAACACAGCCAAGTGTACCCAAGGCCGAAGTGTTGGAAGATGAAGAGCAGGTACATAGGGAGAACGCTGTTCTATTTACACTGACACGCAATGAGGAGCTCGATGCACTGGCTCGTACCATCCGCTCTGTTGAAGACCGTTTTAACCGCCGCTTCCACTACCCTTGGATCTTTGCCAACAACGTTCCCTTCTTACCTGAGGTAGAGCGCCAGGTGCGGTCACTGGTCTCGGGTGAAGTTGAGTTCGTGTTGATTCCAGAAGAATCGTGGGGGTATCCCAAGTGGATCGATCAGAACAAGGCCAGATCAGCCAGGCGTCAGGCAAAGGGAGAAATCATGTATGGAGGCTCTGAGAGTTATCGCTTCATGTGCCGCTTCTTCTCGGGCTTCTTCTACAAACTGGACGCTCTCAAGAAGTATGACTATACATGGCGTGTCGAACCGGGTACAGAACTGCTGTGTGACGTAAAGTATGATCCTTTTCGCTATATGATCGACAACAACAAGCATTATGGCTTCGTCATCAGCATCTACGAGTTCCCTGACACGGTCACGACACTATGGAAGACTGTGGTGGACTTCATTAAAACTTATCCACAATTTGTTGCTCAGGATAACTTGCTTCCCTTTATCTCTGATGATGGTGGCAAGTCTTACAACATGTGTCATTTCTGGACCAATTTCGAGATTGTGGATCTCAACTTCTACCGCTCATTGGCATATGAGTCCTTCTTCACATTCCTCGACGCTGCTGGTGGGTTCTTCTATGAAAGATGGGGCGATGCTCCTGTGCATTCCATCTCGGTGTCACTGTTCATGAGCAAGAACGACGTCCACTTCTTCGATGACATTGGTTATTTCCACACACCGTCCTCCAACTGTCCGATTGATAATAACATCTGGACAAAGAATCACTGCATGTGTGACCAAAACCACGACGTTACATTCAGAGACTATTCTTGTGTGAGTAGCTTCTACGATCTTACGGGAAGAGAAAAGCCTGTTGGTTGGGAGAACCACAAGGGCATGGGTGACTACTTCGGCTGAGCTTTGTCCTTATTATAACGACATTTATGAACAAACATGCATACTTCGTTTACTATTTACAGATCTAGTTCTTCGTCTTTTTACCTTCTGGCAAGACACCAGGTTCATTAGAGTTCCCTTCTGCACTCTCCACAACACTGTCCGGTGCGTCTCTGGCATGGTGCCCTATAAGCTTCTTCAAGCTATCTGGGATCTCATCAAACACTAGATCATCCGTACTTTGTGATACACTCTCACCCTTGGCTCCCAAGATATCCTGTATCGTGATTCTATAGTCCGAGAAGATCTTCAAGTGGTCTGCGATGAGATGTCTGTTCTGACACCCAGGACAGGTGATTAGCACTGTTCCCGAAGTGTACGCCTGTTTTGACATGACGTGACTTGAGCGGGTGTCACACTTCTTACATGTGAAGGCAATCATCAACTGTGGCTTGTCGACTTTGACCTGTGCTGATGATGTAGATGGTGTAGATTGGAAGCGCTTTGAAATAAGGTTGGTCTTCGGTAGTGAGACTGCCAATCTAGTACGAGAAACATGGAAAGCAGTAAGACGTCTGCTTAGTGAAACAGCACTTCTTGTCACTATTCTCGTTATTGGAAACATTTGTGCGTTGTCTCTAATATATGGTTGTAGCAAATTGGGTTCCGAAATTTCTTGAGCGGCGCGCATTGACCCCACACATTTGGTAACTTTAATTGCGCTTTTATCAGCTTTAAAGTGAATTATTGGAAACCTACTTAAAAATTTAGAGTCCTGAATACTATTCCTTTCATTTGGCATATATTTTGATATGCAAAAAAAATGATTTCGCCCAGGATCGAACTGGGGACGTTCTGCGTGTTAAGCAGATGCCATAACCAACTAGACCACGAAACCATTCTCGAAAATCTTGCGACCCTTCTTGGGCTACGTCACGGAGGAGACAACAGTATAGGTGGTGACTGAGTTTGGTGGTGGAGAGTGTAACCCTTCTTGGGTTATGTTACTAGGGGCATGGCTCAACCCGTTACAATTGGTTATAGATTATCCATTGATCGCAGACGATCCATTGGCCGGAGATCGCCTGGCGGTCAGGAGCTGATCTATTGGCTAGTTGACTTCGGCGGATTGTAACTTGGGAAGTCTAGACGACGAGCATTGGGAAGTCTAGACGACGAGCAAGTATATAAGGAGTGGACGAACACCCAACCGTTCGTCCTATTGTATAATCAAGAATCTTCTTGCAACTAAAAGCACCGTAGAGCTACAGGGCAAAGAGAGATCCAGGACAGTACGCGAGGTTACTGAGGACAAGGGATCTAGCCAGCAGAGCTCGGGTATAATACGGTTACAAATCTTTCTAACCCTCTTGGGCTACGTCACTGGAGGGACGGCATAATAGTTTGTCTCGGGTGTGCGTCGACTGGCGGATAGATAAGTGAACGATCACCTCTGCCTGCTCGTCCTATATATCTTCAGGAATCTTCCTGCGACTACAACTACCGTAGAGCTACAGGGCAAAGAGATATCCGGGACAGTACACGAGGTTACTAAGGACAAGGAATCTAGCCAGCAGAGCTCAGGTATTGTACGGCTACATTTGGTAGCGTCTCTAAAAGATCCGGTATGGCAAAGGGAATGGAAACACTACTGGAAGAGCTAGGGCCCACAGAGCTCGAGAAGGCATTCATGCAACTCCCAACATTCAGTGGCAGTCGTGACATTGAGGCAATCACTTCTTGGATGCACCAGGCCAGACAGACGGTCAAGGAGTTGCAGTGCCCTACAGCGATGAAATACAGGCTACTGAGACTGAAGCTGGCCGGCGAAGCCTTGAGGGCTTCAGACGTGTTCGACCGGGAATACAAGGCCCAGGGAGACGAAGCACTTGGCGAAGATATGGAAGAGTTCCTCACGTTCTTGGAGGACACCTTTTTACCGCCGGATTTCCAGGGCCAATTGATCAAAGCGCTGCGGCTGCTCAAACAGTACCGCGATGTGATAGCCTCCACGACCCAATTCAACAAGATCGTCAGCCACCTCCGCCCGGGCACCTTCCCATCACCATCCATTTTGGTGTTTATTTACATGAATGGATTGAAGAGTGAGATTCGCAACCTCATGTCGGCTCTAACCATCACCACGGTGACGGAGGCCCAAACCGTGGCGGCTCAAGTGGAAAAGACAACAAGTCAAGGACTGGCCGCCAATCTGAAACAGTCCACAGGCATGAAGAACCCAGCTCAATATGGCTACCAGCGCAGCTGCCCAGGCAAATTCGGTCCTAAGGCTGAGTCCAAGGCGGCCCACGCGTCCCAAGGTTATACCGAAAGACGCAGATGCTTCGAATGCAACCAGGTCGGCCACATCCGGAGATCCTGCCCTCAGGCACAAGCTGGGATTGGAGCCATGAAGGTGCCGGCGAATGTGATCTAGTCAGTAGAGCTCAGGTATTGTATGGTTACAAATCTGACGTTTCACTGTTTGATCGTCGATATAGAGTTTTGCAAAAATCAGCGACCGCACTGGTGGAGTCTTGGATTTATAGCTGATTTTTATCTTTAATGCATTACCTTTCAGGTTGAACCAAGACTCCTCATCAGTAGACTGAGAGGCGTTGTAGATCACCTTGTTACCAGACTCAGCGTGGTCGTAGGTAGCAGCAACTGGCTCCTCACCACCAAAGTACTCGACAACTGGGACCTTGGACTTGTCATGGCCGTAAGAGTCCTTCAAAGGTAGACTTGGTAGTGAAGCGCTACTCAACACGACGTAAGCGGGTGAAGTTTCTCAAAGAAACACCGATCCACCTCTTGGAACCTCTGATGTACATCAACTTAACACATCTCTTGGTAGAACCCTGTCAACAAATACTCTACATCTCTTGCCGGTGATAAAATTCTTGGTCAATTACCTGTGTATCAAATTGTGTTTTGCCTCCGCTCTGGCGAGATCCGTGATCATAATATACTCGATATACTCGATGTCCTTGACTGCACCAGCAATAAGGACAGCTTTGCATTCTAGAATTAAAAAACCAGATGTTACTAGAGATGATGATTATGGATTCGAAAGTCACCGGAGTGCATTTAATTTTTTTTCAAAGTTGAGTTAGTAACATGAAGCATGTGAGCGGTGGGGTAGTGATATTTCCCGAATCTGCCTATGCAATGTTGGTTCTATACACCCCCACCTGCTGTTAGAGATTACCTCGTCTCATAAGTATTTGCTATCTTTATATTCTCAAACAGCTTGAGCGCCCTTCAATAGTGTAAAGCCTTGGTTCGGAACAGATACGTCTCGGACCTAAGCTTGGGCCGCTTTTGTGTCACAAACCATCATGCAAGGGGATTCGTCACATCAGGCAGAGATGACACAAAAACAAGCAGATTTCGCAAGAGTTCATTTGGCTTTCTATCTCCTTACTGTGCACAGAGAGTATAGCGATCTTCAGGAAAGATGCTTTCCAAGACATGGCAGATCTGTATTTTTTCCCTTCTCTCAACTCTCCATAAAGTCTCTGCCTTCATCCATCCTATCGACATTCATGGAAGATACTTCGTTGACACAGTCACCAGAGAACCCTTCTTCGTTAAGGGTGTGGATTACCAGCCAGGAGGATCATCGGCTGTCACAGAGAGCTTCGACCCACTCTCAGATTCAAACTCATGTGCACGTGACATCATTTTGTTCCAGGAGTTGCACATCAACACCCTCAGAGTCTATTCCATCAACCCAGAGCTCAATCACGATATCTGCATGAGTATGTTGGCTTCTGCTGGTATATACCTTGTCTTGGATGTCAACTCGCCACTTCAGGGTCAACACATGAACAGGTATGAGCCATGGATTACCTACAACGAAGACTACCTTGAGCACGTCTTCAAGGTCATCGAACAGTTCTCAGGCTACAACAACACTTTGGGATTCTTTGCCGGTAATGAAATTGTTAACGATAAAAAGTCTGCAAAACACTCTCCGCCATTCATCAAGCACTTGATTAAGGACATGAAGAGCTACATCAAGCAGCACAGTCCTAGATTCATTCCTGTTGGTTACTCCGCTGCTGATGACTTGAGTTTCAGAATCTCTTTGGCAAAGTACTTAGAGTGTACTGAGGGTTCATTTGATGACTCTGTTGACTTCTATGGTGTTAATACTTATCAGTGGTGTGGTGAGCAGACTTTCTACACAAGTGGCTATGACGCTTTAGCTCTGGACTACGAGGACTACGTCCGTCCTGTGTTCTTCTCTGAGTTCGGTTGCAATGCAGTGACCCCAAGAATTTTTGAGGAGGTGGGCTCCATATTCGGTAATGAGATGATTGGTGTGTTTAGTGGTGGTTTGGTTTATGAGTACTCTCAAGAACCTAACAACTATGGTTTGGTTGAGATTGATTCTAAAGGTAACGTTCAAATCTTGAAGGACTTCGAAAGTTTGAAAGTCCAGTACAAGTCAGTGGAAATGCCAACTGGAAGACAGATTGCGGACTTATACAACAGAGATGGTAAAAGCTTGAAGTTGGGGGCACAAGCTTTGCCAAAGTGCGATGAAGAGTACAAAAACTTGGAGATCACATCGACAGTGGATGAGTCAATTGGAGCAAAGATCTTGAGGATTGGTGTTGACGCCAAGAGAGGAAAGTTTGTTACCGTTGATGAGGATGATCTTTCTACGACATACAAGATCACAAACGCAGATGGTACGCCTTTACAGAGGAATTATGTCCGCGTCACACACGTCCTTGATGAAATTACCGAATACGAAGCCCTCAGGCTCAGTCAGTTGGTTAAGTCCACTGGTAAGCACGACTACGTTTCACCCTCTCCTTCAAACGAATCTGATGTTAACCTTCTTGAAGTACACGAGGGTAATGAAAGCCAACGTGAAGAGAACTATTATTAACAAGCATTTGACAGGATCTATCAATTCCCATGCAGTACCACCAGCTTCAATATTTCTCTTATTTGTGAGCATTGGCTTTTTCGTTATAGTTGTTTGATTTGACGTTCGGATTTCTCCTAAATAGATCAATAGGTTCTTTCGTTACGGGAAAAGAGAACGGATCCATCTTTATCAAGAACTCTCACACTGTTGATTGGTGTGAAACACGTCTGGAGAAGAGCTTCCCAGTCTTTACGGGTTCTCCTTTGGTGAAGTTTGTAGTTCTTGAGTGTAATGAATTCAATCCTTTTGAATCTCCTCAAACAGAAGAGAAACTTGAAGCCATTATTATTCACCAAGTTCCACTCTGGATTAAGCTTATCCTCCAGATCAACAGGAACCACATTTGTAAAAGACACATTTGTGAAACAAATCTTCTCAACGCGGGGTAATGTCTCCATAACTTCAACGAAGTGACCATAGTTCAGGTAGAATTTCGGAACAAACTTCGAGTTGAAATAAGCATAGTTCGAGTTGTTGTTTCGAGTGTTTATAGCATTCACCTCGGTTGTGTCATACATGCTGAAACACTTGGAGTTCAAATCAATGTAGAGTTCTTCCAAATTTGGGAAGCAAAAGCTCAGCAAGATATCATAGTGTGACTTTAATGAAACAAGCTTGAGGCACCGCACCTCTTTAAAATACCCGGCTAGCAGTCTGGATCCAGAGCTTGCAATGGAACATGATGACAAAGTTAGTGATTTCACAGGGGACCAACATTCCTCAGAGTCCAAAGTGAGAGCATCTTTGGTGATCATTGGCCCGCTCTCGTTGGCTAGTGTGAGGAGGTTCTGTGGCTTTGTTAGGGAGTGGGCATCGACGACCATATCGTAAAGTATAAGTTCCTCGATCAGCCCGAAAGGCCAGAGAAGGTTGGGTCTCAATGGTATACTCCATCCACACTGTGAAGACATGCGAAGCTTCCGTAAGAAGGGGTAGTAGTCGTGCTCCAGAGCATAAGTCTTAAGTGAAGATGCCCACTCCGGGAACTGGAAGCCGGGAGAGAGCTCTCTGAGAGAGATTTCGCTCAAGTTGGGTAAGAGAGATATCACTTCTAACTGAAGGGCGATATAGCTGTCATTATGTGTTGAGAAGCTGAATCCCGCAATCGATGTCGTTTCCTTTCGTACCTCCTTCTCTGGCTTGATGAACTCGATGCTTTGGACGTATAGCTGAAGAACGTTACGTTTCTTATCCCTGGAAATCGTGTTCTTGAACCGCTTCAACGCCTCCAAACTGTGTATCTTCACCTTGCGATATAGGAAGAAGCGGTCCACAAACTCGTGAAGCTGGCGACAGACAAGAGCAAGAGCAAGGAAGTCGTTGATGTTGAGGTTCTTGAGGACCTGGCTCAGCACCTCGTTTGGCAAGTCCAATAACGGGTTGTGGCCATTTCCGCCGTGCTGGAGAAGCTTCTGGATCCGCTCGTCGTCGTTCCTTGCTGAGATGCTCTTGGAGCGGCCTTTCTTAAAGATGTGGAACATTCTTTCTCAGAGAGCTTCAAGCCTGCTTCAGCTGGCCTCTTGCGAATAGATTGTGGTGATATCAGAGGTTGAACTGGTCCTTCGACTCCCTTCAACGACTGTGTGGTGGAGTTCGGGGTGTGGCCTTGAGAGGATTTCTCTTCTCCGCTTTTTGGCTCATCTCTCTCTCCGCGGTAGCTCTTACAGATATGATATAGTACCCTAAAAAACCGATGCTATTAGCATATATAAACACATGACAAAAGAAAACAGCAAAACAAATAACTTTTTTTTGGTTCAGTAGACAAAGCCCAAGATCTTACCAGAAACGTGTTTACGTCTGGCCTCCTCGTGGTCCATGATACCAGCAGAGGTGGTCAAGATAACGTAACCGAACTGTCTGGCTGGAAGCAAGTTGTCGGTCCACTTCTCAATGTCGTCGATTCTGACGTTGAATCTTGGAGAGATGACGCCAACCTTGTTGAGACGACCGTTGAGCTGAATGACAATCTTACCGGATCTGTGGTCGTCAATGTACTCAAACTCGTCAATGTATCCTAGAATCCATGTTAGTTGCTAGACTTCTTTGTGAATAGATCGCAATTCTCCAATGGTGGCTGTGATGTAAAGGAAAAGTAAACGGCGGTGAAGACAGAGGAACAATGTGTTCCCTCACAGACGTGTAAGAAGCATTTCCAAATTGTTCTTCCGGACACTTAAAAGACAGAAAGCGATTGAAAACAACGATCCATCCAGTTATAAGCCCGGTGAAAGAGAAAAGAACTATCTCTTTTTGGAGAATGTGCAAATCAGAATTGGACAAAACTTACCGTGCTTCTGGATAACCTGCAAGAACTTGACAATGACCTTAGAGGATGGTCTGATGATGACCTGGCGCTTACCAGTCTTCTCAGCGTTGTTGATAGCGTTCAAGGCGTCAGCCAAAACAGAAGTTCTAGTCATTTTAAGACTATTACGGTTAGTATCCCCAGAATTTGTGAAAACTTAAAGAGCCGCATGAGTGTCCTCGAACTAAATCGGGAGTCATGAGCAAAAGCCTGGTGGGCTTGCTGGAGGGGGGTGTCAAGTCCCAGGAAGACGTAAAATTACCCCGTCAACAGACAGAAGACATAATCTTACTAGACAAACCTGCGGATACACTTGATTCCCACACCAGTAGTTTTAGCAAATCTCTAAACAAATCCCGTCGGCTGCCATTAAGCTACCCTGTGAAGAGCAAGCAAAGGAAAAGACAGTCGGTGCGAGAGAACCTGCAGCTCAATAAGAACATATAAACTTACTTTTAATGGTTTTTCGGTTTGGGGTTTATCTTGCAAGTGGACAAGCTGAAAATTTTTCAACGTTCACATACTTGACCTTCCAGGCTGAGATTTACGCTTGAATCATTTGCCTTGCGTAATAATCAGACTGGTTATGAGCCCTCGGGATCACAGCGCGTTTTGGGACCATCTCCATCTCCATCTTCATCTCTCTTTTGGTTTCATCTACGTTCTCCGAAAAGACAACTGGGTTATCTAAGCGCCCCTAGCAATGAGTGCAGATGAAGACAAGAGAGTCTTTGCAGAGGTAAGCACCACCCATTTTGCGCCCCACCACACTCACAGCCACTAACCCCTCTTAGCTTCGACCGTACTGTGTGACACTTTCCCAACTCGCTCTGGCGCCTCCTGGAGTCTTCGAGCCCAACTCTTCAAAGGTCGCGGACGCCCTTCGAGATGTCTATACGCACTTTGATGATGCCGTAAGGCCTGATACTCTCCTCTCTGCTGCTCTCGCTGATTACGTGTTCTTGCCGCTATCCTATCTTCTGAAGCATCCCAAGCTTGGAGACACACAGACGGCGTATCTTCTTCGCATCCTCACACTCATCATTCGCCATTGCTGGACACAAAAGAACTCATTCCCGTATGTTCTTGCAAAGCAGCTCTTCCCACTCATCACTTTCCTGACTGGTGGGGCACCGAATCCAAAGGACAAGACTGAGATCAACGCCAAGTCTGAGGAGTTGAAGAAAGCCGGCTCTGAAGCTCTGAACTGTATGTTTCAGGCATTGGCTTTGCAGAAACGCACCATGACTTATGACTTCTTCAGTAATGTCGAGACACTTCCAGCTCTTGGTCATGCAGTGACTGTTCTCTTGGAGTTTGTTCACACTGGTAAATCCATAGAACTTCAGCTACAAGCCCTCGATGCTCTCAACACACTATACGTCGAAGTGATCAACGATGGAGAAATACTATCGTATATCCTTCCAGGAAATGTCTCCAATTTTACAAAAGTGATCGCTGCTACGGGTTTAAAAACCCATTATTCCGTGATCGTGAAATCCATCCGTCTGCTTAGAACTATTCTCGAAGTTGTTTACGATGATGAGGAGCTACAAACAAACATCAAAGAGACCGAATCGATTCAAGAGATAATCGATGGGTCTGATCTTACGGAGATCACCATCACTGAAGGCGGTTTCAGAAAGGTTCATAGAACAAACGCATGGTTGAGGGCAACATCATCACAAGTCAAGCTGGCCTTGCAGAACATCAAGAAAGTACACACTCACACTCGATTAGAAGTGAGACAAGAACTCACAAATTTGGCATCTAGTATCATCTCTCACTCATTGCTTTCTTTGAACAGCTCTGTCCCTACTGCCATTGAAATCTTGGCCTGTCTGTCAGACCAGAAGTCCATTGTGGTTATGAATGGTCTCTTGGACCCTCCAGACCCACAGCGCAAGGAGATTATCAACTCAATAATTTCTCGAGAGATGGATACATATGTGAACTCTTTGAACTCCGTTATTCAATCACCAAATGAAGACAAACTTTTGTCAGCTTTGAATGCTATTCAATTCACTGCTCAACGGAATCCAAACTCATTCGTGCTGAACAAGCTCACGCAATCATGTGTGGTTGAGCTCTCTGAAGCTTTAAGGAAATGCCAGGCGAAGGTAAAGTTGGTTTCAACATCATCTTGTATGGATGATCTTTTGTGCATTGCTGATGATGCATCCAAGCTCGTCGTTGAGCGGGGGGGAATGACTATCTTTGACAAGATTCTTACACCAAAGGTGCAGTTGAGACTTGCAGAACTTTTTCAAACGTTGGCCATGACGGTCGATCCTTCTGAAACCATTGAAGAACTTCTCTCTGACTTTCACTCCACCTTGAATGAGAAGACGATTGTACTCTGGATTTGTAACAACTTGGTGCAAGGATATCTCTCCAAAGTCTCTCCAAAGCTTCTTTCTTCTGAATTCCTGTCTTTTGATGATGATGACGACGATGAGAATCTCATCCTTCTTCAAAAACCTGAGTTTGTCTACTCAGTTCTGGAGTACTCTAAAGCTATTCTCGATGAAGTTGCGGAGATGGAGATAACTGAGGCTGTCATTCAGGCCAATAGTATTGCTCTTGACACAATTGGTGCTGTTCAGAACCTTCTGAAAGAAGACTTCAGACCTGAGTTGGTAGACTACTTTTACCCTGTTGTGGACTCCATGGCTTCTTCGTCCGATGTGGTGAGACAACACGCTCTCAACACTAGTATGATTATTGCCGACGAGCTCTACAACGGTTCATTGAGTGAGATGATTGTCCAGAACTCTGACTACTTGATTGATGCCATCTCCTTGAGATTGAGCAACGCCATGACGACAAGAGCCACTGCCATCCTCGCAGTGTGCACCAAGATTGCAGGATTCAAGGTCATTGATACTTTCAAAGACCTCATGGAAATCATGTTCAGTTTGATTGATAATTATCATGGCTATGAAGACATTTGCATTGGGTTCTTCCTCCTTTTCGAGATCATTGCTGATGAGATCCGAAAGAAATACATGAGAGATCGTGAGTTGCAGAAATTGGAATTCTTTGAGAGTACCACTACATACTCTCCATGGGGGATGAAGAATATAAAACAAGTTGTGGCACTGTTAGACAGCAAGAATCGTGATATAAGTGAACTGGCAGAGAAACCTTTCGAAGATGGTGTCGAAGCAGAGACCAACGCACCAGACAGTGACGATGACGATGAAGAGGCTATGAGCAAAGCACCTGATGTGAAAAAGGAGTGGAGTTCTCCGGTTCCTGATGATGCATACAAACTCTTACAACAGATCACATACTACGGAGAAAGGCTGTTGACACATCCATCTGCCAAAGTAAGAATCCAGATCTTGAGAACCTACACAAAAATCATCCCTATTTTGGCCACATCTATGGACAACTTATTCCCTATTGTTGCCTCGATCTGGCCCATCGTGTCCTCTTTAGTGAGCTCCTCCGATCCAAAGCATGTCCTCCCTGCCACAGAGGCTCTCGAGCTAATGATCAAATACG
Organism: Petasospora hungchunana; assembly: GCA_030563225.1. Classification (NCBI taxonomy): domain Eukaryota; kingdom Fungi; phylum Ascomycota; class Saccharomycetes; order Phaffomycetales; family Wickerhamomycetaceae; genus Petasospora; species Petasospora hungchunana. The sequence goes on along the minus strand of JAKUBL010000002.1, from coordinate 50,656 downwards.
CTGGAACTTTTGTTACAAAGCGATTTGTCGACCTGTGGAAATTACTGAAAGCTAATCCTCTTCTCATAAATGCAAGAAGCCAGGCATCCCATCAGCGGAGAGTGGTGCTTCCAGGCTTGGAGATGAAGTGCTACAATTCGATTGTTTCGATGTTGGTTTCTGCTCTAAATGTGATGGGAAGAACCATTCCAGATGAGTTCACTGAAGACATCATTCGAACATGCATTGGAGTTATTGAAACGGAAAGATTTGAGCTTCATGCAGATATGGCATGGTCGTTGAAGAAAGAGTTGTATGGGATTGGCGTTGATGATGTGAACAAACACGTTCCACTGTCTTATACTATCTTAGGTAAATCTTATTCCCTGGCATAGAGGGTGTGTGTATACAACATATCAATAATATTATGACTCTTTTGAACCAATTTTCCTGTCACTAGTCAAGACTAATTTGCCTTTTGGTGACTTTGAAGTGCATTTCTGACACTGCAGTCAAACTGCAAAATCTAAGGTGACATTGAAAGGTCCCTTGGCCCAGTTGGTTAAGGCGTGGTGCTAATAACGCCAAGATCAGCAGTTCGATCCTGCTAGGGACCACTTTTTTTTGAAAACGCTGTCTCCAAATAGTGTCTGGGTGTTTTAAGACACCATTTCCAGATCTTGTACTAAATTGGTTTTATATAGCTTTGAAGCATTTGAAAACTTCATATATATATATAATATATATTAAATATCTTGAGTATCTATATAGAGCGTTTCTGCTTTAAATATGAATTGTTTTATGAATAGTTGAGTCTTTCAGACGATCTAAATTTGAAGAAAGTAGAACTTTCATGACATCCTCTAGTTATTCACCTTTTAAAGACCCAAAGCTCTAAGAAAACCCAAAATTAACAAAATAATCCATTATTAGATAAAATAATCAATTTTAAAGCTCAATGAACTGGTCCCTATAGTGCAGAAAGAGCTTTAAAGTATTTTACAAGCCTGATTAGAAAAACAGCTGGTGTTCGGATGTTTCAAGCGGTGTCCGGGTGTAAAGCGTGGCAATTTATTGCCCTTATTAGACTACCGGTTGAATTATATCATATAACTCAAAAGAGCCTCATATCGATCAAATAAGGGGATAAAATGCGATATACGTGAAATTGTATTATATTAAACAAGGACTCCAAGAACAATTGTCCAAATGACGTTAACGAGACAGTTGAAAGGGAAGATTTGGTGAGGCAGTAAGAAGTTGAATGAGATGATGGAGCAAAGAGGCCAGATCATGTAGCTGCTCAACATCATTCTGATGAAAGTCTGCGAACATGGTTAGTATATCGGTCAAAAGAGAGATGAGAAACTTGACTCACAGATTGGAACGCAGGCCATAAATCAGTGTTTTCCCAGATACAATGGTAAATGATGAATATGGATTGGAAGAAAGGGGAGCCAATTACCTGGTCAACAAGGATGCGGGTAGTAATCTGTGGGATATTGAGAATCAATACATCGATCCAAAGGGAGCTGAGAACACCGTTGATAGCACCCCATATATAGAACTTGAGGAGCCTTTGGTAGCTTGCATACCTGTAAAGTTGAATGACTGATTGTGCGAAGCCAGCTGTCAACATGCCCAGAAGAACGGAGTTGAGAAGTTGGTGTAAACTTTCGATGTAGTCTCTATGGTCTATCAGGAGTAGGATGCATATTAGTTCCACAATAGTGAGGGCAAGAAGATATGATTTTGGCGTTGGAGGGTGGTCAAGAACGTCGAGGTTCTTCTCGATGTCCTTCTTATGTGCCACGTCAACGTTTGGCCTTGGCTTCATTATTGACGGTGCTTAGGAGAGAGGAAAAAAATGAGTGAGGAGTCCGTCTGAGACCTGTTCCAGTATGCTGGGCACTTGTAGGATCTAATGGTGAGCCTCAGCCTTTTGCAACGTGTTAGATTTGGGTGTGGAGTCTTCCTTGTTTTCCAATTTTTCGTATTCGAGACAGCTGTTGCCCAGACAACTGATGTGAGGGTCTTTAGCCTTTTTTTTGCGGGGGAAGTCATAGAGTCTCAACGCCAATAAACAGAAAACACCCAACCATTCTGAGCTAAGAGAAACCAATTTGGGATGAGAGAGATGAGAGAGAGAGAAGGGGAAGAAGAAGAAGGAATATGTTGTTATGAATCTCTTTTTGAGGAGATGCCTTATGTTTATACAAGCTCTCTTCAGGCATTATCGGAGATCTGACCAAAAAAAAACAAAGACACAAACCAAAAACACTGGAAATACCACGATGGCTACTACATTTGACAAATTCCTTCTTCCTCTAGCGTTAATTTAAAACCCCACAGATAAGAAAAGAGAAGATTGCAGATATACGTCACGAAACGCGTAAACACAAAAAAAACGTGGAAGGGGTCCTACAAACAAAAAAAAAAACGCGTAAGGCCATCTTCGCGAAGAAAACAGCCAATCAAGAGCCGGGCAAAGTTGCTGACCCGCAGATCCAGAAAAGATTACATAAGCAAGAGCACACCGATTACGTCAGCCATGTGGACCAGACTTGCCAACCCTTATAAATAAACAACGGCTCCCCCCTGGACAAAACAAAGACAGGTCCAAACGTCTTCGCAGCACCGCAGAAACAGCCGCTGAACTCTTGCAACTCACCACGGGACTCTCCACTGCTGGCTGGCCTCTCGACAAAAACTCAGCTCCCCGTCACTTTTACTGCTCTTACCGCTTTCGGAGCACCCACGTTTTCTCTCCGCTGCACAAGATAAGGTCGAAAAATTCTCATGTCCTTCGTCTCCATCAAGAACGGCATTGTCCAGGCTTTCCAGGGCTCGAACGAGAACTCCTCCCTTGTGTCCAACTCCACACCTTCCTACACAACAATCCAAGGCAACATGGGCGCAGAGAACGAGCAGCTCATTCGAACAGCTTCGGACGGCGATGACATCGATTCCAAAAGCAGTTTCTCCACCACATCCCAAGCCCCAGGCTTCCTGGGCAAGGTTGATCCGAGGGTCATGTCTGACATCGTGATCGGTCTCTCGGACGGTCTTACGGTGCCGTTTGCCCTCACTGCGGGATTGTCATCACTTGGTAATGCTAAGCTTGTTATCACTGGTGGCTTCGCCGAGTTGATTTCCGGTGCCATTTCCATGGGTCTTGGAGGCTACCTTGCCGCCAAGTCCGAAGCCGACTACTATCATTCCGAGTGCAAGACCGAGAAGCAGAAGTTTTACAATAACATCACAGAGGTAAACCATCAACTTGAAGACATTCTCCTCGAAATTAATCCAGACTTCTCAGACGAGACGATAGTGTCCTTCATCAGAGACATGAAGAAGAACCCGAGCACCATGATTGAGTTCCTTATCAGATACGGCAAAGGTCTTGAAGAGCCTGCTGAGAACAGAGAACTCATCAGTGCCGCTACCATCGGTGGCGCATACTTCTTTGGCGGATTCATTCCCCTCATCCCATACTTCTTTGTCCAACATGTTGACACTGGTTTGATCATCTCCATTATCGTGATGGCATTCACCTTGTTCTTTTTTGGGTACTTCAAGGCCATCATCTCCCTTGGGGATTGCTCTAATCTTAAGAAGATGCAGGAAGCTCTCCAAATGGTCGCTGTTGGTGGAATAGCCGCAGGATCTGCTTGGTTCCTCGTCAGAATGATTGGCTGAGACATTGGGTAGATCCAATCTCTTTCTTACCCACCCACGACACTTTCTGCATCGGATGGTCCTCTGCTACCCCACCGCCACTGTCTGTAAAGCTCTGGCTCCATGGAATCCATCCTCACGTCTCAGGAGACGTCATATTACCCCTACATGCCTTGCATTTCACTTGTTCGTTGTCGGTATTTACAACAGATTCTGGTTTTTTTGAGGGTATTGTATATTAGATTTTTTTTGTATTTAGATCCTCATTGGCACGTCTTATTTATTTTTGCTCATTCTACCACATTTGGAGTCATTAGTCACATAACATTCAGATTATAGACAGCAATTCATTTCTTGACGACAGCTCTGAGTGTATCCGGGTCAAAGATATTACTTCCGTTCTTCAAGGCATTGGCCAAGATACTAAGGCTCTTCTCGTTGAAATCCGACGCGCTTCTCAAGTCGTTGATATCATCACCATAATTTTCGAACATTAGACCTAAGTAGTCATTCTCCAATTCTTTTTTACTCCTCGTCAGTATTGCTTCAACCTCAGATGCATTGAAGTTCTTGTTACGTTCGTTGAGCGCCGTTTTTGTGAGTGACACAGTCTTCAGTTTTTCCTTAACATCCTCGAACTTCTGTGGTTGTATAATGATTTCATCATCATCTAACACAACATCTCCCTCATTATCAGGCCCAGCAGGCTCATCCTGTTCAATGTGTTTCTCCTCAGCATCATCTTCGCTCTCTGAACTGCTCGAGTAATCAGACGAGTCTGAGAAATCTTCCGTTCTTCTTTTCTTTCTTCTGCGTCTGGCATTAGCAGGCTTCGCATCCTTCGCAGTCTTTGGAACAATAGCCATCTCAATCTGTTTCCTTAAGTACTCTTTTTTAGAAAACATAACTCTTCAACTTCACACAAATTTTCACAAGTCAAGATGTTAGTGTTCCTACCATTCATGAAAATTGTAATGATCTACAAAACAGTAAAATCTCAGGTTTTCGAAAATGGTTTCGTGGTCTAGTTGGTTATGGCATCTGCTTAACACGCAGAACGTCCCCAGTTCGATCCTGGGCGAAATCATTTTTCTTTTTTCTTTTTCTGAATCAATGTGATCTCCTTGCCTGCACCATTCGATTATTCGTATTATTAACAAATTCAAAGCAATATCGGCAATGTCATGAGCGCTGAAAGTTTCGAAGTTTGGTGAAGCGCGAGGTTCTGTGATTTGCAATTCCTGTCTTTGTGTCACTTCCCCACAATCGAGCACCACTCGAGCGATATGAGGAAGACAAACCGTTTCTCAAGTTCTACATAACATTTTGATAACAAGATGTGTTCGATATATTCCAATGGTCGTTAATATAAATCATCGAGGACAGACGTATTGAAGCACACGATTCTCCAAGCTTCAAAATTCTCCCTTGTTGATAGACGTGAAGTAGTTGACGCCAATCGGCTGCAAGCCATAGTAGTTACTCCAATCTTCGATACCATGTCCAGTCAAGTTGGTACCCCAGTTCAACCTCTGCTTTAATCTGTGATATGGGATGGTGCCCAAAGACTGTCTGAAGAGGATGAAGACATAGGTGTGAGTACCGGTGCCTTGTGCCGGCTGTGGACCCAAGTAGGGAACAAGCGCCTTTCCGTCCTCAAGATCAAGATGAATCTTGAAAGTCTTGTTTGGAATATCAGGCTGTAAGCTGTTCGGCCCGTCCAAGAACACAAGGTTTCTCTTATCGATATTCAAATTGGTCCAAACTGCTCTTACACTCTCCTGACCATCGGGACTGACCTCCGTGATTGCCAAAGTATACAGATCCCTGGTGAAGGAAGGATCATATGAGAAGAAAGACTCATAAGTGACAGAAGGCTCCTCAATGGCGTCTAATAATGGGATGTAGTTGCCATAGCTCAGACCATACATATCATTGTAGCTGGTGTACTCCACCGACAACTCACCGGGAGGGAAGAAACGTACAAGATAGCTCGAGAGGAAATTGTCGTCAATGATGGACTTTTGAATGGCATATGCATGGGCTTTGTTGTTCGGATGGATTCTATATGTGACTGTACGCTCATAGAAGGAGTCATCAAGATCCTTACGTCTTCTCAGCGCGGAACACGTAGAAAGAAGAGCGAAACAAAGAAGGATGACCGTACTCAACTGCATGTTAGTCAGGTCTACAACGGCTGTATTAAAGGCATACACAACAGAAAAATCATTGCCATGCTTAGAGAGCGGAGTGGAAACATCGCAGATCCATGTGAAGGGGCCACAAAACCGGATGCTGATCCGCGGCAACTAGAAGGGCACAGCAAGAGTAAAAATTCATACCGAAAGGGAGGCCATATGGGCACCACAGGGATGATCTACCTGTGAGCATGAGACTAGAAAGGCCCTTCTTGGGTGTTTGATCTTCGGCTGCGGAACGCGTGATCTGTAGCCCTTGTGCTTATCCGACTGTTGGAATCCCGGCGGGCGTCATTGTACGCACGGATAATTACTGCCGCACATGTGCGATTTGTCGAGATGAGGTATCTCATCCGTTTTTCAGAGCGTTTATTCGAGAAAGCGAAGTATAGATAAACATAGAAGTATAACCATTTGTTGAAAATAGGTGATCACTGAATATGGAACCTATACTAGGAGCTTGTTGGGCCTGGTACGCTTTTCTTTTGGATGCATATTGTAGCGCGCCCATCCACGACAATAGAACTGTTTCCTGGCTCATCCGAAATGATGAGGAGTCTCTACGGCTAAAGAAAAAAACAGAGAAAATTTGAGGCTCGGTCATTTGGACGTTGAGAGAAGCTTCTAGCGGCTGAATTGAAGAGTTCACCGCCGTCCACGCGTCCGAAAGATACTGATCGCATGGTCTAAGGTGCATACCTTCACTGCTCACCTCTTTAGAGCCACCACTTTAGAGTAAAGAGTAAACAGGAGCGGCGACATCGAGGTGAAGATCTCATAGTATCTGGATCTATTGCAACAGTTTCACAGAAAGGGAGCATAAAGCCGAGTTTCATACTAACCGTACGAACGAAGCGCCTCAGGATTTCACACATATGTACGCCTTCTATTGAATGCATTGAATTTAAACTAACATATGGACTGGAAATTTTGGTCTGTGTTTGAAACATTCCTATGGATTCCATAAGGCTTCTTTTCTGGGATGGACATGTTGGTTCGTATTACTAGTCTCACACTGACTTCTTGTCCCGAAAATGGAATGATAGAAGGCACACTCATGTCTCCTCAGACGGGATGTTTTAGATATGAACAGTCAACGGCGCGAACAACAGGCAAATAAATGAAGGTGGCATATCATTGCGCTCACCAACTTCTAACGGAAGCTCGCTTCCGGTGAAGAGAAGTAGCGGAACTACCCTAAGTGTGTGCCATTACTGTAGCAACATGGCTTATATGAGTAGTTCGGTCCAAGTTCAATCGTGCAATTTTTCCAAAACATATCTACTATATGTAGTTGGAGTTATGAAGCGGTGACGTGGAAAAGAATAGTCCCGCGAGTCGTCTATAGGGCATCAACCCAATCAACCAGGCGTTCGACATCGAGGCGATGACCTTCTTATCCAAGCTGACCACGAATTGGAGCTAGAAAAGCACACTGCCCTAGTTTCGGGGCATATTGAAAACTAGCCTGGAGCATTTCTCCTCGGACTTCTCGTGCTTCATGTGATGAAATTCGTGCGCTCCGCTTCTGTTCACCGGCGCATCGGCACTGCTGAAAAAAAGAAATTTCGCGCCTTCAGATCTTGGTTGCTGCATGGAAACGCCTTCTAGAAGGCCAGCCACCGCGCCCCGAAGTTTCATCTTCCCATACGAAGAATACACCGTTTTTTTTTTAGTCAACATCTCGATAGACCAGCAGGCCAGGCCCTTTGCACCTTCCAGAACACTAGATCAGTGCAGATAAGCGCCGAACAGAGTTTAGAGCCACCGAATATTGGAGGAGTGAATATCAATCGCGTCCCATCGCATGCTTGGGACTATATGTGAGTGACATAAGTTATACTCCTTCACACGGTAAACTCTTTTCATGTAATGGTCGTGTGCTGTTGTATCTGTCACGGTGTCGTCAACGATTTGCTGTTCTCTACTACGGTTGACAGAGTCACAAACACTTCGCGCCACTGTATCTCGTACTCATGCAACTCGTTTCCTTTCCCGGGCCCTGCACCGCCTTTTTCTTTTTCAGCCACCTTACGGGAAGGAGTAATATCCGCCAGATCTCGACGGATAAGCAATAAATGAGATTTCCGTTCAGGAACAACGCAAATCCCCCACAAAAGAAGAAATGACCACAATGAACAACAAATCCGCCATTCAACTACTCTGGACCAAGATGATAGCAATCAAGACCACCACTAGGTCTGGACCGCTTGGCTTACATTTCCGCATCACAAGCTTCAACGGAAGGGATGAGCAAAGACAAACCCGAAGTCACGCACACGTACAGACCGAACTCTAAAGCGCAGTGGAATAGTTCACAGACATATATGTAACTAGTAGTGGATTGCAAATCATGTACTTTTACGGCCGGCGTTCGAAAGCTTAAACCTGTTCGCCTGGTAGTTCTTTTCATGGCAGAGAAAAAGGGCTAGGAGCACTCAGAACCCCCCAAAAGACTCCTTAGACAATCAGGTTCCCCTCTATAAGTGATGTATTACACCTATACTGCTTGTGCATTCTGCTTTAGAGTACACAATTAAACTATCATCGCGCATGTTTGTCTTGAACTCTCTTTGGCTCGGGCGCGTCCGATACGCGTAACCAACACTTTCCTTCAATTTCTTATTCTGTAGGGTGAGAATATTCCCTTTAGTAAACACAAATAATTGCTCGTGTAGCGAGCTTAGCAGTGTTAGTGTTTAGTGGTGAACTTCTCGAGGGGCTAGCCAACTGGTTCATAGCTTGGCCTGGCGCTCGTTCGCAGTAAGCAAAGCTCTGGCCCCCTCCGTTGGCCCGAGTCTTTTGCGCAATCATTGGTTCTCATCCAGAAATAACTTCCAACCGTAACGGGTAAGTTTGAGTGTCAAAGGGGGGGGGGAGACGACGATCTCAGCGCCTCGAGCCCCATTTTTGCGTGCGATGCGTATTTCGCGGCAAGTTCCCTCGCCGCCTTGAAAAGTTAGCGTGGGATTCTTCTAATTTATGGCGTGACAAATCTCGATCCGAGAAAACACGAGAGCCAGGGATCTCAAAATCTGAGACACGCTTTGTGCCTAGACTATCACAGGCGGTTGTCTTCTATTGGCTCAGTTAGAAAGGAAGACACGGATCAGGGATTGAGCACCAAAAGGGGGAGTGTACCCGGCATATGAGAAGAAGCGTAGACTTCGTTGCCTTGTTCAAATAATCATGCTCCAGAAGGCCTTCCATAGCCTGTAGCTTGAAAGCTACATGGTGTACTCATAGAGCCGTGTACTTCTTTCTCACAGCCCGCTAACAGAGTGTGATGGTCCCCGACCCCTAGTGCTAAACTTTAAGACGGTCCAGATTCTCACTACAAAGGAGGGCCCCATTTGTTCACCTAGATGTGGCGCAGTGAAAATTGAAGCCCCACTGCCCGGATCTAGTGATTCTCAGAGTTATGCACCCCCGCATAGATCTTGTAGATTGCCGCCCCGCAAGATGCAGGATCTTACATGATGCATAGAACATCTAGACGTTTAGGTCACCGCAGGCGGGTCACTGCTAGTCGTCTTAACTGGGCACAACGGCTAGGCGGAGTTTGGCCCATACTCTGCTTTAGCTAGCATAGGCTAGCGAGAATGGCACGACCAGCTGTGCGTCGAGGCCCGATTTGAAAAAAAGACACACTGGCCTGCCCTATCTAGTAGTGAGTCCGAATTTCAGATGGATGTGATATATGGTGAGCACATTTTAGTATTTCTTCACTAGCATGTAAACTTCTCTTATTGAGCAAGTCCAGTTCTAAGAGATACCGCGTTCTGGTCAGCCGTTTCTTTCTTTAGCAGCGGGGTTTGTAGGGGGGAAATGTTGCCCTGTTCAGATCACGGAACTCTGCAAGTTAGCGCTTCTCGACTAAAGGCTTGCATTAGCGGCTACGTGAAAAAGAAAGGACTACACAGGCGAATAACGTTCATGCGTCACTACAAAGAGCGTCCTTCCTTGTGGTCAATCTGTATAAAGGGGAGGGAATTTCCCACTCGGTTCTCCATTATTTCTTCTTCATCTACACAATCTGATCCAGAGCATCGACTTAACAGTCTTACATACATTCTCACATACAGCAATGAAGTTCACTACACTCCTCGCCTTGGCCGCCACTGCCGCCACTGCCGCCGCTGCTGGTCCAATTGAGATCTATGTCACCAACTACCACACTGTTGACGTTGTCGAGACAGTTACTCAGACTGCCACTCAGGTCGTTCTTGAGACTCAATACGTCTCACTCTGATTTGCATTTATCGCATTCGCATCGGAGGGGGTGTTGACTCACTTCCTTCTCATCTTCGCATCATGGCTCGTGATTGTTGAAAAGGTTTCAGCATTATGGTTTATCACAGTCAAAAAGTTTTGCATCATTGGGTTTATTATTTGTTCGGTATATGGTTTTCAAAAGTTTTAGCATTAATCTTAACGACTTTACGCATCTCTTTTCAACTTAACCAGTAGTTTGAGAACATCTAAAGCATGAGCAAACAGAAGCTTCTCTATTGCTCGGTGCCGAAGCACCCCGAATTGTCTTCTTGGACCCTCCTGACTTGTCTTCGTCCTGTATGGGCGAGGCGCGGTCGATCGGAGTCAATCAGGGGGCGCGTACCTAGTCTAGTGCACTCCAAAGAGGAGCGCCAGGCTGATTGTAAACGGCAAGATGTTTCAAAATCACAAAATCTAACTTAGTATTCTTTATTGAGGACTAGAATAGAATGGTATGGCACTAGAGGAATTTTCGATATCCAGAGGGGTTTGGTCTCGCCGTATACAACGTAGCCCACGGATATTTTTTTTTCCCTCGCGATCGTTGTGCCGTTGACCCTGTGGGAGAAGATTTTATGTGTCTCCTAAAATTGTTCGAGGGACCAAAAAAAGAAATAAGAAAAGGGAAGGACCTTAGGGTTCCAGAAGAGATGAAATTTTATGCCTTAGATCAGTCACACACTCAAGCTGTTAATTCGATGTCTGTGGTTTCTCATACGACTTTTACATATTGTGAGGACTATTGTCTAAGGTTTGAGACAGGATCTCGATCGATCGACAGTTTTACGCAAGAGCCGCATAATAAGCCTGTTACACTTCTGAAACATCCAAGTTTTCTCTTCTGGAAGGTCGTTCTTCTGTATTTGGTAGTCTCTCGACGCTTCCCCAAATGGACTTGCCCAATAAAGATCAACTTCAAGAGTTGAGGCGTTATGATATGCCTTTCGATGCAAATCGTTATAAAGCACTCATTACACCCAGAGAAACCACAAATCTTGGATAGACTACTACAGCAGCAGAAAAAAAGTAGTTAGAACAGCAGAGAGTGAATGGGCTTTCTCTGCTTTTGAAAGAGTCTCTGTCTATAGGTTCTATACCCTAAGTCTTGGTAGATTCATAACTAAGCGACCTCTTTGCGAGCCCACCAGCGGAACGGATCCATACCCAGTGCACCCAACAACCCAACTATGCTCAACATCGAAGATGTTCTGGGTCAGATTTTCATCTGCCTCGTTGAAGAAGTTGAAGTTTTGTTTGCCAACTAGTGGGGGTAGAGTTTGCAGATACGCGCATCTCTAACATCTTTCAGGCTTTCAGAATGTAAAAGTGTGAAAATTTTTGCACCACACGCGACAAATACGAAACCAGATCTGATTTGGACGTAACATTTCTCCCAAAGAACTCTTTCTTACAGATGTAGCCACGCATCTCTATATAAACCGCTTCCGTTAGCTTTGTAAGCAACTATTAGGGACTGAAATAGAATTAATGAGCAGGGCTCATAACCTGGTTAGAGCAACATAATAACAACACCATGGTGCGAAGAAACAAGCTCGACGCGGTTCAGGCTCCGTAAGGCCGGATCTGCTATACGCGTTTATTCCACATAGCAAGCTTTCTCTGGCCAAGCAGCTATATACACGCCACCTGACTGGAATCCACAAGTACGCTGGGAACTTGATAGGCAGACCGCCCGCTTGTCCACATTAACCGCCAGTAGCTGGCTACATCGGCTCTTAGCTTGACACATTTCCCCAGTCTTGTACAAGGTCTACTGCTGAAGTATGAGCAACGAGCCAGTGCTGGACACGGGTCTCTCAAAGCTCGGGAGACTGAGGAGCAGGTTGGAGAAGGGCATCAGACAACCTTCCATGGAACAACTACGGCGCCCTTCGACTCTCTTCAAGAACGTACACAGAAGACCGAAGTCTATCGACCAGCCTGTCATTGATATCAGGAGTCACAGGCTCACTCCCAACCAACAGCGATCTCGCTCAAATACAGACACCAGCTTGAACAGTGCCCCTGACATCGATATGGTGTCCAATGTCAGTTCACCTTCCAAATCAATCAAGTCCACAGACTCCCTCAAACTTTGCAGATCTCGAGACATGTCGCCTTCAAGCAGCAGGGAATATCGCTCCGGCTCTGTTTCCAGATCATCGATTTCCTTTTCAGCACAGACGGCAAGGATCAGTATCACCGATGACGACAGCCCTTCACCGTTCCCATCATCAGAGCACTCTAGGCTGACGAAACTCAAAAACAAGACGGCGTCGATCTTCTTTGATGATGATACTGAATTCAGCAGACCGTCCACTTCCCCGGGGAGAGATCGATCACTCTCATCCAGCAAAAAACCTACCACTAACCGACCACAATTGCGCAAGGGACTGTCAGAAGGAAAGCAAGATACCCTCAGCTCATTTGAAACCGCTACATCTATATCTGATGGTACCGACTTGATGAGAAGACGCTCTCGAACACTGGGATCAGTTGATAGAGATCTTTATTCCAAAAGAAACAGCTCGATTGTCAAGACACTTGGGAACATAGTTATGCTCAAGACCAGAGCTGCTCCAGACACACCCACAGAGTCCGTCTCTGATATATCAGAGCCTACAGCCTTGTCAAGCTTACAAATTCCACCGCAGGTCGGTCCGAACGATACAACTGAGTCGTATTTGAGCAAGCTTCAAGATTTTGATGATGAGATTCCGAGCATACTCTCTAACGATGACTCCAAGTTTCTCAAAGATTGTTTAGCGCTGTACATGGCGCAAGCTTTTGACTTTTCTGACCAAGCTCTGGATATTGCATTAAGAAGGTTCCTCTTAGTATGTACTCTTCCGAAGGAAGCTCAACAGATTGACCGAGTTTTGGAGGCTTTCAGTCAGAGGTTTTACGATTGCAATTCTTCGCTTTGGGACAACAAGGATCAGATATACTTCTTGACATTTTCATTGGTGATGTTGCACACGGATCATTTCAATATAAATAACAAAAAGAAGATGACTAAGGAGGAGTTTGCGAGGAATACCAGAGTTGACCAAACCGAAGGCAGGATTTGCAACTCTTTCCTTACCAGAGAGATTTTGGAATACTTCTTTGACAACATCACACTTGCCAAATTCATCCAAAAAGGCCAGATCAATCAAGTCCCAGTGCAACCACTCTATCTTCTTCCAAAGAGAATCTTCAGTTCAAACTCCTCCACCAACCTCGAAGCACTTGGGACTGCTCGTCACAGATCCCAGTCCATCTCATCCACTACCTCGCAGTTCTTCGGCAATCAGAACGTGATAGATCCATACTACTACTTGATTACTGACCAGATATCATCGCTCCATCTGAAGATCGATCCAATCAGTGATCACAGTCCATCTGAGCACAGTTTGAAGAACACCTTCCCAGACTCATATATCAGAGATATTAAAAATGCAATTACTGACGAAGATGGTATCTTTCTCAGGTTTAGCAAGGAGTGTAACTGGGTACCGGGGCATACTGATATTGCATCCAAAAATAACGAGGATATTGAGCACAGTCCGCTCTGTCTTTTGAGAGTCATTAAGTGCGCGGAGTTGTATAGAGAAGCCACTGTTGTGAACTCAAAGTTTTTTGCCATTGGAACTACAAGCAGAGTTGTATGGAAGAAGTGTTATGGTATGTTGACAATGTGTGGGTTTTTCATCTTCGACAGTTTGAATTTCATGACTGCGACTCAAAGAGAGGAGCTTCTCAGTGGAGAACTACGGAAGGAACCATTCGTGATTGATGTGCTGTCCGAGACCATGTTAAGATCGTGTACCAAGATGTCCATCAATGGGTTATTTGCGCGTCAATCTACAAATGATGCTCATCAGACTTTGCATACGTTCAACATTTTCAGTACGAACAAGAAGGAACTTTTTTCCACACCAACTCTCAATGGGATGTCTTTATGGATCATCGCCATTAACTACATTGCATCTCTTGATTCTTGCTATATGGATTACCCAGTTGTTTTCAATCACGAGCTCATACCAATCCGAAGCATTACAGTTGGTGATAAGATGGAAAAGCTTATTGGAAACTTACCGAGATTGAGGAAAAAGATCGATGAAGTCCTGAGAGTCGATGAACACCTTAGAATCCTCGCTCCGATTTCTTCAAAGACCAGGGATGCCTTGATGGCACACCATCAAGCTTTGATGATCAGACTAGATTGGTTGTGGTATGAAGTGGAGAGAAACCAGGCATACCTGAAGATCTTGAGAAGTGCACAGATCCAAATGTTGAGCGAGGACATTTATTCAACGAACACAGAGGAGGAGTCGATATTGGAGGATTCATTTATCAATGACGAATCTGAGCTGGAGAAGGATGAACCGTTGGAAAAGAGTAAGTTGGGGATTGTCATGAATGCTTCTGACTTGGACGCGGAGGATGACATGGACTGTGGGACCATTGGAGCAAAGAGCCATGTGAGAGTTCCAAGCAGTCAATGTGAGAACATTTTGGTGGAGTCTGATGTGGAGGAGAAGGACCTCTCTGATGCGATGTTTGCAAAGTCGGAGAGTCCGTACACAGAAGAAGATGTCTTTGTGGATGCCGAGTCTCACCCATGAATTATATAACGTGAACCATGTCCATTATGATGCAGGGCCAGTAGAAGTTTGTTTGTTTCATCGTAAGTCGTGAATATATATATCAAGTGATCAGCTTTGTAACTGTTTCTGCTTCTTCTTCTCGTAGAAGATGTCCATCCTACTTGAGCCCATATTCACGATCTTGGGACATCCATCTCTATCCTTCTCCAGCAGCACACATTCGTAGCAGTAGTAGGCATCAGAGACTCCCATGCTTCCACACACGACACACTTATCTGCGTTCTTACCGAAGGAACACTCTTCGCAAATGCGAGCTTTTGCTGTGGGGCGGACGAACGAGTCACACATCGGACAACGGCCCTCGCACTTGTCGCACACCTTGCCGAAATGAGTTCCAGGCTGCTTCAAGCACATCACAAGATCAAATTGGTGACGAGACATCTTTTTACCGAATCACGTGAAGTAGAAGGGGAGGGGGGGTTCTTGTTTACCGCCAAAAAAAATGATGGAAATGGTTATGTAGCGCTCGTCGCCACCCGCCTGATCGAAATTCGCGAAATGAAGGCGCTTACGCTCTCGCAATTTGTGCCTTTCTCTCTCTTTATTCGCTGTTTTTGAGTGTTTGAAGTCGTTTTGGGGTATCTGAGCAGTCGAGTATCGTTCAAAGGCTGATTCATACATCACCTACATATCTTAAACGGCGAAATTCTCCCATCAGAAGCACATTTCAGCGTCAAACAAAGGGGGTTTTCACGCATTCTGGGTTAGCCTTCCACTATAATGGAGAACGAGTCCTGCTCCATCTGTCTGGACCCTTTCTTCGCCACCACGGACACCGTCGCTCGGCTCCAGCCGTGTGGACACGTCTACCACTGTGAGTGCATTGGATCATGGCGTGAGCGGTCCAATCAGTGCCCGACGTGCCGGCGAGATTACGACATGATGGAGTCGCTTAACCAGCAGGGGACCATCATCAAGATGGAGGCTCCTGCGAAGGTGTCGCTACCGCCGCCTGAACAGGAGTTCTACGAGGGTTTGAGAGACGTGGACATGGTCAACAACAACGTGAGCCGTCACGAGGCTGCGTACAATGCGTGCTCGTTATGTGATTCGAGAGCAGGCGTAGTGATATCTTGTGGCTGCTGTTCCTCTGCATATCACGGTCATTGTCTGGGATTCGGAGAGCAAATAGTGGCACAGTGGCTGTGTCCAACGTGTGGAGCAGAACAAGGAACATACCAACCTCCTAGTCTCTTTAGAAGGTCCCGTTTCAGCGAAAGAACCAACAGGGTGTACGACTTCTTCATGGCTCAGGGGAATAACTTCCAGGGACCAACAGTGCCGGTTGTACGAGAAAATCCAATGTCTCCCGAAGAAAGTAACTCCTGGGCTCTTTTTGAGATGGCTCGTAAGGAGGATCAAGAGGCTTCAACGAGTTCTCCGTCACCGATGGTACTCCCCGTTCCTAATGCAATGAAACAAAGAAAACAGAAATTGCCTTCCAGACGTCGAAAGGAAGCATCCCAACATCCTTCTTCAAGCTCCCTTCAATATGCTAAGCCACAAGTATCATCTAATGGTCCCTCTCTCATCAACACGTTGCTTGAACAGATGAAAGAATCTCGGGCAATCGATAGATTCCAAGGGCAGGCCCCAAAGATCATTGAGCCTGTACCCGTCAACATCGGTTACCCTAGATCAATGTCATCCTCATCTCAGTCTTCATCACCAATGCAGTCGGCAATGTCCATGCCAACATCCCCAGAATCCCCATCTTCTCCAATTGAGAAAACGAACAAGTCAGTATGGAAGATGAACGTTGAGAACAATACCCTCTCTTTCACACAGAAGAACGTTCTTCAGGAGATTGTTCGATCCAAGTTGAGACCGATATACCAGAATGGGACTCTCAGTGAAGAGGAATACACTAGGATCAACAAGAAGGTTAGCAGGATCTTGTATGATGCTTGTTTGAAGGAATCGGACCTTCCTGACTTTGAGTCAATGGCTCAGTTCCATGTGGCAATGGAGCTAGAGACCAGATAATGAATGTATGATAAACGAATAAAGATAAAACGCGATTATGGTAATTGAAGAAACATGTATTATCCTCTACGACCTGGTCTAGAAGGTCTGCTAAATTTGAGATTTCCCTGAAGGCTTGTAGCCAACTTCTCTGTTTCATCCTCAATAGAAAACTCGGACAATTCAAGCTCAACAGCATCACCAACTTCGAGTGACTTGTCAATCTCAACTTTTTCCTTCAAGTGGTTAATGACACCTTGTTTATTCGAGGCGTAGACCATGCGCTCCTTCACCTTGGAGCCAGATGGACACGAGTAGATGAAAAAGGTCTTTCCGTTCATCTTAATGAGGTTATACTGTGGGTACTCAGAGGAGATTGCAGGTGGGATGTCATCTGGTTTGCTGATGGAGACGTTTCCCGAGAGGAAGACTTCCTCTGAAGAAAGATCAATGTTGAAAGAGTAGAGTTCGTTCTCTTCGACATCAAAGTCCATGTTTTCATGGAATTTGAAGCTGATGTCGTTCGAGTGAGAAACGAGCTTCTTTTTGGATGACTGGCGGAGGGCCGTATCAAACTCCTGCTCCTTGATGCGTTCAAGCTCTTGTTCCTTGGAAGAGAGCATATCCTTGCTCGACCCCGCTGACGTGGTCTGGCTCCAGTTGTCGTATGTGACCTCATCGAGAGAGTTCAGGAAGAGAGTATGGGCAAAGAGTTCAGACCCCAACTGTCTTATCAGCGTGTTCTTTGACGAGGCATAAAGCATCTTGTCCTTGACGGCGGAGAAGTCGGGAACATATGAGATGAAGGTGTAGATGTTGCTCGAGGAAGGATGCTTGACGATGATGTACTTTGGCTCAGAGTCCGACAAACTGGATGCCAGAGTGTCAAAGTCGCTCTTGAGGGAAGAACCACCTTCAATCAGCTGAGACAATTGGATAACCTCTTCGACAATCTCCGCCACGAGGATGGACTGGCCTGCTGAAACGAAGTTCTTGAAGGCTTCCAGGAGATCGTCGCTTGGAGCAATTCCGGATTGAGTGGACATCTGCAAACTAAGTCGGTAACGTACTGGTTGCTGATTCTTTTCCAGTGAAGTTGGAGGGGCTATGGAGGTGTTCGGGTTGCCAGGCTACGCTCATGTGCTCCCCCATATTTGTTGAGTGCTCATAACCTTTCCTGATTTGTTTTTTCATTGCCTCAGTGACAAGGCACCCTACTTTTTTTTTCTTCTCTTTTGGAAGGGGCATTTTGTAAATATACTGAAAAGGACAAAAAGACATAGTAAATAGAGACAGAAAGAGAAATATCTTCATAGACACTACAAAGAACCCCAAATATAAAGGCAAAAACTACAAAATCTGGATCGACGCGTTTCGCTTACGCGTTTTCTGTTTTGTGTTTTTTTCCCTTGAAAGGCACGCCTGTTTGTTTACCTTGAGGGAAGGAAATACGCGCGTCCGGCTATAAACAAAAAGACGGCGGGTTTGATCGTCTCTCACCAAAAACACACACCCCCAACAGTGCCAGATTCCAGGGCTTTTGGAAGCACGTCCAGTTCTCTCAAGGATCACCGCTAAAGAGAGCAAACCTAAACAGAGCTGCCCACCTCATCGCGAGTCTAACATTCCAATTGGCCCGGCCGCATTCCACACAACACAAGGCCTTCGGACAGACAGAGGGACGTTGCTCATCGAGGGCGCCTTAACACAGCTGGAAATTCGGCAACTTGTCAAGGAAACACAGCGCTCGCTCATTCTCATCACTGAACCCATTGCACAACTGGCTACCCCATTAACTACATCTCCGTCAGCAACCCACAAACACTCCTCATCTCCCATGACTGACATACTCGACTACAAGATCGACTCGCTACAGAGCAGCGTGTTTGACACGGTGGATCACACACGGTTGAGTGTTATCAGTGCCATGCCACAGGAGAGGAAGAAGGAGAAGGATGCCAACTACCTCGACATTCTTACACTGGTCTCCAACATCACAACCCCAACAGAAATCGACTATCAGCTCATTGCTGACTTCTTCCTCACATACCGCTCCTTCATATCACCCAACTCGCTTCTGAGGCTGCTCATGCTTAGGGTCCAGTGGTGTTTGGAAGGGATTAATGATGAGGCACACGAGCACAGACAGAGCACCGGCAAGCTAACATTGGTTAGAACGTTTGTGGTCATGAGGCACTGGTTGATGAACTATTTTGCAGAAGACTTTGTCAAATGCCGTGAGCTTCGGCAAACGTTTATCATGAAAATTAATGCTTTCATGCACAACGAGTTGTTCGTACAACGTGTTGTGGCAAGTTTGAAGAAGACATGGACAGAATGTTGCAATAAGAGTTGGGATGAAAACATCACAAGCAGTGACTTCTATGCACTTGAGCTCAAGGTTGGTCCGCAGGACTCGCGGAGTAAGAGACTCTCCATTCTCGCTCTTTCACAGCAAAATGATCCTATGACCCGAAACTCTATGATGCTTTCCACTTATGACAAAAATGTTGTTCACAAGCTACCCATACCACTTCCGTCAATAACGCGGAAGAGGAGACCAAACTTGCTTCTCAACCCCAAGAACTCTAATCTGAGAATGAGTATGCTTGCACTCACTTCTCCAACCTCTACATTCATGTCCGTCCCGCCATTCTCTCCTTCATCACGTTCCCCAACGTCGCCCATCTCCCCAAGATCACCTTCTGACCCTCTCTACATTCCACTCCTATCAGTGCTTGATCCAAAGACCAGAAACATCATCAGGGATGAAGCAAGATTTCCCAAGACGTCCTCACTTACCAAAGTACTACCTCCAACCCCAGTCAAGAAAATGGACATTTTTGTTCCTCTACCGCCACCAAACAAACCACAACCAAGGGGCCTACGGCCTTTGATTGAACATTGGATCAAGACCTTCCACTTGAACACAAACGATAAGGCCAAGCTGAAGACAACTCCATATGTTGAGAAATTTATGCAATCGGTGGTATCTGTTGCGAAACCAACTTCAGAAGAACTCGAAAAACTTGCTCTTGGGAAGTTTGACATATTGAGTGCAAGAAGTATCGATGAATTGGAATACTTGGTACGCTTCCACAATGAAATATTATCGAGACATGGCTCGATTGTCCCGAATGCAAGAGATTCTTTCAGTTTCACACTTCCAGTTTGTCAAGAGACGATGAAAAATTTGTCCAACATTGACAATATGAACGTCTGTGAGACCATATCCAACATCTCAAGAAGTGTGATATCTCTGCAACAACACCTCGAGTCTGAGACAAGAAGTTGCAAGTCATATGTGTCTTATGATTCGGCTTTGTCTTCTGCAACAAACACTCATCAAATACCTTCTCCAATTCTTGATGAAGATGCTGCATTGAAGAAGAGAACTGGTATTGAGAACTTGAGAGACTTCAACTTCGAGCGGGACTCCAAAGTATTCCAAAGTCAGAGTGTTTCGAGAGATGGTGATGATGAAAGATTTGCATTTGAAGGAGGTGATAATGACGATAAGTCCACTCTTTCTACTTTCCCAACGTCAATCTTGTCAGAAAGCACACCAAACAATCATGATCAGACCAGTTTCACGGAAGTTCCAGGGCACATAGATGATGATGTAAACCATGAGATGAAGGATATTTTGAACACGCATGAGACTACTCCAGCCACTCCAGTTGAAGCCCAGCACTCTGATATCTGTTCTGACACTTTGACTAAGGACAGTCCGGTTGAAGAAGAGGCTACACCAAAGCCGGTGGAAGAAGCTGTTGATGGAGTTGATGCATCGGGGGATCATACGTCAGTTGCTGATATTGTGAAGGTGGCCGAAGAACAGGTGCTGGAGCCAAGTACAAATGAAGCAGATGATGAATACGAGATATCTTCGACGGGGAAACCACAAGGGCTTCCTGTTTCTGAAAGTGCTGAAAGTCTGGAGTATCATGACTCTAGTGACTTGTCCCCTGTTAAAAGTCGACACTCAGTTCTTTCACATGAGTCAGATTATCATGAAATCGAATCCTTCGTGTCGACGTATGAGGAGGTGGATCCTGAAGATCTTGAAGCTCCAGAAATTGAGAACACAAGTGGGATCAATCACAGTGACTTGCAGACCAACGAACCAAGTACTCCGCCGCATCACGAAGGTTTGATATCGTCCACACCACAGATTTCTCCAATCAGGGCACTTCAGGAACATCACGATGAATTCAAGCATGAATCGGTGGATTCAGAAGTTCCTCCTCCGCCTCTTCCGCCAAAGAATGACTCGACTTTGGACTTGAGTCGGGTTCCCTCTTTCACTAGAATTTCCAACGGTTCGATAACATCCCGAAAGAAAGAGGACAACCGTGTCTCGTACTTGTCCAAGCGTTCTATCAAAACACACAAGACCATGATCTCTGATCAGAACTCCATTTTCAGTGGCCAGAAGACTTCAAACTTGGTGAACGTTTGTGTTAATCAAGAACCGGTGGGGAACGAGAATTCCACAGACTTTGAGACTCCAGGTCCACACACCTTACAGTCGAGATCCTTTGAATTGGGCTCTACGGATTTCCAAGTCCCATATCCCGGTGTTGACAGCGATGCTATTGCTGAACTTGCCGCTATTTCTGACGAGTCATACCAGGATGATCCTATTAATGC
The DNA here is from genome assembly GCA_030563225.1 of Petasospora hungchunana. Lineage (NCBI taxonomy): Eukaryota > Fungi > Ascomycota > Saccharomycetes > Phaffomycetales > Wickerhamomycetaceae > Petasospora > Petasospora hungchunana. Next base: position 29,256 of record JAKUBL010000002.1, on the reverse strand, counting down.
TGCTCTTCAGAAGCTTGAAGGTCAATACAAGAAGAAGGAACGTGCTATGATGCAATCAACATCCTCGGGTGTGTCTTCTGTCAACACTATGGAGTTGAAGAACCAGGTACAAGATCTTGCCATCCAGACACCAGTACGCAATCGTGGATCTGTGATGATTGATCAAAGACGCAAGACGAAGTTGTTCTCTTTGACTCCAGTACAGCAGAAGGAAGTGGACGAATCGAGCTCAAGAATCTTGTTGGAGTTGTTACTGAGCCACAAGATCACAAGTGATATACTCAAGGTGGAGAACGGTGAACATCACGTTTCTTTCATCTTGAACTTCAAGTCAAAGACATTGGCTGAGCAGTTGACACTCATTGAGAAGGATGCTTTGCTTGAGATTGACTGGAAAGAGCTTGTTGAGTTGATGTGGGAGTCTGACAAGCTAGTGCCTATCAACAGTTGGCTTGAGCTTCTCGTCCAGAATGGTGATATCCAGGGTGTTGATCTTTGTGTTTCTCGTTTCAACCTTACTGTGAACTGGATCATTTCTGAGATTCTCTTGACGAAGGATATACAGTTGAGAAAGCTGACAATTCAAAGATTCATCCATGTTGCACAGAACTGCAAAGCCCTTCAGAACTATTCCACGCTGATGCAGATCTTGTTGGCCCTAGGTTCCGACAAGGTGATGAAGCTGAAGGAGACATGGAGAATTGTTGAGCCAGGTGACATTCTGATCTACAAGAACCTTGAGGCGATTTCTTCCCCACTGAAGAACTTTATGAACTTGAGAATGGAGTTGAACAAGATCAAACCATCAAGGGGTTGTGTTCCCTTTTTGGGCTTGTACCTATCTGATCTGATCTTCAACAAGGAAAAGCGCAGTGTGCAAGGCGAGTTGATCAACTTCGGCAAGTTCAAGCATACCTCAAAGATTGTGAGATCGTTGATTCAATGCATCCAGTGGTCTACATTGTACAAGATCGAGTACAATGATGAGGTGCTGAGCAAGTGTTTGTACATCAAGGCTCTAACTGATGACGAGATGAATGCCTGTCTGGCACAGATAGTATAGGACGGACAATTATGAATAAACAAGAAACGAGGTTAGGGGGGTTTATGAAGAGTTTTTGCATATAAATAGAAGACGCGTATAGGACGCGTGCTTTAACCAGGCTTATGGGCATTTTGTAGGGGCCACTACAAATGCGTGAAATAGGTGTGTTTACTTCCAACAAAAAAGACAGACACTCATTTGATCCGATCACAAGAGACTTGCCAAGTTCGCTGTTCACTCGCTAAATGAAGACACAGAACCTGCTAGTGCTGCCATTGCTAGCGAGACACGCGTTGGCCCAGGCCACGGTGGAAGTCAGCCAGGTCATTTCCACAGTCGTTGCTACCGCAGCAGCTGATGCTGATACGACAGCAGCTGTTGCTGCTGCTACTGATACTGCTGCTGCTGCTGTTGATGGAGCTGCCACCACCACCACCGATGCCGCTCTGGCTGCGACCGCTGCCGCTGTTGAGACCACAACAGACGTCGCAGGAGCAGCTACCACTACAGATCCAGCGGCCGTTGCAGGAGCTGCCACCACTACAACAGACACAGACACAGCCGCCGCCGGTGCTGCTACTACAACAGCTGCTGCTGCTGCTGCTGCCGACACCGCTGCTGCTGAGGCAACTACCCCGGTCACAGATGCGACTACTGCCGTAACAACCCCAGAAGCTACAACGCCAGAAACCACAGCAGCAGCAGGCGTAGCTACAACATCCTCTGTGGACGCTGCTACGGCAGCAGAGGCCACCACGGAAACAACCGACGCTGAGCCAACCGGGTCAGTCGTTGCCGTTGCCCTTTCAACAAGCGGAGGTGCTGGTACTACTACACAAGCTGCTGCTGGGAATGGCCAGTTCACCATCACCCACGACGGCACTATAGTCGTGGCGCCGGGCACTTCAGACAGCTTGACTCTCTATAGCAGTCTCCTCACAGGCACGGATCAGGACTGGGGTTACAACACATCATCCACATACGATACACTCGCAGGTACTACAATGCCAGCCAGCAATATTGGTCCCTCGCTCGCTGCTGGTGTACTGATGGTGTGCGCTCCTATCGCTGCTATGTTGCTCTGATAAAAATATATGTATGACGTTGACATTAGTACCTCGTTCTGTAGTTGTCCGGATCAAACTGTATGCCTGGGTGGGTCTCTGGAGTAGCTTCAGGGTCCTCCCTCCAGACCTTGATACTCTTGTCAGCCTCACCAGTAATTAGACGCATTCCCGTCTTGTCGAAACAACTCGTATAAAAGCCAGCTTCGGAGTCCAAAGAGCCAGGAAGCCTTGTGGTTGTCATCTCCTGGAACTTGTGACCAGATCTCCAGTCGTAGAACGACATTGTGCCGTTGTCGCCACCACTGAACAAAACGTTGTCCTGGTTGACAGACAGAGTGTTTACGATTGCATCATGCGGAGGAACAAAGTTTTGCATGAAGGAACCTTCGGGGAATTTCCACTGCTTGATACTTCCGGGAGATCCAGATGCAAATGTATACTCTTCAGGGTGTAGTGTAAGAGCCCTGACAGACTTTGTATGGTGGGTCAAAACGGTCTGGGTCTTACCAGCTGCCAAGTCCCAAAGTCTGATAGTCTTGTCATTAGACGCACTGACAATCTGAGGATCGGTAGCCTGACACTTGACAGAGGTAACGGGGCTCTTATGGCCCGTCAGAGTAAAAATCTCAGTGCTCGATCTCATGTCCCAAACACGAACAGTGGAGTCCCTACTCCCTGTCACGATGATGTTGAGAGTTGGGTGGACATCAACGGTATAGACACCGGATAGATGCCCATAGTAGTCTCTTACGATGGAGTTCTTCTCCAGATCCCAGCACAAAACCTTCTTATCTTCACCACACGAGAACATATATGGATGTCTCTCACTGATCGCCAGTCCTCTCACGGCCATTGAATGGTTCGTCAACGTCAGCTTCAACTGACCAGATGCGAGATCCCACACCTTGATGCTGTTATCAGAAGACCCAGTAGCAAACCACTTGTTCTCGGGCTCAACTGCCATCGTCCTCACCCATCCTTGGTGCCCGGCAATAACACGCATCAGCTTCCAAGGAGCATGCCATTCGGGCTTATCTGGGACGTAGTACTGCTGTTCTTGAGACCTAATGAGTGCACGTGACGCGCTGTGTTCACGTGATGGATCGTAGAGTGACACAGCTTGTTGTTGACTTTGCTGCTGGTCTGTAGTTGATGGTACCGATATCGATGGTCGTATAACAAGTGGGTCTTCTATCTCTTCATCTTCTAGTCTTACTGTTGGTTTTTTGACCCTGTCGATCTTTGCTTGGAGGTACGAGGGAAGATCTCGCGTGGAGTTGTACTCAGTGGCAATCTTGTCTGCAATATACTCGTCAGGCTGGTTAGAATCGTCAAATATAGCCGGCGATTCTGTGTTGGCGAAGAGCTCTTGTGTACACTGCCGTATGATATTGACAGCATTCTGGTGGGATGTTAGTGGATTTTCTTTTGTCAAAAAGCTGAGAGGTATAACTCACCTTTGGATCTTCAACAAGCGTCATCTTCTCAATACAATTCACCGACTTAAAGTCAATTTAAAGCAAATGAAAACATCAAAGACCTGACACTTTCAATCCCAACAGGTAAAACCTTCGCGATATGGAAGTGCTCACAACCCACCCAGACACCAACCGAAAACTTTTGGTGAGAGCTCATCGCAGTGCATTTTCACAAACGACCAGGCTTTCATTTCCAGACTTTAAACATGTCTGAGACGAAGAGAGAGCTTGAAGAGACGACTAAGCCACCAAGACCAGTCAAGAAGGCGAAGTTCGATGCCGCTGGAAAGGGAATCAAGGAGGAAGACGTTGGTATTACAGCCTATTTGACGCCATCTACTTCTGGATTCTCTGGATCCTTGAAGCAGAGATATACTGATTTCCTCGTCAATGAGATTAATATGACTGGTGAAGTACTGCGTCTTACAGACGATGGCATTCTGGATGCAAAGGAGCGTCGTTTACAGCGCCGGAAGCAGGAAAGAGAAGAGAAGGAAGCATCCTCAGAGAAGGAGGAAGAATCAGCAGCTAAAACAGAGGAGGCTAAGAATGAGCCAGTTGTTTCTGAAACGCCTAATTCAACTGAGGAGAAACCTATTGAGCTCAAAACTGAAGTGAAAGACGAGACTGAGCCAGTCACCGAAAGTGGTCTTCCATTTGAGATTGACACAGAAAAGAAGCAGAGGATAATTGAAGCTTATGGCGAGGAAGACTACCAGTCAATTGAAAATCTTTTGAGAACACCCCCAAAGACCCCAGCTGAATTCCATTCCACAAAAGTCTTCAACGATAGAAAAGAAAGAGGCCAACTTCACCAACTCATCAGAGAAGCTTTCCATGGTAGGATTGAGACAAAAACTACACCAAAGAACACATTTCAGTTCATTCTTGTTCTTGGTAAGAGACCTTCGAGACCAGCAAAGTTCCAAGGTGAGGCTATTGATACTACAGATGAGAACGGTGTTGAGAACTGGGGATTGGGACCATTCAAGGAATTCTTGCACTTTAACCTCTACAAGGAGAACAAGGACACCATGGAGGCTGCCAACGTCATTGGAAGAATGTTGCGTATTCAGCCAAGATTCATTAGATTTGCTGGAACTAAGGATCGTCGTGCTTGTACAGTCCAGAGAATATGTTTGACTCGTTTCAAAGTTGAGCGTGTGAACTCGTTAAACAAGGGTTTGAGGGGCATGAAACTCGGAAACTTCTCCTATGAGGATTCTACTTTGAGCTTGGGTGATTTGAAGGGAAACGAATTTATCATAACACTCAGAGAAGTTTCTAATGGTGACTCTTCTTTATCACTGGAGGAGTCTGTGGATCAATCATTGTCTGCCTTGAGAGACAATGGTTTCATCAACTACTATGGTATGCAGAGATTCGGTACTTTCTCCATCTCAACACATACAGTAGGTAAGCAAATTCTTCTCAACAACTGGAAGACTGCGGCCAACTTGATTCTTTCAGTTCAGGAGCTCGTTCTTCCTGATTCTATCAAGGGAAGAAAGATCTGGGAAGAGTTCAAAGATACACAGCGTGCACTTGAGAACATGCCAAAGAAGTGTATTGCTGAGTGGTCCATCTTGAACCATCTCAACAGTTGTAAAAAAGGTGAAGATGGTGATTACGCTGATCAGGATTACTTCTACGCTATCATGAAGATCCCAAGGAATTTGAGAATCATGTATGGCCATGCATACCAGAGTTATATCTGGAACTGTGCTGCCAGTCGTCGTATTGAACTGTTTGGTACGAAGGTTGTTGTTGGTGATTTAGTTCTTGAAGATGACGAGACCAAGAAGGAAGCTGATGAGGGTGATGAAGAGGACTTCGAAGAGGATGTCAGAACAGATAAGTATAAGAGAGCAAGAGCCGTCACGGAGGAAGAAGTTGCGGAGGGAAAGTTCTCCATTTATGACGTTGTGCTGCCGCTTCCTGGATTTGACATCAACTATCCTTCCAATCAGGAACTCTTGAACGTGTACACGTCTGAAATGGCAAAGGATGAGTTGGACCCACTTCAAATGTCCAGAAAGGTAAAAGAGTTCTCCTTTGCTGGAAGTTATCGAACTGTTGTTTGCAAGCCAAAGAAGCTCGAGTACTTTATCAGACACTACAGATCTCCAACCCAGCCGCTGGTTTACACTGATTTGGAACTTCTCCAGAAGGCCAAGAATGACCATCCAGAGATTGAGCAAATCATTAAGGATAAGGGCGGTGACCGTGTTGCAGTGATCATCAAACTTCAGTTGGATTCATCTTCGTATGCTACAATGGCTCTAAGAGAGGTTATGAAGGCTGATACGAGTCGTCATGGTGAGATGTGTGATGTTAAAGTGCATGAGGAGGCGCCAGTTGTTGAGGCATCAGCTGCTGACACTGTTTAACTACTACAAGAAGATAAGATATGCGTTATAGTAGTCATGAAAGCGTTCTAAACCAATGATGTCTGAAAGTCAACAATTAAAAAAAAACCGTTCAACAGACAGTAACTGAATAGTGTATGCCATATGATATTTACAAGAGTTGGCGAGGCAAATTAAAGGAGGGGAGGATTCATTCCACCGGTGGGGTTTAGACGTTCTTCTTCTTCTTTTGTAGACGTCTGAGAGCAGCCGGTCTACGTCTGCCACTCGTCAGAAGCGGTTCAGTTGGTTCCTCTCTCTGCTCCTTCGCCTTCTCTTGTAAAGAGTTAACTGCCCGTTTCATAGCCATCGCCTTCTGCTCGTCGGACATTGGTGGCTGGAACGGGATAAGACTCTTGTAGTGTTCCAAGGGGACGCTGTCCCACTCTGTGAATATCTCGGTGCCCGACGCGGAGTAGGACCACAGCGGCTCGTTGTGCACACCAAGACCAAACATGGACCTCTTGAAGGACGGGAGAAGGTTATCTTTCAAGGCGTTCATGGCGAGTGGTCTGTACCCCGCGTACAAACAGTCCACGCCAAACGTCTGTGGGTTGAGGTGGTTCGTGCTCGGCACTTTAGGCAGAGCCGAGTAGTCCTTCTTGATCTTCTTCTGCACATTGCATGGCTGTGTGGCGGCGTGACCCTCCTGCTGGATGAGATTCTGGTTGCTGAGGGCGTTGTAGCCACCTTGTGATAGCTTTGCCGCCACTGCGCTCTTCACCTTGGCGCGTTCCAGAGAGGATGGCTTTGTGGATTGTTCGCGTGTGATGAGCTTCTGCGTGGAACGCGATGGAAGGCGCCTGAGTGACTTTCTGAACATTCTTTTTGTGACGTTGTGGTGGTGGTGGGTGGGGGTGGTCGTTGCCTCCTTCTTTGGTGATCCGAAATGGGTTGGGGGGCCTTTTTTTGGGTCCCGTCAGTCACGACGATATCCCGGGGTGACCGGAATTCCCTTTTCGGCACACGCATCTATATGACGGCGCAATATTGTAAGAGTATTCTTGTTGGAGATAGTATAACCATATATATATATATATATTATTCTCACGATATTCTGGCGTTGGTTTCAAATATCATGGTGTTCTCTATTTGAAGCATTTGTGTCATGCTTTGCCTTTGGAAAGAGATAAGCTGTGAGTGAGAGGAAAAAACTCAACTTGACCCTGCATGGAAAAAGAACAAATTATAATTATGATCTAAGGCGACTTCATTGATAATTATCATCTTTTCCGCTTCACTCTTGAGATGGCTTATAAGTACCCATTAGATATAATACGCATTCTTCTTAGCTGGTCGATTCCTCATCAATCTGGGATCTCCACATGACACAAAGACCCACCTTTTAGCTACTGGATCTAGCTACAGATAATTCTTCATGAATATAAATATGCACCAAAACCTAAGATTCATTTGGCTTAATAGTCACTCAGTTCTAGTTGCTCATAGACATATCATTGCACCACTGAGAGGAAGCGCATGTGTTGCTGTGGATGCTGGATCTGTACCGTGTTGTGTCTTTCATTCTTGCCCATGTTCAAAGGCAATGTTGGCGATCTCTTCACCAAAATGTCACGATAACGGGCCGAGTAGGCGAGCTGGTACTTCATGATGTTCAAAGGAGTTTGCACTGGAGCCCCAATAGCAGAGAAGTAGTTTGAAGATGTCTCAGAATCAGAAGGAATAGAGTACGAGTCACTTACATCACTTGACGAAACGGATGTGAGGGACTCAGTCTCATATCCACTGTCAAGATCAGTCAAGCTCTCAAACAAGTCCTCAGTGGACTCTTTGTGGCTGGAAACATCTGGGATCTGAGATAATCTGTAGAATTCCAACTTGGTTTCGATCCTGCGTGCAACGACAGATCTGAGGTAGTGTCTCCAGTATTCACGAAGAGCTTCCCCTTGTTCATCTTCATTTTCGCTAGAAACAGTATCGTCATCATCAATACCACTGTCATCTTCGAAACCATCGTCCAAGCCTGTGTAAGGGTAGGAAATGTCTTCATCATCGTAGACAGTTGGTGGTTGACTTGGATAAGTCTCTGTGATCCGAAGTTCATCCATTGGCTTGACCAATGCCCTTTGCTCCAAGTGAGTTGATCTTCCGGATGCAACTCTGCTATTAGGTTCACTGATGTATCTCTGCATAGAAATATTAGAGATTACTCGATGTGGAGGAGGCAATGGAGGTGCAATCCCCGATGAGGATGAGCGTTGTGTGCTTGATGAAATGCCTCTGTATTGTTGCGCTGGTGGAGGTGGAATCGATTTGAGAACATCAATATCCTCAGGGCTGACCCAATCTTCAATGGCCATTCTCAATTCAGAGATACTTTGCGCTCTGCCTCTTTCAAGTGGCATGGAGATGTTGTTCTTCTTCACATGGATCTTCTTTGCCCTGTTGAACTTGAACAACTTTCTGAGCGACACAAATCTCCATTTCTTCATTCTCTTACCAACATTGGAGAAAGACTGCTTCATCCTTGTGAGCCAACCAACAGTGTATCTGACCGCTTTTGATCTCTTGACAGCTCCCTTCTCGTACAAGGAGCGGTCTTCATCGCTTACAAGGGATACTCCTCTCGTTGCTGTTGATCTTCTGACCGATGCTGGCTTCCTCAACAACGGAGATCTCAGGGCAGCATCAGCCATGTTTCTTCTCCGTGTGACAGAGTCCGTTCTGCGGATCGAGCTTGTACGAGACACTCTCTGAGGGCGATGTCTTATCACAGTGTCACTTCTTCCGTCGATTTCACTGTTTGCAGCATACAAGGAATCGCTGTGACAAGTGATCTGTGCAGTGACATTGCTCTGTGTTGGTATCGATCCCTCTGATGATATGTTGGCAAAAGAGTAATTGGTGGAACTTATAGCAGATCCGCCAAACTCGCTTTCTGGGTGATAAAAGTAGTTCATATCTTTGGAACGAGTTGGTCTGTGAAGGGCCTCTGCGGATCTCAGTGTAGCTGGTTGGGAGATTGGTGAGTGGATCTGCTCGTATTGATAGAAGGGCATTACCTTCGGACCTTCAAGGTTGTTGGGAATTTCGGAGGCGTCGTATCTCTCAATATCTTCCTGGGAGGGAAACTGGAAGTTCATCTGTGGCCCTTCGTATGTGTCAGCCCTCTTGTGCTGTTTTGGTGAAGCGGCTTCTGCCATTGTGGTGTGTATGTGTGTGGGGTGCGATGAGGGGGGGAGGAAAGAAGATGGAGGCGAGGAGCAGCGACCCTTTTTATTGTACTGCCACGCAGAGATCAAATTAGTACCTGGAAATGGAATAAGGTCTGATCCATAGACCTAAGCTGGGCATGGCGAGCAAACAGTGCGAAAGTAGTAATTTCGTTCGTATGTTAGTGATGCGGGTTATGTGGCTGGCTTGTACCTGTCAAATCGCGCTATAAGAAAGCCAGCCACGTTAAGCGAGGGGGGGAAGCAGATTTATATGTTTAAAAGGCAGAATTTTGTCCAAGAAAAGCATATGAAGTGCTCTCTTCCGTCTAGAGTAAACTTTATTTATGCAAGAGAAATTTGCAATGTAGATTTTGGAACCAATTTGACACTTAAATGAGGTTTTGGAATGAAATAAGAAGCGCTACTCATCATTGACATGAGCGCTCAAACAGATCAATTTTTTCAAAACAGTTCTGGCTTCGCTAGCTCAGTCGGTAGAGCGTCAGTCTCATAATCTGAAGGTCGACAGTTCGAACCTGCCGCGAAGCAGAATTTTTTTTTGCTTCGATTCCGGATTTGTGGTTGCCGTGACAACTTGGGTGTTCGGGTGTTTGTACTGGGACACAGTAGCATAAACACAAAAACAAATGGCCTCTCAAGATCCACAACAAAAAGGAGAACATCAAGGCTGCCGGGAGCGAGAATCCCTTTGAGTTTGTTCTAGAGTGTCCATTTGTGTTTCCACATCCCACTAAGACACCGCCATCTGTGTGACCCGCACACAACATCATCATCATCGAAAGAGTTGTTGTTTATTCCTCTCTCATCGTTCTCTATTGGCGCCCCACACAGGCAGAAACGGACATCTCTTGCTTCATGACTTTGCTGAAACAACTGATCTGAACCCCCGCACCCATTTCCTCCCATACTCACAAAGCCATGATCGCCTCGCACTCGGATCAGCGATCCAACAAGCAGCGGGACTCCCCCTCACATCTGCCCACATACCTCAGCCAAGCCGATTCGGACGATGACAACAGTTTCAAGCCGCCGGCCTTGAGCAATTACGCATTGGAGCTCCTACAAAAGGAGAAGGACTCAGCCACAAGAGTCATCGACACAGATACCCTGAACCAGAACCAGGTACCCACCAAGCGTGTCAACTTCAGAAACTCACCGGAGAGCCGCATAAGCTCGAAGCTCCACCGTGGTGAGAATCACACATTGAACACACTAAACTCCGAGTATGAGACGATCTTCACGAAATCAGGCGGCTTTGATTCCTATGGCACAGCCAACTCAGTTGTACAAGAAAAGTCACAGAAGACTCCATTGAACAGATCGTCAGGGTCTGAAATGGGCTCAATCAACAGCAGCAGTACACGATTGAGAAGCTCCACAAGGCGAACGAGAGGATTTGGTGGTCTTGGACCGCCTAAGAGAGCATCTTTAAGCACAGAAGGTCAGTTGAATCTCCAACACGCTGAGCGCAGCGTCGATGATACACGGATGAATGACGCTACAGCATCACCCGCAGCCAAAGAGTATACACGAACTGCGGTATCTACATACAGAACACCTGAAAAACTGGAAAGCTTGCGTGAAATAACCTCTGTGAAGCAAGCGATTGATTTCGGTGGATTGAATCCATATCAGTATTCACGGAAGCATGGTATTCCTTCATCTGAACTACCGGCTCTTGTCAAAGTTTACTTTGAGCAACAGAAGTCTGCAACAAAAGAAGCCATGAACTACAACAGTCCCATTCGTCTCAAGGAAGTCATTCACAACAAGATCGAAGAACACCTACACCAAGATGATCCAAGTAATGTACCCGAGCCACAGAAAGAGCTGTTCAAGACCGAGAAGACCATTAGACCCGAACGTACATCACTCAATGTTTACTATGACAACAAGGAGAATGATGATGCACAAATACCGAAAGCTGTGGGTTCGGTGGAAAGACAGAGGGGATCAAGACGCCCACTGGCTCCATTGAGCGATTCCAGACAACAGCAACAACAAATCCCTGAGAAGCCAAAGACCCTGTCATATCAACAAGAGCAAAGACAGTATCAATACCATGAGAAGCATTACCAACAAACTGAACCATTGAAAGCACCGGGTGAATCAAGAAGAGCCTCCAAGCTATTGACAATTAATGGTAAACAGTATGAGAAGCTTGAGTTATTGGGTAAAGGTGGCTCCTCGAAAGTTTTCAAAGTGAAGTCTCTCAGCAATAAGGTTTATGCCATAAAGAAGATTGTGTTTGACGAGTTTGATGATTCGAGTATCAATGGGTTCAAGGGAGAGATTGATTTGTTACTGAAACTCCGTGATCAAGATCGCGTCGTCAGATTGGTTGACTATGCATTGGGACAAGGTTCATTATCCTTGGTCATGGAGTGTGGTGATATTGACTTGTCTCATGTGTTGGCCAAGCGTCTGGATATGCCTATGGACGTTGAATTTGTCCGTTTCCATGCTAATGAAGTGTTGAAGTGTGTAAAAGCTGTGCACGACGCCGGGATTGTCCACTCAGACTTGAAACCGGCCAATTTTCTCTTTGTGAAAGGTATGTTGAAGATCATCGATTTTGGTATCGCAAATGCAGTTCCAGAGCACACTGTGAACATCTACAGAGAGTCTCAAATTGGTACACCAAACTACATGGCACCTGAAGCATTGATTGATAACAACCAACAGCTTGCTGACTCGTCTCACCACAGAAGTCAGTGGAAAGTTGGCAAGCCATCAGATATTTGGTCTTGTGGATGTATCATTTATCAGATGATCTATGGTCGTCCACCGTATGGAGGCTACCAAGGGTCCCAGAGGTTGTTGGCCATTATGAATCCCGATGTTAAGATTGCATATCCTGATAAAGGTCTTGGTGGTGTCAAAGTTCCTGGAACTGCAATTGAAACAATTCAGTCGTGTTTGGTGAGGGACCCAAACGAACGATGGACCGCAAAGAACGTGTTGGAAGGGCCATTCTTGAAGCCTCGTGTTGTTTCGGAACAGTTTGTGAACGATTTGGTGAAGAATGCCATCACGTACGGTGTTGGAAAGTCTTCTGTTGCTGATGAAGAGCTCCGGTCATTAGCCGATGATGTTTGGAGACGTGTTTCGCAACTGAGTCTATGATAATGTATTTTTTTTTTAATGACATTGATAAGAAGATTGTATACTGTAGAGAGGGTTTTTTTTTATCTTGGGCCGAACTTTGCCAGTGCTGCAGTTCCTTGTTCTTCCCATTCCTGTTTCGAGAGCCACATGTGATCCTTGTCAGCCATGATGTTAGCAAGGACTGCACCTCCGATGAACACCATGTGTCGTCTTCTTGGAGGGTCTTCGATTCTGACTTTGAACTTGTCGAGTCTTGATGCGTCATTGTGAAGAACACGAGTGAGCCAGAGTTGTTTTAATTCCTTTTCCAATCTTGAAGGGAGTCCCGGATACATTGATGAACCTCCTGAGAGCACAATTGCCTTATAGAGCGAAGATCTAACGTCCACATCTGCGGATTGGATGGTGTTGAAAAGAAGTTCACCCATTCCTGCTTGTTCACAATCAACGAGGTTTGGTTGGAACAAACACTCTGGGGCCTCGAATCTTTCGGAACCGACTCTGATGACACGTCCATCTGGGAGTTCGTAAGATTCAACAAGGGTTGTTGTATCACGTGAAAGTTTTGCATCAAGATCGAGGTCATAGGAAACATAACACAATTTCTCTTTGATTTGACGCACCGTTTCAAAATCTGCAGTTCTGTTGAACGCATATCCTCTTCTTGACAACAGATCAATGAGGTGTCTTGTGACGTCTCTTCCGGCAACGTCAAGTCTTCTGGTGAGGTGGTTGAGCACGACAGATTCGTACACTGGGATGATATGGGTGACACCATCACCAGAGTCAACAACGACACCGGAGGAAAGACCCTGGGCATACAGGGCAAGCACTGCCTGGATGGCGACGTAGACACCGCCGAATTGGTACTTCTCGAACATGACCTCGCACATCCGGGCCCTGTTGTTGACCGGGTTCATCGGAGGTTCCGTCAAGAGCACCTTCTTTCCCGTGGTGTCTTCTTGAAGACGTTCGTAAAAGGCGTAATCCCACAGGTGCTCCATGTCCTCCCAGTTTCTGATGATTCCGTTCTCCATCGGGTAGGAGATCTGCAACGAGGAGCGGACGGCCGAGGCCTCGTCACCACACATGATGTCTTTGATCTCCACGTCGCCGGTGCGCTCCTCGGCACGCAGAATCGGCCGGCCGACAATGGACGGGAAGGTGTGGTCGGGGAAGTTTGTGCCGGCGTGGCCGATCTTGACGAAGCCTGTTCCCTGGTCGAGCACAATTGGTGTCATTTTCTCTTCTCTTGTGTGGGTGCTGAGGGAAGTTTTGTATATGTGGGTTTGGGCTGGGGGTTGGTGTAAGTATAGCCCTGTTACGCGCGCTTAGTTGATTTCCTCTAATTGGGTTCGCGGTGGTAGGGGCAACATATATATGTATTCCACTACTCTCTAATCGGTGGTTCACTCTTGGATACCTTTTAGCTTTCTTCAAATTTGCCTTTAAAAATCATGGAATTATCAAGAATCAGAGCTGTTGCAAGAGGTGCTTCTCTTCTAAGCAGACGCCGCTGCTTTTCACATTCTGCAGTCCGCCCATCACCGAAAGTCGGACTTGGACCGCCATCTGGGCTCGTCTCGAGAGCTTGGAACATCGTACCGGACTCTGCGAAGACGGTGTTGACGGTTGTCGGCGCAATTGCGCTGCTCAAGGCCGGTGCACTGACGGCCTTCCTTGCTGTGCCGCCTCTGCTGGTTGGAGGCGTGTTTCTCCAACGAAGAAAGACCCAAAGGCAGATGGAGGAAGGCAAGAGACGGTTTGCAATGCTCAAGGGGTCTTCGCTGGTGTTCAACGGGAACATCCCCGACTTGCAAGGCTTTGTGGAGGAGAGAGTGGCAGAGGCGGTGTGCTCGAACGAGAAGAACATCAACGGTGTCCTTGGCGTTGACGACACGGCCAGGCTGACCGTCTCAGAGCCGGAAACAGTCGACGAGCTCTTCCAGCAGGAAGGCGGTGGTGTCCTTGTCGATGTCGCCTACGTCTCCTTTGGGCTCCGAACCGGCAAAAGAAGAGTCGCAACAGTCGTCGCCACGCTGGGGCCAAAGGGCCGGTGTGTTGTTGAAGTGCTTCCCTTCCTCCCGTTCAAGGAGTCCATAGTGCTAGATACGGCACCGGGTTCTAAGTGGAGAAACACCCCGATGCTCAACATCAGGGCAAAGTACTCGACTCGGGAGTGAGTGAGTGCTGCTGCTGCTGCTGCTGCTGCTACGGGTATGAAAAAACAAAACAAAACAGAAAATATGCTTTAGCTGGACTTTGACTTGGACTTATCCACTGCCTGCTTGAATGCAAATGTGAGGTATGAAGTGTGCGACTTGATCTCGGCCTCGTTCTTGGACACTTTGAACCAGGTGTATCCCGGATCCCCTTCTCTGACTCTCAGTCCCCTGCCAAACGGATTGAACTCGGTCTTGTCCACTTTCGTCTGCTCTTTTTCAATCACCTTCCGGGCATCCCTCTCCTCGTTTGTGGAGTCGTCGTTCGGCTCACCGTGCTGCGAATAGAACTGGCGCTTTCTCTCAATTCCTTCGAGTTTGCGTCTCTTGACGTCCCTCAGTCTCTCCACGGCGTCATCCACCTGTCTCACCATCATCTGGCGGGCCTCCCATCTCCGCCCTTGGATCTCCACCATTTGTACAGATGTCCATCCGTTCTCTTGGAGTGCTTCCAGCGTCTTTTGCACTTGTTCAATACACGGACTGAAACAACATACACCCACCTTCTCATCACGAGAAATTACCTTCTCCAAATGTGGGATTGCCTCATGGGGCGATGGCAAATCCAAGAAGATCGCAGTGGCATTGAGGGGACTCTCGGCGATTTCAAACCCATCTTTACATACGTCTCTGTGATTAATTGTTACGGGACATCCCAACAGTTTATGCTCGCCAAACTCACGCTTGGCCTCCTCGTATCTCGGTTCGTGGAACTCGTATGTGAACAGCTTCCCTTCTACGGATACAGTTCTCGCCAGGGAATGGGAAAAAGAGGCAGATCCAGTACCGGCTTCAATCACTCTCGAACCCCTTGTGATGCCCAAACGTTGTGTGATATAACTCGAGTCCGGTGTATACACAATCTGCGTGCGGTGTGGTAAGGACAGAGTCCAGAGCTCAGCAGTTGGCTGTAACAGATGGATGAAGCCGTATCCTTTCCCTCCGGCAACTTGGGATCCATATTTCTTGCCAATCATCTGTTCATGTGGGAAGAGCCCGAAACGTGTGTTGAGCGAATCCCCACTTTTCACAGTGATGGTCTTGATCGAGTCTCGTCCGAGAAAGGCAAGGACCTTGTCACCTTCCTGGATCGTGTCCTTATACCCAATGAAGGACATTTTTGTTCTTTTTTTTCCACTACTGTTGGTGATGGCCTTTTGGGTAGAAAGTTTTTCTTTTTTTCACGTACTGGATTACCTAAGCAGGCGCTATAAACTTCCCCACATTCGAGCCGCGGTACATACGTCTCTCTCCATAATATAAAAGACCCTTGAAATCCCTCAAATTCTTTGTATTCTTCTCCCCTTTTTTCCCCTTCCACACACATAACACGAGATGTCAATCCCATTGGACTTTTACATCCCAGAACTCGTGCGTGACAAGGTCTCCGCAAAGGGACGTGCTGCGTTGGAAAAGGTGAAGCGGTTTGTGGAGGAGGATTGTCTTCCAGCTGATGACATTTATTTTGAACAAGTCTCCAAACGGCCAGAAGAACGTTGGGCTTCTGTGCCGGCAATTGTGGAGCCACTCAAGGAGAAGGCAAAGAAATTGGGGTTGTGGAATCTGTTCTTGTGCAACTATGACGAAGGGCCTGGATACTCGAACTTGGAATATGGTCTTATGGCCCAATTCTTGGGAAGATCACACGTTGCACCAGAGGCTACAAACACTGCTGCTCCAGATACTGGTAACATGGAACTGCTCGTTCGCTATGCCAATTCTCACCAGAGAAAGAAGTATCTCGAACCACTCCTCAATGGAGACATCAGATCCGCTTTCCTCATGACAGAAAAAGGTATTTCTTCTTCTAATGCTCTCAACATCTCCCTTTCGGCTCAAAAGTGTGGAAATGGAATGGTTGAACTCCGTGGAACAAAATGGTTTGCATCGGGTGCAGGTGATCCTCGTTGTTCCGTCTGGCTCATCATGGCACTCACCAATCCAGAAGCCAAAGATCCATACAAGCGTCACTCTGTCATTCTTGTTGATACAAAGAAGGCATTGGCCACAGGCAATGTCAAGATCATTAGACCACTCAACGTGTTTGGCTTTGACGATGCCCCTCATGGTCACTGTGAGATTCAGTTCAACGGTGCTTGTGTTCCTTATGACCTTTTGGATGATGAAGGTGAAGGATTCAAGTTGATCCAAAGCAGACTTGGTCCGGGGAGAATCCATCACTGTATGAGACTCATTGGAATGGGTGAAGAAGCTATAATGCAGGCCGTTAAGAGAGCTTCGAACAGACAAATCTTTGGTAAGCTTTTCATTACTCGTGAAGGTTTCATCAGCGCAGTTGCTGAGCGCCGAATTGCCCTCGAACGTGTCAAATTGCTTGTTCTCCAAGCAGCCTTGAAAGTGGACCAGGCTGGACCAAAAGGAGCAAAGAGAGAAATCTCAATGGCAAAGATCGATACACCACGTACCGTCTTGGAGATGGTTGATTGGGCTGTTCAGGTCTATGGTGGTGAAGGAGTTTCACAGGACACGCCATTGACAAGACTCTGGATGTATGCCAGAATGTGTCGTATTGCCGATGGACCAGATGAGGCTCACTTGGACCAGCTTGGTAAGGCAGAGTGTAAGCGTGCTGGCGATATCAATGCTCTCTATGCTTCCATCGATGCAAACAGAGAGAGATTGAATAAGTTGTAAAATTTTAGTCTCTAAGGAAATAAACACACACATTCACATTATCATTAATTTATGATACATTAGGCAACAAAAGTATCGCTCACGAGACCGTGTTTATGCAGGACTTTTGACTTTGCCTTGCGTGTCTCAATTGAACTGAGCTTCTCAGACTTTTGCTCACGCTTGGCCTGGCCGAATGGAATACGCTGGAGTTTTTCGAGAGGAGCATCCTCCTTGTCGATATCAACGTCTCCTATTAACAGCAAGTTCTCACCACGGATCAGAATATCACCAACATAATCCTCCGCATAACGTGAACCTGAGAGATAGATCCTCTCTACTGTGTCTTGGATCACAATACTTCCAAATTGGTCAAACGTTCTTAGCACACCAAACAACTGGCGACCATCGGTCATCGTAGCACACACTTTTCCTTTACCAACAGTTAGTCACAACCCAACAGAGAGAGAAACGCAATTACTTACTGTCAACGTATCCAATGATGGCAGCTGCTGTGGTGAAGGCAAAAGACTCCAGCACGAGTCCACTCACACCCTCAGCAGCCTCCTCGGTTTCCTTCTTTTCGATTTCAGGCGTAGAATCCTCTGTGCTCATTCTTTGTGTGTATACTCCATTGAAAATGGCTGATGTTGTGTTAACGTCGAATTTTGAGGGAGAGAGGGCTGGGTAGTGGCCGTACCTATTTTGAAACCAGAGTGCGAAAAAAATAAATTAAGAATGAAACGGACAGGAATTGAACCTGCAACCCTTCGATTGCACTGTTAACAACTGGAGTCGAAAGCTCTACCATTGAGCCACCGCTTCATCTTAAAAATTTAGGTTCAATCAGTTCAACGGACGAGGCAAGGTTTGGAGTAAGAAGCCAAGCTAACGTCTTTTGCTTCTATTTTGGGCAGGTTTCTCTCTTTGTGAGTAAATGTGGGTCCTAAATGATATTTTGCACTCATAAATTCCACTCAAAAGATTATTCAAAGGAAATTCGAGGTTTCCAGGTATCTATTAGACTTAGAGCGCCCGTGACGTGGGGTGCAGATCTGCGCGCAAAGTGTGACTCTTCTTAACTCTCTCTCTCTATCCATCTGTTTCTCTCCAACTTCTGTTTGAATGATCAAACGATGTCCTCTTTGAACATTGAGTCTATGGAGGAGTCTATCAGGCCTGCTACAGAGTCTCAACCAAGACAATCGGGTCGTTACCATGCTATTTTCATCGTCATCGCAGGCTTCGTTGCCAACTTCATGGTCTTTGGAATTGCCTTCACATTCGGTGTCTTCCAGGAGTTTTATTCATCTTCCACTGGGCCCCTCAACACATCGTCACAGACAATTGTCTCCATGATCGGCTCCGTGGCTTCGGCGACGACGTATTCATTTGCAATCTTCAACAACGCAGCAACTGCGTATCTCAAATCTCCCAAACTTGTCATGTTTGTGGGATCCCTCATTGCAGCACTATCACTCGTCCTTGCGAGTCTCTGTCAAGAGCACCAACCATACCAGTTCATCTTGAGTCAGGGTTTGCTCTTTGGAATTGGTGCTTCGTTGTCATATGTCCCGCCAGTCGTATGTGCACCTCCATTCTTCACAAGACATCGCGGTGTTGCTGTTGGTATCTTGTTCTCCGGAACAGGAATTGGTGCAGTTGTGTTCGCTCCTTTGATTCGATACCTTCTCTCTCAAGTCGGCTGGCGGTGGTCTTTGAGAATTCTTGGTTTGATGAACATCGCCATCACAGGGTGCGCTAGTCTTTTGGTAAATCAACATCCATCTGTACAAGGACATCCTACGAAACCATTGAAAGAGATTTTTACGCAGTTCAACTACAAAAAGACGGGAATCGATGTCACAAGTCTCATATCACAATTGGCTGCCGGTCTTTTTCAATCTGCAGGTTATCAAATCGGATTAAACTTCATGTCTACATATGCATTGACACTCGGCTTCTCCGCTAAAGAAGGTGCCAATTTCATTGCTCTCAACAACGGTATCAATGCCATCTTCAAAATCATTATTGGATATTTGGCTGATCGCTACGTCGGCAGGTTGAATATGATTCTCATCTGCAGCTTTGCAAGTGCAGCCTCTGTCTTAGGATTATGGCTGGTAAGTCTCCGTGCGACATTTCTTTCGTTTGTGGTAATTTATGGTGTCTTCTCAGGAGCTATCATTGCACTCCTTCCGACGTGTCTAGCGGAGATCTTTGGAGTCAAAAACTACAAGAGTATGAGTGGGATGATGTATTTCTTTAGAGGAATTGGTAATATTCTTGGTTCTCCAATTGCTGCCTTGCTGATCACAAATACGACAATACCAAAGGGCTTCCAGAACGCAATTATTTATAATGGTGTGCTTCTGATTGTTAGTACATTGTTCTTGGGGTCGTTGAAGTTTAGAGTGGACAAGCTCTCTCCAAACAGAGATTGAACAAATGTACCTCCTACTTGACCGATTAATAATGCACCTACTTTAGATAAAAACTGAACAGTATTATTTTGTTATAAAGTTTGAATTTAGATGCATTAGTCCTGGTATTGTTGAGAGAGATTGAGGAGAAATTGTCCAGAGTTGGTGAGCCCGAAAAACAGGGGGGTTGACGAAGCGACACAAAAACCTAAAGCATATACTGGCTCACTAACCACCCCTTTTCTACCATTTCTTCCAAATATTGAGGAGAAGAAAATATCAAGCCCTCCATGCATGAAACAGGGAAACCTCCGAGTGCGTTTGGAAGTGTCAGAGTATCCCTTGGATCTTGAAAGCCACACAACGACAGAGTACCACCACAAAGAGGAGTGTTCCAGTCGTATTCGATTGATTTTCTATAGCTTCTTCTAATGAAACCTGTTAATTTTCATACCCAGAGGCATTCTTATCTACTAGAATCACGCATGCTCGACTTGAACGAACGAAGACTTGCTGGTTCGCTGCAAAGGAGGACCCATACACTTTGCATAATAGTATCATGGCGGCTGTGATATCGGCATGCGTCAAAGATCCTGGGCCTCTCTTTGGATGTGCAATCAGAATCTCAGGTGGCTCAAAATTCTAGAAGGCAGATGAAAAACAGAGGGCTGTGAGATATTCATTGGCAGTAAGACTCAATGCACTCAATTGGTGCTGACTGAACAACCAGTCGAAGTCCGCGGAAGAGGCGAAAGCTTTCGTATTGGCCACCATGACGGTTTGGTAGTTATGAAACAAAGGGGCCGATAAACAGGTGAACGCAGCGTATAAATGAGATGTTTTGGAATTGTTTCAGCATACAATAACTCAAAAAATCATCGCCGTTGTGTTTGTGATTAATTATAGATTCGGTATGTCTCGCACATAAAAAAAATTCAGGCAAGATTGCCCCTCTAGTGCAATGGTTAGCATAGTTTTTTCCGGAGAATCTGATCCGAGTTCGATCCTCGGGAGGGGCTAATCTACCACATATTTTATTTTGGCCCTCTGCTCTATGATCCCGGACGTGATTTGTTGTTTTTTTGACAATTTTTTTTGGCATATTGTTTACTTTCCGTGGAAATTGAGAGGAGAGCGACATACTCCCCCCTGTACGTATAAACATAACGATATACATTAGCGAGGGAGAAGCCGTGACGTCTCTGCCAATCTCATAAGAAAAAAAACAGAACGACTTCACCACTTCTCAACAAGCCATGACCTGACCATTGTCTGATGGAAAGATTGATATCAAAACAGTGATATCAACAACCAAAAGAATTGGGTCTTTTAGATCAAACGACTCGGTTTGTGGAATCCATGCGAGACACCACTTGAAGATGTCAAATATGTAGTCTGTGCTTCCCTTTCAATGTTTTTCAATGCAGCAGTTACAAAGTAATTCGCGACAGGGTTGATTATGAATATCACGTGAAGTACCATAGGGCACATAACCATCCGAACACCATAGCGGAAGTTTTTCACCACGCTTCGCGGGCATGGCGGACAGTCCAGAAAAATTGAAATTTGCTACCTAGACATCAAAGAAGGTGCTTCAGTTTCCACAGAGAAAGACAAAATGGCTAAGCAATCTCTTGGTACGTCGATTTGGAGGACATCTTTGTGATATTAGAAAAAGGAGAATGAAGTCATGCAGAAATTCACGAGAACATGGAGGAATGGGCATCGCAGACCCCCATCATGCAATTTAACCACACCGATTTCCACAATTACCAACGTAATAAGTTCACAGATGGAGGAAAATGCACAGACACACACACGTATATGGATGTATTCCCAAGGCTTTGTAAAGTCACATCTCATACCACAAGGAGACTACATGGTGTAATGGACAAGCACAAGCATAAGCACACTTATCAAGTCAAAGGTCATAGCCGATGTTACAGACGAAATACTTCATTCTTCTCCCCTCATATCCATGGATAACAATGCACCACTTTCGAACAGCTTTTACTAACCGTGTTTTTTTTTCTAGACGTTTCCAGCTCCAGAAGCAAGGCCAGAAAGGCATACTTCACTGCCCCATCTTCCATCCGTCGTAAACTCCTCTCCGCTCCATTGTCCAAGGAGTTGCAGGAGCAGTACAAGATCAAGGCTCTCCCAGTCAGAAAGGAGGACCAGGTCAAGGTTGTCCGTGGCTCCAAGAAGGGTCAGGAGGGTAAGATCTCCTCTGTCTACAGATTGAAGTTCGCCGTCCAGGTTGACAAGTTGACCAAGGAGAAGTCCAACGGTGCCTCCATCCCAATCAACGTCCACCCATCCAAGCTTGTCATCACCAAGCTCTACTTGGACAAGGACAGAAAGGCCTTGATCGCCAGAAAGGGTGGTAACGCCGAGTAAATATACCAAAAAAAAAGAGAATCTTGAGGAGCATTAATGAACAAAAGCGACGCAAGACTATTTCTGTTTCTGGAGAAGGTATACGATCTCGTTTGTCATAGGTGTAAATGTATTTCTATCATTGTTTAAACGATATTGTAATGAAAAAACTGAGAGGGGCGTGTGCTGCTTCTCCCCCGGACCACCACCTGGACACCACCCTCTGGGGATATTATCGTCTTCCCCCCCTCTCTTGCCTCCCCCATATTCAGGCCCCTCCCCAAACCTTCTACATCCACCGATAAAATGAGTGCAATTGTGGAGTCCGACGACGACGGGGACCTGACAAACGTGCTGACGGGCGCCGATCTGATCCAGCCACCCAAGATTCCAGGCAACTACTCCGCCAGAACACAGAAGCGCTGGTCCTGGCGTCGGGGCAGCGCAGGCTCATCGACGACAACGGACGGTGTACACACGGTGCTCTCGCCCAATCACATCTTCCCGGCGCAGCTCTACTCGACCGAGTCCGGACGTCTCTTCCATGCGGGGAAGGTGCTTATCTGCCTCGTTGGATTGCCTGCCAGAGGCAAGACGAGGCTCAGTGTCTCATTGACCCGTTACTTGAGATGGCTCGGTGTCAAGACCCATCCGTTCCACGTCAGCGACTACCGCCGCAAAGTCTACTCCAACTTCGAGGACGACGTGCCAAAGGACTATTTCAGTGCGCAGCCGTCGAGTGAGGAGGGAATTCGGCTCCGCCAGCGTGTGTTGCAGGATTGTTTAGGAGACATTTTGGGCTTCTTCGAGAAGGACAAGGGCCAGGTTGCCGTGTACGACGCGTTGAACGTGTTGAAGAAGGACAGAAAGCACATCCAGGAGCTCTTTGGACAGCAGAACATCAAGGTGTTGTTCATCGAGTCGATTGTGGATGATGAGGTTTTGATCCGGAGAAACGTGAGCAATGCCTCTGCCTCTCCAGACTACGAAGGGTGGAACCCAAAGGAGGCCAAGGCCGACTACTTAAAGCGCATCAACGCGAATGCCCCGATCTACGAGAAGATGAATGAGGACAATGACGAATCGCATCTCCACTACATCAAGTTCATCAACTTTGGAGAGCGCTTGATCACAAACAACAGTCAGTACGGCTATCTCATCAATCGAATCGTGTTCTTCTTGATGAACTCCAGAATCAAGACCGGGTGTGTTTACTTTGCCAGATGCGGGAAGTCCGATTTGGACAATTACGTCGATGATGAGGTTTTGAACACGGAAGGGTTAGCCTTCTCGGAGACCTTGGCCAAAACGCTTCTCAACACGATCAACGAGAGAAAGCGTAAACTGGCTGCGGACTCACCAGCACAAACGACGGCAAACTCGAGTTTGGACTTGGCCAAGTTCCCGGAAAAGCACACGTTCAGACAACCACCAACAGCAGATGGTAGTGCAAACGACTCGTTTGTTGTTTGGACCGCAACGAGAAAGAGAACTTCGGCAACGGCAGACCCATTCAGAAGAAGAAACATCACAGTCAGAGAGAGATACCAGTTGAACCAACTGAATCCCGGAGAGGTTGCCGACATGGACGAAGACGAGATTGAAGCCAAGTTCCCAGAAGAGTACAGCCAGAACCTCAAGGATCCGTATCATCACAGATATCCAAGGGCCGAATCGTACCACGACTTGGCGGTGAGAATGGAACCACTCTTATTGGAGATGGAAAGAATGAGCGGTGACATCCTCATCATTGCGCACGAATCATCTCTTCGGGTGTTGTACGGCTACTTGATGGCATGCTCGTGCTATGAGATCCCATCGTTGCTCTTCCCAAGGGATGAGATCGTCGAGATATCCTACACTCCATACGAAAACCATGCCAGAAGAATCCATATCGATCACAAAGCAGAGTAACATTTATTAATTTCAAGTGAAGTCATTCTATATTCATATGCTGTACTGTAGTTTTTAATCAATCGTTCTTCAGAGATGCTTTTCTTCTAGCCATCCACAGGCTACGCTCCTGCTCAAGGCTAAGAGGCTCAAAGAAACACGAATCTTTCAAATGGAGCCACTGACTGACGGGCAGTTCCAAGAACCAGTCCACAACGCCCATCACTCTGAATATAGTGGCAGCAAAGAAGAGCGTTACACCAAGAGCACAGCCAATAGTGGCACCAACAAGCACTTGTGGGATGTCGTGATAGCTCAAGTAGACGCGGGAAAAGACAACTGCGTAGCTCGTGATGAGAAGGGCAATAGAAGAAAGGACTTTCCTCAGTGTACTCAATCCACGCCATTGAAGCCACACTCTCAATAAAAGATATGTAGCGAAGAAGCCCATGAATTGGGAGTGTGCTGATGGCATGCCATACCCCGATCTCATGCCATTCTCCTGAAACCCACTAAACTCAACTGGTCGAGGTTGCTTCACTATATTCTTGACAATGTTGTTTAGAATGTCATTCACAACTTGTCCAGCTGCCATGATACAAGGCTCAACCTCCCTTGTGATGAAGAACCATGAGAAGTAAAACACGAGGATCCCTATTGGGAGCAGTGAAAATCCAGCACAGACAAACGAGACGAGATCGTCGGGATCGTATAGGACGAACGTGTCGTCAAAGGGAATAGGATTGTACTGAAGCTGGTTGGCCATGGATACACGGGGAAGTTTAGTTGGTGGGATGAGGTGTGTTCTGCTTTTCCCGGTTTTGTGATCTGGCGCGACACACATAAGCTATTTACCAAATCATCGTAGTTGACATTCTACGAAATGATGCCACGCCAATAATACAAAGGAGATATGACAGGCCAATAAGCATGAGAGTTACATAGTCTAGACATCAATCACAGAATGAGAGGGTATATTTAAAACTAAAGAAGAGAAAAAAGGTACGAGAAGTTACCGATAACCTGAGTTTAGTTTACCAGTACTTTCACATAATGCTAGGAGAAAGGAGAGATGACAGGAAGATGACAAGGGATGACAAGTGTTGTTCAGAGATTCAACTGGTGTTTCTGTTGCTCTCTCGCCCATCTGGCAGTGTCCAATGTGTTGGCGGAGAATGATGGATTCGTTCTAGTCTTCTTCAAGAAGCTGGTAACCCAGTCCTGAGCATAAGCCTGCTTAATTCTCCCATCTGGGAACATCTGTGCCAAATCACCAATGATTCCAGCAGCAGCTCTGGAAACACTGTCAGTCAAAGTCAAAGAAGTTTCAGTGGAGATGATGTTCAACAACTCAAAGATCTGTGCAACGTATGGGAAAATGTCGTTAGGGCTCTCATGCAAGCCACCAACAATACCAACGTAACAGTCCAAGACAGACTCACGAACAGTCAACACATAGTCAATGGCCTCGATAGAGTTGTTCTCAGCCTCCATAGACTGTGCGTCCTTACAGACGTTGAAAACAACTTGGAGGTATGGTTTGAAGGCAGTACCGATAGATGTAGCAATATCACCAAACGCAGATAGCACAGCTGGCTTAAGCTCCTTTCTAACACCTGGGTTTTGCAACAAGGAGCCCAGAATGTTCATCAAACCATCGGAGTACTGTCTGAAGTTTTCACCGAGAGAATGGGAAATATCAGCAACCAAACCAACAGCGGTGTTAGCAACAGGGGATTCAACCTGGTTGAGAGCATTTGTCAAGAATGGCAAGAAGGCGTTCATATACTTGTTGAAGCCGACGTCAATAGCGCTGGCCAAAGCCGAGATACAAATGAATACATCCTCCTCAATAGCAGAGTTCTGTTGCTGAGTTTGCAACAACTTCAACAAAAGCTCCATCAAGCTGTCTGCCACAGAAAGGACATCACCACCGACTCTTCTGATCACGTTAGTCAACAAGGACAAAATGTTGGACTGTAGTTCCTCCAAGTTAGACTTGTCCTCTGCAGAAACAACCTGAGACTGCAACTGGACAGTAGCGTTAATTCTGTCCAAAATCTCGGAAGCAACACCATTAACAAACTGCATGGCATCCTTGGCGCTGTAAAGGACAAGAGTAGACAAAGCCTCGTAAGCCGCAGCTCTAGCAGCGTGCTCGTTATCACCTCTACCAGAGACCTTCAACAAAACTGGAATCAAAACCTGGTAGAATGGAGAGATGGCAGAAGAATCGTTCTCAGTAACATTCTCATTAAGCTGTTCGACTATGTTGATCAAAGTCCAGCAACAGTTGGTGGAAATCTTACCATGGTCCTCAAGACCATGAGAAATTGCCGCCATAACGAGAGGCAAACGCTCTGGGTTGTCAATGGCTTCAATGATCAGATCGGCAATTCTACCAACACACCACGTGGCAGTTTCCTTCACTTGCAAGCTTTCATCCTGGATCAAGTTCAGAATAGATGAAAGTGCCTGCTGAACCAATACAGTCAACTGTTCCTTGTCTGGGCCGTCGAGAATAGAACCGAAGGCCATCACAGCAGCCTCACGATCTCTCCAAGATGCAGATGCAATGTTCTGTTCGACAAACTGCAAGGTTGGCTGGACAACGTAATTACCAGTGTCCTGAGCAAACAACTGCAAACAAGCACCGGCAGCCATGGCAACGTTCCACGTATCATCTTCAACGTCCTCGTTCTGCTTCTTCAGCAACTGGAAGAGTGTAGGGATGATGTCATTAATGGCAACGAGGGCAAAATTGTATAACTGAGCAGTGGACTCTGGGTATTCCTCCTTCTCTATGGCGATGTCGATTTCGTTCTCACAAACCGTACTCCAGAATTCAACAGCCATACATGCAACCCTTTCATCTTCAGACTGCATACCGGCAACAGTCAAGCCATACAAGGCCTTCTCCATGTAGACACTCATATGGGAATAGTACAAAGCCATGATACGAGCCAAGGCACCAAAGGCAGCAGCCTTCAACTCGTTGTCATCTGCCTGAGTTGCTTCACAGACAACCTGCATGATGTAATGTCTTTCGCCATCGCGCTCAAAGTTGTACTTGATGAATTCCAAAGAGTCGACAAGGGCATTCAAAGCAGTCAATCTAACAATTTTGGAAGGACCGGAAGACTGGGCACCCTGAACGATAGAGATCAAGATACCGTTAGACTGAGCAACAATGTTTGGATCGTTTGGATCAGCAGACTCACAGATGTAACCGATGGTCAACAAAGAGGCACGTTTCACGTGTTCTGGTTTCTCTGGCTTGGTGTTCTCCATGATGATACTGATCAATTCGTTCCACTCTTTTCTTGGGAGTTCGATATCGGCGATAGCGGCCACCAGCTGAGCCGCTGAGTTGGCAACCCTGTCGTTTTCAGTCAGGAGAGACTGTAAAGCAATCTTCTTGATCTCAGCTTTTGGTTCAGGGTCCATGGCGATCCAACGCTGAGCCTGCTCTTGCTTCTTGTGATTGTCCTTGGAAGTCAGCTCGTTCTTGATTGTGATGCCAGCCAAGATTCTTACCTCTGGCTTCATGGACTCATCAGCAAGCACTTGCGTCAAGAGACCAACATACATCATGAAGTTCTCTCTTGACAGGCTCTGCAATTGGGCCTCAGCCTCAGAACGCTTTGCTGGATCCGGATTCAAGATAGCATTCTCCAACACTTGGGAAAGTTCGAGCGCGCTCATTGTGTGATATTACCTCGAAAGCTGGTTAAAAAGTTAGTTAATGATACTGATATGTAGACTGAGGCACCTCAGAGAGAAGCCGCCCGTTTGATATTTGTGGATGTGCGTGGAATGAGAGGGATCAAGATGGTTGCGGTATGTATGATAGACGCTGACAACGCCGAAATAATCTCCCTGTAGACGCGCACAAAGACCAGAAAAGAACAAAAACAGAGAAACAGTTTACTTACTGTGATGTGGATATTCGTGACTCTGTGCAATGGCCACTGTCTAGCAGTGAGATCGACTGATGAATAAGAGTGAAGTGGTAGTTGTACCGATGAGTTGATTCTGGTTCCAGAATCGGCGTTAAAGCACGGGGAAATCTGGAAGGAAGCGAGTTGTGATGTGTTCAAAAACAGAGCGACAACAAGAGTCTCAGATGAACTGATCGATGTCCGAAATCGCTTGAAGGGAGAGCGCTGAATTTATGGTGAAGGGGAAAAAAATCCAACCAAAACAAACCGTTCGCCGCCCACAGACTTCCGAGGCCAGCCGGAAGTTTTTGTTTGTTGTGGTATTTCCCAATTCGTATATCCGAGGGTAAGGCGAAAGCGTGGTGCAAGAGGTATAGGGCATTTACGCTAATGGATGTTCTCTAGGGATAAAAGGGCTCTGTGTAGTTCAGAGTTGGTAGTGTGGATTAGCATTTACCTGGGATCCAACCTCAGAGAAACTTGGGGCTCAACACAGCCCAGTTGCTACTCAATTTTTTTTTTTCTAAAGTCGTTAACGTCTCATACATGCTATACAAAAAAAGCTCAGAACTTACGCCTCTGGTCCTTAACCTTCTTGTAGTGTGCCTTCTTTCCTGAAGTCTTCTTGGTCTGGATTTCATCGTACTTTCTCTTGAAGTATTTCTGTGTATCATCATCATACATGACACTCTCCAATATCGTGCTGTGACGTTCTTTGTTCTTCAATCTTGAGGAGTAGAATTCTGTTTTGCCTTCAACAATGGTTCCGATTTGGAAGAATTCTGGAGCTTTCCACTTATCCTTCTTGTAATGTCTCTTTGGATCCAGAGCTGCTCTCTGTTCCAAGATCTTCAAGTCTCTCTTCACTGTATCGGTGAGTTCTCCCTTTGGCATATCAAACCACTTACGCCCCGCAGATGTAACTTCTTCAGTAGCCTTCTTCTTAGCGGTGATAGGGTCGTTGATGTTGACGATGCCATCCTTCTTCTTGCTATCAGACTTTGCACTTGAGATGTAGAGGGGTTCCTTGCCATGTCTCGCACCAGTGAGAGAGTTTTCACCTTGTGAGATAGTTGGGAGCTTCGAAATCGACTTCTTGATCTTTTCGAACTCGTCATCGGCATTAGTTGTCATCACTTGTGTGGACTGTTGTGTCTTCTTGAGTTGTGCAAAGAGCTCATCGAGATCGTATTGCTCATATCCTGTTTCATCAGAGCTCACATCTGGAGCAGAAGAGAGATCCTCCAAGATAGGAGATAGCGAGGAAGCATCGGCAGACTCCATTATGGCCAGTTTATAGATGTGAAAGCCTATGAAAAAGTGATATAAGAGAGATTGAGAAGAGCAGAGCTGCAGAGATTTTTTTTGAGAAGATTATGTAATCAATTACCAAGTGATTACGTAATATTATACCACAGAAACCAAGTTCTAATACCTAAAAATGTCGAAAAATGGAGGGGG